>LR991100.1:286707-1486707 GCA_905163515.2 Lymantria monacha
GTTAGTTGAGTGGTATAACAAGTTATTGAGACCGTGGGGTCGCGTGTTACATCCCGGGTCGGGCAATATAAAACTTAATACATGTTTTTACAAATTTTCTTCAGTTTTAAATATTAATTTTAGGAAATTTCCAACAATTGCCTTTAAACTTAGAACTGCTCTAAGACACGCTTCCTATTACCTGCTGGCACTAAGGATTGTATGGTGCAGTAGACAATTAGACATGTGTTCATATAACTCTATTTAGGGGCGTTATAGGTACATATAGTTATGGTATAGTTTCGTAACTTCGTTAGAATGTTAATTTATCAATTGACATTCACATAATTTGAAGGTAATGAATAAAGATATTATTCACCCCCAAGAGATGAAGCCAGAACAGATGTAAGAGTAACAATAGGTAATGATGTACTGGAGCAAGTGGATGAATTTGTATATCTTGGATGTGGATTTAGCCGAGATGGAAGGTACACCACTGATATAGAGCGAAGAGTGAATGCGGGAAATAGAGTGAACGGAGCGTTGGGGCAACTTCTCGGCAGCCACCACCTCAGCCAGAAGGCACGTGTAGCAATACGTAACGCAGTGCTTGTCCCAACATTACTGTATGGAAGCGAGAGTTGGATATGCAGAAAAGAGTATAAAAGTAAAATTACATACATACATATCATCACGCCATATCCCTTGCAGGGTAGGCAGAGAGAACAGAGTGCCAGAGAACTCTATCTTTGCATACTTCACTCGCTTCTTCAACATTCATAATTCTCTTCATACACGCTCGCCGGTTTCGGAGACTCTTGACTCCATCTTCCTTCAGTACCTGACCGATCTGGTCAAGGTAGGTTAGTCCCGGTCTCCCTCGGTACCTACATCCTTCCACTTTCGCATAAGTAAAATTAATGCGGTCGAAATGCGATCTCTGCGGAAAATCTGTGGAGTTAGGCTGACCGACCGCTTTCGTAACGACGACGTAAGAGAGCGAGTAGGTATGAAAGAGAGTATTGGTGTAAAGATGCGAAAGGGAATGCTCCGATGGTTTGGACATGTGGAAAGAGGGCCGAACGAACGTCTGTTTAAGAAGATATACAATGCGAAAGTGGAAGGATGTAGGTACCGAGGGAGACTGAGACTAACCTACCTAGACCAGATCGGTCATATACTGAAGGACGGTGGAGTCAAGAGTCTCCGAAACCGGCGAGCGTGTATGAAGAGAATTATGAATGTTGAGGAAGCGAGTGAAGTATGCAGAGATAGAGTTCTCTGGCACTCTGTTCTCTCTGCCTACCCTGCAAGGGATATGGCGTGATGATATGTATGTATGTATGTTTAAGAAGATATACAATGCGAAAGTGGAAGGATGTAGGTACCGAGGGAGACCGAGACTAACCTACCTAGACCAGATCGGTCATGTACTGAAGGAAGGTGGAGTCAAGAGTCTCCGAAACCGGCGAGCGTGTATGAAGAGAATTATGAATGTTGAGGAAGCGAGTGAAGTATGCAGAGATAGAGTTCTCTGGCACTCTGTTCTCTCTGCCTACCCTGCAAGGGATATGGCGTGATGATATGTATGTATGTATGTATGTATATTTAATAGGTATGTATAAGTTTGTATAGAAGATGTGTCCATAAATACTAGCAAATCTGACGCCGTTGTCATGGCAACAGTTGAGTTAACAGAAGTATTATGGATATTAATAATATATACATTACTAAAGTATTATCGACTAGCGGCCCGACCCGGCTTCGCACGGGTGAACATTTATTTATTAAACATTTTGGCATAAACGTACAGTAAATGCAGGACATACCTAAATAATAATGTATTTAGCTATAGTGTATCGCTGGCTTCCCTTGGGTTGATGTTTGAAAACAAAATGAGTAAACAGAATAAATGACATCAACTGGAAATTTTTAAAAACATTTCACTGAGGTTTAGAGTATAGGTATACTAATAATAATTAGATACATTATATACCTACTATTACTGTATAAGTACTGATTATCACATATTTCATAGAATAAAAAATATAGCACCCCGACTTATGTGCTGTTTTTTTTTACATTTATTTTTCCTTTTTGATTTATATTTTTTATTTATTTTATTTAATGTAGTTTTTTTTTATTTGTGTATCATTTCATTATTCAAGTACATCTTTTATTTTAAAGACTTTTATATTAGATTTTTATTTTAATTTTCCATTTTTACCTTAATGCTTCATTATACACTACGTTAGCAGTAGTATTTGTGGTCAAGAAATTGGCCGACTCAGGCAGGCTCCTCGTGGGCTGGAGTTCGGCGCGGGTAACTGTGCTGGAGCCCCGGCCCGCGAGGTGTTACAAATGCATGGCGGTCGGGCATACCCGACCGACGTGTCGCAACTGCTTTGACTGCAGCGGGCTATGCTTCCGCTGCGGTCAGGCTGGGCACCAGGCAGCATCGTGCTCTGCGGTGCCCCACTGCCCCGCGTGTGCGGCGGGCAATAGGCCTGCCAAGCACCGCATGGGCTCTGGGGACTGCAGACCCCCGGCATCGGCCCCAAAGGGGCGGGGCGGCTCATCGACCGGGCCCGCTCCCGCTCCGATCGCGACCCGATCGCCCGTTAGCGCGGAGGAGGAGACGATGGATACGGCCCGTTAATGGACCACGAAGCCATCCGTCTCCTCCAAGCCAATCTCAACCACTCCGCCGGTGCGCAGGACGTTTTCCTGCAAGCCATGGCGGAGTGGTTGATAGCAGTAGCCGTAGCCGCAGAGCCGTACGTGGTGCCCGACCGACCTAACTGGCTGGGTAGCACCGACGGCACTGTGGCAATCGTCGCCTCCACGTCGTGGCCTTCGTCGTCCCTGACCCTTAGGGACAGGGGCGTCGGATACGTCGCGGCGGACTGGGGAGAGATTACGCTTTTCGGAGTCTATCTCTCCCCTAACAGGAGCGTGACTGATTTTGGGGCCTCCCTGACCATCTTAGGGGCCTCGTTACGGCGACTGGCACCGCGCCAAGTCTTCGTTCTGGGGGACTTCAACGCCAAGTCCATGGCGTGGGGGTCCCCCAGGACGGACGACCGAGGACGGGCGGTCGAGGAGTGGGCGGCGGCACTGGGCCTCTGTTTGTTGAACAGGGGCTCGGTGCATACGTGCGTGCGGCAGCGGGGCGGGTCGATAGTGGACTTGTCGTTCGCTAGCCCCATTGTCGCCGCACGCGTGAGGAGCTGGTGCGTCGCGGAGGAGGTTGAGACCCTATCGGACCACCGGTATATCCGGATGGAGGTCTCCCGGACCCTCCCGACGCCCGGCAGGGGTCATCAGGCGGACGGACGTCCCGCGTTCCCGCGATGGGCTGTGGGTCGTTTGGACCGGGACCTGCTGGCGGAGGCAGCCATCGTTCACTCGTGGCTGTCCTCTGCCCACCAGTTGGACGGGGTGGACGCCGAGGCTGGCCGCATCCGCAATGCGTTGACGCAGATCTGCGATGCGGCCATGCCCCGTGTACGGTGTCTGCCCCCGAAAAGGGCTGTCCACTGGTGGTCCCGGGAGCTGGCGGATCTTCGGGCCGCATGTATATGCGCCCGGAGGGCTTACACCCGCAGCCGGCGGCACCATCGTGATGAGGAGCGGGAGGGCCGGCTTTATGAGGGCTACCGCAATGCGCGGTCGGCCTTCAGGCTGGCCGTCCGTACCGCCAAGGACGTCAGTCGGCAGGAGATGCTGGACGGTCTCGATCGAGACCCCTGGGGTCGCCCCTATCGCGCGGCGCTGAGTAAGCTCCGCGCGCGGGGCCCCCCCCTCACCGAGACCCTCCAGCCCGGCCTCCTCACCAGGGTCATCGAGGACCTGTTCCCGCGACGGGCGGAGCACACACCCCCGGTCATGGCTTCGCCAGACACTGACCGGGAGGCCGACGATGACAGTGTTCCGCCCATCACGGCAACCGAGATGGGGGTGGCGGTGGCGCGCATGCGCAGCAAATCCACTGCCCCCGGGCCCGACGGTGTTCCCAACCGCGTGCTGGCCCTGGTCCTCGACCACCTGTGTCCCCGCCTCAGGGGGCTGTTCGACGCGTGTTTAGCGTCCGGGCGGTTCCCTGGGTGCTGGAAGGAGGGGAGGCTGGTGCTCCTGCCGAAGCCGGGACGGTCTCCAGAGTTGGCCTCGGCCTACAGGCCTATCGTGCTGCTTGACGATGCGGGCAAGCTATTGGAGAGGGTGCTGGCTGCCCGCATCGAGCGGCACCTCGTTGGCACGGGGCCCGATCTGTCGGACGCCCAGTTTGGGTTCAGGAGGGGTCGTTCGACGATCGCGGCTCTGCTGCGCCTGAGGGCCGTGGCGACTGAGGCCGTCGCCGGCGGAGGAGTGCTGTTGGTGGTGTCCCTGGACATCGCCAACGCATTCAATAGTCTGCCATTTAGCTGCATCAGGGAGGCGCTCCGATACCACGGAGTGCCAGTTTACCTGAGGCGGCTAGTGGCAGACTATCTGGAGGGGCGCAGCGTCCTCTACACCAACCGAGTAGGGGACGTTGTGCGAACGCCCATGACGTGCGGTGTCCCACAGGGGTCGGTCCTTGGACCCACCCTGTGGAACATCGGCTACGACTGGGCGTTGAGAGGGAGCCTCCCACCCGGGCTGGGCGTGATCTGTTACGCCGACGACACGCTCGTCACAGCCCGCGGTGGGACGCTGGAGGAGGCGGCAGGCCTGGCGACTCTCGGCACCGAAGAGATCGTCAGGCGGATCGAGGCGCTGGGGTTGAGGGTGGCCCTGGACAAGACGGAGGCCCTCTTGTTCCATGGGCCCCGCATGGGCCCTCCCATCGGCGTTTCGATCACCGTCAATTCGGTTGACATCAGCATCCGGGCCCATATGAGGTATTTGGGCCTGGTGCTCGACGGGCATTGGTGGTTTCGGGAGCATTTCCGCAGGCTCGCTCCGCGGCTCGTCGGCGCGGCGTCCGCCCTTTCATGGCTACTGCCGAATGTGGGCGGACCGAGCGCTACGTGCCGACAGCTGTACACGGGGGTCGTCCGGTCGATGGCCCTGTACGGCGCACCGGTGTGGGCGGGGTCCCTGACCGTCCGACTCAGGGCTCTTCTGTGGCGACCACAGAGGGCCATGGCGGTCAGGGCTGTACGCGGGTACCGCACGGTGGCGACGGAGGCAGCGTGCCTGTTGGCCGGGAGTCCCCCGTGGGACCTGGAGGCGGAAATGCTCGCCGATTTGTATCGGCGGGTGTCGGGGGTGCGCGCGGAGGGCGGTGTGGTCTCTTTGAGGGAACTCACCGCCTGGCGCGTTGACGCCCGCCTAGATGTCATTGCCCGTTGGGCAGTCCGGCTGGAGAGGCCTCGGTTCGGTGTGCGGACCGTAGAGGCCTTCCGGCCGGTGCTGATGCAGTGGTTGGAACGGCGGCACGGGGTGCTCTCCTTCCGACTGGTGCAGGTTTTGACGGGGCATGGATGCTTCGCCAAATACCTGCACAAGGTCGTCAGGAGGGAGAGTACACCGTCCTGCCACCACTGCGATTGCGACGAAGACACGGCGCAGCATACGCTCGAGGTTTGTGCCGCTTGGGCAGAGCAGCGTCGTGAACTCGTCGCAATCATCGGTGCCGACCTGACGCTGCCGACCATCGCCAGGGCGATGCTCGACAGCGTCAGGAACTGGGACGCGGTCGCAACCTTCTGCGAGGCAGTAGTCTCGCGGAAGGAGGCGGCGGAGCGCGTGCGCGAGGAGCGTCTCCTCGACGGCGCGAGCCGCCGCCGGCGACTGGGGCGGCGCAGGCGCGATTACCTGCGCCTGATGCCGCCCTAGCCGAGGCCGCGGGTGACTGGATCGGGGAATTAGTCCGTCACCCGCCGAGAGGCCGACCGCGTGAGGAAAGACCGACATCCTACCCGAGGGGGGGATGTCGGTCGAGGAGAGGGTACTCCTCAGGGGTATTCCGTCGGGCCGACCACTGACGTCAAGTCACTCTGCTCCGGTGGTCGGCCCAACGACGAAGGCGACGTCACGGGTGGGTTACGGGTGTGCGCGCTTACGCCCCTCTGTCACCCCGGATGGAATGGTGCGAGGAGTGCGCCGACCGTAGCCCACCCCCCAAAAAAAAAAAAAAAAAGCAGTAGTATTTGTAGATGGCAATAAAACATAATTATTGATTTTCAGGAGACCCTACTCGAGAAAGTGCAACATATAGTTGGCCATGAGAAAAGCACTCTTTTCTTAGATCGATGCCAACCATAGAAAAAGTTTGTCCCTGGGATTTATTTATTGTAAGGGCAAACGATATCTTTACAGGAAACTGTAATCTTTTAAAAGATATAGGACAATCCGTCGGTATCATCGGGATCCGCAGAAAGTGAGCAAGCTGTCCGGCCGCGGGGCCGGTGATGATAGTAGCTACAATCACATTGTCTCGCAATTCCATAACCAAAGTCTTGTTCCATTACACATATTGGAAGGGCTTAAATTTCTCAGAGCGAGCCGCGCGGCTACCGATTTCATAGATGTGCCCCTCTCCTGCACTCCGCCTCCGCCGCACCAGCGCGTCACGGCGGCGAATTAATTTTATTTCAATTTTATTAAACTCGTAATATCTTTCGAATGGAGTGTCCGATTTTAATAAAATAAAAAGTTATTTACAGGTATTTAAACAGCCTTGCTTGAGAAATTATTTATTTAGGTAAGGATTAAGGCAAAGTTACAAATAACTTGGTCTGATTATGGTCGAAATTTCTATTAAATTTTAAAATGTTAAAAAGTAGTTAGAGTGACATAACTACAATAGTTAGACACATGCTATCCCGACATTTTTTTGTAGATATTGATATGTTCTTTAAAATTGTGGAACATTTTTGGTTCTATTATCAATAGTTTTCGCAGCACATGCGATGAAAGATATTTTATGGGCGTTTTTTTACACCTTGGGTAACATTATTGTAATTTTAGTAGGGATCCTTATATTTTTCTTACAATTAAAATAGCCTATAATCATGATAATGTTGCATTCAAATGGTGAAAGAATTATTTAAATCGGTCCAGTACTTTTTGAGCCAATTCATTACAAACATACATACAAACCTTTCCTCTTTATAATATTATATTATAGTATAGATAACGTGTTGTACCACTAATATGTGTCTATGTCGCCATTTGTGTGGACGAGCGGTGCCAGCGGTCACCACTATGTGTCTATGTCGCCATTTGTGTGGACGAGCGGTGCCAGCGGTCACCACTATGTGTATATGTCGCCATTTGTGTGGACGAGCGGTGCCAGCGGTCACCACTATGTGTTGGTCGTGGTGCACTCTAACATGTCTAAGTCAACACATTTACTTATGTATGTATTATGTATATATGACATGAACGGTTAATTCGAGCGTATGTTATGTACATGTAGTCTCTGTGTCTGTCTGTGTGTGTGTTCGCATTCTGTTAGATGATAATCAGCATCAAGTTGTAGCGTGTGGTCAATGAACACAGACCGTCGTGTGTACTGCGCATGCATTAGTAGTGAACCGACTTAGGTACGTCCCTCGTACAGATATATAGTTATATAGAACGTCATATCTAATATAACATTTTATATTGTAAACTATTACAGTACAAGCGTCACGCACCACATCACACGTACAGCAGTCAGCGACGTACACAAACGTATCGATAGCAATTAAACTTTCGATCGTATCACAGACACACACGCACACACACGTTGTTCCGTCAGTGTCACCGGGCGGCGGCGGCGGGCGTTTACATCAAACGCATTTAACATAATTAAATAGCAATTAAATGTAAATACATTATTAAATTATTGTCTGATATGTTGTACGTGACATTATAATGCCAAAGTATTGTGGTGGGAGTATGTCAGTTAACTATTTGGGACCCGCTTTGTACGTACGAAGCGACGCGACACGAGTGCGTACTGGACGTGGACGATGACGTGCTACGTATATACTACCGCTGTTAGTAATAATGTTTTACAAGCGACGTATAACAACAACGTTACCAATAAACGATATTTGACAGTTCGTCTGTATACGTCTGTTATAAGGATTGTGTAAATTCTTTTGAATTTTTAACCGACTTCCAAAAAGGAGGAGGTTCTCAATTCGAACGCTATTTTTTTTTTTTTTGTATGTATGTTACGCGATAGCAACGCCAATTATGGGTGGATATTTATAATTCTTTTTTTGTTAGAAAGAGGATACTTCAAAGGTGGTCCCATATCCAGGGTATCAGGATCTGATGCTGGGATCCTGGGAAAATCGAGAGTAATTCCTTAAAATGTAGGGCAAAAATGCTGTTTCTGACGCCTCTATACATAATTTATAGTTCATCTAATCTAAGAAGTGCATTTTGACGTTTTGCATTTTTTAATACACAATAACCTCGGTCAAACGTATACACATGATTGTAAACACTAAATCTGAAATTTTAAACAACTATTAAGTTATTTACATAATTAACATTGCATTTTTATTGTACAAGACATTTTTTTTTACACATTATTGTACAAGAGAGTCACCCACTCTCTTGTACAATAATACATACATACATACCATCACGCCATGTCCCTTGCAGGGTAGGCAGAGATAACAGAGTGCCAAAGAACTCTATCCTTGCATACTTCACTCGCTTCCTCAACATTCATAATTCTCTTCATACACGCTCGCCGGTTTCAGAGACTCTTGACTCCACCTTCCTTTCAGTACATGACCGATCTGGTCTAGGTAGGTTAGTCTCGGTCTCCCTCGGTACCTACATCCTTCCACTTTCGCATTGTATATCTTCTTAACCAGACGTTCGTTCGGCATTCTTTCCACATGTCCGAACCATCGGAGCATTCCCTTTCGCATCTTTACACAAATATTCTCTTTCATACCTACTCGCTCTCTTACGTCATCGTTACGAATGCGATCGGTCAGCCTAACTCCACAGATTTACCGTACAGATCGCATTTCGACCGCATTAATTTTACTTTCATATTCTTTTCTGCATACCCAACTCTCGCTTCCATACAGTAATGTTGGGACAAGCACTGCGTTATGTATTGCTACACGTGCCTTCTGGCTGAGGTAGTGGCTACCGAGAAGTTGCCCCAACGCTCTCTATTTCTCGCATTCACTCTTCGCTCTATATCAATGGTGTACCTTCCATCTCGGCTAAATCCACATCCAAGATATACAAATTCATCCACTTGCTCCAGTACATCATTACCTATTGTTACTCTTACATTTGTTTTGCCTTCATCTCTTTTAAAGACCATTAATCTAATGTTGAGACTCGTAAAAATAATTTAAAATAAAAATAACATGATAAATAGTAATTGTTATTCACGTTACACATTGTTAATGTCACGTCATCACGTTCTATACAGTAGTGCTTGACAACTTGCAATTCACGAATATCCAAATAATCGGTAAAAATATTAGAATAATACAATTAATCGAATTGAGATTTTGACAGAGATGTACATTTCGACACTTTGATTGATGAGGAAATAATTATTAATGTTCGCGACGCTGGTGATTCAAGTATTAATAGTAATTCTTAATAAATAGCTATTTACAAATCCAGTATTTGTTTTTAATTAACCTAATACTACTAAATATGATGAATAGATTCTATGCTGAAATAATTAAATTTGTTTAGTACTAATTTAGCACTTAATTTATCACCATTTTGAAAAATAAAAAATAAACCGATTATTAATTATAAAGAATTAATATCAATTTCTCAGTAAAATCGGATATTTTCGATAGTGATTATTTGGTTCACATACCTAGACAACTTACTCAGACAGCTGTCAAAGTGCACTTCTTAGATTAGACAGACTACCGTTTGATTATTTGTGTATGGAGATTATCTTTATGAGCTTTAGCTGATGGTAAAACAACAATGTTACTAAGGAGTAAAATAAGGGTCACGGGATGAACATTTATGTGGCAGTTTATCATTTTCAAAGTTAAGTACGAAACTTCGCACACCACCAAACAGATTGTACTGTTTAGAAATAAAAGAATATGTGTGTTAGCGTTTTTTGAAAATTTCACTACTAAGTAGTATAAAATAGGTAAAAATAATTGAAAAAACAAAATATATTTTTTAATTAATATTAATTATTTTTTTAAATATTGTATTTCTTTTTTTCAATTTTGTTAAACTTTCGTGTATTAAGCTAATACGTTGAGATCGTTGCTCCTCGATTTGGTTTGATAAAGTTCGCGAATCAAACTGAGTCGCTGAGAATAATGACTTTCTGTAGTTTCATTACGCCTAGATAAGTTTGTGTATGCCCTCATCTGAGAAAGCCTATTGACCCGCTGCTCGTCACTTTCGTTTGTAATATTTATTCCATTTCCTAACCCCATTTTTCTTTAAACGAGTGTCTCTCTCGTCACTCGTATCTTCCAAACGGTGCTGTCTCATTTGAGCAGCCCGTTTACTAGGTCTACCTATTAAAAAAATCTGAATTTACTTATTTTCCACTAAAAACCGGCAAATAAAAAAATATTTTATAAAAAAAACAAAAACCGACTTCAAAACTATACCTACGATAAACGATATACAATAAACTTACACTAAAAAGTAGAAATAACTCTTTTAATTAGTTTAATCTCAAAAGAATAACAGAACAATTTACGAAATTATAGTATACCTACCTATTTACAGGCAGTTAGGTATGTAAAAACTTATACTATGTCAAGAAAAATGGATAATAATATTATATTTTGTATTTCAAAGCAAGGAGCATTGAAATATAATAAACGAAATTATTAATATTTATTTACAAGTACTATTTTTTTGGAGTCGGTGCCAGCCAAGGACAGTTTTTCTACTTTGCGAACATCACGCGGCTCACGCAGTACCTACCTGACCTACGCAAAGATGGACGATCACTGCGAATAGGGCGACAGCCGGAGCGAGGCAGGTGCGAGAAAGGAGGGGCGATGTCACTGAGTGAACTACCCGAACGCGGGCAGATTTCGTTGATGATTTAATGCGCTTAAAAGATTTATGCAAGGGAATTTAATTTTGATTTAGCTGGCACCGACTCCAAAAAAATAGTACTTGTAAATAAATATTAATACTTTCGTTTATTATATTTCAATGCTCCTTGCTTTGAAATACAAAATATAATATTATTATCCATTTTTCTTGACATAGTATAAGTTTTTACATACCTACCTACCTGTAAATAGGTAGGTATACTACAATTTCGTAAATTGTTCTGTTATTCTTTTGAGATTAAACTAATTAAAAGAATTATTTTCTACTTTTTAGTGTAAGTTTATTGTATATCGTTTATCATAGGTATAGTTTTGAAGTCGGTTTTTGTTTTTTTTATAAAATATTTTTTTATATACAACAACATTATTCATCCTGCGACCCTTGTTTAACTAACGGATAACCTCGAATTTCTGGACTATATACTGAGTTTTAAAAATTTATATCTAGAGATAATGGATTATTTACAATATTTCGACATGTTTGATGAATTAGACAGTGAAGAACCACAAAGAAAAAAAAATCCTACAAAAACCGTTATGATCCTTTTACATTAGAGGAAAAGGAATTTCGAGCGAAATATAGATTTAGCAAAATATACACAAGAAATATTGTAGAATTAGTTAGATGCGACATTGAAAAAGAAAATCGTGGGGGTGGATTATCTGCAGAAACTCAACTGCACTCAGAGCGTGGGCTCGATAAGAAGTACAAGACGATGCAACAGACAGAAGAATAACGAATATTCAAACAACCTTATTATCTGTTGTCATTTGCGTTCGAAACCTTCCGTTCGTAAACGCGAAGTACGGTAGGTATAAAGCAAGACTTATTAATAATAAGGAAAAGAAATGGCCTTCGTTTAGCGGCAAACAATAATTTAGGTGTTGCTTTTTATTTTTCAGTGTTAAATAATTCAATTTAAGAGAATTTTCACATATTATTAAATTGAATAGTATTGAGGAATTATAGTTTTCGACCGTTAGTAGGTAGTGAATGTTGCCAGTAAACGTTGATTAGCAAATTTTGGAACGAAGTTCCTTATCGTGCGTTGCGAAAGGGGGCTTGACGAAAAAAATTAAGACCAAAAGTTGTCACGACACAACAAAGTTGTAACGACACAACATAAAACAAAGTCGCTTTCTCTGTCCCTATATCCCTATTTATGCTAAAATCTTTAAAACTACGCAACGGATATTGATGTGGTTTTTTTTATAGATAGAGTGATTCAAGAGGAAGGTTTATATGTATAATATATGCATAATGTAGTAGGGAAACACTGATAATTTTAGAGGTTTCTAATGTGATGTCGCAAATAAACACATTATTTTGCGCTTACATTGCAAACGCTGGCTGGACCCTACGATATAGATCAAAATAAAGTACTACAGTATTATACAGCTTAAAAAGGCCTACAAAAAAGTCTGCGATGGTATATGTCTATCTCTTAAGGATATATCATACTATATCCATTTTAATACTTTAAAAAATGGCCTATTATAAAACGATAATGGAAAAGCTATTTACACAAATACTGTATTAATCCTTATCATTTTAAATACATTAGTTGGCTTCAGCATTTCATGAAGATATTTTTTTCCTTCAGACCATGCAAATTAAATCAATACCTTAACAGATATAGCAATATCAAAATAATGTGCAACGAAATTAATTTCGTGTCGCCGCGCGGCCGGCTCGCGTTCGAACTCGGGGCCCAAAAGTTTTGGTAGTCTAGTGGAATTGTATATCCTATTAATATTATAAAGGTGAGAGTTTGTAATAATGTATGAAAGTGAACATGTTTGTTGCTCTTTCACGTAAAAACTGCCGAATGGATTTTGATGAAACTTTATAGTAATATAGCTTGCACATTAGAATAACACATAGGCTATAATTTAAATAGATATTTTGCAAATTGGCTAAAATATAACGATAAAAATCGCTTAAGGCAGAAAAAAATTATATAATTAAAATAGAACTTCGTTCTATCCGGTTGTTCCTTGACACCTCTCGTTTTTTAAATATCCTAAGCTTACACACTGATTATTAGTAAGAGGGGTGTGTAACGGTTAGTAAGAGGGGTGTGTAACGGTTAGTAAGAGGGGTGTGTAACGGTTACTCAAAGCTTATTCATTGATTAAGAACACAGCTGTTAAACACTTGTTTTAAACATTTTTATTAGTAAAGCAGTAAATGTATAAAGAACTGTATACGGTATGTCTATAGCGAACACGCTACTAACAAGTAGCGAACAACACCGGGTGGTACGGTTGTGTTTGAAGCGTTTCGTTTGAATCGATTGTGGAGTGTGCCGCGCGACCTCACAGGGTGCCATACAACCCGCCGTAAAACTTGCCGAGCGGATTTTTTAGAAGCCTGTAATTAAGAACAGAGAGAGATCAAAGCGACGAGGCGGTTTGCTGCGGCCTCGGGGAGTGGGGGGGGGGGGGGGGGGGGCGAGCGAGTGGGGTGGGGACGGGCCGGTCGCGATGTGCTCCTGTGCACTTACCCTCACTAGACGCCACAGTGGTGATCTGCCCATACGATACAACCATAACTAGGTACACTCTTCAGTCATCACTATAAACTATTTTGTCACCATACATCTAACTTACACAATCAATATTGTACTACAACAATATATAACAATGCGATGTACTTTATGTCTGCTAACAGTAATCAATATACTTCTATTTACACAAAACATATGTAGTCTGTAATTGTAAACAAGCGCTTGACATCACAATTAATTCAATGCGTTTTAAATCACGAGTAATTATATAAAATTAAACATTTTGTTTTATTTAAATAATTAAACATAAATGTATTTAAATGACATATAATATTTAGAGACATTCAACAACTTTTAATTGACATTAATATACATAACAGCAATATAAACAATAGTGCTACCCACAGTTATGATAAGAATGAAAACATGCAGTTTTTTCACTAATAACAAATATATCATGCACCAGAATATAGCGGGTCTCATGAATAAAGCGGATGAATTGATGATATGTTTAGACGAGCTATCAGTTAATAGGATAAATATAGACGTCATTTGTATATCCGAACATTTTATGCTGTCCGGTTCGGAAAATCATTTAACAATACCCAACTATAATTTAGCTACATATTTTAGTCGTAGAAATTCTAAAAGAGGTGGTGCATGCATTTTAGTAAAAAATGGACATCAATGGCGAGTCCTAGATTATATTAAAAGTATTTCTATTTCAGGATTAATTGAATGTTGTGCGATAGAATTAATTAACTTGCATATGATTGTGGTATGTGTATATAGAATACCAAAACAAGATAACTTGAAAATATTTTTTGAGAAATTTGAACTTATACTTAAATACGTTTCCAAGAAAGCTGACACGAATAACATTATAATCGCAGGTGACTTTAACATTAACATTTTAAATAAAAATTGTGTATCATTAGATTTTGAGTGCTTGCTGCATAATTATAATTTCAGATTTGAGCTAAAGAGTCCTACTAGACTTCAAACTAATTCTTGCATCGACAATTTTATACACAACATAAAACAAAAGTGCAAATCTAGTATAATGGACCTAACTTTATCAGATCACACTTCACAGTTTTTAGAAATCCCAGTGACTCAACAAAACTACTTACACTCTACAAACAAAGACATAGCTTTTAAAATGCAAAAAAGATGTATCCGAGTAATATTTAATTTAAGAACACGAGTCAGCTGTGTGCCATATTTTAAAAAATATAAAATTCTGACATTACCTTCAATATATAGTTACGAAACAGCTGTTTTCGTCAAAACTAACTCTCATCTGTTTGAGACACTCGGATCATTGCCACGGAATAGACGCGATAACTTTAGGTTAAGGATAAAAAAGGCCACTACAGCATTAATGCATAAAAATATCTTATGTATGGCAGTTACGGTTTACAATAAAATACCTAACTACATCAAACTCACAAACGTAACTCAATTCAAAAAACGTCTAAAGGACTTTTTAGTAGAGCGCTGCTTTTATAATGTTAATGATTTCTTAAATGACAATTATGTAATGTAAATTTAGTTGACTAAGGCATTATTTTGTTAATTTGACATTTAATTTGATTGTTCATATATTAGACAGAGACAACCCTAATAAAAATTTGTAAACCTTATAATTTGCATGCCCGAAAGGTAGAACATAGCGACTCGCTTACCTTAACTAATTATAAAACCTTGTATTAACTATGTTCCGCAAATAAATATTATTATTATTATATTGTATCTCCTTTTTTCACGGGATCTTCCATAGGGAAGATGCCCGGTCCTTTGGGAGGCTTACATGGGGATATGGATCCAACACGTAGAGGCCTTTGGAGAAATTTAATCTAAATATTGGGATGGGACATCTACCAATGACATTCCACGTCTGCCCATAACATACGTGGACTGCCAGCGGTAAGTGTAAAACTATTGTGTGATTATGGTAGCTAATATCTGATTATGGGAGTAGGTGCTTAATGGACTGGTTCATCTTAAATCTATGAATTTTTAACTGTCGTCTGCCTTCAAACCCATATTGAGAGATGAACGGTGGCAGACGGTGACTCGTCAACTCACTGAATGGGCCCCCTAAACAGTCGCCACAGGCACACAAGCCATACGGGCAACAGGGGGCAACATTGGTGCAAGTGGCTAGGGGTGTCGAGCGGTGCGGCGCCGGTTTTACCATTGAGTCTGTGATATACAGAGCCATGGTTTCCCCGTAGTTATGCCCTTGAAAATGACACTTCCACCCCCGAGCATATAGCTCTGGCGACCCCTCTCTGACCAGCTGTTTAAGGCAAGCCAGAGCTGAGAGTCCTTCGGGCACTCTTCGGTTTCCACTCTAGCCAGCCAATGAAGGCCAGCTAGAGACGAGGCCCTGATCGACTCTCTGGAGTATTCGGGACCGCAGTGTCGCCACTCACATTCAGCTCGCCACAAGCTGCCCTGCGGTTTATTGGCTTTCCTGTAAATCTTGTGATACATTTTTTTTTATATAAAAAGAACTTAAGGAGCCAAATAATGTTCCTCCGAGTTTTGCGTTAGCCTCATGGTGAAGTAACGACTGGCCCGGAGGAGGTTATTATTATTATTATTATTGTATCTCCATTTATTCACGGGATCTTCCGTAGGGAAGATACCCGGTCCTTTGGTAGGCTTACATGGGGATATGGATCCAACACGCAGAGGCCTTTAGAGAAATTTAATCTAAATATTGGGATGGGACACCTACCGATGACATTCCACGTCTGCACATAACATACGTGGAATGCCAGCACTAAGTGTAAAACTATTGTGTGATGATGGTATCTAATATATGAATATGGGAGTGGGTGCTTAGTGGACTGGTTCATCTTATATCTATGAAATTATAAACTGTCGTCTGCCTTCAAACCTATGTTAAGAGATGAACGGTGGCAGACGGTGACTCGCCAACTCACTGAATGGGCCCCCTAAATAGTCGCCACAGACACACTAGTCATACAGGCAACAGAGGGCAACATTGGTGTAAGTGGCTAGGGGTGTCGAGCGGTGCGGCGCCGGTTTCACCATTGAGTCTGCGATAAACAGACTCTTGGTTTCCGCGTAATTATGCCCTTGAAAATGACACTTCCACCCCCGAGCATATAGCTCTGGCGACTCCTCTCTGACCAGCTGTTTAAGGCAAGCCAGAGCTGAGAGTCCTTCGGGCACTCTTCGGTTTCCACTCTAGCCAGCCAATGAAGGCCAGCTGGAGACGAGTCCCTGATCGACTCTCTGGAGTATTCAGGACCGCAGTGTCGCCACTCACATTCAGCTCGCCACAAGCTGCCCTGCGGTTTATTGGCTTGCCTGTAAATCTTGTGATACATTTTTTTTATATCAAAAGAACTTAAGGAGCCATATAATGTTCCTCCGAGTTTTGCGTTAGCCTCATGGTGAGGTAACAACTGGCCCGGAGGTTTTATTATTATTATTATTATTATTGACATATTACATTTATTATTTTTAACCGACTTCAAAAAGGAGGAGGTTCTATGTTTCATTGTATGTATTTTTTTTTTATGTATGTTCAGCGATATTTTTGTCTATGGTGGGCCGATTTTCAAAATTCTTTTTTCTTTCTAAAGGGTATACTCCAGAGGTGGTCCCATTATCACCAAGTCATGATCTGATGATGGGAAGTCATGAAAATCGAGGGCAACCCTCAAATTTTATAGGCACCTATTACGTGTCTCATATATTTTCAAAAGCTCTTCAAATATTTGCATCTGACAGTGATAAATTCATTTAGATGAGCTGATGATGGAAGGTACATCTCCTTAACGGTTAGGAGTTGGAGGATAATTCTTTTAATATCATACGCACCCATAGACCTTTAGCTGTATTCTTTCAAGTTAACTCCCGAGGTGGTCCCATTGTCACCAAATCATGATCTGATGATGGGAATTCTTGGAAATAAAGGGCAACCCTTAAATTATATAGGCACATATTACGTGTCTCATGTATTTTTAAAAGCTATTCAAATATTTGCATCTGGCAGTGATCATTTCATTTAGGTGAGCTGGTGATGGAAGGTACATCTCCTGAACGGTTAGGAGTTGGAGGATAATTCTTTCAATATCATATGCACGCATAGACCTTTGACTGTATTCTTTCAAGTTAATCACGTAAGCTGATAATGTAAGATACTACTCCATAACAATTAGGAGTTAGGTAATTATTTATGTTGCCGATATATGATCTTTGTTATGAGACCCACATTTAAGGACCACATTTTCATGTCGTTAATCATCACTGTTCATAGACTTGTGCCTTCAGACACTGAGATATATTAGGTGAGATGATCAGATTCGAGTTGTGACGTCACACATACTATACCGTTGTGTAGACACACTCGGACAGTCAGCCATGGCACTGCACCATGAGCATGTGTCTAACGCAACGCACAAACAAACTGTATACCAATATAACTAGTTTTATTTAAATTATAACATTTGTGGGGAATATCGCATGATGTGTGTTACTGTATGTCTGTGAAGACGGACGCGCAGTGCCTTTATTACAATCAGTTATAGATTTAGGTTTGATGTCGCCCTAGCGGGCCTAGGCCTATGTTAATATGCACGCCGCCGCCGACAAAAGACAATGCCAATGTTAATATAAACCCTTTATACAATATAACCTTAACAATAACTTTTTATTGCCAATTTGTTAGATATATTAAATTTTAGTATTTATATGATTAGTTAATTATAATAATAAAAGAATTTTAACTTTAAAATTTTGTTATTTTAAGCCCGTAAAAGCAAAAAAAAAGAAGCAAAAGTATTTGGTTTTACTGTTTATAAAAACAATGGATTTAAAATTTTCGCCATTACCAAGATGTTGTCATTAAGTTTGTGAGATGTTGCCGCGACATCGAACACCGGACCACTACTCGCACTCACTAAACCCCGGTTGCTACAGCTATCGTGGTCAGTGCCCGCTGCCCGCCTGCCCGGCACACTGTACCGTAAATGCCTGACCGCTCCACAACCAGTTGTGTATCAACTCGTGCGTATTATTGAGTCCTGATCGAGACATCTATACACTTTCTAATACACATACGCGTGTGTGTGTGGGGCGGTGTCGTGCCCATATGGGACGCAATAGTGCCGTCACATCGCCTCAGCTGTAAACGTTTATGACCTATTATATCGGAGTTATGCCCATAAGCGCAACGCGAACACATTTTGATTGCTTTTAACACCTACCACTTTTACGATCCGCCGCCCGACCTCCCGACCTCCCGACCGCCCGATACCTATTATTATGATTCCGATACCTTTTTAATATAAGTATTTTTATTGAATAGCTATATGTACATATATAGCACGGTGCCCAACAGTGGAGCAGTGGGACAGTGGGACAGTGGGACAGTGTCGTAATGGCGGAGATGGAGAGAGATCGTGTTCCATATTGATTTGTTAGTTAATGTACAAACTGGCACTAACTGTGTTAGCGAGATAGTTTTGGTATGTTTGACCGATTGGCACACTTACACCGTGTCGTGTGTTTGGTGACCGCTGCATGGTGCGTGTGCGGCTGCGGACATAACTGTGACGTCACACAATACATTACACTATCAATACGTAGCTATAGCTGGTCGTAGGGGACGAGTGTTAAGAGAACACTGCACCTAATGATGGTTGTATAGTGTTGAAGGTACTCGTACCGTACACCAACTACGACATCATACACGTTATGATATTATTTACAAGCTGTGATTGTATTTTGTACAATAAACTAGCCAACCCGACACACTTCATTGCGTCTAACAGTCAATGTATGAGCAGATTTCGATTAATTCAAAATTATTATGTAATTTTATTTTTTATGAAAATAAATATAAATAAATTGGAAAATCCAAAAGTGCACGCCTCATAATTTTTATATTATTTATCACTTACTATCAGTCAATGCCATTAATGAAGAAAAAATACTTTTGAAATTTTGTACCATTCTCGACGCAGTACTAAACATAGCTATTCGTTTACAATACAGTAAGCATTGTTTCGAACCCCTGGCTGTATGAGATTCATTTTCTTTGCCTGTCCGAATGAACGAACAAAAAAATGTAAACGAACCCAATTTTCATAAGGTGAGACTAAAGACTAAGCAGTTTAGTTTTTTATTAATTGCAATTAAACGACAAAGAATTACCACGCCATTTTCGAAAGGAAACAGCGCGTTGCGATTATGAAGCTTTTAATAAAAGAAAAACTTCGATACATTAATTTTTACGGTCGCGAGACTGCCAGATCCTTGCGAAAACATCCGGACGTCCTCGAATATTTTTTTTAATCAACATTTTTCTTACTTTAAACAAAATAATTTCATTTAAAAATATCAAATACGTTTAAACGATTGTTTTATCTTGACATATGTATGATAATATTATCCTATAAGTGCAGTGTGAGAAAAATACAGTTATTTTTTAGTTTTGAAAAGTCCTTGATTTTCATATATCGAAAGTAGAGCATCACCTCAACGCTTCGCTTATGAGCTTATCGAGGTGTGCAATAATATATAAATTAAAAATCAAGTATATTAACGACGTGCCAGCAAGATAACGAAGTACCATGTGATATACATTGTTTTCTTGCGCGGGAAAGAACACCTTTCTCGGGAAAAATTAGATATTTTTGGTCAAAGCATTGTTAATAATAATCTTGACAAAATAATATTTATTTAATGAACGTTTAGAGGACTGATGTTTTTTTATTGATGTTGTTTTGTTGATTAATCATATTTTAATATAATATTATCCAATTCCCGACGAAGACAAATTCAAAAACATAAAAATTGGTCCAGCCGTTCTTGAGTTGTAAGTGGTGTAACTAACACGACCTTCAAAAGAAGGTAAAATATAAATATATATATAGGTACCTATGGATATAGATGAATACCTAACATTTTGTTGTATATGTGTGTGCCCACTGACGCTCGTGTATAACTAACAGTACAATGTGTCATCATACATTTCTATTACTGTATCTCCCATCGGCCCCTCCCGTTAACCCCAGTTTTTTTCTAAAGACTTTTAATAATACTTTGGTCTGGGTTTTGAGTATGTTGAGATTTAGCTAATGCGTTGTTGAATATCCTATATCAGTGCTACTGTTGTGTATAATTATCGCCAAGTTCGCGTCTCGCACAGGTACACAGTGTGCCCGGTCCCGCCTCCCACAGGTGAGCCAACACCGGCCACGGCCCCAGGTCCCAGTCAACACACCTCGACGGCTGCGGTGTGTAATTAGTGAGGGCGCGCGGCGGCGACACTTGTGTTGTGTACTTCGTATTTGAATAATTTGTATCTAGTTAAAAGTTTGTATGATCTCCCCCCTGACAGTACTTACCATATTATATTTAACTACACAGGCTTGGTACCTGACTATACAATAATCTTTTGTTGTAGTTTAGTTATGAATCAGTAGTGTTGGGCCACCCTGTTGACTGTTTGCTGTCTCTTCTGTCTACAGCCAGTAGTACCACACTCTAGCAAAAACTCGACGTGTAAGCAATGCGTTAATAGGCTTGGTTCGGTGAACGAGCGAACCGGAAGCCCCACTCGAGGGATGGGTTTCGATTAGTAGGCAACGGCTTTGGCTGTATTCTTGGTATCACAAAAGTCCTTAGTCCCATAAAATTAAATGTAAAAAACCATCTGTTATGAGTATGTCTCGGACACAATGTGACTTATATTAGGTCCTTACATATGAAATTAGCGTTTTGGCGTACTGACTACTTTGATCTGAAATATCTCATCTTTGGTTAAGAATTTCAAATTCAAATTTATAAATTCGTTTAGCTGGTACATTTGAGTTTTGAAAACAGTCATTTGTTTGTTTTTTCCTCATTATTTTTTTCTTTGGCGTCGCGTAATATCGCATAATGGAAAACATGAAATATCAGTATATTTACGAATACGAGTTCTACCGTGGCACCAGTGCTGCAGAAACAGATCGAAGGATTAATGATGACGGCGCTGGTGTCTCAAAAGAAAGCACAGTACGTTTTTTATTTCAACGTTTTCATTCTAGAGATTTCGACCTTCAGAATCAATCCCGTGGACGGCTCGAGATCAAAGTAGAAAATGAAGAATTAAAGGCTATTGTGGAAGCGGATCCATCACAAGGCACTTCAGAAGCAGGCTTCGGAGTAAGTGACAAAACTGTATTAATCCACTTGAAGCAAATCGGGAAAGTAAAAAAACTTGAACGATGGGTAGGGATGGTACCTCATGAATTGAGTGAATCGAACTTGCAAACACGCGTCGACTGCTGTGTTACTTTGCTCAACCGACACAATAATGAAGGGATTTTAAATCGAATCATTACTTGTGATGAAAAGTGGATACTGTACGATAATCGGAAGCGCTCGTCGCAATGGCTGAACCCCGGAGACCCAGCCAAATCCTGCCCTAAACGAAAATTGACTTAGAAAAAGTTACTTGTGAGTGTTTGGTGGACTAGCGCTGGTGTCGTTCACTACAGCTTTCTAAAATCTATTTAGCCAAACGATTACGGCAGATAGCTATTGTCAGAAACTGCAAACTATGAAGAAAGAACTAGCTGCTAAACAACCGAGATTGGTCAATCGCTCTAGCCAACTGCTGCTTCACGACAACGTAAGACCACACA
This sequence comes from Lymantria monacha, assembly GCA_905163515.2. NCBI lineage: Eukaryota > Metazoa > Arthropoda > Insecta > Lepidoptera > Erebidae > Lymantria > Lymantria monacha. The sequence continues at coordinate 308,899 of LR991100.1, forward strand.
ACAAACAACCACTAAGTTAGATGAGCTACAATTGGAATGTCGCATACATTGATCGCGCCCCGGTCCTTGCTCCAACAGATTACCTTTTTTTCCAGAATTTGGACAACTTCTTACAAGGAAAAAAATTCAAGTCCGATGCGGCGGTGCAAACCGCCTTCAAAGAGTTTATTGATTCTCGAATTGGTTGTTTGGTAAAGGGTACAATGAACTACCTATGAGAAGGCAAAAGTGCCTAGATAACAACGGTGCATACTTTGATTGATTAAATATATTTTACAAAAAAAAAAATGACTTTATATTCCTCCCGTACCAAACGCTAATTTTAAATGTAAGGATCTAATATTTTATAAGTATTTTGATATTATCACCGAGGCGGTAGGCGGTAGAGCGAGGGGTGGCGACCAATTAATAAACCCTTTTGTGTTGCACGTAACAAGAATTGCGCGGCCGCCCCCGCCCCGTCGACACTTCAGCTCACAGACTCCCGTTGATCTCAGCTACAAGTCCTGTTCTCCTTCACAGTATGTCGATGTGCCTGTACCCTCGTGTATGTAGCTCACAACATCCTCCCATACTACCATATATTTAATGTTTAGTTATACTTTGATATTGTTTATACATTGTTTATTGTACAACAATGTTTATTGTTATTTGTTACGGACGTACGTATCAGAACAATGTTAAGGTACAAAATATAAATAACTGTATATTAGAAGGAAAACCTCAAACACAACACGTGAAAAAACCTCTTCATATATAATTACTTACATAAAATATATCAAGTACATACATCATTGTTTCTTATAAACATATATGTACTAGCTTTTACCCGCGCCTTTGCTCGCGTTGAAGCCCTTAAATAAATATCAAACGTCATACATATTCCAGTACAACTGAATCAATGTAATTCAGTATTTAAACATTACATTATAAACTGGCATCAATATACTGGCATTGCGCAAATTACTACATACCATGAATAATTGATGGTCAAACAATTTGAAAATCTTTCAACTTCAACGCCAATAAAGTGCAAATCCCAGATGCTGTATCGCCGACGGTCAAATTAATATCTTATTGACTACAGCTTCAGCTGTCATGCGTGACAAAATACTTTTTTAAGTATCCTATGTCTTTTTTAACACCTCGAAGCCTATGTGTACAAAGTTTCATGATATCGAATCAATTCATGATATCGAATGAATCGGTTAAGTAGTTTTAGCGTGTAAGCGTAACAAACAAAACATTCATATGTATAATATTAGTAGGAGATTAGGGCAAATCGAATATAGTACATGTTGTATTGTACAGTTGTTGGTGTCCGTGTAACGCGTGCGCCGTTGGTTAGCGCGCCGCGCGGGACACACATGTGCTAACGAACTACTACCGACACACCACGACTCATGGCACCACCCCACGTTATAGTGTTGTACCATATACCACTAGTAACAATTAGCTTCACTCGGTGAGCTAGAGAGCCGAAAACACAAACTACACGTGACAGTAAACAGCTACCTCGAACTGAGTGTGCCTTTGGTGTTGTTGAAATTCATTAGCAGTATTTATCACTTATCATTAAGTCAGCTCTTGAGATGGAACGTTTTGTCTAAAAATGCTATCTTCTTAAGCCGAGGGAGAGACCTTGCTGTCAACGACGAACGTAGCGAGGGGGTGCCCGATAGAGACATTGGTCATTTTTTTAATATTACAGAAATAACTTGCCGTGTGGCGACGCAGGTATAATACAATGGACCACCTCGTGTCGTGCTGTCGGTGTCGTAAAAGACGACCAAGGGATACCATATGTATGTAACATCTATACAAAGGTAACAATACTAGATATAAAACTATACACCGTACTGTCCGACCAGCGTGGTGTAGTTGGTCAATTGCCCTTATCAAGTAGGAGGTACGTCCGGCTGTGGGACGTGTATGTACTAGACATGAAAATGATTACTACTTTCATTTCATTTTCATTTGGTGAAATTATCTTTCTTTTCTCACTGTGATTTCACGTGTGAAATTTCATATCCAATAATTTTTTCGCAAGCTCTAATGTCACACTTACTACACGTTTGCTATTACAAATGCAAAATGATTTATGATTAATGGCGCTACAATATGAATTAGATCATTAGCTCTTTGGCGGGAACACACAGATTGCGTTTTTAAGGTTAATTTTATAAATTGATTAATTTAAGTGTCATTTATTAATATCAATATCATTTTAATTAAAGAATAATTACAAAAATACAAATGAAACGAAGTCATGAATTCATACCTTCTAGATTGTCTCAAAAAGTCTATGAAAAATCTTTATAGAATGGGAACTATTTTAAGTATTATACTAAAACCGGACATCAGTGAGGACGATGACTGACTGACTTTGCGTCCGATTATTTTTATACTGTAACGGATAGATGACGATGACGAGTAACAGGTGTGACGTATGAAAAATCTTTTCATATGATTTTTCGCTTGATACTTGTGAATTATGCCATGCTTAGTATATGTACCGTGATAGCAGTAACCAACAAACAAATCGTGTATTATAATGAAATACAATGTGTCACCGCTCACTGCTGGAATGCCGTTCCCCTCTTATATTAATTTAGTTCTATGACGCTTCCAAAGTTTAACATCAGGTAGTGCACTCTCAAGTCCGAGTACATTTTTTCTCAGACAACAGTCCGCTCGTACTCTGGCAATACGTTCTCGTGTGGTCGTATACGTAACAAACACACAAACAATACCCATACCGTTTACACAACCGTTTGTGAAATGTACTTCGTGGAAATTTAACGAGCACGATACATACCAACTGTATGTGTATGTAACTACGTACAGACTGTGTCAGTAGTACATATAGCTTGTGTAGATTCTGTTAATATTTAATATTATACTATCAACATTAATAACATGCTAATCAGTTACAAAGTTTGTTATCACAGTAGTTGTTATAACAACAGTTGTTATGATAACAATCTGTCAATTTTTTTTATGACACCACCCCACACTAAGGAAATAATCCTTGTATCGCGGGGGACTTTACAAACATGCAATTAACGCAGACAAATTACACCCAGACTCAGAACAACACTTTATGGATCGCACAAAGTGTTGTCCTGCGTAGGAATCGAACCCACGGCACTGGCACGGAAGGTATCTTAACCACTACGCCATCTGTGCAGTCTGTGTCATTACTCTCGATGTACACATAGTTACCAAATTTTGTCCAATTACTAATATTTATGGTCACCGCTACTCTTGTATGTGTCACATAGTCTAGCTTTATATGTTATATCTGTCTCTATAGAGAATAAAATCATTTGGTATCAGTTATTATCTGCTGTTTAGAGAGTCCAACAAATACATCAGCTTTAATCAATTTATTGAGATTTTTAACATGCTAGGTTATTTATAAAAAAACTTGTTTACGAGCAATAAGTGATTGCCAAATGTGGGACTCGAACCTACACCCATTGGGAGTTCGTTCCAATCGTCCTACAACTTGGCAAATGTGAGCTCTCGTATGACAATCAATTTGTTTCTTATATTATTTTGTCATCTTTATGTGTGACGTGTGCCATCTACCGGACTATGACTATACATTGTACCGATTTAATACTCTAACGTTGCAGTTAAAATTGTATTAAACGACTATATTATCTAAATTACTGAGATTTAGCATTCAACATGCCAAGTTATTTATAAAAACTTGTTTTGCAACGAATTTCCAATATATGTGGGTTCGAGTCCCACGTGTGACATCATCATTTCTTTACTCGTAAACAAGTTTTATTCATTATCTTTATAACAATAATATTATCCGTGTGATGACGGAGTAAGAATACAATTCATCACCTCCTATCTTACCCGGTAATCGTAAAAAGACGACTAAGGGATATGAAACGCATATAACATCTATGTAAGAGAAGGAAAACTGGAAACAAAACCCTATATCAACACGTCTGCCCAGTGTAGTATAGTAGGTCAATTTCCTTCCCACTAGGCAGGAGGCTCGAGGTCAACAGTGGGACATACATGAGCTGAGTACAGTACAATAACCTGGATATATTATAGTCGTGCAGCGTGAATTATTTACACGTAAGACACTACCAACATGCCGACATGATAATCATGTACAACAGTAACAAGTAAGGTAATTTATTGCATTCAATACAAATGTGCGTCTTACAGTTGATCAAGTCTCACATTGGCTAAGCTAAATGATATTTGGGCAAATATATATTTTAGTGTAATGGGTGATGTGTGTGTGTGTGTCAGTGTGGTCTATTACATACACGTTAGTGTTGGTGTAACAGCACGTCTGGTGGTAACCCGCACACACCTTCACTGTAGCACTTCTAATGTCAGTTAATGCGTGCGCGACAGTCGCCGCGCGCCGCCACCGCCGGTACAGACAATAAATAAATGTATACTTTACAACATAAATCATTTATGGTATAAAATTATTTAACTAATTTTGCCGTCACTGTCAGCCACGAATATCACCAACGCTTAGATTACTTGTGGAACAGCTTTACATACAGGGTGGAAGTGGACCGCTCCCGAAATCAAAGATAAGTGACCCCAATAGTCCTACTTGTAATGATAGACTGGAAAACAAATCGATTCGGATGAAATTTTTTTTTTCACACCGAATTCTAAGCTTTTTTCACATTCCATCCTATTAGGACAGTGCCATGTAACGATCATTCCATAAAAATACGTAACTTTACTCAGATGAGAAAAGTCGCTATATATTCAAAACTTACGATCATATGTTCAAGAGTTCAACGACCTCGCGTGGTGAAAAAAATTTTTTTTTTCATCAGAATAAATTGTTTTTCTAGCCTATCATTACAAGTAGGACTAGTAGGGTTACCAGTCTTTGTTTTAGTGAGCGGTCCCCTTCCACCCCGTACACCTGCACCACTCAAACTCCATGATGTAGTGTAGTAAGCAATTGTATTTCCCCTAAAATTTTTCAATATGAACGGTGGAAGTAGAGTATATATTGCATTGATATAAGAGTAGGATGATGAATTTTATTGCGTTTTAATTAAGTTAAATCTTAAGAATATTGTTTCATTCGCAAAATGTGACAGTGCTTCATCGGTGAGATTGCAGTTACGAAATATTGTAACAAACTAAACTCTAAAATTTTGTCTTGTCACTTCTAAAAAGTGTAGTAAAGATGACGCTATATGAGCTGATAATAGGAAAGGTAAAACCAGTCGCCAATCGTTCGCAGACCACAGATAATAATAAAATAATGAACGTGAAACACAAAATGATCCTGTATATATTGTTGCCGCTTGTTGTCACCATTACTTCTATATTTAACATTATAATGTCACAATATGTTCATACAAAACATAATATAAATACTTTGTCGGTATAACATAAACAATATTTAATACGCTATTAAAGCATTAAAAATAATGACATTATATATGTATAATGTTCACATAAAGCTATATATGTTACTTTAATTGTATTTAAATGATTCTATTTCTGTGTGGACGGTACCTACCCTTAGCTTTGTTCACGAAACAACTCGTGCATAGTGAATAACTGACAGTCATATAATGCCGTAGCGCATTTGTCGCGCCCGTACATCTTACACAGTAAAGAGCTATTGTTGAATGCATAATTTATGTATTAAGAAATTCAGAAATAATATTATTATATTGCAGACAGTACGTACTGCACACGTGTGCGTGTGTGCGCTCACCGCGGGTCCGCGGCTGATATATCAGTTGGTTGCAGGCGGCTCGCTTCATAGCTCCATATCCATACGTATCCGCTGCGTGTGTGTACGTGTAGTACTTACGTATTACATTTCGTACTTGATCAGGTTACATTGTTAAACATCCCCCTTCTTTATACATATAAATAACACACACAAGCGAGACGAACTGTCTCAACTTCCCACGGGTTGAGATTAACTACAAACTTTCATCCCCTATTTTATTACCATAATAGTAGAATTGCATTTTTTTATATTAATTATTATTATATGTACCTTTGAGATTTACTTTTAAAAACGAGGAATAAAAGACGACTGCATGTCACAGAAGTGCGAATATTGAGATAGATGTGCGGCGCGCGGCGGCGTGACGAGACTTAGTAAAATAAGAAATTAACGTAAAAGGTCTGAAAATTAAATCAATGAGTGAAAAGTTAAGGAATGACCGCTTGTCGTGGTATACACTTGTGGGCGAGATGGGATGAAAATGTGAGAAAGTAGTAGGTAATAAAAATACTTTAGAGGTAAGGGTGAACCAAACAAAATATAGATGGGCTATGTGAAGTATGACATGGGCAGACAAGAAGTGAACAGAGATGACATCCGCCAGGGTTATATGTATATAAAAGTAATACATATCGCGGAGCCTAGTTAGAATTGTTTTATGTTTCAGTATACTACTCGTCACCGTATTTCTCATGTAATCTTAGAGTCATATTCACCGGCCCTTTACGTATTATTTCGTACCGTACTACGAACGAGTCTTACGGGACATGTGCGAAGTTGCGGCTAATCGCTAACAGAAGCCAATCATCGAGAAGAAGAAGTACATATCGCATCGACCATAAGTAACTAGTATGATAACGTGTCATACTGTATGTGAACTGCAGCAGTACCCGCGGCATGTTGAGGTCACTCCATTGCACCTTCCCATCGTGTCTGTCGCTACATGTTGTTGTGTCGCTATAATTAAGCTCTGGTGTAATGTCGTCCGCGTCGCGCACCAATTAACAATTAAATATAATTCCATAACATTATATGTAATTAGTACGTTGTGTTCTCGTGTTTATCATATTAGAATATGTATTATTTAATTGTATTTACCTATAGATCATACTTATTCATATCATATGTTACTGAAGCAACACAACACAACTAGCAACACACCACTTTGTCACCACACAACTATATATATATAAAATATATACTTTGTGCGATTCACAAAGTGTTGTTCGGAGTCTGGGTGTAATTTGTCTGCGTTAATTTTATGTTTGTAAAGTCTCCTGCAATACTAGGATTATTCCCTAAGTGCAGAGCGGTTGCTTATTAAAAAATAGTTTTTTTTTGTTTCTTAAAATACAGCACCTCGTATTGAAGAAATAATCGCTGTATTGAGAAGGATTTTACAAATGTATAATTCACGAATACAAATAACACTCTCAGACAGACTCACAATAACAGACTCAGAACAACAACTTAGTGGCGTTACACAATTTAGAAGATAGTTACTTGGTATATATATTTTATTGCATACGTCGCTAACTAAGGAAACAGAACACCTGATGATGGATGACTGTCGCTCATAGATCTTAGCAATATTTGGTGGACATTCAGGCCGCTGTCTACTGTGAATAAAATTCGTTTTAATCATAGCGCTCAGGTAACACATATCTATATGTTACATTTAAATTTTACGTCAGATGTTGTAGATTAAATAGTAGAAACAGTTAGTTAATGCCAGGTTATATCGTGACGTCACCGGTAACACTGATAATTAGTGTGGAGCGGCGGGGTAGCCAGGTTATATCGTGACGTCACCGGTAACACTGATAATTAGTGTGGAGCGGCGGGGTAGCCAGGTTATATCGTGACGTCACCGGTAACACTGATAATTAGTGTGGAGCGGCGGGGTAGCTCACACCGCATGTGATAATGTATCACTAAAATGTTGCTGAGTTTACAGAACTGTGCTAATTACAGTTGTAGCTGTGGGCGAGCGAGTGTGAGCCGCTCACAGACGGGACCAAACACTGTCTGTCTAAATGTTATAAGTTTTTGTCTCTGTTGTGTGTTATGTATTCCGTCAGGCCCCTATTTTTTTGCCAATGGGTGTTGTATAATACGATTAAGGGATATGATATACACATAATATGTATACAATTTTAATGGTGGTAGGACCACGTTGTTGACAGTTCTGTCTACATCCGCGGGCCGGTCCATCCGGGGTCAGCGAAAAACCTGGAAGCCTAACGAAGATGGGTTTGGGGTCTGTATTGGTAGGCCTAGCTAAACCCTCCCCGGCTGGTCGGCGCGGCGTCCGCCCTTTCTCGGCTCATGCCGAACGTGGGCGGACCCAATTTCGAGGGCCGACGGCTGTATGCGGGGGTGATCCGCTCAATGGCCATGTACGGCGCACCCGTGTGGGCGAGGGCTCTGAACGCCCAGCTCAGGGCTATACTGTGGAGGCCACAGCGAGCCATGGCGGTCAGAGCCATTCGAGGGTTCCGCACGGTGTCTACCGAGGCGGCATGCCTATTGGCCGGGACACCCCCGTGGGACCTAGAGGCGGAGATGCTCTCCGACCTCTACCGGCGGGTTACCACAATGCGCGACGAGGGTGGCTCCCCATCGTTCAACGAGATAGCCACCTGGCGCGAGGACGCCCGCCGAGAAGTCATCGACCATTGGGCTACGCGGCTGGAGAGGCCTAGACACGGTATTGTTACCGTCGAGGCCCTTCAGCCCGTACTGGTGGAGTGGATGGAGCGGCGGCACGGAGTGCTCTCCTTCCGGTTGGTGCGGGTCTTGTCGGGGCACGGTTGCTTCGGCAAGTACCTGCACACGGTCGTGTGGAGGGAGTGGACTCCGTCCTGCCACCATTGCAGTAGCGACGAGGACACGGCGCAACATACGCTTGAGGTATGTTCGGGCTGGGACGGGCAGCGCCGTGACCTCGTCGCTGTCATCGGTGCCGACCTGACGCTGTCGGCTGTCGTGAAAGCGATGGTCGACAGCGTCAGGAATTGGGACGCGGTCGCCGCCTTCTGCGAGGCTGTCATCTCGCAGAAGGAGGCGGCGGAACGAGTCCGGGAGGATTCCCGTGACCCGGGCCACCGCCCGCGGCCAAGGCGGCGTATGCGCGAGTATCTGCGCCTGATGCCGCCCTAACCGAGGCTTCGGGTGATCGGACCGGGGAATTGTCCGGTCACCCGACGTGAGGCCACTGCGTGAGGGCGACGCCTCGACGGCGAAAGCTGTCGCGGCGTCGACGAGAGAGGAACCCGAGAAGGTATATCGCCGGGCGGGCCACCGAAGACAAAGATCGGGTACCGGTGGTCCGCTCGCACGGCGAAGAGAGGTGTTTGCAGGGTGGGTCCATGGGGTTGCGCGCCGCCTCTTCCGTCGCCCCGGGCCGATTTGCCGGGGTGCGACCACATCCATGGTCCTACCTTGCGAAAAAAAAAAAAAAAGGCCTAGCTAAACCCTTGGTATTGCAGTGGTCCATGGGCGGCAGTGAAACTTACCATCAGGTGTGCTGTCTACTCATTTGCCACCATAAGCAATAAAAAAAAATACAGGAATAGGGAAACTCGACGTAAAAACCTTATACAATCACGTCTAATCAGCATGGTGCTGTAGATCAATGTCCCCCCTCTTATGGTGCAGGTTAGTGCGCAGCAGTGGGACGTGTGGGATGTGTGTGTGTGTGTTATGTTGATGTGTTTATACCGTAACATTACATATGTGGGTGTTGACTGCGAGTGAGGCAGTGAGCACGAGTCGTGTGTACAATAGGTAGGTAGGTATGTTAAGTTATTGTTTTGTGTCACCGTGTTATTGTTGGTCGATAATTGTGTGTTTGTGTGGATATTTCAATGGTTGTATGTCATCTAATATTTTGTTAGTAAAATATGTTTGTCTAAATGTTTGTATCTATATCTAATAAATGACAGAGCATTTCTAGACATAAAATTCACTAATGGTCTAGTAGTTAAGATACTGGCCAATGGTAGCAGTATTGTGGGTTGCATTCCCAGACAGGACAATATTTTATGTAATATAATATATAATGAAATATCTATAAAGAGCTCTGAATCTAGGTTCAACAATTCTAAACATCAATTATATCAAAATTAGTTTATGTATTACCGATACACAATATCCTTACCTTTCAACTAAAATTCTTAAACAAAAAATTGTAAAAGCAAATAATCTTATAAAGTATGCTTTACGTAAATCATCATCATCATCACCATTCTCCAACTCTTATCCCAATTAATTGGTGTCGATACAATATGTACTCTTCTTTCATAGTACATATTGTAAAAGTTATTGGCAATAGTTTTATGTGTAGCGTTAGCGTGCTCCGACACACGCACGACACAGTCAATAGTTGTGTGAGCAGCTACGAACTGTGCTTATGTGTAGCGTTAGCGTGCTCCGACACACGCACGACACAGTCAATAGTTGTGTGAGCAGCTACGAACTGTGCTTATGTGTAGCGTTAGCGTACTCCGACACACGCACGACACAGTCAATAGTTGTGTGAGCAGCTACGAACTGTGCTTATGTGTAGCGTTAGCGTGCTCCGACACACGCACGACACAGTCAATAGTTGTGTGAGCAGCTACGAACTGTGCTTATGTGTAGCGTTAGCGTGCTCCGACACACGCACGACACAGTCAATAGTTGTGTGAGCAGCTACGAACTGTGCTTATGTGTGGCGTTAGCGTGCTCCGACACACGCACGACACAGTCAATAGTTGTGTGAGCAGCTACGAACTGTGCTTATGTGTAGCGTTAGCGTGCTCCGACACACGCACGACACAGTCAATAGTTGTGTGAGCAGCTACGAACTGTGCTTATGTGTGGCGTTAGCGTGCTCCGACACACGCACGACACAGTCAATAGTTGTGTGAGCAGCTACGAACTGTGCTTATGTGTAGCGTTAGCGTGCTCCGACACACGCACGACACAGTCAATAGTTGTGTGAGCAGCTACGAACTGTGCTTATGTTTAGGGTTAGCGTGCTCCGACACACGCACGACACAGTCAATAGTTGTGTGAGCAGCTACGAACTGTGCTTATGTGTAGCGTTAGCGTGCTCTGACACACGCACGACAAATAATTTTTCTTAGAACTTTTAAACATCAAATTACTTGGTATTTTATAGACGCCAAAGCTTGCTTGAGGTTTGCTTGTCAATAACAAGCAAACCTCAAGCGAAATTATTTGAACCAACAATAAGTGTTGATTGAATAATCATGTACCTACATCTATCTTGTCTACATTTCATATCTTATATATTATTAACACATTATTTCTTTTGACATGATTTTTTACAAGTAGGTCTTGAGAATTTTAATAGAAATCTTTAAGCATAAAATTAGAATAACATTTGTTATGCTTCTTAAATAGCGAGTCTCAATTCTATATCCACTTTACATAGTACACAGATCGATCGGCCGCACTAATCCTCGGCGTGGGCGTGCGAATGACTCACCGTCCTCACTGCCTAGGTATTATGTAGGCTTAGAACACTAACAGCTGAAGGATACGAGCGGATCGAATAGATACGGCACGGTGTTCGCACAAGGGGGCGACCGCGACACGACGCACTGCTGACAACCTACACACTCTACAGTGTTCAACGTACTTTTAAGATATCATCACGTATATTAAAATGTTCTAGTTAATTTGCGAAAGAGAAACAACACAAGTTTCTATATGTAAGAGCGAGACAAATAAACGGGATGTAATATGCTTTTGATATATGATATTTTATTATATTAGCGGTTAATTAATTAGTGTGTAATAACAGTACAATATTGTGTTTGTTTTATTTGCAGTTGTTCATTAGGATTATATGTCATTTAAAATATATGACTCGGATGTACTTGTATATAAAATTAAATTCTAGTACAAAGAAAATATGTTTTTTTTTATATTTTTGGTTATTTAACAATAATAATTTGATGATGGTTGTTGTTTTGAGAGGTGTTGTTGAATGTAAAATAGTTTAGTCTGCTTGTGTCTGAAACTTTACATCCTGTAAAGTATTCTAAACATCGCGATAGTAAAGATATTATAATTTTCGTAGAAATAGTTTCAAGCAAGGCCTGCAAATGTGACGTCTCGGGTTCGAATTGATCAAACAAAAAAAGCTATTGTAAGAGGTATTTTTTGAGGATTTTTTGGAGAGGTTCTCAATAACGAGATCTAAATGTACAGCTGTGCTCTGTGAGCGGCTATTTTGTTATCTGCAATCACGTGTCTCTAAGTGTTGTGTGACAGATGTGTATAATGTTTATTCCGTATACGATAAAAGCGTGAAGCGATAAGTTATCATCTCAGCTCCCACAACTCCTACTGTGGGCTCGAGTGACTCGCGGCGGGAGAGAATTATTGTACCGCATTTGTCAGACGCGTTGATATAGTTTTATTTTGAGTGTTTTTTTACTTGCAATAATATTATCAGTTTGCGTTTCCTTATTTATTCATTCATCTAATCTAAAAAGTCCATTTTCACGTTTTGCATTTTTTAATACACAATAACCTTGGTCAAACGTAGATATACATATGATTGCAAACAATAAATCTGAAATTTTAAAGTGCTATTAAGTTATTTATATAATTAACGTTGCGGGCGACTTTCTTGTACAATAATCTAATGTTGAAACTCGTAAAACTAATTTAAAATAAAATAGCATGGTAAATAGTAATTGTTATTGACGACCTAACAATGTCACGTCATCACGTTCTATACAGTAGTGCTTGACAACTTTCAATTCACGAATATCCAAATAATCGGTAGAAATATTAGAATAATATAATTAATCGAATAGAGATTTTGATAGAGATGTACATTTCGACCATTTTATTGATAAGGAAATAATTATTAATGTTCGCGACGCTGATAATTCAAGTAATAGTAGTAATTCTTAATAAATAGCTATTTTCAAATCCAGTTTTTGTTTTTACTTAACCTAATCGTACTAAATATGATGAATAGATTTTGTGCTAAAATAATTAAATTTGTTTAGTATTAATTTAACACTTAATTTATTCATCTCCTTTTTGAAAAAAAAAAAAAATTACAGATTATTTATTAAAAAGAATCAATATCGATTTCTCAATAAAATCGGATATTTTCGATATCCATTATACTTCTCCGACAGCTGTCAAAGTGCACTTCTTAGATTAGATAGACTATAGTGTTTGTAAAGTATGTGATATTGACTTATTGTGTCGTTAGTTGATGACAACAACATTCTGTAGTTTAAAATATTATCAGTATGTTATTGCATGGCATAGCGCTCTGTGTAGGTACACCATGGTGTGCGCCGGATGTACTACTATAGTGCACCACATCGACGTCGCATTGCGGAGCGGCGGCAGTGCACTCGAGTGCAGTTCAGACGTTGCACCTGTACCACACGTGGCGCAATAACCGTCGCGCAACGAACTAACACTAACGTTGATGTTATCATTCAATACCCACGTAGTACACCGCGTGCCCCGGACCTGGACCTACGTATACACATTGTACCCCATTACCTTACATGGCGCATATATGATATGCGCCATGTAACCACCAGACCAGCCCCTCACGCGCATCTCCTTCCACTCAAATTCATTTAACATGCATAGACCCTGCGGTAGCACTTACATATTGCAGTTTTAACATATTAAATGTATACAATAAACTAACACCGGATCGGAACTAGACCACTACTGAGAAGATCCGGCAAGATGCTCAGCGAGTTTGTCTACAACTGCCCTGAGTGATTAGATTAGCTCATCTTTTTAGTGGAATTTATTTAATTTAATGTTTGTACGTAGGTATATACATATACGTATGAATGATTTGATTGTGATGATGATATCTCCATATATAGAGATATAGCGACACAATGGCTAGAGACAATGGTATAATGAACATGTCCGCCGCAGCGGGCTGGCCGACGCATGTGGAGATATTTTATTATTGTTACTTTTGGACGATTGTAGATTTAGTCTAGCTATAATATGTAATTTTCTTCTTATGGTGTGGTAGTTGGTATTATACGTTTGTCAGGCTGTTTCAATGGTGCTCCTTCTGTCAGTTGTTGTGACTTTCACGTGAAAGTAATGGGTGATGATACATTACCTCTCTAATCAGTCACCGCGCACGCGGCCGGTATACAGAGGTGTAACGTGTGAGAGGTGAGCTTTAAGTACTTATGTTACCTTTGTGTAGGCCGACAGTAGGGGGACCACAGCATCACAGGACCACAGGACGATACACGCACGAGACTAACATAAGGTGTAACTTCAAAACTTTAACTTAACTTTTTTATTAATTTCATAATATTCAATATTATCCGTGTGGTAATAGAGTATGAATATAACGGTCACCATTCCTTCCTTTCGCGTTAATGAAGGTCGATTAAGAGACTGAAGCATATATTGTGCAAGAGAAGGAAAACTCAAAATAAAACCCTATACCGATACGTCTGACCAACGGGATATGTAATAAGTCAATCTACCGTGGTGGTGGGTGGCGGCTCGGACCCAACAGTGGGACATGTGACGACGGTGATGTATAGTATTTGATAGCAATTGTACATGACGACGGTGACTAAGTGACACTAAACTTAATATCATTTAACATTTGATCTGTTTAATATTATATTATATTTCACAGACATCATGTTGCTCCTAATATGTTCTTGACCACAAAACAAACTCCTAACCCAACGACACCCGGCACAGAAATCAAACTCCACGATCAGGTGACGCGCGCTCTGACAGTCTATTATAGTAACATGTTATTAAAATAATTTTATTTAAAATAATGTTATGTCCTCACTTGTGTAACGGTGATGGTCACACACAGTGAGTGGCGGTACTTGTGTTGCTAGGTTGATACTGTATCGATAGGGCGCCCGGCGTGAGACGTGCGCGCTGCAGAGGGGCCGCCGGACGTGAACGAGCATTCGTGCTAACTGCTTTTTTTCTGTGTTGTTAGTTGTTAGCCGCAGATGGCTTTGACAAGTTTGCGTGGACAACGGGTGAGCGCTGAGGGCTCCACCCGATAGTCGTGCTAACTGCTGATACCGTACATTACATGCAGCGATCGCGACCCCGCGCACCACCATCTCTACAGTCTTCAGTTCGAACATTAACTCATAATAATTTTGTGCGACAAATGTTTATTATAAGGTTGACGTGTAAATTTATATCTTTTAAGTGCCTGACTTTTAAAGACACAACTCTGCACTAAAGAAATATTCCTTGAATGGCGGGCACTTGCCAAACATACTATTAAGCAGACAAACTACACCCAGACTGCAACAACAGTTTGTGGGTCGTACAAAGTATTGTCCTGCGCAGGGATCGAACCTGTGACACTGGCATGGAACGTCGGTATCTTAACCACTACGCTATGTGTGCAGTGAAAGTGTTGGCATGTAATGTACGTTAGATACAATTATACTGTAACACTAACGTTATGTCCGCGACTTCACTCGCGAGCCCCTTCCCTTACGCGTCATTGTGTTTATTCGTCTCATTGTTCCAGTAGGTAGACCACCTAACTTTAGATATCCCCCAGTAAGTTTTCATGAAAACTTTATATAAACAATAATCGTTTCCCTATTTGTAAAGACATTGACAATTATTGGTTTTCTACTTTATATTGTGTGTATCGCATTTTTTCTTAAATAAAAGAATAGGCTTAATCACTTTTCATAACATCAGCTATCTGGTGGTGAAAATTGCTTCAAAATCGGTAAGATAGTTTCACAGCTAACCCGAAACAAATATATCTCTTTGTTTCGGGTACAATTCTAACAGCTTTTTTAATTTCTAACCACCAATACAGTACTTGTTATATACAATCAGTAAACCACATTTATCCGCGTGGTGACGGTGTAAGAAATAAAATGTACCACACCGTCTCTTGCCTTTTTTTTTTTTTTTGTTGGACCATGGACGCATCTCGCCCCGCCGAACCGGTCCGGGGTGACGGAAAGGCGGCGCGTGACCCCATAGACCCACCGTAAAACTCCTCTCTCTTCGCCGTGCAAGCGGACCATCGGTACCCGATTTTTGACTTCGGTGGCCCGCCCGGCGGTTTACCCTCGCGGGTTCCTCTCGTCGACGCCCCGAAGATTGTCGGGGCGTCGCCGTCACGTGGTGGCCTCACGTCGGGTGACCGGACAATTCTCCGGTCCGATCACCCGAGGCCTCAGTTAGGGCGACATCAGGCGCAGATATTCGCGCCTGCGCCGCGCCGGCCGCTGACGGCGGCCCGGGTCACGGGAATCCTCCCGGACTCGTTCCGCCAGATGACAGCCTCGCAGAAGGCGGCAACCGCGTCCCAGTTCCTGACGCTGTCGACCATCGCCCTCGCGACAGCCGGCAGCGTCAGGTCGGCACCGATAACAGCGACGAGGTCACGGCGCTGCCCGTCCCAGCTGGGACATACTTCGAGCGTATGTTGCGCCGTGTCCTCGTCACTGCTGCAATGGTGGCAGGCCGGAGTCCACTCTCTATATGCGACCGTGTGCAGGTACAAGCCGAAGCATCCGTGCCCCGACAACACCTGCACCAGTCGAAAGGAGAGGACTCCGTGCCGCCGCTCCATCCACTCCATCAGTATGGGCCGGAGGGCCTCAACGGTAACAACACCGTGTCTAGGCCTCTCCAGCCGCGTAGCCCAACGGGCGATGACGTCTCGGCGGGCGTCCTCGCGCCAGGTGGCTATCTCGCTCAACGATGGGGAGCCACCTTCGTCGCGCACTGAGGTAACCCGCCGGTAGAGGTCGGAGAGCATCTCCGCCTCTAGGTCCCACGGGGGTGTCCCGGCCAGTAGGCATGCCGCCTCGGTCGATACCGTGCGGTGCCCGCGAATGGCTCTGACCGCCATGGCTCTCTGTGGTCTCCACAGAACAGCCCCGAGCTGGGCGTTCAGAGCCCACACCGTCTCTTGCCTATCAATGTTGTAAAATAACATTAAGGGGGTATAACATACTGATAAGATTTAATGAAGAGAAACCCTATACCAACCTATCTGTATATCTCTCCTACCAACTTGATGTAGTAGGCTAATCTCCCACCTCCCTAGTGAAGTAGGTTTGAGTCCAGTAGTGGGAGCTATATGTATTTATATGACGATGACGTCGGTAACAACACTATTTTTGTTGTAACATACAAACACGTTTTTTTTTAAATATATTTATTTGTATTGATCAAAAGTATTTTCAACAATGTAATAGTATAACAGAAAACATAAACGGTGGGCGGGCACTTGTTCACTGCATCGCACACACTCGCACGTCACATCCGGTGCGGTCTGGGGACAGCGTGCACCGCGCACCGCGCACACATCAGGTCGGGCGACGTCGCAGAACGTAAATGGTACAACAAATCAAACTTCATCAATTAACTAGTAGCTTTTGTTACGATTGTTCAAATTGTTCCCGAGTATGGTGTACACATACACCTGGCCGTAATATACGTACATTTACAACTTTATGTCGCACACGACCTTCTTTATATATTAAACTTTTAAAAAAAAAGTGTAAATCGACTTCAAAATAAGATCGGCCAAAAACCATACTTATTTAAAACACTAAAAACCGAAAAATAAGATGAACTATTTAATTCTTGTCTAATTCTAATTATGTACTAATTTTTATAAAATATAATTACAATGTATGCTAGAAATCCACTAACACGATTTGAAGTCGGTGCCAAGCCAAATAGGTATACTATATCGCATTCAAATCACGCCGTGCTTGTGACTGAAGTGATCTGAACGCGCAAGCGGTTAAGCGATTTAATCTATACGGGCAGACATCGTTCACGGTTGTGTCAAATGGTATTAAATTTATGGCGTTATAGTGTTCTGAATACATCTTTTAATTCTTATTTCCTTTAATAATTTGATTTTATTAATTTTTCACCCTGTGTGTATATCATTAAGCTTATTGTTTTTTGTTAATTTAAGCTTGGAACCGACTTCAAATCGTGTTAGTGGATTTATAGCAGACATTGTAATTATATTTTATAAAAATTAGTACATAATTATAATTATGCTGATTAGGCTGATCTTATTTTGAAGTTGGTATACATTTTTTTTTAAAAAGTTTAATTATTTTTGAATTTTTAGTGTAAATAATCGTAGTTAAGTAATAATTTTAACTAGTTCATATAAATTAAATTATTTATTGAATATAGCACTATGAGTACATACATACATACATACATATAATCACGCCATATCCCTTGCAGAGTAGGCAGAGAGAACAGAGTGGCAGAGAACTCTATCTCTGCATACTTCACTCGCTTCCTCAACATTCATAATTCTCTTCATAATATGATTCACTATAAGTAGATCGACTAAAAATGCACATGGCACGAGAAAATTTTGATACAATTATCCAATACGGCTGGACAGTGTTTAGGAAACTTAAGAGGATCATCTCACCTAATATATCTCTGTGTCTGAAGGCACAAGTCTATGAACAGTGATGATTTATGACAAGAAAATGTGGTCCCTAAATGTGGGTCTCGTAACAAAACTCAAAGCCACTCAGCGTACTGTGGAGCGGGGTATGCTCGCTCGTTCTGTGCGAAATAGGATTCGAAATACGCTCATCCATGGAATAACGGATGTAATCGACATATCACGAAGAATTAGCACACTAAGAGGCAATGGGCAGGCCACACCAGGCCAACGAACTAATAACTGCTGGAGAATAAAAGTTTGGCAATTTGTGGCGAAATATGAGAGAAGCTTAAGGCCGGATGATGATACATATTTACAACAGTTCGATTTTGAGACAGGCGAATTGAAAAAGGTCCATCTTTCCAGCTTGGTATGTTATTTTCTACCTACGTAACAAAGATCATATATCGGCAACATAAAGAATTACCTAACTCCTAATCGTTATGGAGTAGTTCCTTACATTATCAGCTTACGTGATTAAATTGAAAGAATACAGTTAAAGGTCTATGCGTGCATATGATATTGAAAGAATTGTCCTCCAACTCCTAACCGCTAAGGATATGTACCTTCCATCACCAGCTCATCTAAATGAGATTATCACTGCCAGATGCAAATATTTGAATAGCTTTGGAAAAATATGAGACACGTAATATGTGCCTATAAAATTTGAAGGTTGCTCTCGATTTCCATGAATTCCCATCATCAAATCATGATTTGGTGACAATGGGACCACCTCGGGAGTTAACTTGAAAGAATAAAGCTAAAATTCTATGCGTGCGTATGATATTAAAAGAATTATCCTCCATCTCCTAACCGCTAAAAAGATGTACCTTCCGTCACCAGCTCACCTAAATGAAATGTTCACTGCCAGATGCAAATATTTGAATAGCTTTAAAAAATACATGACACGTAATATGTGCCTATAAAATTTAAGGGTTGCCCTCGATTTCCAAGAATTCCCATCATCAGATCATGATTTGGTGACAATGGGACCACCTCGGGAGTTAACTTGAAAGAATACAGCTAAAAGTCTATGCGTGCGCATGATATTGAAAGAATTATCCTCCAACTCCTAAGCGTTAAGGAGATGTACCTTCCATCATCAGCTCGCCTAAATGAGTTATCACTGCCAGATGCAAATAATTGAAGAGCTTGTGAAAATAAATGGAACACGTAATATGTGCCTATAAAATTTGAGGGTTGCTCTCGTTTTCCATAACTTCCCATCGTCAGATCATGACTTGGTGACAATGGGACCACCTCTGGAGTATACCCTTTAGAAAGAAAAAAGAATTTTGAAAATCGGCCCACAATTGACAAAAATATCGCTGGACATACATAAAAAAAAAATACAAACAATGAAACATCCTTTTTGAAGTCGGTTAAAAACAGTAATCATTATAGATCAAAAGCGAACGTAATTGTAGTTTTTATATCTTGTGGAGAGCTTCAACAAACACATCCCCGTATTTCTTTTGTAAACTGCTCGGTGACTTTAAAGCGATGAAATATGTTTAACGATATATCTATATATATATAAACGTTTGTAGAGACACCATTTATCAAGGGACACGGTGACGGTCGTGGTGGCGGCGCGCGGCGGCACTACGACATCAAGGGGCAACGCCGCGCGCCGACCAAACACGCAGATAACGTACACCACTGCAACTTGACACTAGCGGAATGTATCGTACGCCCGGGGGCCCGGGGGACCGGGGCACGTTCACATTGCACACTAAATATATGTCGAGTGGAGTTTGGTCAGGGATTACATACCAAGTGGTCGGCGTCAAATTGTTCGCGGTCCAAACGTACGCACATGTTACGTTCTACTGTTGTTATACGTATAGATGTGACGTATACTTCGGACACTTTGTGTACAGCAATAACGACAGGGGAGTGATATTATGTACTACATGTGAACAAACTAACGATGATCACCTCCCTGTATATAACATACAATATAACGAACACGTTGATAAAAGCTTACTTTACGTGTTTAACTTCTAAATTATAGGGAGAGCTATAGTGTATCCTATTGAGTAACTTTTAAAGGTAATTAATAACAAGGTCATACGAAGGGTTGACATGGAATGTTAAGGCAACTCCACCAAAAAGAGCTGATAAAATCATGTTTATTGACTTAGGACGATATACAACCAAACATTTTAAATTGCAAAAAATGTCCCAACTTAGATATCTGTAGTTGCAAATATATAACATCACAGAGTCCGCGTTGGTCCGTTTTGGCGCGCACACGTGCCGCCGTCTCGCGTCTTTCCGATCACGAGTGTTTCGCGCGCGTTCTTCCAACCGTCATTACGGACACCGAAGTGGTGGAATAACCCGTCTTTTTCAAGATATCTTATACTACTCACGAGCTCTCCTTACTGCTCGGCGAGAGCCGGTACAGGAAGGAAAATTCTTTTCTATTATTTATTAGATAAAAGTCAAGTGACCCCATAAGGGTAAACCCAATTTTTATATTGGTACTCGGTGGAAACCTTGCGGTGATAACCAAACCGAGTGGGCGAGGCCCCGACTCGTCTACCCGTCCCCCTCTGGGATCGACAAAACAAACGGACGGGCCTAGACCAGCCGGCCTTGGGGTGTACCCTAGTCGGCCCTAGGTATCTCCTTCCTTAACCTTTCCGATCCTTATTTCCCATTCCCGAGTGGTGAGTTTGGGTGTGCCTGCCCGAAAGGGTACATACCACCTCTTCACTTGGGCAGTTAGGAACCGTTTCGCACTTCAAGGGCGAACGGATACCAGCTTAGGACTTAGTCATTCTAAACACATCCTCCCGACCTTCCCGGTTGGGAGGGAATACATTACACACCCCCGGGTGCTCCCCCCGGGGTGGTAGGTAAAGTTAGGAGACGCTTTTAGCAGCGTTTTTTCATATGCAGAGACCCGCAGCAACTTGTCTGTTTTTGTAAAAATGGACTAAATTAGCTACGAAGAGCTTTTCGCGGACAAGGAAATATGAGCGCTTGTCGTCCACGTACGGCGAAGTACGGCGATCGCGCGCCTGACATTTTTTCCTCACGCCCGGCCTCCCCAGCCACAACTAACACCCCTAAAGATTGGGAGGAGATAACTTCCGACATGGAGACCGAAATGGACTCCTCCCCGTTCTCTCATCCACCACCACCTCTTCTGGAACCGAGGGTTCGCCCAATGAGGGCGAATTCCAAAAGGCCTCCACTCGCAAGTGCAAAAAGGCGCGAAAAAATTAGGCGGCTAAGGCCCCTAAAACCAGCCCCGCTACAGAAAAAGCCCTCCCGACCATACCACCTCTCCTCGCTATTCATTTCGAGGAACGAGGTATGCCGACACCTCCCCGTGTAGTGTCGCCCCTCCCTGATACTACACATTCCCAAAAAGGCCCATCCGAGGTAACCACAGCCACGGCTCCCGCCGGACCAAAGACACCCACTCCCCCACCCCTTTACATAAGGGACAAGGGAAAGTGGCTTGCCATCTCGTCCTGGTGCAACACCAACAGGGTGTTGTACAAATCAGCTAAATCAACCACACAGGGCATCAGAGTAGACGTCTGTACCACGGACGATCACCGCGCCCTCTCCAAGATGTTAAGGGATCAAAACATCCCTTATCATACATACACCATGCCAGAGGCAAAACTTATCCGCGCCGTCGTGCGCGACATCCCAGTGGAGATAGGCACTGAGGAGATCCTCATATCCCTCAGAGGCCTAGACCTTCCCGTTCAGGAAGTCCACCGCATGAAACGCGGTAGGGGCAGACTCCCCATGAACATGGTCCTGGTATGCCTTAAAAACACCCCAGAGGGTAAAGGTATATATAAGGTCACGAAAATATGCGGGTTATCCGGTATATCGGTTAACCCCCACAATGTCATAAGTGCCAACTATATGGCCACACATCCAATAATTGTTACGCCCACCCTAGGTGTGTCAAATGCCTCGGCGATCACCACACAACTGAGTGTACAAGGCCCAAAGACCTATCGCTCTGCACAGAACCGCCTTCGTGCGTGCTGTGCGGTGAGAAACAAACACACAAACACAAACACATTCCGTCACCGGTAAAGGCGGTAAGCACCCCGATCCCAAAGGCTCCACAGGGACTAGACCCGGATCTAGCCCTTATGATGAACTTCGCGGCAATAATTAACTACGCGGAACTTCGCGAAATAGCTGCGGAGTTGAAAAGGAACGAAGGTAATGCCCTCGACCTTCTCAACACCGCCATCAAATTCGCTCCCATGCTCGAAAGACTGGGCGCTTTTTACCCGACTGTAAAGGAGTGGTATTGTGTTTAACAGTCTATGTATGTATGTATGTATGTATGTATGTTTGTATGTTCCTTTGAAGCACTATATATACCAAACGCCTGGGCCGATTTTTATGATTCGCACGTCAATCGATTCCTCTTAATCCGGCGAGTGTCACTAAAGATATGACGTTATTGAAAATTCAATATGGCGACTACTGGACGCCATATTGTGAAAATAAAAAAAATAAAGTCAACAAACTATATCGAGTGGGGTATCGTTAAATAGGTATTTAGAAATCATTTTTAGTTTCCTCTCAACATTTTTCGATTTGACTGGCCGTTTAGGATCTATATTGATTTAAAGTTACGTAACAACCTTTCTCACATATAGGTTTTTTAGACCGGATTGGATCCATTGAAAAATTAGATTTGCTGTCGAATCTTTATTCGGGATCCTTTGATCCCGACTCTTCAGTTGTCATGTTCTATTATTAAAATATATTTCATTTTCTGCAATAGTATTTATTCAATAATATATTATGGAATTCTAGACCACCGGACATCTAAGTGCTTGTTTTTTTCTTTTCAGTTTTTTTATTATGTACGTAGTTTTGGTGACTTTTTACGCAGTCGGGTTTTTTGGTTTTTTTAATCATTTTTTTTTTAATAAAAATATATTTTAAACATTATCCGCAGAATAGAGCATACACTGCCCGCGCAGCCGTAACACACACAAACAACTGCGCTTCCGCCACCGCCGCCGGTGAAGGAAGACGCGCGCGACGCGTAATAATCAATATCTCAGACGTGGGCACGCCCACTTTGCTACCAGTGACGCCCCGAGCCGAGGTCCGTTCTCCACAGGGAGAGCCCTCGGGCGTTGTCGCTTAAACTTTTATCGGGTTGAGAGCCCTCAGCGCTCGCCCACAGTCCGGTTAAG
Organism: Lymantria monacha; assembly: GCA_905163515.2. Taxonomy (NCBI): domain Eukaryota; kingdom Metazoa; phylum Arthropoda; class Insecta; order Lepidoptera; family Erebidae; genus Lymantria; species Lymantria monacha. The sequence continues at coordinate 332,354 of LR991100.1, forward strand.
CTGTCACAGCCCTCTTTCTTTTTTTTTTTTTTGCGGTGGGCTATGGACGTCGCACCCCGCCAAATCGGTCCGGGGCGGCGGAAGAGGAGGCGCGAAACCCCATTAACCCACTCTGCAAGCACCTCTTCTTCGCCGTGCGAGCGGGCCACCGGTACCCGATCTTTGTCTTCGGTGGCCCGCCCGCAGAGGTATTCACTGTAGAGCGTGACCCCTCCCCAATCCGCCGCAACAAAGTCCTCGCCCCTATTCAAGAGGGATAAGGACGGGCAGTGCCGCTGCGTGGAGGTGACGATTGCCGCGGTTCCGTTCCGGCTGACCACCCAATTGGGGCGATCAGGCACATACTACGGTTCCGCGACTACGGCTGCATCGATCGACCACTCCGCCATGGATTGCAGGAGGAGATCCTGCGCACTGGCGGAGTGGTTGGTGTTAGCCTGCAGGAGGTGAGTGGACTGGACAGTCATTAATGGGTCGTGTCCATCATCACCTCCTGGCTTGCGGCAGGCCATCGGGCCGCGCTAGGAGCGGGAGCGGCTGGAGTCGAAGGGCCGCTTCGCCCATTTGGAGCCGAAGCTGGAGGTCTACACGCCCCAGAGCCCATGCGGTGCTTGGCAGGCTTATTGCCCGCTGCACACGCGGGGCAGTGGGGCGAGGCGGCGCAGGATGCCGCCATGTGCCCAGTCTGACCGCAGCGGAAACAGAGTCCGCCGCAGTCAAAGCAATTAGTGCATGTCGGCCAGGTATGCCCGACCGCCATGCACTTGAAACACCTCGCAGGCCAGTGCTCCAGCACAGTTAGTCGCGCTGAGCTCCAGCCTACGAGGAGCCTACCACTGCCTTTTTTTTTTTTTTTTTTTTTTGTGGTGGGCCATGGACGTCGCACCCCGCCAAATCGGTCCGGGGTGACGGAAGAGGCGGCGCGCAACCCCATTGACCCACCCTACAAGCACCTCTTCTTCGCCGTGCGAGCGGGCCACCGGTACCCGATCTTTGGCTTCGGTGGCCCGCTCGGCGGTATGCCCTCTCGGGCTCCTCTCCTGTCGACGCCCCGACAGATTTCGCCGTCGAGGCGTCGTCCTCACGCGGTGGCCTCGCGTCGGGTGACCGGACAATTCCCCGGTCCGATCACCCGAGGCCTCGGTTAGGGCGGCATCAGGCGCAGGTATTCGCGCCTGCGCCGCCCCGGCCGCGGGCGGCGGCCCGGGTCACGGGAATCCTCCCGGGCCCGTTCCGCCGCCTCCTTCTGCGAGATGACAGCCTCGCAGAAGGCGGCGACCGCGTCCCAATTCCTGACGCTGTCGACCATCGCCCTCGCGACAGCCGGCAGCGTCAGGTCGGCACCGATAATAGCGACGAGGTCGCGGCGCTGCCCGTCCCAGCCCGAGCATTCCTCGAGCGTATGTTGCGCCGTGTCCTCGTCACTACTGCAATGATGGCAGCCCGGAGTCCATTCCCTGTATACGACCGTGAGCAGGTATTTCCCGAAACACCCGTGCCCCGTTAACACCTGCACCAGTCGGAAGGTGAGGACCCCGTGCCGCCGCTCCATCCATTGCATCAGTACGGGCCGGAGGTCCTCGACGGTAGTGACACCGTGTCTAGGCCTCTCCAGCCGCGTAGCCCAACGGGCGATGACTTCTCGGCCGGCGTCCTCGCGCCAGGTGGCTATCTCGTTAAACGATGGGGAGCCACCCTCTTCGCGCAGTGAGGCAACCCGCCGGTAGAGGTCGGAGAGCATCTCTGCCTCTAGGTCCCACGGGGGTGTCCCGGCCAATAGGCACGCCGCCTCTGTCGACACCGTGCGGTACCCGCGAATGGCTCTGACCACCATGGCTCGCTGTGGCCTCCACAGCACCGCCCTGAGCTGGGCGTTCAGAGCCCTCGCCCACACGGGTGCGTCGTACATGGCCATTGAGCGGCCATTGAGCCGACGGCTGTATGCGGGGGTGCCGCATACAGCCGTCGGCCCTCGAAACTGGGTCCGCCCACATTCGGCATGAGCCGAGAAAGGGCGGACGCCGCGCCGACCAGCCGGGGAGCAATTTGGCGAAAATGCTCGCGGAACCACCATCGCCCGTCGAGCACCAGACCCAAGTACCTCATATGGGCCTGGATACTGATGTGGATGGAGTAGACGACTAACGTTGTTAACTGTTGGCGATGTCCAACGACACCGCCAACAGCACTCCTTTGCCGGCGACAACCTCCGCGGCCGTCTGCCTCAGGCGTAGCAGGGCCCCGATGGTCGAACGCCCCCTCCGAAATCCAAATTGAGCGTCCGACAGATCGGGCCCCACCTCCTCCAGGTGCCGGACGATGCGGGCAGCGAGGACACGCTCCAGCAGCTTACCCACATCGTCCAGAAGCACAATAGGCCTGTAGGCCGACGGCGAATCCGGGGGCCGTCCCGGCTTTGGCAGGAGAACCAACCTCCCTTCCTTCCAGCACTCAGGGAACTGTCCAGACGTCAGACAAGCGTTGAACAGTCGCCTGAGGCGAGGTTCGAGATGCTCGAGGAGCAATGTCAACACCCGGACTGGGACTCCGTCCGGACCGCGTCCGCATTTCGGACCACTGCGTAATCAAAAAAAATATATATATAACATCACAACAGGAGAGGAAAATGTCGTAATAGTAGTTGATATACGTTTGCCGGGCGGCGGGCGGCGGGCGGCGGCTGTGTGGTGCAATGGTAACGTCCCTGCTGGCAGAGGCCGGGGGCGACGTTCGACATGTCATGTGTATGAACTGGTAGTGACATAACATTATTGATACATTTGTATGGACTTTGTGTTAATTAATAATATGTTGGTAATGTCCTCACATCTCAAACAGTTACATGTAACTGTATTTATTTATATGTTCATGTGTTAGTTAATTTCTCATCATTAAATACGTATTAATACAATTTGATGTGTTAGTTATAAATATTATAATCGTTAAAATATGAAAGCAACACGTCATACAATTAAATATTATAAACTAGAAAGTGTTAATACAACACACACGTAGACACTATTTCATTATTACATTAAGTTTGTTTGTCAGTCTGTCGCTCGAACGGTCTCTTACATAAATGCTCGTCTACTGTACCACACCGGCACCGGTCACCTACCACCTGCCACCTGCCACCATAGCAGTATATTAAATCCTTTAGTCGTCTTTTACAACATCCATGGTCAAAACAGGGGGTAATGTATTATACTCCGTGACCACCCGGCAACTGTACGTATTTATAAACTTGTTTTATTTTCTTTTACAATTCTTTCACTACCCCTTACTTACTCGAACAATTCGACATAAAATCTAGTGACATTCTTTTAAAAAATCTTGTAAAACCAATTGCGATCGTTAAATCACCGACCAAGCAAGTCGCTTGTGGTATTATTTCACTTTTAGGATGTTTATAATGTTGACAATAACTTTATGAAATAATAGAGTCCTTAGTACAGTTACACAATTATATTCTAAATGTAGGTTAAACTTTTAATACTGGATCGGAATATATGTCTGCAATAGTAGTAGATGGCTTGTCCGACCTTCCATCACAGAGGACTATAAAAATAACAAATAAATATTTATTTAGACTCTCTAATAAATTTGAAAGTTATTGTAAGAAATTATGTGAACTAGTGAAAGAATCATTTGTTTAAAACATAAATAATAAAATAAAAATAAAATCTCTAAACAACACGTTAACATAGTCATTTGCGTTAAATAAAACTTTATTATTATACTTTCTTTTCATTAATATTTTATGCGATTTTTATTATAACATTGACACAGTAAGTGTTAGTGGCAGTAGCGCGAGCGAGGTATCACACGTTGGATACAAACAACACAAATATTTTGTAACAATCACAAAATAATGTCCAGAGTTAACTGTAACTTATGTTCATTTATTGTGTTGTAGAGTGTACCGCAACTCGATCATTTAATGTTTTATTGTATGAACAGTTTTAGCGGGCAAGGAAAAGTGTCATGTCACATGTGGTGCTCTTGTAAGTACAATATACAATATCTTGTGTGTTAGAACGTGTTATATTAAGTAATTTTGATGACATTTTATGTAAGTTGATGCGCAGGAAGTATTGAGGTGTAGGGAATATGATGTAACAATGCCTTACATACGTTTTCGTTTGCCACCATTCCATAAATGATCACAAAAGATATAATGTGTAGCCATGACACTGTTGAAGGCGACGATCTGACTTACTGACCGACGATGACATTCAATGAAGTTAATTTATAAACCAAGATTTAGCTTAAAGGTAAACTTCAAAAAGAAAAATGTATGAATGAATTCTTTTAAAAATATAAATAAAAAAGTTTAGATGAAGGCCCATTCAGCCGTCAGCGCCAGGCGCACGACAATCAAGCTCTCTGTGTTTTGAACATTGCGCTCGGGAATAACACAATTTAATTCAAGCGCGCCATTTTCATTGTTGGCTGAGCAAACGTGCGGGTGCGGGCTGTGCGGTGCGGGTTGTGCCCGTTCACTGCAGACGCAGACGTACCCTTTGTTCAAACTGAACGCAAAACATAATCCTTCATAACGCAATGGGCGGCTGGGCGCACACCGACTGGATGGCACATTGCGTTCTCGTATACACGCCGATAGTTGTGTGCCCCAGGCCCCACGCCCCACGCCGCCCTACTTGGTACACTGTATAAGGCTTTTACTGTTCAATGCACTCCATCATTCGCTACGTTATATTTATATGTACCAATGTATATATACCAACTAACTACACAACATCAGTTGACATCGCTATGATAATAAAACAATATTCACTTTTATGATAGACCAAACTAAATAATATTTTATAGTTGAATTAAAAAGTTTGCGAAACATTATTTTATTTTTATATTATTAATTATTATTGTTTGTAAAATATTTCTTATAGCAGACTAATTCACATGATATTTTGGCGGAATGTTAACATTACACGCGATGCTCTTAAATTTGATTCAATACGTTAGTGTTTTATATTTTCATATTGAATTATTTTGTAATATGTACAAAGAAAATGCGGTTGACGTTTATTTTCATATTCTGATAAAATATACAGAGGAATCGTCATTTGATTGTCAGCGCCCAATTAATGGTAACAACTCGGAGATCAATTAATAAAATATCAATAGTGCAATATTTACATTTGAACATTTTTATTAAATTTTAATTAGCAGTAAGATACAAGCTCAATTTAATAATCTCAAATAATATCTACTAGATATATATGTATATCTACTAGAATATGCCGTAAATAAATTGCGAGGTTAAGTAATGATACTTAATTCAAGCAAAGTAGTACCTACATATTTAAAGTATTCTATGAAAGTAGGTAAGCATCTGTCAAACACCACTTTTTCGAGTGTCGAACAGTGTACGGCTGTGTTCAACAGTGTCCTTGATGGAAAGCGCTCTATCGAACACTGCGTCACTTTTTGTATTAAATGGAAAGCACACATAAGCTAGGCAAGACCAAAAAGTGTAATATTGTTGTTCTATAAGTTATGGTATTTAACTGTAATTTGTTTTAAACTGACAGCTCCGTTGCCAAAGGGAAAAGAATGTAAAAGAAACTCAACCAAAACTCCAACAAAATAATGTAAAAAACTCAATTCTATAATGATATTTCATTTACGAGTTGTCTATGGTGAGATTATTTTTTTATCTCATCAGTTGAGTGTGTTTGATAATGTCACTTGAATATCGTCATTGTTGAATGTACGTGTTAGATAGAGCTATACATGCAACATGTAGTATTGTCTTGTTCTGTCGGAGAGCAGTGTGTAGCCCTAACACTTGTACAGTATATTGTATGATAATATAACTATATTGAAACAATATCACTGTTCAGTGTATATATGTAGTTGTACTAAAACTAGGTAATATTGTCTCAAGACTAAAACAAAAAGTTTTTAAAACATTATTAGTGAACGTATTGCGCCGCACTGACGCATTCGCATCACGTTTGAGAGCAATAAAATATCTTCTCCGGTCCATATACGTATCACTGTTGGAGTTGGACATAGTCCGTAACGGGAGGTTAGTTAACCTACTATACCATGCTGGTCAGACGTGTTGGCATGGGGTTTTAATTAGAGTTTTCCTGCTGCTGAGTATATTCTTTTTTAATTCTTTTATCCCCGACTCAAAAAGAGATGCTTAAAGATTGACGTATCTGTAAGTTCGTCTGTGGTATCGTAGTTCCTAAACGAATGGACTGATTATGATGCTTTTCTGTTTGTTGGGTAACTGACACAATGTAAATGGTTTTTAGTTATAATTTGTGAGATCAAATGTTTCAGCTCTATTTGTTAGCTGCCGTAAGGGTCTTAGGATAATAGATATTTAGGTACTTTACTTTCAATGTCATATCTGTGATATGACATTTGGAACGCCTATGTGTGATGGTACTACTTAGCTACTCTGATGATGCAGCTCAAAGTTAGAAGACGACATCCTGGATTGATTATTTATTAGTAAACATTATCTATTCATTAGAGTTTTCCTTTTATGTTGGGAATTATTTATTTTTATATTATTTAAAAAACAATCTCTATGTAAATAATATTGTTATTGTGAGCTGCTTTACAAATATATAATTAACGTACACAAGTTACACACAGAGAGTCTGTGTGTGTACAACAGTTTGTGGGTCGCACAAGGTGTTGGGTCCTGTGCGGGACACACGACACACGTCTCATTAGGTTGGTATCTCAACCACTACGCCATCTGTGTAGATTACACATCCTTGTATATCCTTTAGTCGTCTTTTATGACACGAAACGGAAAGGGGAAAGTGAGGGCCCCCACCACGGTCAGCCACAACAAGATCTGAGTTATGCAGTCCTCATTGACATGCCCTAACGCCCAGTTTCACCAACTACCCATAAAGTGTACGTGACGTGTAAGGTATTGGTATACATAAACATATTAATGTTGTGTGTGTTATATTGTGTTTGGTGTTACATCTACCTAATATTCATTATTATTTCAGCTCATGCACATCCCACTGCTGGACTTGCGTCTCCTCCGCAGTGGGAGGGCAATTGTCCTACTACATCATGATAGTCAAACGTGTTGGCGTAGGGTTTTATTTCAAATTTTCTTCTCCTGTATCAATCTTTTAGATATACCTATTGTAATTTATATCCCTTACTCGTCATTTGAACACCCATGGGAGGATTCACGCGAGGACAGTAAATTGCCATACAAAAAATAATAATTAATCTCAATAGTACATTTTAATTGTATTTAATTACATAAAATTTAGGAGTCGATGAAAAATGGATGTAAGTTTAATATTATTGTACGATGGGACTAACATTAACAGTTGTGGACACTAAAAACAACATTTGTTCGTGATATCGTCGAAGTGTTCGTTCAATGTGTATCTAGCGCTCAACCGGCGCCACGTGCTGCACCTAATACATAAACATTATTTATTATTCGATGTGGTGGGTAACTGGTATCTCCCACATCCTGGTAGCGAACATATGTTTATTTTTTTGCCGTTTTATTGCTCTTGTATTTATCGTTACGTGGATCTAGTGGCATGAGGATGTGGTTACTAACGGTGAGCGCTACAATTCAACTCCCGGAAAGGGAACGGTGTCATAGACTTATAGAGAACGAGCTACCGTATAGTGGTAATCGATTATAAGAAAATAAAGGTCTATACACGTCCTGTGAGTTTGAATTACACAAACTTGGGTTTAGAGGTTCCCAGGTACATGTTATGGTGTGAGTGTGGTACGTAGATATGTTGGTGTCAGCTTATTCCTTAAACAAAACCGTGATATATGTTCTGTTCCCCATGTGGTAATGCGCTACAATACAGCGAGTTACCATTGTGTAAGCAGCCCGTACCTGGACAACTAACACCACCTCCTATCCCCAATGCACACTCCAACAACAGGACGTCTATAGTTTGGCAATGATATGTTGTTATTATCTGTGTACCACATAGTACGGTAATGCTGCAATATAGTGTTAGTTACATGGATTACTTTAAGGTTGTACTTCGAGTTGTATCCCTCTCGCGGTGTCGTTAGGGGCGTCCATTAATTACGTTATGGCGTAAGATTATTTTTCTGGAACCTCTCCCTCTTTACCCAATCTCACGTGATTTTTTTCAAAACTTATGTTATTATTATTACTTTCACAAAGGTTTACACCATTTTCTGCTAAAAAAAATAACGTGATATTTGCCAACACCCGATGTCGGGTATAAAACAAGCGCTTACCAATTTGCAGGTTAGGAACTGGGGCAGTACTGCCACAATGTCTTTTATATTGTAAATATTGATTTTTGGATGTTAATTGTCTTTAGCGGGATATTTGTTACCGACCGGCGTACGAGACTGATGTGTGTGGCGGGGGAGAGAGAGGAGAGGGAGGCGCGCAGCAAGCACTTTTCGTCACCGTTCAGAAATGATCCGATTAGATCTGTTGTGCAATTTTTAAAACTTTGGCGGCAACATCGTCCTCTGTCCCCCAACTGAGATTTAGTAAGAATCGGCTCGACCCCCTTTCCCCCTCTGATTACCTCGCGTAATTAATGGACGCACCCTAAGATGATACATTGTTAAGATACCGACACAAAATTATAAATATAAAGCGTAATTATATCTTTATACTTTCTCATTAGTAGTAATGATTATTTTATGATATCACTAGCTTTCGCCTGCGACTTCGTCCACGCAGAAGTCATCTCTGACAGAGTTAAATAGAAAAAAAAGCAATGCAAGGTGTTGAAGGTTTGTCGCTAGGACGATGATTAACAGCGTCAGAAACTGGTATGCGGTCGCCGTCTTCTGCGAGTTAGTTGTCTAACGAAATTAGGCAATAGGGTGGGTCCGAAAGAAAATACTCTAGGTTGACACGCTCTACCGTCAGTGCTTTGGGCAGCGCAAGTAAGTATTGAGGTTCACTGCATGAGGGCTTCGACTCAAGATGATACCCAGTTGTGGAGGCCCACCCGCACGGCGTAGATGTACGTGTACGGCGCGCTATGGGGGCACGTGTCACCTCGGACGGATTGGGCGCGGTGTGTCTATATACCATAGCCGGTCACTAAGGAAAATGGTTGTTTAAAGTTCTATTCATTCTACAAATTATATTGCCTTTAATATCCTATTTACGGTATGACCATGGGATAAAAATTTAATTATTGCCACCCTTTATTTGTCTGTTTTGTTTCACCAGCAGAGCTGCGACATCGTTAGATATGATTTATTATTTGAGTTATAGAGTGAACATTTTTGAAGCTAAACTTAACCTGTATCTTAAACCCTTAGGCAAGAATCTATTGTCGTCTACTATGTGTATCTTGTGAGCTGTCACGCCGGCACTGGTCGCCACGACGGCACTGGTGCGGGGTTGATGGAGAGGGAGTGAGAAACACGAGTTTATTTATTTTTACCGAAGGATATTTGTATGTAATTTTAAAATAATCGATAAAGAATTTTTCTCCCCATACACACTTTGCCCCTCTGTTACACCCCCTTAGGTGCGGAATTTCGAACAAAACGTCACGTTTCGAACAAACGACAAGACGTCATAAAAAGAAGCTACTTTCAAAATTTTATGCTTCTAGTTTTAGTAGTTTTCACTCGGCGGTAATTAGTCGTTCAACCAGATTCGCAGGTCTAATATACACCCCCAAAGGGTGAAAATTGACAAATGTTGAAACACATCTTTATTTATTTTTACCGAAGAGTATTTGTATATACCTAATTTAAAAAGAATCGATAAAGGGTTTTTTCCGCTCCGTAATGAGCTGTTCAACCAGCTTCCTAGGCCCAATTTACACCGCCAGAGGGTGAAATTTGTAAGGACCCCCTTACAAATTTAGGGGCGGAATTCATAAAATCCTTTCATATTGAATCTCTATGTCATAAAAAGAAACGTTCGTCTAAATTTATGTCATAAAAAGAAACGTTCGTCTAAATTTTATGTTTTTTAGCTTTAATAGTTTTGGCTTGGCGGTTATGAGTCGTTTAACCCGCTTCACAGGCCTAATTTACACAACCAGACGGTAAAAATTGACAAATGCCGGATATTACCTTTTTTTTTTGTGGGGTGGGCTACGGTCGTCGCGCTCCTCGCACCACTCTGTCCAGAGCGACAGAAGGGCGTAAGTACGCTCACCCATAACTCACCCGTGAACCTCGCCTTCGTCGTTGGACCGGCCACCGGAGCAGCGTGAACTTGTCGTCAGTGGCCGGCCCGACGGAATACCCCCCGAGGGGTACCCTCTACTTGAGTGACATCCCCTCCCTCGGCGAGGACGTCGGTCTTTTCCTCGCGGTCAGCCTCTCGGCGTGTTACGGACTAATTCCCCGGTCCAGTCACCCGCGGCCTCGGCTAGGGCGGCATAAGGCGCAGGTAAGCGCGCCTACGCCGCCCCAGTCGCCAGCGACGGCCCGCGTCATCGAGGAGACGCTCCTCGTGCACGCGCTCCACCGTCTCCTTCTGCGAGACTACTGCCTCGCAGAAGGCTGCGACCGCGTCCCAGTTCCTGACGCTGTCGAGCATCGCCCTGGCGATGGTCGGCAGCAAAGGTCAGCACCGATGACTGCGACGAGTTCACGGCGCTGCTCTGCCCAAGCGGCACAAGCCTCGAGCGTATGCTGCGCCGTATCCTCGTCGCAGTCGCAGTGGTGGCAGGACGGTGTACTCTCCCTCCTAACGACCGTGTGCAGGTATTTGGCGAAGCATCCATGCCCCGTCAAAACCTGCACCAGTCGGAAGGAGAGCATCCCGCGCCGCCGTTCCAACCATCGCATCAGCACCGGCCGGAAGGCCTCCACAGTCCGCACACCGAACCGAGGCCTCTCCAGCCGGACTGCCCAACGGGCAATGACGTCTTGGCGGGCATCGGCACGCTAGGCGGTGAGCTCCCTCAATGAAACCACACCGCCCTCCGCTCGCACCCCCGACACCCGCCGATGCAAATCGGCGAGCATTTCGGCTTCCAGGTCCCACGCGGGAGTCCCAGCCAACAGGCAAGCTGCCTCCGTCGCCACCGTGCGGTACCCGCGTATGGCCCTGACCGCCATGGCCCTCTGTGGTCGCCACAGAAGAGCCCTGAGTCGGACGGTCAGGAACCCCGCCCACACCGGTGCGCCGTACAGGGCCATCGACCGGACGAACCCCGCGTACAGCTGTCGGCACGTAGCGCTCGGTCCGTCCACATTCGGCATAAGCCACGAAAGGGCGAACGCCGCGCCGACGAACCGTGGAGCGAGCCTGCGGAAATGCTCCCGAAACCACCAACCCCCGTCGAGCACAAGGCCCAAATACTTCATATGGGCCTGGATGCTGATGTCAACCGAATTGACGGTGATCGAGACGCCGTTGGGAGGGCCCATGGAACAAGAGGGCCTCCTTATTGTCCAGGGCCACCCTCAACCCCAGCGCCTCAATCCGCCTGACGATCTCCTCGGTGCCGAGAGTCGCCAGGCTTGCCACCTCCTCAAGGGTCCCACCGCGGGCTGTGACGAGCGTGTCGTCGGCGTAACAGATCACGCCCAGCCCGGGTGGGAGGCTCCCTCTAAACGCCCAGTCGTAGCCGATGTTCAACAGGGTGGGTCCGAGGACCGACCCCTGCGGAACACCGCACGTCATGGACGTTCGCACAACGTCCCCTACTCGGTTGGTGTAGAAGACGCTGCGCCACTCCAAATAGTCTGCCACTAGCCGCCTCAGGTAAACTGGAACTCCGTGGTATCGGAGTGATGTCCAGGGACACCACCAACAGCACTCCTCCGATGCCGGATATTACCTAAGAATATTTGATTCGACTCGTAATTTGAATAGAATCAATAACGATTTTTTTGTTCCCATACAAACTTTGCCTTTCTGTTCCACCCTCTTAGAAGAAGAGTATAAGTGTATAATATATAGAAATTTAATAAGAAAGGATTTTACGAAATTACGCCCAATTTCGTAAAATCCTTTCTTATTAAATTTCTACGTCATAGAAAGAAACTACTGTCAAAATTTCAAGTTGCTAGCTTTAATAATATCGCCTTGGCGCTAATGAGTCGTCCAACCAGCTTCGCAGGCCTAATTTACACCCCCAGAGGGTGAAAATTGACAAATGTGAAACACGTGTTTATTTATTTTTACTGAAGAATATTTGTACGTAATTTGAAAAGAATCGATAAAGATTTTTTTTCTCCCAGCATTCTTTAAATTGGCATATTGTTTTTATTAAGAACCAATTGACATGAAATAAAGACTAAATGTTAAGTGAAGCCTACCAAAATATATTAGCGAAAACCACGTCTAAATCGGATAAGACGTTTCTGATATTAGCGTGCACAAACGCACAGACAAACAGATAAACAGACAAACAGATAAACAGACGAAAATTTTAAGAATCATTGTTTTGGGTTCTTTTTGTGTTGATAAAGGTCCCAGTAATATGTTTTCTCATATATCTTCCATGTACAGACAGCGATCCGTTACATTTGTATTATATGTGTAGATTACCATCATGTAAGAATATTATTTTGTAAAGTTTACGATACACAAAACTTAGTATTATTGTTTATGGTTGATTGTAACACATTTGAAACATGATGGTATTGTACTAGTGGCTATGTACATGTACTCGTGTTATACATAAACCAATCTCTAGTTACACAGAATCGAGGAAAAACAAATGTTGGAGCAACTCGTTTGTCGCAACTAATTAATTAATATTGTCACGTTTGTTACGAACGAATCATTCGTTTTAAACATATTTCTGGGAAGTGTAACGCTAATGGCGCCGCGCGGCGTGCTTGTGTATCCTACGTCAAACGTCTGTGTCGGTGCGCGCCGGTGCCGGCAGTACCTAGACCTCGCATCCATTATCCGACGAGCTCTCTCATGTTTTAACAGTTTCTATTAATGGTACATGAACATACTGTGTAGTGCATATGTAGCAACTTTTCGTACCGAGTGACGTCAGTTCGATTCCAACACAGGGCAACACTTTATGTGATCCACAAATAATTGGTCAGAATGTAGGTAAGTGTCCCTTGTCCGTGTATGTCTATAAAGTACCTCCCGACCATGACTCTACTTTTAGTACGTGTTGTCGTTTGTAACGTTACTTATTGTTACCATAATGACATATTCAATATTCTGTATGTTTCAGACAATCACGTTTGCTAAATAAGTAACAATCCCTATATACTTATAGGTTCAATAGATGGCAGTTTGCAATTTAATATTTTCTAATTTTTAGATTTAACCTTTCTTATTATAGATGTAATACGTTACAGATATTAGTTTATAGATGTTGCGGTAGTGTGGAGATATATGTTCTACCAATACATCCGCCTGTGTGTTGTGTGTTACACTTCGTTCTATGAACAGTTCGTTTATAGTTGTTTCACTAACGACCTGTGCCACCAACACATCGATACGTATACACACACACACACAGTATATACGGGCGAATGTACTGTGTGTGTGTGTGTGTAAGCCGTCAGTGAAAGCCAGTTGTTGGCACATGGAGCGAGTAATTATACGATTAGACAGTCGAGTCAGTTATTTCATAGTTATCAGTACTGAAGTAACAGTTAAAGAGAGATTAAAGTAAAAGAACGCGGTTAATTCGTAACAGTTAACGATCACGCCGCCGCATGTTCCCACGATAGCTCGCCGTCGCCGTCGCCGCGGACACCTCCACAAAGGTTAGCGTCGCGTTCTGCGAAGTGTCGGCGCGTCGCGCGTCGGCGGTGCGAGCTCGAGCCCCATTGTGAGAGCGGCGCGGGTCGCGGGTCGCGGGTCGCGGGCGGGTACACCTTTTAGGAAATGCTCGTGAGGATTCACACGTGCGTGTGATGTGCCCGCGCGCCCCGGCCCCGGCCCCGTATGCTGCGTGCGCGACGTTTGCTGCACCAACTCCCCACAGACCTGCGATACCGCTCTACATTTTGTTCAATAGATATGAAATCATACGTGAGACGGTTGTATTTGGTTATCATTAATGAAATGACACGGTATGTCTATGTATACAATGTGTGAAAAGTTATATAAATACCTACATTATAAATAAAATTATAGTCTATATTTTTATCTGTGTAGTGACGTCAGTAATCATACAATTAGCTTTCTAGTCAGTGGCTGCCGGACAATATAACTAAGAGATTATTATCTCAGTTCATATTCTCGTCACTGATGGAGTTGTGCCTCCACGATAGGAGAGATAACCGACTATATCACGATAGTGAGACGGGTCGGTACAGGGTTTTATCTCTAGGTTCCTTGCACAGATGTTATATTCATATTATTAAGGTAAATAATGTTTTACAACACCCACGGTAATATGGTGGTGAATTGTATTTTTGTTCCTGAAGGATGGCGATTGTGGCATTAATCCCCCCTCGTATGGAAGCACATGTTCGTCAGTGAAGGTTCAATAGTCTGATTGATGGATGAAAGTGTTAATTTAAATTCATAGTTCACATTGTCTGAGTTTCAAATAAACGATATTTCCCTCACGGTGGAGGTCAGACACCTCCACAATACAAACGGTTTACAATGTTCTAATCTATAGGATTGGACAATATGTTACAATATGTGAACGTACTGACTTTATTTTTGTCTACAATAACTGTATAGTATTTTAGTGGTAGGAATAGGACTACATTGTTGACAGTTTTCTGTCTACAGCCGCGAGCCGGTCAGCCCGGGATAGTCATATACACAGTCTACCAGAAAATCAACGTCTGAGTAAGGGCAATGTGCTGTTGCTCTTTGTTCGGTGAGCGAGAGAGCCGGCAGCTCAACTCTCTGTGTAGGTCTGGGGGTTTCTTTAGTAGGCAGCGGCCTAGCTGTACCTACCACTAGTATTGCACAAGTTTTTATACAAATAGGAAGATACGAGTAGTACCTACTGGATTATTTGTTACTTTTTGTACTTAAATATGCGGTTTTTCTCGTGATAGTCACCTTCACCGTTAAAAGAAGAAAAAATAATACATTATGATTTAATACACCCAACACTAGGGAATCATAGATATGCGCCGCGGGGCCCGCTCCGAGATCTTCGTTCACACTGAAGGCAACAATAAATACAACAAATCACAGCACAAAAGTGTTTTTGTAAGTATTAAACAGAGATGAAATACACAATATCACCAACTGGCGAGATTTTCAGCACCTACCATGGAAATATATTAAAACGTGTCCAATATATAATATATTGGACACTTTTTAATATATTTTGAGTAGAGCTAATATTATTTCTTCAGACAAAATTATCCTATATTGTCTTAGGTAGTCAACTCTTAGTGTAAACATTCAAGGAATTATAAATAACATTCAAGGAATTGTAACATTCTATGGTTCAAAACAGAACAGGAAAATCGAATCTGGAATCATTGTCGGGTAGACTCTACCTACATGTCTGCCATAGAGACGACAAAATAATATGAGCCACAAATTGAATATTATACGATAACTCAAACTTGTCTAAATTTTAGGATGATTGGAACAGATTTCCAATAGGTGTAGGTGTAGGTTTCTAATAGGTAGAGTTCCACGTGTGACATTCACCTTTTAGCCGTACCTAAACAAGTTTTTATATGTAATCTATCATGTAAAATATCATTAATTTAGAAAAGATTTCTTTTCGATTTCCAGGGATGAATTTACAGGTTTGCTGAAACATTTCAGTAGGACATATCGAATTATAAAAACGATTTTTGGTTGTAAAACATCGATTCTTACAGAAATCGATCTCAAATCACCATATTCAATGCGCACAGTAGCGACTGTACGACATTTGCGTTTGTGTCTGACCGACCGATGTTGCACGTAGCGTCCGTCGTACAAGGGTAAGGTCACTCGGTAGGTCGTTCATACACGTGCATACTTTAATTATATATACATACAGTAGTAAATAATATTAGAGCGCGATGGGTGATATTATTTCTAGAAATCCTTTGGAAAATGAGCTTTTGACGTTTTATAAACGTCGGCTGCACGCACGAAATCGTGTCACGTTTTGCCTGAGCCGAGCGTGCAAGCGAGAGCGTGGAACAAGATAGAGAGACACGAACGGCCTAAGTGTTTTTGCTTCTTTAAGAATTTGACGTGAGCTGTTTTGTCCAACTGTTTATAAAGCGAAGTGAAAAGTTAATGTGGTCATTGTTTACGTTTGTGCAATTCATAAAAATAGACAATTAATTATTCATCAATGTTTTTTTGTGACGTTGTCACGTAAAACTATCGTCCGTAAACCGACTTCACAGACAGACATCTGTTTTTCTTTTTCAATATATCAATTGTACTAAAATATAAGTACATAGTCATTTGATATAACGTCTGTAAGAGTTTGTAAAGGGATTGAAATTTATTTAGTTGAAATTGTTTATTGTGTATCCGCCCTTCTCAGTGGACCCTTTCATTTGATAACCATGTTACGTATATACATTTTGCCCGACATCCTACTCCACTAGGACTGGAACGTCACGACCGTATTGAATTTAGTTTTGCGTCATTTTATTTTTCGTATTCTTTGCAGCAAACCCTTTCATATGATATCCATATACATAAAAATAACTTTTGATAACCGGTCATAAGGGTTTTAAAATGACGTCACTTAACTATCTCACCATATATTGTCGTTGAAAATAAAAATGTAGATAACATTTTAGCTCAATATCATTCAAGATGTGGTACTACAACTTATCATGCAAGATTTGATAACAGACAGACAGCGGGACAGGTGAAACTATATAAAAGCTAGTAACTTTCATATATGTATAATTGTATACATTATGTTTTAAAAGTTATTGCTTTAATAATGTAAATACATATATGGAAATATTTTTATGAGAACTCTAATACAATATAGCACTTAGATAATAAATACATAGGGTTGTCCATTTTTTTGCTACGTATGACTTATTCAATTTTTTGCTCGTAAACAGGTTTTTATTTTTACGTATAGCGAATAAGTCAGTCAGTGAATGAAGCATGAGCAGGACCAAGACGAATGCGTGTTCGGGTATAATAAGAGGGAGAACAAAGAGCTTCGCGAATAAGGAGACGTCCATTAACCACGTGATCTCTTTTTTAGCATATTTAACTCCCTCTCCCCTTGAGAATACGTGGGGAGGTTTAAGACTATGACCACCCCGCCCCCACCAACATCACGTGAATTTTGAGTACCTATAAAGAAGTAGCCTACAACTCATTATATTCTCGGTTTTTTGCTTTTTATTACATCGCAAAAAGGTCTTTATACAGATCATCTACTTTAGACTTCGTTCGTTGCCTGGCAACGGCAAGTCAAAGTCACACTACACGCTGCTTTTCAGTTTATAAATCGCAGCGTTTGACGAAACAATAAATACACGTGATATCTTACTATACCCCCTCCCCTTGTGATTTTTGTCAAACACCTCCCCCTCCCCCCGCTTTTCAAACCTCACGTGATTGTTGGACGGCCCCTAAGCTAGAGTAGTGATGCATCCCTAGCTCTTAGGTTGCCTAGGAGCTCCGTGTAAAGTGTCATCGCTTGACGTGGGACAAAGCACAAGACTACTGCTAGACCTGAATACTGCTACAAAACATAATTATCTGGTATTTGAAATTACGAACAGCATATTAATAACGTTTTGATTTTAAAGTGATACTTTATGGACTGTGATTATTATTACAATATTGTATATCTTGGTTAAATTAAAAAATATAGTCGTTGACGTGGCTCGCATTAAAAAAGTTGTAACATTTCGCATCCGACCCTTGTTGGGTTACCTTGCTGGGTACCTTGTTGGGGTACCCATACATTTGAATAGAAGGCTAATCCGTAGTTAAAGAGTGTATCGCTTAACACACACACACACACAGTACGTCAAAATCGAGGGTTGGCAGCCCTACTTACGTCTGGTTTGCTCCTATGTAGCTTGCATTCAATATCGCATTTAATAAAAATATATTTATTGACAGCTAGCGATAGATAGCTGACATTTCTTTATCTTGAAGTTTGATAGTTTCATTTTTAACTAATTATTCCGTAGGAACATGATTTGCTATTGCCGTCGGCGTCGCGACAAACACACAAGTGAATTCTCTTACAAATAACAGCACCACATTATTTTTCTTAAAAATATACATTTGAAATAAAACTATATTTTTTACGATTTTTGTAGCCGTATTTCTTTTTTAATTTCTTAACATTTCGAACAACTTTTATGTTTACAGGAGGAAAGTGTTTACTCGGCCGTGAGCGCTATAAAATCATTAATAATAGCCTTCTTTCAAATGTATAGAACTCGTGTAAATATCAGAAATCATCATGAAATAGAACATTACTGCAACAGCCAGCAAAAGAGACATTGATGGATGAACGTGTAAAAGTGGGCCAAGGCAAAGCCGAGGCACACATACGTAAGTCCATCAGTTTCTAGTTGTGGCCGAGGCTAGTAAGTACTTTTCTCAAATAATGCGCGGAAATTAAAATTAAGTAAAACTACATACATACATACATATCATCACGCCACATCCCTTGCAGGGTAGGCAGAGAGAACAGAGTGCCAGAGAACTCTATCTTTGCATACTTCACTCGCTTCCTCAACATTCATAATTCTCTTCATACACGCTCGCCGCTCGCTTCTTAAGTAAAACCTGTAAAACTGTAAACTAATAACAACGTACCTACAACATTTTTCACGTGCTAAAGGGTTAATTTGTTTTTTTTTCGATATCAATCAGGTTTCTTATTCAAGCCAGTTCAAAATATAGATAAAACTTTGATAAGTTACCTATTTGGTTGCCAAGTTTTGGAGTAACAAATCGTTCCATTTTTAAAATACACAATAGATTTGAATTTACATGTATACCTATTTATTTGGCCGCTAAAACACGACAGATATGGACTTTCATACATTTTTTGCCGGCCGCTGCTCGCGTGTTTTTGGTCAGTACAGCAATTTCGATTTATCTCGAAGAAGGTTGTCAAAATAATGGTCAAATTTTCATGCATGTATGAGAAAAGTATATAAATTGATCAATTTGTATTGAATAACGAGTGATATACACGAGGACGACAGAACACACGACAATTGACAATGATATACAATGTACATATACATATGTAAAATAAATATAATATATGACGAAATATGTTTGTTACAGCGGGATAGCGTCCACATACCTCTCACTGTAGTCTAGTTGAGTTTCATATCAGTGCACACGCGTGCCACTGTGGGTACGTGGGTACGTACCTACTACAGCTAAGTGACGTCAGTACTACCAAATTATTACACTACACTGCTTAGAGGGGTTGAATTACCATTTTATTTAGTTCTCTATTGTAAGGCCACATTTGTAAGAACAATGATTACAAGAAGTCGTGATGCTCATTGTATATCTTGTTCTATCAGGACACGACAATGGTATTGTGTGATATATACACATAGCAGGAGGTATACTGTGTGTCTGGTCATGTTATTACGATTACAGAGCTAGTTGCCCTCCGGGGTACGCTGGTACATTGTACACGTGTGGTATCGAGGGGGGGCCCGGCGCGTACCTCGAGCGCGAGGATACTTACTTATCATTATTAAACGTACAAAGTTATAATATTGAACTTACAGATTCCTTTACTGCACACACAAGATACCGACATGTTCAAGTTGGAAATATATCACTCACTGAGTAAGTAATGAAATATACTTTTTGAATTAAAGAGGCATTATGTTGTGTGGTAGCGGCTACGAATACTACCAACCCTTACTTAGCTCGTCGATGTCGTATTAGACGACTAAAGGCTTTATATTGACCTGGCCAACTCCATCATGTTGACCAAACGGTGAAGCCGTTTGGTCAACATTCAGAATGTGTGTTGACGTCTGGCAGGCGACCGATCATAAAACTATTGCCAATAAATTTTAGAATACGTACGAGCATTTATTACATCAACTATAAATAACTGGGCCGGAGAATGATGATGATAAATCTGAACACAGTCTTCCATCGTGACATCAGAGAGACATCACTGTATATTAAGTTGTATCACATTGTCGTTTTGTTACAGACTCTCTATTGTTGCAATACCTACGTCGTCAACTTAACTCCCACATCACAACTACTTCATATTGCAGTTGTGACACTACAAGTACCCGCGTACCATAGCATTATACAACAGCATTCGTCGTCGGGCTGAACTTCAACTATGGACTATATCTCAATATAATATAGTATTATGTACTTAATAAAATGTAACACAAAATATATTTCAACTGTGAACAATGTGTTTGGTAACGTCACCTGACATGGCACACGCTTGTTGTTTTAGTGCTAACACCATCGTGTAATCTATACTAATATTATAAAGTTCAACAGTTTGTTTGTACGTACTCATCTGAAGAACTACTGATTCGAAACGAAAAATTCCTCTCGTTTTGGATAGCCTATTTATCGAGGAAGGCTATGGGCTATGTGATTTTTTTTTTTTTAAAAAGACACCACCCGCGTTAAGAAAATAAACCTTGTATTGCGGGGGACTTTACAAACATGCATTTAACGCAGACAAATTACACCCAGACTCATGACAACACTTTGTGGATCGCACAAAGTAATGTCCTGTGTGGGAATCGAACCTACGGCACTGGCGCGGAAGGTCGGTATCTTAACCACTACGCCATCTGTGCAGTCACAGTATAAAATTACACTACCACAAGAGAGGAGTATTCATGAAAAGTTTAGCAAAAACGGGCAAAATTCATCCTTTTAATAGCTTCCTTTGCGTGCATTGTGAGTTATAACAACTTACATAGCTGTCTGTCTGCAACTCTTTGTCTTCCTTTCTCTCTTGTGTGACGCAAACAAAGTTCCACGAGTCAGCTAGTTAAATTATAATCCTATAGATAAGTTCGCCCACATATTTCACCTGACATAAAATACAAACGTCACGTAATATATTTTTTATAATAGACACTTAGGTAACAAATGTCGATTATTATTAACCATTGCAATCGTTCTCTGTGTACGTATAGATATAGTTGTATCGCAGTTCACGTGTAAACTATGAATATACCGGGTTATTTTTCTAAGGGTACCCAAAATTTCACAGGAGGTTCAGATTCGATAGTATAATTGATTATTGAAATAAAAACATATGTTTTTTTTAACAAAAAAATATTTTTTCTTATTCGGTGAATTCCTATATGCCACTAAATTTGTTGCTAATATGTAAGTCATTCATTTTATAAACACGCACACACAAACAAAAATCTAAGCGCTCACGATAAAACAAAATTAGATACCTAACTTTGATTCCTTTGTCGGTACGGATCGGCTTATGTCGTCGAAATCGTAATCGTCTTCCCGCCTCCCCTTGCAACACTTTCCCCTCGTAGACCGACCTGCGTGTCCGCAGCGCTAATTCGCCAGTGATATTTTGGCCGTGACCTAATTAGCAGCACGTGTTAATTGTTTTATTGTTTATCTCCCACAATGGCATATCAAACAAGATATTCTAATCGCGAGTATTATGAGATGGTACGGTGCTACATATTAAGTGGTGAAACTTTACGTGGTGCGCAAAGGGTAGGCGTACTTTATTGAAGACCGATTGACTGGCCGTAATTATCTGGATATGTTGCGAAGTGTGATTTCCGATTTACTAGAGGACGTACCTCTAATACTGTTAAATAATCTATACTTCCAACATGACGGTGCTCCACCCCATTATTCGAGTGCTGTGCGTGAGTATTTAAACACTGAATATGGGAATAGGTGGATAGGTGGCGGGGGCCCGATACCGTGGCCTCCAAGGTCACCGGACCTTACACCATTAGGCTTTTATTTGTGGGGTGAAATTAAGAGACGTGTTTACGTTGAAGAAGCGCAAAGTTATGAGGACCTTCGTAGTAAAATCATTACTGCATTTGATGAAGTGAAAAGTGCTCGGACACAGATAATGTTAAAAAACAATTTCAGAAGGCGTGCTCAGCTTTATGTTGAAAGAAATGGACTTCATTTCGAACAATTGTTAAAATATCAGTGATAGTGTTTTTCCTGGGACTAAATGAATAGGTAAGTTTAATTGTTGTAAATAGTTAATTCCACTTTTTAAATACGCCTTAATAAATACGAACATTAGTATGTGGTTTTAAAATAATAAACTGGTATTTTAATTATCTGTGTATTATGACGCGTGACGGTGCTAAGTCCGTTAAAAGTATGAAAGAAAATTGGAATCTTAAACTTATTTACTATTTTACATGTGTGTGTGTGTGTGTAGAAGTGTAACAGTAGTGTGGTGTCGATCTAACATGTACTTGTGTGCGTTAGGGTGATAGTTTCTTGATCAATGGCCGCGCGTAACAAGATTAGGTTGTCTATAAATCAGGAATATTTTTAGATATTTTCAAATGAAAATAATTAGGTAATTACTAGTGATTTTAAATATTTGACATTTTTAATATAACATTATTTATATGTAGAACATCATAAAAAAATTTGGATACTCTTAGAAAAAAAACCCTGTACCTATATTGTATGTCTGTTGGGGCGGGTGTCGGCCGCGTCGTACCCCGACTCCCCAACACTACCACGCCAGCCCGCATACCAAACGGTGTCATGTGCCAACAAATGAATTCAGGATACATTTGCAAATGTATATATTGTACGCAATACGTTTAATGGTGTACCTGACGTCTGGTCGTTGTATTTAGCACGTAAATGTAACTACTGACGTCACATGCTATTGCATCGATGGCTATGGATAGTTAACTTAACGGGTTGTCGTGTCAAGTGGCATGGGTTCGATTCCCAAGCAGAATAATACGTTGGGTAATTCGCAAATTATTGTTCTGTGTACTTTTTTTGTCCATGAATTGTATGTTCTTATAAAATCCACCACGATACAAGGATTGGTTCCCAAGTGTGGGCTGTAGATTAAAATACATTAAAAATATATATGTTTTTTATTTAAACTCGTTAGTCTGTAATTGTGCAAAATGAGTTCGACAGTCACCTATAAATCAAATAGCATAACATGTTTACGCTGACAGCGCGAGTGGCTGTCAATGTTAGTAATTAAATTGACAGCAGCACCCGTCTATAAGCTGAATTATTGATTGGATTGGAACCGAATTATCAATAAATTAAAATACACATTAAATTTTTCAATGTATACTTACTAGGTACCTATTTATATATTCAGTATAGTGACGGAATAAGAATACGATTCATCACACTCTATCTTGCTCCGGGGGTGTCGTAAAGTCTGACTAAGGGATGTGTTATATAAATATGATTTATGTAAGAGAAGTTTAATTCTAAATAAAACCCGATACTAAGTGGCCTGACTATCGTGCTGTGCTAGTGGTGACTTACCTTCTATTGTGGAGTAAGCACGAGTCAAGCAGTGGGTCCTGTGCCGGCCGGTATCTATGTATATACATAACTAGTTATTTACAACATTAGTACCGGGTTGAGAGCCCTCAGCGTTCACCCATAGTCCAGGTTAAGCTGTGACAGCCATCTGTGGGTAACAGCTAAAAGTCAGACACAAAAAAGGAAAAAAAACAAGGGACACCCGGATGGAACGAAGTTCTATTTTAATTATATAATTTTTTTCTGCCTTAAGCGATTTTTATCGTTATATTTTAGCCAATTTGCAAAATATCTTTATAAATTATAGCCTATGTGTTATTCTGATGTGCAAGCTATATTACTATAAACATCAAAATCCATTCAGTAGTTTTTACGTGAAAGAGCAACAAACATGTTCACATCCATACATTATTACAAACTTTCACGTTTATAATATTAATAATAGGATATACAATTCCACTAGACTACCAAAACTTTTCGGCTCCGAGCTCGAACGCGAGCCGGCCACGTGGCCCGGTCACGGGCGAAAATAATTTCGTTGCGCATTATTTTGATTTTGCTATATCTCTTAAGGTATTGATTTAATTTACCTGACGCTGCCGACCATCGCCAGGGCGATGGTCGGCAGCGTCAGGAACTGGGACGCGGTCGCAGCCTTCTGCGAGGCAGTAGTCTCGCGGAAGGAGGCGGCGGAGCGCGTGCGCGAGGAGCGTTTCCTCGACGACGCGAACCGCTGCCGGCGACTGGGGCGGCGTAGGCGCGATTACCTGCGCCTGATGCCGCCCTAGCCGAGGCCGCGGGTGACTGGACCGGGGAATTAGGCCGTCACCCGCCGAGAGGCTGACCGCGCGAGGAGGGAACGACGTCCGCCCCGGGGGGGGGGACGTCGCTCAAGGGGAGGGTACCTCTCAGGGGGTACTCCATCGGGCCGGCCACTGACGACAAGTTCACGCTGCTCCAGTGGCCAGTCCAACGACGTAGGCGAGGTTCGTGGGTGGGTTACGGGTATGCGTGCTTACGCCCCTCTGTCGCCCCGGACGGAGTGGTGCGAGAAGAGCGCCGACCATAACCCACCCCAAAAAAAAAAAAAAAAAAAAAAGGTATTGATTTAATTTGCATGGTCTGAAGGAAAAAAAATATCTTCATGAAATGCTCAAGCCAACTAATGTATTTAAAATGATAAGGATTAATACAGTATTTGTGTAAATAGCTTTTCAATTACCGTTTTATAATAGAACATTTTTTAAAGTATTAAAATGGATATAGTATGTTATCCTTAAGAGATAGATATATACCATCGCGGACTTTTTTGTAGGCCTTTTTAAGCTGTATAATACTGTAGTACTTTATTTTGATCTATTTCGTAGGGTTCAGCCAGCGTTTGCAATGTAAGCGCAAAATAATGTGTTTATTTACGACATCACATTAGAAACCTCTAAAATTATCAGTGTTTCTCTAGTACATTATGTTATGTTCAATGCGAAATAGAAATGAAAATATCTGGCTTGCTTTCTATAAGAGAGAGAGAGACACACAGAGAAACATGCGACGCCGCACAGCTTACAATAGCTTACTATAGCAAAAAGTGTCGTGACAACTTTTCGTAAGAATTTTTTCCGTCTAGCCCCCTTTCACAACGCGCGATAAGGAACTTCGTTCCAAAAACATTAGTATCATTTGTGATATATTATTATAGCACGTCATAATGATTTCGAAATATGTAGCTGTTAACGTATATATAACTAAGTATATTTGTCTAGAGGTATTCAGTTATGTATTGAAACGTAGATCTCAGTTATTTACTCACTAGAATGTTAATGGAGCCAATATTAATATTTATGTGAAACATTTGCACTGTAATGAAGGCACTGATGGCGTTGTAGATAATATATCGACTTGCTGTGACAAGTGTTACCGTTTTTAATCTAACGCAGGAAAAAACTTATGTGCAACAAATTGTTGTTTCAAAGTCTGAGTGTGAATTGTCTCTGATAATTATGCGTGTGTCAATTACCATAAACATTCCATCATCTTCGGCCCATACACGTCCCACTATTGGGCTTCAGCCCTTTCCACAATAGAAACGAAATTAACTTATTATACCGTTCTTATGATGTGTTAGCATAGTGTTTTACTTCGAGTATTCCTTCTCTTGCATATACATATGTTATCTGCACACAGTATCGTCGCCAACGTCATTTACGACGCCCACGGTGAAGAGAGAGAAGGATTGGTGAATTGATTCTTTACCCCTTAACCGCGCGGAAACTATATGTTTGTTAAGTTCTCCACAATGCAAGGATAACTTCTTTAGTACGTCCCTGTAATAAAAAAAACAAATATAAAAAAGAAAACCACTATTTCAAATTCGATTCCAAACAATAACATTAATCAATTGATCCGTTCAAATATTTCGTATGATCGATGTATTGTGTAGTACTGTCGTAGTCGGTGAGGGGAGAGGGGTGAGCACCGACAGTGACGCGGGCGTCGTGGCGGCGGACACTGTCCAGTGCAGTGCCGCACGCCCTCACCACAGCAGCAGGTTCACCCCCGGGCGGGCGCGGCCGGTACAATGCGATCAACAAACAATGTGATCACATTGTGAATCGCGTTCAATAGTTTATTAAGGAACGACTTTCAGTTACTAAAGATAGAATTATAGGTGCTGAATCAATCACCTTTATTTTGTCGCCTTACATTATTCACAAGTAAAAGACATAATTATGAATGTATAACATACATACATATGACATAATTATAATGTTGCCGATGTCAAATGTTTAAAATATTATACTATTGCTTTCCTGCATCTGGTTACACTTGAGAATCTAATCATCATCATCCTGCCTCCATCCTCTTTTGCACGCCTCATAAGCGAAGCGTTCTGGTGATGCTCTACTCTCGATATATGAAAACAAACTCACACTGCACTTATAGGATAATATTATAATATTCGTATACCTATATATCAAGAAAAAACATTCGTTTAAACGTATTTGATATTTTTAAAAAGCAATTATTTAGTTTAAAGTAAGAAAAAAATTAATTAAAAAAAATATTCGAGGATGTCCGGATGTTTCCGTTAAGATCTGGCAGTCTCACGACCGTAAAAATTAATGTATCAAAGTTTTTATTTTATTAAAAGCTTCATAATCGCAACGCGCTGTTTCCTTTCGAAAGTGGCTTGGTAATTCTTTGTAGTTTAATTTTAATTAATAAAAAACTAAACTACTTAGTCTTTAGCGTATGTACCTTATGAAAATTAGGTTCGTTTACATTTTTTTGTTCGTCCATTCGGACAGGCAAAGGGTACAAATCCCATACAGCTTATACAGCTATGTTTAGAACTACGTCGAGAATGGCACGAATTTCAAAAGTTTTTTATTTTATTTTTATTTATGGCATTGATTAATAGTAAATGATAAATAATATAAAATGAGGCATGCACTTTTGGATTCTCCAAATTATTCTTTATTACCTACTTGCAGTCGACATAATACCTATATAATCTTCTTCCGTCGTACCTACATATTGCAAAAGTTATTGGCAATAGTTTTCTGACCGTCCGCCTGTCTGTCGTCAACACTACTTGGGTATGTTACTGTTGAGTAGACGTTATCAGATGCAGTTGGCTCAGGTATGTGAAAGACACTCAAACGTGTTTTACGTCACCCACGAACAATGTAATACTGGAAAGTCTATTTTAATAAAATTGAACATTTTAAATGTTGGTTAGGTGTTCAGTGAATGCATAAGTTAATAACGATATTTTGGTATTAGAAGTATATGTAATGATACTGTGTCACTATATAGACGTTAGATGATTGAACTCGGTTATTTGTGTGTGATAAACATTAGTTTACACCACTTGTTAACTTACACTACGATATACACTGAGCTGTGTGATAATGATGGCGGCCACCAATACTATCAAATCTAATTTTGTTCATGGTTGACATAAGTGACACATTCATTTGATAGTGTGATCTAGACAATAATTACATTTTCAAGGAGAGAGGCGACACGTCGTAGAACTATTGCTAATAGCGACCCGCCCTCGCTTCGCTTCGCTTACGTCAGCTCAGTTGTGTGGTTACTTTCCCTACATAGATTACCTTTCAGAGAAGGAGTTTCTTAAAATCCTACCTCATCTGACCTTTACAGGGCAGAAAGAAAGTCCACACCAAATACCAAGTCTGCATTCTGCAAAGTCGTAGTACATTATTTTGTTCTATAATTAATAGTTTTCGCAGCGCACGTGATGTAAGGAAGATTTTTGGTAATTTTTTCACACCTTGGATTACATTATTGGAGTTTAAGTATGGGTCTCAAACTTTTTAAAAAATTAATATAGCCTATGTTCACCGGGGATAGTTTAGCTTCCCAACAATAAAATAATTTTTCAAATCGGTCAAGTAGTTTCGGAGCCTATTCAATTCAAACAAACAAACAATCAAATCTTTCCTCTTTATAATATTAGTATAGATATCTTACAATGTGTACCTACGAGGTAAGGAGAGTATATATTGCGTCGACCACAAGTAAATGGAATAACAGCAGTACGATAATGAGTATGATATTCATCATCATTACCCTGCTCTTATGCCAATTACTTACGGTCGACGCAATAGGGTCATTTCGCCTGTTCGCGTCCATTTAGTGCAGTTGGCACGTTTGAAGGAGAAAATAAAAATGTTCCAGCCCTAATTTCAATGAAAAGTTTATGTAATGCGTTTATTATAATAGTCTATTTTACGATAACTTTTAGTTTTGTGCGAAACAACCTTTGGTTTTTTTTTTAAATACAAACTTCATATATAGTTTTACCCACTTTGCGTCCATAAAATCCTATTTGCGTCCACCCGCTGGACCACTTGGCGTCCACCAGCTTAGAAAAGGAATTAAGGTGTGATATTTTATGATAATGTAAAGGGCGTTTGGATTTAAATAATTTATTTATTACAAAATTATAGTTATTTAAAAATCAACATATTAATATTAATCAATCACTATAAAGAAAATAAAACACCTATTTATTCCTCTAAACAATGATAGAACTTAAAATTATAAACTTTTGTAGTAATTAAATAATAATTCCACCTTTCAACAATAATCTGTTGTATTAATTTTACCCTAAAATCAGAAGGAATGACGTACGAGTAAGTAAGCTAAAGATCAGCCTTTAATAATAAGTAATAGGCCATTAATAATAAGCTTTTGGCTATATTGTAGCAACAAAACAATTCAATTTTGACCTGGGCGACCATATTTAAATTTATTTTTAATCTCCCCGTCTCGTACGTATTACTTTAAACAGTATCCAACAATTCCTGTTTTTTTTCACTAGAAATCCACACTAAGATTTTTTTTTATTGCTTATGGTGACAAACGAGCAGACAGCATACCTGATGGTAAGTGTCACTGCCGCCCATGGAGCTTTGCCAATGGTATAGCTAGGCCGCTGCCTACCAATACAAACTCCGAACCCACCCCAGTTGGGCTGCCGGCTCTCTCGCTCACCGAACGAAGCGCAATAGCACATTGCCATTACTCAGACGTCGATCTTCTGCGAAAGTGTGATACTACCCCGGACGGACCGGCCCGCGGCTGTAGACAGAGAACTATCCACAGCGTGGTCCTATCACAATAAATGTTAAGAAAGTAAATGTTAAGAAGCCATTCAGCTACCTTTTTTCACCATCTACTTCTAGCGCAGGTTCTGGGCCCGGTTTCTTTACTCCATCTGGTATGCGCCCACTATTTTTTTTCCAATATTGTGGTCTTGGGAATAACATATTCTTTGCATTCCGTAAATGTTCTTCTATGTATGTTCTTTCTTCCTTCTTCTTTCTTATCTCCGAAGAACTTACCTTAAACAGAAAAATAAGAATGAAAGAAATTACTCATTTCATTCAACGTAGAATAGGGGTTAAACTTGTACTCATAATTAAAAATGTACCTACAATACATTTTGTATTCAAAAATACAAATAAATTAATATTTAAAAAAATGGACGCGATTTGCTTTTGTTATTATTCCCTGTAGGTTAGTTTGCGTCCATCGCAGACGCAAAGTTGAAGTTTCATAAATTTGGTGTAGTAATTCACGACCACCTTATTTTAACTGTTAACTATAAAAAAAATAAG
This sequence comes from Lymantria monacha, assembly GCA_905163515.2. Lineage (NCBI taxonomy): Eukaryota > Metazoa > Arthropoda > Insecta > Lepidoptera > Erebidae > Lymantria > Lymantria monacha. The sequence continues at coordinate 361,874 of LR991100.1, forward strand.
CAAATTCATAATTAATATCATTCCTTTTATCATTATCAGAGTCTAGAAACAGCTGTGTATCCAAAATACACATAAAACAATAAAAGGCTTACCTTCTAACGCACCGCTGCTCACTATTTTTTTCTTATAATCCTGCTCGTTCGCGCTCTCTTGTTGAACAGCCGCCACTAATTATTTTTTTACACAGGATTGGTTAGCTGTACGGAATTTTTGTCTATGTTTGCGTATTTCTTATACATTGAAGTATTGACGGTAATGACTTTTCAACTTTTTGGTGTGTTAATATACTTAATTTCGAGAGTTTTCAAAGGGAGATCCGTAAAATGGACGCGAATTGGGTGATGGACGCGAACAGGCGAACTTACCCTATGTCCATTTCTTCCACACAATCCTATCTGATGTCATCTCTGCGTTGACTCCCTTTATATCATGCTTCACGCAATCCATCCATCTTTTCTTTGGTCTTCCCTTATCCTTAAAGCCCTCAACATTCGTACTTAAAACTTTTCTCCCAACATTACTTTCATCCATTATTACTATTAAAACATCGAAAACACTTTGAATCCATTCAAAGTATATGTTCAAGATTCCTTAATACATAAGACTGTTATCGTATCAGCGCAGTATTCTGTGTCATGTGTCACACCGCACACGTCATTAGTACGACATAGCTTCAATCCCCTCGCACACAAACGTCACTCGTGGCCGCCATATTCATTTTAAATACTTAACACACAACCCGTATACGTCTTGAACAGTAATTTACAACGAAGTGTCTGTCTAATGGAGGCCATACACGCTAGCTTATGCATGATGGTTTTAACTGTGCATGCATAACCGACAGGCATGCCCTTTTTTTTTTTGGTGGACTATGGACTAGTCTCGCCCCGCCAAATCGGTCCGGGGTGACGGAGAAGGCGGCGCGTGACCCCATAGACCCACCGTAAAACTCTTCTCTCTTCGCCGTGCGAGCGGATCACCGGGATCCGATTTTTAACTTCGGTGGCCAACCGACAGGCATGCCCCAGCGTGTGTGTGATAAAACTGTACAGTTATCTTTGCATGTACATGCAACCGAGTAAATATCAAAATTGATATTTTTGCCGATCGGTTATGTTTGCGCGCGAGCATAACCGAGCGTGTGTGGCGGTCCGGCGAGCTTGCCTGACACAGTTCTCTGTTTTTACCCGACTGCAAAGGAGTGGGATTGTGTTTAACAGTCTATGTATGTTTGTATGTTCCTTTGAAGCACTATATATACCAAACGCCTGGGCCGATTTTTATGATTCGTACGTCAATCGATTCCTCTTAATCCGGCGAGTGTCACTAAAGATATGACGTTATTGAAAATTCAATATGACGACTACTGGACGCCATATTGTGAAAATTAAAAAAATTAAAGTCAACAAACTATATCGAGTGAGGTATCGTTAAATAGGTATTTAAAAATCATTTTTAGTTTTCTCTCAACATTTTTCGATTTGACTGGCCGTTTAGGATCTATATCGATTTAAAGTTCCGTAACAACCTTTCTCACATATAGGTTTTTTTTTTAGGATTTAAAGTTTCGTAACAACCTTTCTCACATATAGGTTTTTTAGACAGTAGAAATTTACGATGAAAAGACGAAAAATTCATATAACTGGATGTGGATGGACATATACTGAAGTATCTAGTAGGTATAATATACCATAGGTAGTCCTACCTAAAGTATCTAATGTCTGACGCGGTCGCCCATCTCCAATTTCTAACGATTTAGTACTCAACTTCAGTCGAAAAACTATATATAGTTAGGTACTTACCTACTTATTAATAAATAAGATAACTATAGCTACCTAGGTATTTATAACTAAAAAGTGTAAAATAAAAAAATGATTAAAAAAGTCAAAAAATCCGACTGCGTAAAAAGTCACCAAAACTACGTACATAATAAAAAAAACTGAAAAGAAAAAAAACAAGCACTTAGATGTCCAGTGGTCTAGAATTCCATAATATATTATTGAATAAATACTATTGCAGATAATTAAATATATTTTAATAATAGAACATGACAACTGAACAGTCGGGATCCTTTATTCGACAGCAAATCTAATTTTTCAATGGATCCCTACTGTTCAGTTGTCATGTTCTATTATTAAAATATATTTCATTTTCTGCAATAGTATTTATTCAATAATATATTATGGAATTCTAGACCATCGGACATCTAAGTGCTTGTTTTTTTCTTTTCAGTTTTTTTTATTATGTACGTAGTTTTGGTGACTTTTTACGCAGTCGGGTTTTTTGATTTTTTTAATCATTTTTTTTATTAATTGTCGTACTACGTAGTTCAACTGTGAAGTAGATAGACATCCTACACGTACCGTAACGTAGCTCAACTGAGATTTAATTGCAAAACTGTGCATGCAAACCCTAACGTGTATGTGTAATATGAAACTCGGTTATGCCTGTCAGTTATGCATGCACAGTTAAAACCATCATGCATAACCTAGCGTGTATGGCCTCCATAATACTGCAATTCCAGTGTATTCAAAGTCATCATGAATCGTTATATTGTGCTAGAGTGGTGATAAGAGATTGTTTCAGTGAGGAACATTGGCTGGGTGTTGTGTTATTGAATGAACGGTTACATTCACTTATCGGATAATTAACTGTTGTCCTCCGTCATCTGTATACTTTAATAATAAATGTAGACGTGTCATATTCCCTTCCATATACCTTTCCCGTTCACTTACATTTTGATACTCTAGAGATAATATTTTCTATATAATCTATTTATCAATTATATAATTTTAATATAATTAATAGTTATTCTGAACTATATAACTCAAACTGGATAAATAACATACTCACTGATGATCATCTTTTGCGACGTATCTGTTACTGCAGTTAGATTGTTATAATTATTGCAGTGTTAAGGGACTGATTACGGCGCGGCGACGCAGTCCGTCCATCACTTTAACTATTGCCACTGTTGGAGATAAATCTCCCTACAAGGAATTGAACAGGCGGTCTGGACGTGCGCAGTGTTAAGTGTCTCCTAGGAGAACATCATCATCATCATTCTCCTACTCTTATCTCAATTACTTGTGGCAATAGTTATTGGCAATAGTTTTATAACCGGTCGCCTGTTTGACATCAACTCTTCTTGGAAATATAATTGTTGAACAAATTTCATAAAGTGGTGCTGGCCCAGGTCGATATAAAGTGTCTCCAAGGAGTACGTTCCTGCACATTCTCCTGGTGATCCTCTAATTACTTTTCAACAGGCAAACTATAATATCGTTAGCAAGTACAAGATGTAAATAAATTATGAAGCCGCCGACGTTAGTGGCAGAAGTTAGTTGGGTGTTAGTCTAACGGTCGTGTTGTGACTAACTAATAATAAAATTACAACCGCTTTCTTCCTCCTAGGGGTGTCGGTAATGTAAGTCAACACATTAGTGCGGTATGTAAAAAGGTCCTTGTAAGACAATGAAATTATTTATAAAGTTTATATACGTCATCACAGGTGGCACAGTGATTGCTGTGTGGCAGCGGCTACCAATACTACCAGCCCTTACTTTGCTCGTGGATGTTATAAAAGACGACTAAGAGCATTATAACGACCTGAGCCAGCTCCGTCTGATGCCGCTTGGTCAACAATTACATTACCAAGGAGGGTCATAAAACTATTACCAATAACTTTTACAATATGTACTATGAAATAAGAGTACATATTGTATCGACCCCAAGTAATTCGGATAAGAGTAGAAGAATGATAAGGTGGCATAGTGATTAAGATATCGGTGTCACGGGTTCAATATCCACGCGATATAATACTCTGTGCGTTCTACATATATTCTGTCTGCTTGTAATATGTATTCGTTTATTTTATTAATGTTTGTAAAGTACGCAGCAATACAAGGATTATTTCGTTAGTACTCCATGTTGCCTTATTGTAAAAAATAAAAAAAATATGATTGATGGTGAAAGTATCGCGTGTGGTGTGTCCCATGTACATGTGTGGTGTACGTACGTATCGGTACGTGCGTACACGTACGTATGTACGTATGTATGTAGGTAATGTCAATACAACAGTGAAAGCAGTACATCAAGTGGTTGTTGACTACATATATATGATATGTCGGTCCGTGTGTTATGTTCGTGTGACGTGACGTCAACTGGTGTGACGCGTGATGTCACTCGCTCTATATATAGATTATCAAGTCTTCCCAAAGTATTTATTTAGTAACTCTACACATATTCGAGAATGTGTAATTTCAAGCGTCTATAAGTTATATACACCATGACATTTATATCGTTTTACAAAAGAAGTGTCATAAAAGTATCTGACCAAAGAAACATATCTAACATTTTTAATTGTTCGATAGTGGTAGTAATAAAAAAATAACAAAATAAAATAAATTAAAGTTAAAATTTTGTAACAACCTGGTTAAAATGTTTACGTTTTAAACAAAAGAAATCATACGGCATTCCGCATGATAATGATTGGCTAACGTAATTACGTTAGCCAATCACAGATGGGGCATTTCACGTGAAGCGGACAGCGGAAAAAAAGGGAGGTCGTAGAATTTGTTTATATTTGGGTTAATCATACCTCTAGTGGGTATGAACGCAAATACGTAACATATTTTTTTTATGATGTTTATTTTTTAAGTTATGGGCCTTTAAGAAGTAATGCTAATTGAAATTTCAATTTTTCTGAAGTAAATTTTCTGATAGGAAAAAAAATAAAAAAAATATCATGCTTTGCAATTCGTGTAGATCTTTCTTTTCCCTTTTTGATTGAAAATAAATTTTTAAAAATAAAAAAGAAAATAACCTACAATTAGTCGCGGTGGTGCAGTGGCAGCACGATTGGGCCGGAATCCCAATAGACGCGGGTTCGAATCCCGCTTGCGACATCATTTTTCATTTCGTAATCGGATTTTATAAATAATTAAGCATATTAAGTGCTAAATTTCAGTAATTTAAATAACAAGGTTGTGTCATCGTTTAATACAATTCTAACTGTAAAGTTTGAAGTATTAAGCCTATAACAATGTGTAAACATTGTCGGGTAGATAGCATACCGTCACCTTAAGACGTAAATATAATACGGAGTGAAATTTGCATGTCCTACAATTAGTCGCGGTGGTGCAGTGGCAGCACGATTGGGCCGGAATCCCAATAGACGCGGGTTCGAATCCCGCTTGCGACATCATTTTTCATTTCGTAATCGGATTTTATAAAGAAAATAAACTCCAAAACCGGCAGTAAAAATTTTAAACGAGTTTCTCAAAAACTTCGACCATTTTTTTTTATTATTTTTTTATTTAAAAAAATAGCTCAATGTATATTTTAAGTATGCTAGAAGTTTGATAGTGGGATGGTTACTAGTTAACAAGATAGGTATATTAATGTACATGCATGTCGCACTGGGTGTGATGTGACGATGTTATATACCTACCTGTTTAGACACCATAGTGCTATAATATTTACATCATAACATAATGAAATATCGTATCATATTCAAAACGACTTTATTTTATAATTTTTACTATTTTACAAGAAGAATCTGTGCTTTTTTTTTTCTTGATAACGCAGTGGTCCGAAATGCGTTACGCACTTACTCCCCGGATGGGAAGTGTGGGACTCCTAGCCTAGGGCTAGGTAACCCACTAAAACGTATCCACTGCGATTGCTGTTAGCCGAGAGGTTAGCTGTGACAGCTTAACCGGGCTGTGGGTGAGCGCTGAGGGCTCTCAACCCGAAAGAATCTGTGCTAAAACTGGTTCTTTTATAAGAAGAAGGCCTTCGGTTGTTGGAATAAAGGCATGCATTTTTTTAGTTCCAGGTACAGTGACACCTGAATCAAATCGGGGTTGCAAAAAAACCCTCTCGCGTTGAATATCGTCTTTAGGGCAGTAGTAAATAGCTGTTTGTTTTAAAGACGATTTTGCCCATTTATACAAACGTAGTGATGAATTGATAGTTCTACTTGGAGGTAATTGTAGACTTGCACATGTTGCCAAACGTTTGAAGTTTCCTCCAAGACCATCGCAAGGGCCCTTACCATGTGATTTTGCGTGAAAATGTGCCTCCGCATTCGTATTAAAATCATGTCGATAATAAATCAGATTGACAAAGTTGAAACTATTTTTGAAATGTTGTGGGGCACCATCGGTTATGTAAATAATTTTAGACGTAGGTAACTATTGCAGACGATATTCAACGCGAGAGGATTTTTTGCAACCCCGATTTGATTCAGCAGTCACTGTACCAGGAACTAAAAAAATGCATTGATTTTATTCTAACAACCGAAGGCCTCTTCTTATAAAAAGAACCAGTTTCAGCACAGATTCTTCTTGTAAAATACTAAAAATTATAAAATAAAGTCGTTTTGAATATGATACGATATTTCATTATGTTATGATGTAAATATTATAGCACTATGGTGTCTAAACAGGTAGGTATATAACATCGTCACATCACACCCAGTGCGACATGCATGTACATTAATATACCTATCTTGTTAACTAGTAACCATCCCACTATCAAACTTCTAGCATACTTAAAATATACATTGAGCTATTTTTTTAAATAAAAAAAAATAAAAAAAAATGGTCGTAGTTTTTGAGAAACTCGTTTAAAATTTTTACTTCCGGTTTTGGAGTTGATTTTCTTTTTTATTTTTAAAAATTTATTTTCAATCAAAGAGGGAAAAGAAAGATCTACACGAATTGCAAAGCATGATATTTTTTAATTTTTTTTTCCTATTAGAAAATCTACTTCAGAAAAATTGAAATTTCAATTAGCATTATTTTTTAAAGGCCATAACTTAAAAAATAAACATCATAAAAAAAATATGTTACGTATTTGCGTTCATACCAACTAGATACCTCTAGTGGGTATGAACGCAAATACGTAACATGACATGATTAACCCAAATATAAACAAATTCTACGACCTCACTTTTTTTTCCGCTGTCCGCTTCCCGTGAAATGCCCCAGATACGAAGTCCACGTGGACTGCTATTCCAAAACCTACCTACGCCTAGGTAGTACCTACACAGTACGTAGGTTATGTCGAGTAGGTAGCCTACCCTCGCTACATGCTGTTCTCTTACTATTTTAGTAATTATTTATAATAATTTTTAATAAAAAAATATTCCAGTAAAGATTTTTTTTTGCCTTTTAATTGTACGAATGAATAGTAGATACTCGATACGTTAACTGAACTGCTTTTGTAAGACGATATAAACGTCACCGTGTATAATGTAGTATATATATTTGTGCAAAACTATACTTTGTTGTCATCCATCAACAACACTTACGAGTATACTTCTGGCACTCACACCTTTATATATCGCAATATAACTTGTGTGTGTAAGTGTGAGGTGTGGTTAGTGTACCACGTGCATCTAGCGCGGTCACTACACCTCTAATTATGTTCTCATACAAACACAAACAAGACTAAACAAATATCTCTTTTATTTTTTTATTTATTTTATTACCACCCTGACCTACCACTACACTAAAGAAATAGTCCTTGTACATATTGTCGGGGACTTCACAAATTAGAACAATTATGTACACGTCAATTACACCCAGACTCAGAGCAACACTGTGGGTCGCACAAAGTATTATACTGCGTAGGAATCGACACTATGGCACTGGCACAAAGGGTTGGTGTTTTAATCATTACGTCATCTGTGCAGTATATTTTTATGTAAGTTCATACTAATTGAAATTTAGTAGTATTTACTACTATTATACTTAGTAGAAAAACACATTACTTCTGTACCTTATGATTTACCTAATTTTATAATATAACAGAGCTAATAGGATCAATATACATATGTCTAACCAATGTAAACTGTTACAAATCAACATTTGTATATAGATCATTTGTATTGAGTTATACGTAAGGTAACACTTACCACAGTTTCGTTAACATAAAGCGTGTATTATCTGTACAGAGCACGGTACATTGACTATTTCAAATATTAATCTATTATAGACATTTCCGTTTGTGTACAAAAATCTTTGTGACGACATTCATTGTTAGATATACGGTGTTATTTATGTGTTAAATATTGTATAGAACGTTCGTTGAACAAAGATCTGTACCAAAATCACAACTCAGTAAAATATATTTCTATTATCTGATGCTGTATACAATAAAGAATATTCTTTCTTTTTGTGCTTACTCTATGATTTGTATAAAGTATAAGCTTTTAAACTTTAAATGAAGTTAATTTGTAAACACAAATTTGGTTTAAAGATCTTAGTAACCAAACCATAAATAACAAGAAAAGAAAAACCTTTTAAAATAAATTTATAGATGTTGACTCTATAAGAACACGTAGTACGTATATATTTTAAAGTTACCTAATTTGTTTAAAACTATGTTTAAAGTGGATACGCCGCCGCCGGTACAGGGGGCGCTGCGCTCTTAGATACACATGAGTTGTTATTTACACTGTTCGTTGTACGGAGAGGTTGAGAGAACTACGCTCGAGGCTCAGTAGACGGGTTCGTTTTAGTTATATCTGACGGCGGCATCGACCACTTGGACTCACAAATACTGTTTATAAGTGTGAGTATGAAGTTATTAACTCTACATATGTTTTTATACAATGATATTGCCTCATTTGATGTTAATATTTAAATAAAAATATGAAATTTAATTGTAATGTACCTGCCCATCTAGGACAGTGGATCTATAACAACTGTTATATAGTGTGTTTGGTATACCACGTTACCCCCCACATTTAATTGTAATGTACCTGCCCATCTAGGACAGTGGATCTATAACAACTGTTATATAGTGTTTTTGGTATACCACGTTACCCCCCACATTTCACACGTTAGGTATTTATTTGTTTGACAGAAACCCTTGCCGGGTGTAACATATTAATGAAGTATGTAATTATAGAAGCAAACGAAAATAGTCATTCAAAGAGTCATAAATAAAATGCGACATCACGTCCTAAGTAATATATCTTTCAACCTCGAAGTAATTTCAATTTTACAATTAATGGAGTTACACTACATTCAAACTTACAACTATCTATTATATATCACACAAATATTTATCGTGCGTGGCTATTGAACTCACCCTAGGGGCGTTGATTAGACGCTCACTCGACGAGAGTGTTGTACTATTCCAAACGAGCGGTTTATAATTACAGATAGAAAACTACCAGCCGCATGACTTTATCACTAAAATTTTAATGTCATCTGATTTTAGCAGGTTCTACTCATCATCATCTCAGCTCACATACGTTCGCAGCTGGAGTCGAGTCTCCTCCATCATGTGAGGGACATTGACTCACAATATCACGTTGGTATGGGATTTAATTTCGAGTTTTTCCTTCTCTTGTAATGATGTTATCTGCTTTCACCCCTTATTCTCTTCCCTTCTCTTTTACTAACTTAGATATGTACGTGGTGATGAATTATATTCTTCGGCCCCTTAAATATAGATGAATCTTCTACTGTCCCTTGTGAAAGTATCTAAGGACAAGGTGGTCATTATCGTCCACGTTGACAATCTATGTATTATACTATTGTTATAACCGTAATGTCACTAGGTGATCGCGATTACATTACAATCGATAATATGCATGCGCCCTCAGCGAGTGACCTCTCATTGTGTCCAAGACGAACCAACAGTCAATGTTCAATTATACATCATACAATACTTAAACTGTGAACTCATCCGTCTCATTGACCTATTATTGTGTGGAACATATACTTGTCACAATGACAACTACATTACAAGAGTTATGGACCCACAGTGTCATCAGTGAGTGGGTATACGTTTTTAGTTCGAGATATCTTTCTCTTGCCATATAGTTATCTGTTTTCGATTCCTTACTGTTACGGTAGAGGAATTGAAAGTGAAGTGCATTCTTACTGCATCACTAGACGGAATCGTGTTAACGTAGTCTGAGTGTTGTTTTATGAAATTGACGAATCAAACGTTTCTTCAGAACTTTAAATTTAATATTAAATTTAAATAACAAATTTAACTTCAGGCATTTCTAATTTACATGATCATTAATGAAGTGAATTATTTTCAAAGATCTTTCTGTAAATACCTACCTATATAATTTATATAATATAAAAAATAATGTCAGGTAGGATTATGTTAACGTGGGTGACGTCACACGTTCAGTAAAATGTCAAACACTTACCAAATTAATCTGCGGCCTAAGACTTACAGTGACAAGGGTCCAACATGTCGAACTACTCTGAGGGGTTTACACAAAATTAAATGAGATGCCAATGTATTGTACGGAACAGATAATAACGTTAAGTGACGCGGTACGGCGGCGGTGCTGGCTGCCTTTTTTTTTTGTGGTGGACTGTGGATGCGTCTCGCCCCGCCCCGAGTGACCCCATAGACCCACCGTAAAACTCCTCTCTCTTCGCCGTTCGAGCGGATCACCGGTACCCGATTTTTGACTTCGGTGGACGGTGCTGGCTGCCTCGGGTACACGGCCGGTATTGACCCCCCAGGAGTCCGGGCTGTTGTTTAGCACCACTGAACTATTGTAATGTTCATTGCGTGTTTGTTATAAAGTAAACGATTGTTTGGTTATTGTATTATGCAATGAACTATGTGTTTGTGATGGATGCCTCGTATGAGTGTCTGTTGTGTGGTACTCATAGTAAAGTGTTCAAGAGTTACTGCAGGTACATAATAGAGTCATTTACTATGTATGGGCGATGAGCACAGTATTACGTGCTATCTAAACAATTACATATATTTACCTACCCTGCCTTATCTGTGGGTGTTGTAAAAGGCAACCATCATCTTCGTGCTCTTACTCCAAGTTAATGGCAATAGTTTTATGACCGGCCGGCTGCCTAACGTCAATCTACCTTAAGAATGTAATTGTTGACCAAACGTCATCAGGTAGAGTTGGCCCAGGTCATTATAAGCCTCTTAGACATTTTTTTACGACATCCATGAGCAAAGTAAGGGTTGGTAGTATTCGTAGTCGCTACCACACAGCTTACTAGGGTATTTAGAGATATATATGTAGATAGGTAGGTATACGTGCACATATATCAACAACACTTAAACATTTATATGCAAGTGAAGATAAATTAGAATTAAAACCCCTCATATACCAACCCGTCTGACCGTCGTGGTATAGTAGGTCAATTTCCCTCCCCTAGTGGAGGAGACTCGAGCCCAACAGTGGAATATATATGAGCTGAGATGATGATGATATCAGACTATAAAGTTATTATAAGTTAGTAGTGCAAGTGCTAAATAATTACGGTTGTAATAAAGGTGCCCATCCACTACACTGATTCATATTATAAACGTAGCAGGTATAAAAATATTCTTTGTATCAAAAAGTGGTGTTGTATACCCACTAGATCATTCCGTCGTCGACTAAAGTCACAATATGGTACCTGTGATACAACAACATTAGTAGAGATGCCAATGATATAGTAAATGATTAAATTGATTTATGTTCAAGTAAAAAAAACAATACGCAACGTTAACTATTATAACATACAACTACATATTATATAAGTTTAACACGTTAACAGTGCTATGAAGCCGCATGAGGTTACAGCAGTTTATACTGACACGTTCATGACTCCATACGGGTTCATAAGGTTTAGTTTATTTCTTCATTGATTTTGAAGCGGACTTAAGAATAAGTTTTCTGTGATTTTGTGGACTTATGAGGGAAGGATGGGTCATATAAAAATCGTGAAAACAATACAGATTATTTGAAAGTTAGGTCTGCAATTAGTAAGGTATCATGGGGGAAAAAAAAATTATTGCAAGAACACTTGTATTTGTAAATATATTGAAAAAAGTTTATCTATTCACGAAACGTGAATGACAATAATGTTTCTTACATTATTGATGAAGTTTGGTAGATATTTTGCCGCCAATGTTGAAGATTTGCCTTCAGATCTTTTATGGTTTTTCCTTTTCGCTTACAATTTCGGCAAATCGATAAGGATAAGGAAATGTTCAATTGGTGGGTTGAGAAGAGCTGGAGGATGGAGTAGAGCTGATAGAAGGATAGAAAGAAGTGAAGTGGGTCACGTCAATTTTTGTTCACAAGTCCGTGGCACCACACTGGGGTCACATAGGAAAATCAAGGAAAATGGAAATACATTATGACGGAATGTCATGTTTCTGACAAGTCCATTATAGAGAACTGTAATATCAACGAATTACTTTGGATTTGTAGGGCGGTCTGACTGTATTGTAGGGGCACCCTCAACGTGTTAAGGGTCACTTTTTTATAAAAAATATTCGCTAGTTCTGACGCGTTTACCTGACGAGAAAACTCAGTTAAACTACTACAATGGATAGAACTAGAATCATAAGGACATGACAAGCTGATATTAGTCAACTGTGGTTATTAAATCTTTAAGCAGAAATATATTACGGTGTTGATATGTTTTATTGGTCATATATCATTGCGTGTAAGGTACGTTCGTAGTGTAACAGTACGGCACAGTAGGGCACGGTACGGTGCAGTGTGCATACACGTTAGCCGACGTGGTGTTGTCGTCCGCGCCCGCGCCCGCGGACGTACTCAACGCCAGTTATTATTGTGTGAGCGAGTTATATCTGTTGTGTTAGAGGAGACACGGCGGTGCTGTGCTGTACGAGTGCTGTGCTGTGCTGTACGAGCACACAGATGCAATAATTAATGTCCATGTACAACACGAGCCGGACCGTGTACCTTTACCTGTACATAGTTAAAGTATTTGAATTATATTTATGATTAAACTAAGGATGTCATGGAGCTCCATAGTAGTAGATGTAGCTGCGTACACGTAACAAAACTTTCGGAATCTCAAAATGACAATCTATCCAAACCTGAAATCGAATCTGATGTAAAAGTTTCGAATGATTTCGTATAGTTTGTGTCTGCTTAATACACAATATGACAGGTTTCATTTCAATCGTCCAAGCTGACAGTTTAACCGCGGGCGGCCATCTTTTATATTCTTTTTTTTTATACATTATTTATTGATCTCGTAGTCTCCAATGAGATGTACACACAATCCCCACGTTTGTTATTTCGTTTTTACAATTCTCTAAAAATACAATATATCCTTACTATTCATACGGAATTTAATTAAAAATAAATAAAAGCTAATACTAAACGACTTATTATTTTATTAATGAAAAAAAAATAGTATCTAATATATGTTAACTGACCTATCAAAATTAAAACTGACATAATCTAAAGTAATTTGATATCGATAATCGTAGCTGAAACCAGTTTAATATTATTCTTATACAGAGTGGAGACGTCAATACGACAATAAATGAAAACACCGTCAATACTAGTGTATAGGAGTATTTTGAAACTATTAAAAAAGTCCTCGCATGCATATTTAAAAAACAATTTTTTCAAACAAACTTTTTATCATGAATATTGAAACAAAATAGAACACCGTTTGTAAATATTAGTTCACTAACCTGTGGTCGGCACGCGAGTGACCTTGTGGTATCATATGTTACAACTTCGAAACGTAGGTAAATACATACACTTAATGTTTGGGCGCTATTCATTCTCACTCGATTATTTTATTAAAATAATCACGATAACTTTAATAATTCACTTGGTCGTTAAACTTTTAAATTTTCGATATGTGCGCCATGGACCCGAACGCACAAATTATATCGTCTTAAAATATTATTTCGAACTCTTGTTAACAGGTCGCCATTGACGGCGATGTATTTTAACTTGTCGAAAGATCGTACAATTCCTTTTTTTAAGTTCTCCACATTATCAACCTCTGTCAAATTTGCGAGAAAAATAATTAAAAATTTGTTCATCTAGGGTGACTCTTACACGCGAAGGAGCACTCTATCCATATGAGGCAGTAAGGATTGATTATCCCGTAACCTCTGGACAGCTTGCATAATAATCCGGCCATTGGTAGTACAAACACGTATGTTTCCATATCTCTTTCGGTACGTACGTATGGTTAAAGCTGCATTTCCGTGATATTCTCCATAAATTAAAATCATATCTGTATACCCGAAGCTGTGTAATTATAACGAGGCATTGTAAATGAGAAAGAAATACTATTCAAACACAAAGTAAGCGTCTAATTACGCACATTCACGTCACAGGATCACGATGGCACACTGACCTACAGACCTATTATAATAGTTTTGAACATGAGACCGAGGTCTTCTTTCATTAAGCCGCATTAGGTAGTTTTAAATTTCTCATCTAAGTCTGATGACACGGTTTATAAAGACTTAGGAATAAGGTATAATATGCATTGATTTGTATTACGTTTGGGGAAGACTTGAACTGGTAAACATGGCGATATGTAGGTACTAGCTTCATATTAGTTTATACCGATGCGGCGCGGGAGCTCATTGATCTCTTAGTGATAGGCGAATAATTTTAATTTTTATACAGAGTGTGGAAATTGTTAATAATACAAAGTAATGTGCTGCGGCTAAACTATGCGACATATTGTATTCAAAGTTTGTATACAGGCTGGGCAAGTCATCAGATACACTAGATTAAAATTATTGTCGTATGGTCGTCTCCACCTTGTATATCTATTACATACCATAAACAGATTTGACATTTTATATCTAGAACATTTCTAATATGTTAACCTTACAGAATGTATTCAGTTGTAATGACTGTACTTATAAAATGTATATGAATAGTTCTGTGCAGTGATGTGATTGATAATACTGTAGTTAGCTGTGACTGAGTTGGGGGGGCTGGGGTCAGTGTGTACCGACCTATATGTACCATCAGCTATGTACGTCACGAACGTAGTAAGTCGTTGTCACACACTATGTGTGAGACATAACCATGACGTTATATCAGTTAGGATCGCATACCGTATTAGTGTCGTGTAAAATGTTGTCAAAGTTTGAACATTATCACATCACGTAAGCGACCGCCGCCGACCAAGGCGCGGGTTTTAAATGATACATCATATAATTTAATAATATTATATTCACTACATACAGTGTTACGAGTTTGATTCCGTTGCAAGATAAATATTTGTGTTACTCTTGTATTAGTGTTCTAAATAAAACTCGTAAACTTAAGTCATTTATAACATTATGTCTGTTTTGCATAATATTTTAAGTTTATCTAAGAAATACACGTAGTGGACATTGTGACCCGCTTTAAAGAAAAAACAAACGTTTGTCTCGGGTCTATTGACAGAAGTGATAACTTGAATAATCTAAGTTGAACTATCTAATATTGAGATTGTTTAACTTGAGAAAAACTTAGAATTACAATAATTATTGATTATAAAATATATTTTATTCTTAGTTACATACTTGAATATTGTATGTACATTAAAATTTAGTGTATTTACATAATTAATATTATTATTTAATCCTATAAAGTGGCCAGACAGACTGGCGCCGTTACGCGTTACGTAACGAAGCGGTTTACCCTCCCGTAAGAGGTTATCAATCCAAAAAAAGAGTTCGGACTACACGTATCTTTTTTAAATTATTTCATTTTGGAAATTCTAATCTAGAACCTTTTTATATGCCGCTAACTCTTGCTTGGTGCCTTCGTAGTCTTCGTTCTGTATATCACGTTCTTACGTACGTATTGATCACACACTCGAAGACGCGTGAGACATGCACGACAAGAGTGCATGTGATTATCTTGTGTAAATAAATGAATGATAGAAACAGATCTATGCTGTATAAAAAGTATTGATAAATAATTAAAATGTTTTACTTTGTAATGAAACAAACTCACATGTAGTTATGCCCATTACAAACCACCCTGCTGCTGCAGTTTTTTATTAAATAAACCAACTGTTACTGTACAGTTCACATCCCTTACTTACCTAAATGTTCGTAAATTGAAGAATTTAAGAAGAAGAATTTAAGAAGTTGTCCAAACTCCAGAAAAAATGGTAATCTGTTGAAGCAAGGTCTGGGGAGTACGGCGGATGTCGCAGACATTCCAATTGTAGCTCATTTAACTTAGTGGTTGTTTGTTGTGCAGTGTGTGGTCTTGCGTTGTCGTGAAGCAGCAGTGGCCTAGAGCGATTGACCAATCTCGGTTGTTTAGCAGCTAGTTCTTCCTTTATGGTTTTCAGTTGCTGACAATAGATATCTGCCGTAATCATTTGGGCAGATTTTAGATAGCTGTAGGGATCGACACACGCGCTAGTCCACCAAACACTCACAAGTAGCTTTTTCTGAGTCAATTTTCGTTTAGGGCAGGATTTGGCTGGATCTTCAGGGTCTAGCCGTTGCGACGAATCCTTCCAATTATCGTACAGTATCCACTTTTTATCACAATTAATGATTCGATTTAAAATCCCTTCATTATTGTGTCGGTTGAGCAAAGTAACACAGCAGTCGACGCGTGTTTGCAAGTTCGATTCACTCAATTCATGAGGTACCCATCGTTCAAGTTCTTTTACCCTCCCGATTTCCTTCAAGTGGATTAATACAGTTTTGTCACTTACCCCGAAGCCTGCAGGTATCTCTGAAGTGCCTTGTGGTGAATCCGCTTCCACAATAGCCTTTAATTCTTCATTTTCCATTTTGGTTTCCAGCCGTCTACGGTATTGGTTCTGAAGGTCGAAATTTCCAGAACGTAAACGTTGAAACCAAAAACGTACCGTGCTTTCTTTTGCGACACCAGCATCGTACATATCATTAATGCTTCGAGCTGTTTCTGCAGCACTGGTGCCACGGTAGAACTCGTACTCGTAAATATACCGATATTTCATGTTTTCCATTGTGCGATAATAAGCGACGTCAAAGAAAAAAATAATGAGGGTAAAACAAATAAATGACTGTTTTCAAAACTCAAATGTACCAGCTAAATGAATTTATAAATTTGAATTTGGTATTCTTAACCAAAGAGGAGATATTTCAGATCAAAATGGTCAGTACGACAACAACGCTAATTTCATATGTAAGGACCTAATATATATATAGTTTAGGTATACTTACCTAAGTGAACGTGAGTTGATGGCAAGCATTTATACATTAGGAAAGAATTTAAAATCATAAAAGATCAGTATACCTAGTTATACTAAATTCATTTTAACTGTATCTTTAGATTATATAAGACTCACTAATAAATTCCTCCAAGTGATGATGGAGTAAGAATACAATATTTCTGAGTCGCAAAAGTTGACTAAGAAATATTGTAATATGGTAAAAAGATGAAAATAAGAAAGAATATTGTTATACGACTATCTGTGGTATATATAACAACTGCAGGAGAAGGCAAGCTCTAAATAAAACATTACACCAATCCGTCTGATAAATGTGCTACAGTATGTCAATTACTCTCCTATAGCGGAGGAAGCTCCTCAGTGGCACATATGAGCCGAGATGATGAATACGTTGACGAGGACAGGCTACATAATCCACCAGAGACACCTCAGCCAAGATATTGCTGTCGTTGCTATATTAAATTATCGTGTAGAGGATTACGATTACCTCCACCAGTTAGGTATTAACTTGCGGTAAAACATGTATGTGTATATAATTGCCAAAGTAAATATACATATATATATTGGTAATTTTCACTTGTCAGTAAGTTCATAGAAATAAACATTTATGTGACTGTTTTGTATTTTATAATGTATAGTGAATATTAGTTATAGGTAAGTACATTGACAAGGTCAACAATCGACGCATTGGCCGCCCTAAAGTCCCTGGCTACCGAAGTGGTGGCCAAAAAGGAAGTTCTTCTGGCGGTCTCGCTCGACATGAAGAACGCCTTCAACAGTCTCCCACACGAAACATTAAAGGAGGCGCTTCGGTACCATGGAGTGTCTCCGTATCGCCACCGGGTGGAGTGTGGCGTCCCGCAGGGTTCGGTCCTTGGTCCGGTCCTGTGGAACATCGGATTCGACTGGCTCCTACGGGATCGGCTTTTCCCCGGGATGGGGGTCATCTGCTACGCGGATGATACCTTCATCACGGTGAGGAGGTCCGACTTCCGGGGGACTGCCCGACTGGCAGGGGGTTGCACTCGTCGTGGGCCAGATCGGCATGTTGGGTCTGAGGGTTTCGGTGGAGAAAACCGAGGCCCTCCTATTTAATGGCCGAGGCCGAGGTCCCCCCCGAGGAGCACACATCGGTGTGTCTGGGGTTGCCGTGCCGGTGCGGGCCCAGATGAAATATCTGGGTCTGCACCTTGATTCTGAATGGAAATTCGGGCCACACTTTGCCCAGCTCGTCCCGAGGCTCATCAAGACAGCCGCTGCGTTAGGTTGGTTTCTGCCAAATACTAGCAGTCTTGGGTCGTTCTGCCGACGATTATATGCTGGAGTGGTGCGCTCCATGGCGCTATATGGTGCCCCCATTCGGGCGGAGTCCCTCACCGCCCGCAACAGGGCCCTTTTGCGAAAACCACAGAGGGTAATGGCGGTGAGGGCTATTAGGCGTTACCGTACGGTGTCATGGACTGCGGCGACGCTGTTGGTGGGCGACCCGCCTTGGCCGTTAGTAGCAGAAGCTTTGGCGAAGGCCTACCAGATTCGCGTAGCGGCGCGGGCTGACGGCGAGCAAGTCTCCATAAGGGGATTGAGTAGAGCATTGGAAGTGGCCCGAAGGGGAGTCATCCGGCGGTGGAGGGAAGAACTGGAGTTCCCCATAGCAGAGCGGGGAACTGTGGAGGCAGTTGCGCCGTATCTCCACCGCTGGATCAACAGAAGGCACGGCAGCCTAAGCTTCAGGTTGGTGCAGGTGCTTACCGGACACGGGGTCTACGGTAAGTACCTGCACAGAATTGACAGAGAACAGGCCCCAGGGTGGTCAGGGTCGACGCCCTGTCATCTTAAGTAATATTATGTCTCGATGTCAGGGCGTCGTCTTCACGCGGTGGCCTCTCTCCAAGGGTGACCAGACTAATCCCCGGTCCGGTCACACGCTGCCTCGGCTAGGACGGCATAAGACGGAGGTATTCTCGCCTTCGCCGCCCCAGTCGCCGGCGGCGCGAATTCTCGAAGAGGAGATCCTCCCGGATTCGCCCTACCGCTTCCTTCTGCAAGATGACGCTCTCGCAGAAGGCGGCGACCGCGTCCCAATTCCTCTCACTGTCGACCATCGCTTTCACGACGGCCGGCAGCGAGAGGTCGGCACCGATGGCGGCGACGAGGGCAGAGCGCTGCGAAACCCAGGTCACGCAGACCTCGAGCGTATGCTGCGCTGTGTCCCCGTCGTCGCTGCACTGTTGGCAGGACGGAGTCGTCTCCCTCCTTGCGACCGTGTACAGGTACTTGCCGAAGCAACCATGCCCCGACAAGACCTGCACCAGCTGGAAAGAGAAGACTCCGTCGCCTCTCCAGCCACTCCATCAGTACGGGCCGGACGTCCTCGATGACACGAAGTCTGAATCGAGGCCTCTCGCGACGACGCCTAGGCTCTTCGGGCATATATGTAAGCCGCACGAAGATCCAGCCTCGGGGACCACCAGTAAACCCCCTGTCTCGGAGGTAGACGCCGTGCACGGGGCATGGCCGTGTCGCAAATCTGCGTCATCGCACTACGAATGCGGCCAGCCTCAGCGTTCACTCCTCCGTCCACTGGGGGCGGTGAGGACAGCCATGAATGCACAATGGCCGCCTCCGCTAGCAGGTCCCCATCCAGGCGCCCATAGCCCACCGCGGAAACGCGGGAGCTCCGTTCGCCCTGTGACCCCGAGAGCGGGCAATGCCGCAGCGTGGAGGTGACGATTGCCGCGGTCTCGTCCTGGCTGATCACCCAATTGGGGCGATCAGGCACGCAGTACGGCTCCGCGACTACGGCTGCATCAATCGTCCACTCCGCCATGGATTGCAGGAGAAGATCCTGCGCACCAGGGGAGTGGTTGATGTTGGCCTGCAGGAGGTGGATGGACTCGGCCGCCATTAATTGGCCGTGTCCATGCCCTCCTCTATACCAGCGGGCAATCGGGCTGCACTAGGAGCGGAAGCAGCCATGGTCGAACGGCCGCTCCGCTCCTTTGGGGCCGAAGCTGAAGGCCTACAGACCTCTTCTGGGTGAGTTTTGGCCGATCGCCATGCACTTGTAGCACCTCGCGGGCCGGTTATCCAGCATGGTTACCCGCGCCGAACTACAACCCACGAGGAGCCTGCCTGAGTCGGCCAGTTTCCTGACCGACTCCACCGGGCACTGCACCCATGCAGCAACCACGCCACCTGGGCTGGGCCAGATGGCACCAACCCGGACAACATCAAGGGTACACCCGGTTCTCGAGGCAATGGCCTACCGGATGTTCTCTGCTGTCACGGAATCGTCCAAGCCCGTGACGCGCATTTCTGCGCACTTCACAGGCCTGGCAATTTTAATGCCGCCCTCCTCGGCGAACAGGCCCCTCAACTTGGCCGCAATACTATCGGCCGTTTTGGGGCCCGCGGCCCCAGAGAACTCGAGTACTCGAGCCTCTGTCCGGGCCTTGCGGGTCGTGGCTTTGACGCCACCGATGTCAGTGACGTCTAGCTCCTGTCGGGCTTTTTTCAAAACGGCCTCATAGTTGAGGCCCTTTTCGGCGGCCTCAGGCAGCACAGTAATTACTACTGCGACTGTCTTCGGCGGCCGGAGCCTCCTGTGCAGCCTCCCTCTCTCCTTCCCTCCGGCTCCTGCTTGGGGAACTGAGGCCTCAGCGGCGCGCTTGGCCTCCGTCCGTCTCCTTTGGCCGCGACTCTTTCTGATACGCTCAGCCACCTGCCAACCCTGTTCGGGCGGGGCAGATGTGCCGGGCGCGGAAGGTGCAGCCGCGGGGGCACTGGTCGCTACCCGCGGCGCAGCTGCGGGCGACGACTGCCGCCCGGCCTTGGCAAGAGCCGATGCCGTCCTCTTTTGGCCTTTTTGAGGCTCTGGAGGCAGCCTTGCCTCTAGAACCGCCATGCGCGCGTCGATCAGTTTCCCGACCGACTCAATTATGGACTGCTACCAACGCTAGAGTTGATTCCTGCCTGTCGCTCTTGTCTAATGCAAGGACACTGGAGCTATAATCTCCAGATCGTCTCTGCTCTTCACTAGGGTGTCAGTCACTCGGTCGCGACTGTCAGCAGGCGTGACAATGTGGAACTTTATAATAACAATAAATATTTTATTAAATTTATAGAAATATATTTAGTGCAATCCCAAAGGTGGTTCCTTTTATATAATTGTTGAATTCATTATCATTTCGCTCTTATCTCAATTACTTATGGTCGAAGTAATGTGTACTTCGTTTCCATCCATTACATAAAATATTGACAATAATTTTATGACCGTCCGCCTGACTGGCGTCAACCCTTCTTGTGAATGTAATTGTTGACCAGACGGCTTCTGACAGACTTGTCCCAGGTAGAAAGCTATTAGTCGTATTTTACAACATCCACAAGCACAGTAAGGGTCAGCAGTACTCGTAGCCGCTAACACACAAAGTAAGGGTCAGCAGTACACGTAGCCGCTAACACACAAAGTAAGGGTCAGCAGTACTCGTAGCCGCTAACACACAAAGTAAGGGTCAGCAGTACTCGTAGCCGCTAACACACAAAACATTTATGACTATTGAATTGCGGGATCGAAAAGATTTCAAACCCATCTTCTGAGCGTAGAGATTACGGTCCATTGTGTGGCGACCAGCTACTGCGGATGTCGGATGGAGATATGGAACAATCACGTTATTACATTATTATGACAATCTATATGCCGGTGACACCACGTACGAACAGGTACGGTGTGTAGTGCCATAATGTGTCGTATGCAACCTCTCTATCGCCATGTGGACTGTACAGCGATATCGACCGTCGGCCTGGTGTGTTCGGCGGTCTAGCCAGCCGAATGGGTCCTCTCTATTATCGTGGAGAAAGAAGTAAATGACCTTGAATTATCTTGGACGGTAACGGTATAGCAGCACTATCAGTACTACACACACACACACACATTCAAATATATATTGCTGTAATTATATTAATTTTTTATCTATAATAGTTATCATTATTTTATTAGTGAAATGTCTGTTCGACGGCTGAACTAATGGTCCCCTCCCCCAACATAACACAGATACAAACTTGACAAAGTTTAAAAACCTGTCTCAGCGGCTATATTTCATTAAACATGATATATGTTCTATAATATATCGATTTCACAGATGGCGTAGTGGTTAAAATATCAGCTTACTGTACAAAGTGTCGCGGTGTCGATTTCCATGTAGGATAATAGGTATATTGATTCACAAATAATTAATCTAAATCTGCATGTAATTTATGTCCGTTATTTTTATGTTTGTAAAGTCCTCCACAATGCTAAAATTAGTGCCTTAGTGCAAGGTGTTGTTGCTTATAATCATTTAGTGAGATTGTATGTTTATAATTAAAGCATTCATCATTTAGATATAAAACCAAACGAGGGCAGGCGAGCCGCCACAGTGGACTCGGTAATCAAATACAATACTTTAAAAAAAAATACAATTATTCTAAGAACTCATTTACAGTGCTACAGTGTGTACAAGTTTAATTGTGTGTCAAAATGACGACATTATCACGCTCGCCCAAACGGAGGCATACACATTCCTACAGTGATGTTGTACGCGTATATCCCTTAGTCAACTTTCACGACTCCCTCGGGCAAATTAGGAATGGTGTAACATATCCCAACAGCGACACACATAGAAAATTGTTTAACTATAATTATTGAAAATATATTAATCATGGGCAAATTGTGTCGTTAAATTGAAAATATAGTTCACTCATTTAGTTCACTTCATAAATTAAGAAATACATACATTTTCACTTTTCTTTTCTATATAGTGTAAATTTGTTCTTGTTCACTATATGCTAACTAACTTTAGCATGTTGTCCGCCGACTAAATGCATTTTCTTTCCTTCTTTCTTTCAAATTGAAATGAAACAATATATCTAGTTCACATATCGTATCGTTATCGCATTAGTTCAGTGATTCAATGCTGAACCGAACAGTGAGTTACTTAGTTGTTTATAATTCAGATGAACGAATGATTTTGACAAATATTAGGTTGAATCATAGTGAATGATATGGTTTATTTGCATCATTCACTCAGGAGCTGCACGCATCTGAAATATATAATCAGTGTTAGTACTAAAGAGAGTTTTTGTCTGTGATGCCGCGTGGTGATACAATAGTTTTTATTTTAATTTGTAAAAGCGTATCGTGTTGTGGCTGACTAATTCAGCTTTTTGTTGCTGACGACGTCGCCTCACCTCACCTCGCCTCGCCTCACCTCACCTCACCTCGCCTCGCCTCACCTCGCTTAACGGAATTTGTTTTACTTATATTTATAAAAACCACGTTTCCGTTTCAATCTTAGATTTAGAAATTTATCTAAAATTCGTATTTAACACTATTCGTATTATTTTAATAAAAAAAAATATTTTTTGGTTGTAGACGAGGAAAGAGCCGATCTAATAGTAAGTGGTAATTGCCGCTTATAGACTGCAACTATATCTGGCACACAGCTAGTTCGCTCCCGCCTGTAAAGGATTAGATGGAATAGAATCTGGCTGTCTGACTCACTGTGCGAGCTGATCCATATGTATAATTGAATGAAGCCATAAGGCTGCAGAGTTCATATGTGTGTGTATATAATTAAATACTTTCAAAATTCGACACAAGGGGACATTTTTAAAATTAGACTCATAATTAATTTCACAAATGACTTTTACAATTTCATCCGCCACATTCTTTCCCTTGTTGACAACAACAACAACTTACATAACTTACATTCGAATAACACGAATAGGTTCTACAATTAGATACAATCCAACCTGCCTCTTGCGATAGATAGAATGTATTTTAAGTTTGCCTACTCTTACATATTTCTATTCGTATTCGTCTCTTCATCGTCCCTTACACACAAGGTGTATCGTCATCATCATCATTATCTCAGCATACAGGTTTCCCTCTTCCACAGTAAGAGGTAGATTGGCCTACTCTATGACACAAGTCAGACGCATATTTCGATATTATATATATATGTTATATCTCCAGCCTCATACGACAGCCACGTGCAAGACTGTGGGTGGTAAATTTTAATCATATTCCATCAGACGGAATAAAAGAGAAGTGTTTGATCACAATATCATCATTAGATCACACTCTCAGATCACACCATCACGCGAGGTGTATAACTTATTGAGGCGCCAATATTTTACGTTACAATTGCGATGATTTTTGATGTAAAACTTCTTATTAAAGAGATTTTGAAATTTTTATGTATTACAAAAACACATGGAAAATAGCTTAAACGACAATATCGCGTATATATCTGTATCTATTACGAACTTCTAAAAACTCAGTCGTGGCGTTGTAAGTTCTTATTATTCGTAGTCATTCAGTTATCGGAGAAGAGCTCACCTGCTCTCCTCCATACTCATAATCTTCTTCTTAATATATATAAATTAGGCGTCACGTTGTTGGTTCGCGATGGACTCCTAAAGTACTTAACGGATTTTAATCAAATTTGCACAGCAGGTGTAGTTTGATCCAACTTAAAAGATAGGATAGCCTCCATCTCAATTTATAGCCACAATATTATTTGTCTATTATTTGACAGATACAATTATCTGTTATCTTCAAACGATTCTAACAGATGGCGGTATCTGTTGACTGGACTTTATTAGCATAGCCACCACGTGTTATCGAGGCTGCCTTAGCCACAGCAACGCGTGACCGGGTCTGCTAGTTGTATATAAAGAATTTAATAATAAACAACATTTAGAGTATTTTAAAGTGTTTGATAAATAATTAAAATGTTTCTTTGTAAAATTGTATTAGTAGGGCGACTCTGTTGTATTCTCAGAAAAACAGTGGACGGAACAGCGGCAATGTGTTGATGCGCTTTGTTCGGTGAATGAGAGAGTCGAAACCTCAACTGTCTGGGTAGGTTTTGGTCGACTGGCAGCAGTCTAGCCAAACCCTTAGTACTACTGAGGTAGATGAGCGGCAGTGACACTTGCCATCAGGTATTATTCTTGCTCATTTGCCACCAATAACAACAAAAAACAAAGATAAATACAATTTTCATTTCTATGATACGATACACTCTAAGTTTTTTATTACTGTTTGTAAGATGAAATTGAAACCTCTTCGCTCAATGAACTTGCACTAGCGCGTTCATATTATCGATACCTGAATAATGGAAAATATAAATTTAAATATTGTGCCCGGTGTGTGTGTATGTGTATGGTGTATGGCCGAGTGTGTACGGTGTACACGGTGTATGGTGCAACAATTGAAATAAATTGTCTCGTATCTTCAATTGATTGATACGTTCCGAGACACTTTATAACTCTCCAAGGAAATTGTTAATTCCGACCTCTCCTATACGTGATTCAATAGCTTCACATAACTATCTCTAGGTAAATGTATATGCGAGACAACTTAAATGGAGTGAGAGGATCAAAGGTCGCCCCCCTCTCTCCCCACACGCGGCTCGGTCGGACGGTATTTGAACCATTAGCTCTGCAACTATATGTGATGGTATTTTTTGTATGTGTGTCACAACTGGTACCTGGACTGTTGATTGAGGGCCGAGGTCGTGTAATGTGATATCAGTTAACAATATATTAATAACCTTTCTATATTAGTTTCACATCCTTGGGTTACACGATTAAGCTGAAAACCAACGCCATGATCGTACCTGACAAATGCTGAGGGTAATCTTTTTACAATAATCGCGAGCCATACAAGTTTTATATCTATATTATGTATTAATTTAGATTTTCTGTTTACGTTTCTTTTATTATTGAAGTGAAAACTTCTTTTGGCGCACCGCACACAGATTTGTTCGTAGGCTATATGTGCGGCTAATCCGTCACGCTCTGAGGTGAAAGGCTCTCGGGTGCGCACAGTCAACTGCTCTTCACTGCTGTGTCACTGTGTTTACTATATTCAATTTATATGTAATAATTGTTATTGCACGCCTCATAAGCGAAGCGTTGAGGTCTTGCTCTACTCTCGACATATGAAAATCAAGCACTTTTTAAACCAAAAATGATTGTATTTTTCTCACATTGCACTTATAGTATAATATTATTATACATATCTCAAGAAAAAACATTCGTCTAAACGTATTTGATATTTTTAAAAAGCAATTATTTTGTTTAAAGTAAGAAAAACTTCGCTTGATTCGTCTTGAGGAGTACTTTGATACTATATGGTAACTAGGTTCTGATGATGGACCTGGAAGCTGGCCATAGGAACTCCGTAATTAAAAGATGCAACCCCACCGAGTTTGGGCTCGTTTGATTCGTCGCCCTTATCCCTCCACAATGGACCTCTGGGGTGATGAACCCTTTTTTGTCCTACAGTTGTGGGAACAACACGAATAATAAAAATACTAAAAAGTTAAAAATAAAATTAAAGAAAATATTTTTTTAAAAAACAATCTTTTATTATTGGCGAATATAATAAACTAAAAAGTTAAAATTAAATTAACTCTAATCAGACATATAACACTTTATAAGTTCATTGTAACCTTTAACGATATTTTGATTAAGCTTCAACAACAAAATAATTCCATATCGTACATAATTATATATTTTTAACAATAAAACTTTACACCATAATTATTAAATCTTCCCGTTTTTATCACAGTCCCAATTTTATAAATAAAAGTGTGTTGCATTTTTTAGCAAATAATAAACAGCTTGCTTTTAAAAAAGGATTTGTTCTTTAATTTTATTTTTATTTCTGCCATTGACTAATAGTAAATGATAAATAACATAAAAATTATGAGGCCGTGCACTTTTGGATTTTCCAAATTATTATTAATTATTAACAATTATTAAATAGTTATTAATAGTTATTTTTTGACGGCTGGCTATGGTATGGTCACACTCATATTCCATGGGGCACGCTTTTTTTATTTTTTTGTATTATTTTTTTTCATCGATTTAAGTTTTCACTTCTGTCGGCAATTCTCATGATTGCTTTGTGTTTTTTTTCTGTTTAAATATTACATCTATTTAGGTATCACCTATTTTTTAATGTCTATATTTGTATATGTACACCACGTGTTACCTAGTTTCGCTCGGTAAATAAAATATGTTCCTTTTCGTTCACTCTATAAAAGTAAACAAAAATTGTATCCATTATTTAACATACATACATACCATCACGCCATGTCCTTTGCAGGGTAGGCAGAGAGAACAGAGTACCAGAGAACTCTATGCTTGCATACTTCACTCGCTTCTTCAACATTCATAATTCTCTTCATACACGCTCGCCGGTTTCGGAGACTCTTGGCTCCACCTTCCTTCAGTACATGACCGACCTGGTCTAGATAGGTTAGTCTCGGTCTCCCCCGGTACCTACATCCTTCCACTTTCGCATTGTATATCTTCTTAACCAGACGTTCGTTCGGCATTCTTTCCACATGTCCGAACCATCGGAGCATTCCCTTTCGCATCTTTACACCAATACTCTCTTTCATACCTACTCGCTCTTTTACGTCGTCGTTACGAATGCGATCGATCAACCTAACTCCACAGATTCTCCGTAGAGATCGCATTTCGACCGCATTAATTTTACTTTCATACTCTTTTCTGCATACCCAACTCTCGCTTCCATACAGTAATGTTGGGACAAGCACTGCGTTATGTATTGCTACACGTGCCTTCTGGCTGAGGTGGTGGCTACCGAAAAGTTGCCCCAACGCTCCGTTCACTCTATTTCCCGCATTCACTCTTCGCTCTATATCAGTGATGTACCTTCCATCTCGGCTAAATCCACATCCAAGATATACAAATTCATCCACTTGCTCTAGTACATCATTACCTATTTTTACTCTTACATCTGTTCTGGCTTCGTCTCTTTCAAAGACCATTATTTTGGTTTTGTTCACATTCACGCGTAGACCCCTTTTCTTACAATCTTCTGTCATTGTGTCGACTAGGGTCTGCAGGTCAGTCGCTGACTGTGCCAGCAGGACTGCATCATTTGCATAGAGCAGAGCAGTGACCACTGAGTCGCCCATCTGGACTCCCACATTCATATCATTCAACCTTTGGAGACATTTATCCAGATATATGATAAACAGCCTGGCTGACAGAACGCACCCCTGCTTAACGCCGATATTGACGTCAAACCAAGGCGACATTCCATCATCCAGCCGCACACAGGCTCTGTAACTGGACTGCACAGTCTGCAGCAGTTTACCGTTAATACCATACTGCGGTAAAATGTCCCAAAGTTCCTTTCGTACAACCGTGTCAAATTCTCTCTCCAGATCCACAAAACTGTAGAAAACCCTCTGACCTAGAGCCGGATGCTTCTCCATAATGTTGTGCAGAGAGAACACTTGATCCAACCATCCCCTTCCACTCCTGAAACTTCCTTGTGTCTCACACAGTAAACCATCGGACACTTGACACACAATTTGCGCAGTCATAACGTGAACCCTTATTTTTAAACAAAAGCACGATGACTGCGCTATTCCAGTCCCTGGAAACCATTTCCGAGCTCCAACATAAATTGAGGAGCAATATGAACGCCCTCTAGACACAGGAGCCGCCAAGCTTGATCATCTCGGCAGACACTATATCAATGCCCGCTGCCTTACCATTTTTCAAACTTCTTATCGCCCATTCAACTTCATCCATACTGATGCCATCGGAGGACGCCGGTGCCGAATGTTGATCTACTAAATCACATGCGACACCGGCGCCAACTGGAGTATCCACATACATATCACCAAAATATTCACTCCATCAGCTTAACGCGTCTTGTGTTTGTGTAAAAATGTCTCCACCTTTAGACCTTATTTTATTCATTCTGAAGGCTGACCAACCACCCCGAGACTTCTTCACCTCCCTCCTAAAGAGTTTGGTGTTACCCTCGAAGTTTTTAGTCAGTCTATCTTCTGCACTCATATTTGCTCTATCACGTTTCTCTTTCACTAAGGCCTTGGTGTCATTCTTACATTGCCGATATATTTCTTTCTTCTGTTCAGTCATACTGTCATTCAGATTCAAAGAAGAGACATAGTCCAGCCACGCTTTCTTCTTTTACTCTACGGAAGCTGCCACTTCCGCATCCCACCATGCATCACCATTTGTTTTTCTATGCTTCTTTGAACTTCCACATACTTCTTTCGCTGTATCTACCATACTCTCTTTCAATACTCTCCAGCATTCTTCAATGTCCGATTGCGGCTGGCTTGCCATCGTCAGCCGATCTCGGACACCCTCTGCATACTTTTCTCTTACACACTCTTCTTGCAACCTTTCGACCGTTATTCTTTCAAGTCCTTCAAAGTGGACACGCTCTCGCCAGTGCCTCCACTTTCTGAACAGACCACTAAATCTCACAATAACGAGATAGTGGTCCGTATCGACTGTGGGGCCCCTGTAGGCTCTTGCGTCCAATATTTTGGTTGAGAAGCGACTGTCTACCAAAATTAAATCTATTTTACTTTTCTGTTCATTCCTTCTTCATGTATACATATGGATGTCCTTATGTTGGAAAAATGTGTTTGATACAATAAGGCTTCTCTCCATGCAAATATCCGCTATGAGTCTACCTGCGTCGTTCACTCTCTTACCACCAAATGGACCAAGTACGTCCTCATAGTCGGGACGCTTGGTCCCCACCCATCCGTTCAAATCTCCGCATAAAATCACGCGTTCACTGGTTTCTTCCATATCCAGAACTTCCCTAACATTATCCCAAAATTTCTCTAGGTCTGATGCCACCGAGGATCCTACGGTAGCATATGCTATAACCATGAATACCTTGGTGACACCTAGTTTTATACGGACCCAAAGAAGTCTGGGATCATACATTCTGTAATCCTTCACACCTGAGGGCAAGCGAGAGGACCACAGCACTCCTACCCCCATGCTGGCTCGATGGCTCTGTGGTACACCAGACCACAGAGCCATCCCGCCACCAGAAAGATCGCAGGCGTCGCTGTCCCTTCGCTTGGTCTCTGTTACACAGAGCACGTCTAACTGTTTGTCCGCCATGACGGTTATCAGCTCGTGCAACTTACCTTCCACACAACCTCTTACATTCCACGTGCACACCCGGCACTCTGCTCTCCTCGACTCGCCTGACTGGGCAAGGCGTGATGGGTGGCGGCCCCCATCGCCGCATCTGCCGATGTTCGTACCGACGGGGGCGGGTCGGTACGCGTCGCCTCCGGGCATGCCCTTACCCGCACTGCGGTACACATATCGAGCCGGATTAGCAGTCTAAGTAGACTGGCAGGGGACGCGACGAGCACGCTCCGGACTATGCCCCCAAGTCCATTTCCATCCTCCTTTATTTAAGCCTGTCAGAAATAGAACATCTTGATACATTAACTTCTTAATTTTTACTATATACCTACATATATATATATGTATAATGTATATATATATATATATATATATATTAGGGATGGAACGGATAGTGGTTTGGCCGGTTACCGGATAACGAATATTCGGCAAACTGGGAGGCCGGAGCGCCGGATATTCGGCCCTTTCGGAAATATTCGTGCTCGCTCGGGTGTTGTCGCAAGTGAGCGGAGATCGCGACGACTCGGGGGTGTTTGAGTGTTCGAGCGTGTCAGTTTGTTTTTGTTTAAACATGTCGTTGTTCGATCGCCAATTTGGCAATATTTTGATTTAAACAGTGACGATAACAAGTAGTCGGTATGTTTATTGTGTCAGGTTCAAATTTCTCGAGGTGGGGTATTATTTGCCTTTTGTATACCTAACCATGAGATTTTTTGATTAAATTTTACTATCCAAAATCCGGCCGGATGCTGAATTACTATCCGGTAACCGGCCGGATAGTGAAAACAAGACCGGATAGGCCGGATACTGGATAGTTACCGGATATCCGTTTCATCTCTAATATATATTCAATTAATGGATTGAAAAAATCCAAACGAACTCAAAAACTATAATAAAAATAAAATATTACACTGAAGAGCCCCAAATTACAACATATACCTAGGTAGGTATACCTAATCCAAAATGTCGACGTGCTCTGATTCGCTTTGACGTCGGTCGATAAATAGATGTCCCATACGTAGGTAGGTATTTCATAAAATAAGAAATGGTTCGATATAGTTTGTGCCACAATGTCCTTAGAGTTCGATATAGTTTGTGCCACAATGTCCTTAGAGATCCACTTTAATATCAACAATAAATATCGAGAAAGTAGTATATAGGGGTCCCTTTAGATATGGCACTATTGGAAAATATAACAAATTCTGAGTTATTTACGAACTAATATTTGATTTATAAAGGTTCAATGCGAAATACGCGGACCCAATGATATTCGTGACCTTCGATTTGTACAACCGAGATGGATAACAGCTAGATAGTTTCACTGTGAAAATATTGGCGTTACGCACGGTCGCTACACTCACGGCCTTATTGCAGGAGAAACTTGAAACTAAAGAAGGCCGTGGCCTTTGTATACGCTATGAGTATCTCATTATTGTTCTTACATACAAATAGAAATACATAACGCTAGGTATATACAGGCGGGAATGCGAAAAATGCATTTTTTAGCCACTGCGTTACCAAAAACAAAAAAAAGAACATCCTTCACAACAGGAGGGAAGTTCACCTACCGCGCTACCGGCGCTTCTCACACGATTAATTACGTATTATCCTTTTCTTGTACCTATAGATTTTATATTATTTTTTTTCTTCAAACACCACACCTTGCACTAAGGAAATATTCCTTGTATTGCGGGAGACTTTACAAACATGCAACTAACGCAGACAAGTTACACCCAGACACAGGACAACACTTTGTGGATCGCACAAAGTGTTGTCCTGCGTGGAATCGAACCTCCAGCACTGGCACGGAAGGTTGGTATTTTAACCACTACGTCATCTGTGCAGTCAAGCCATATATGCTTTTACAATCCCCACGGACAAAGAAGGGGGTTGATTGTATTGTTACTTCGTCACGATACGGACGCCATTATTAAAACTTATATTTATAATTAATAACGTAAAAATACATACATACATATCATCACGCCATATCCCTTGCAGGGTAGGCAGAGAGAACAGAGTGCCAGAGAACTCTATCTCTGCATACTTCACTCGCTTCCTCAACATTCATAATTCTCTTCGTACACGCTCGCCGGTTTCGGAGACTCTTGACTCCACCTTCCTTCAGTACATGACCGATCTGGTCTAGGTAGGTTAGTCTCGGTCTCCCTCGGTACCTACATCCTTCCACTTTCGCATTGTATATCTTCTTAACCAGGCGTTCGTTCGGCATTCTTTCCACATGTCCGAACCATCGGAGCATTCCCTTTCGCATCTTTACACCAATACTCTCTTTCATACCTACTCGCTCTCTTACGTCGTCGTTACGAATGCGGTCGGTCAGCCTAACTCCACAGATTTTCCGCAGAGATCGCATTTCGACCGCATTAATTTTACTATCATACTCTTTTCTGCATACCCAACTCTCGCTTCCATACAGTAATGTTGGGACAAGCACTGCGTTATGTATTGCTACACGTGCCTTCTGGCTGAGGTGGTGGCTGCCGAGAAGTTGCCCCAACGCTCCGTTCACTCTATTTCCCGCATTCACTCTTCGCTCTATATCAGTGGTGTACCTTCCATCTCGGCTAAATCCACATCCAAGATATACAAATTCATCCACTTGCTCTAGTACATCATTACCTATTGTTACTCTTACATCTGTTCTGGTTTTATCTCTTTCAAAGACCATTATTTTGGTTTTGCTCACATTCACGCGTAGACCCCTTTTCTTACAATCTTCTGTCATTGTGTCGACTAGGGTCTGCAGGTCAATCGCTGACTGTGCCAGCAGGACTGCATCATCTGCATAAAGCAGAGCAAAGACCACTGAGTCGCCCATCTGGACTCCCACATTCATATCGTTCAACCTTTGGAGACATTTATCCAGATATATGATAAACAGCCTGGCTGACAGAACGCACCCCTGCTTAACGCCGATATTGACGTCAAACCAAGGCGACATTCCATCATCCAGCCGCACACAGGCTCTACAGCCCATGTAACTGGACTGCACAGCCTGTAGCAGTTTACCGTTAATACCATACTCCGGTAAAATGTCCCAAAGTTCCTTTCGTACAACCGTGTCAAATGCTCTCTCCAGATCCACAAAACTGCAGAAAACCCTCTGACCTAGAGCCAGATGCTTCTCCACAATGTTGCGCAGAGAGAACACTTGATCCATACATCCCCTTCCACTCCTGAAACCTCCTTGTGTCTCACACAGTAAACCATCGGACACCATCCTCATTCTCCTTTCAATAATTTTTCCATACACTTTTGCTGCCAAACTGGTCAAGCCTATGGCTCTGTAATTTGCGCAGTCATAACGTGAACCCTTGTTTTTAAACAAAGGCACGATGACTGCGCTATTCCAGTCCCTGGGAACCATTCCCGAGCTCCAACATAAATTGAGGAGCAACAGGAACGCTTCCCAGACACAAGAGCCACCAAGCTTGATCATCTCGGCAGACACCATATCAATGCCCGCTGCCTTACCATTTTTCAAACTTCTTATCGCCCATTCAACTTCATCCATACTGATGCCATCGGAGGACGCCGTTGTCGAATGTTGATCTACTAAACCACATCCAACACCGGCGCCAACCGTAGCATCCGCATACATATCGCCAAAATATTCACTCCATCGGCTTAACACGTCTTGTGTTTGTGTAAGAATGTCTCCACATTTAGACCTTATTTTATTCATTCTGAAGGCTGACCAACCACCCCGAGACTTCTTCACCTCCCTCCAAAAGAGTTTGGTGTTACCCTCGAAGTTTTTAGTCAGCCTATCTTCTGCACTCATACTTGCTCTATCACGTTTCTCTTTCACTAAGGCCTTGGTGTCATTCTTACATTGCCGATATATTTCTTTCTTCTGTTCAGTCATACTGTCATTCAGATTCAAAGAAGAGACATAGTCCAGCCACGCTTTCTTCTTTTGCTCTACGGAAGCTGCCACTTCCGCATCCCACCATGCATCACCATTTGTTTTTCTATGCTTCTTTGAACTTCCACATACTTCTTTCGCTGTATCTACCATACTCTCTTTCAATACTCTCCAGCATTCTTCAATGTCCGATTGCGGCTGGCTTGCCATCGTCAGCCGTTCTCGGACACCCTCTGCATACTTTTCTCTTACACACTCTTCTTGCAACCTTTCAACCTTTATTCTTTCAAGCCCTCCGAAGTGGACACGCTCTCGCCAGTGCCTCCACTTTCTGAACAGACCACTAAATCTCGCAATAACGAGATAGTGGTCCGTGTCGACTGTGGGGCCCCTGTAGGCTCTTGCGTCCAATATTTTGCTTCGACTGTGGGGCCCCTGTAGGCTCTTGCGTCCAATATTTTGCTAACGTAAAAATCATTTTTATAATTCGATTTATTTACATTGATACACGTTTGTGTAAGAACCTGCATAGGAATCGACATCTTGTTAGTATTCATTGGATTTCACTAGTTTAGCCACTGCGCTATCGGTGTTCCGATATGTTTAAATACACTAAACAAATGTATTTAACAGGTATAAATAGATATAAACGGGCGCAAATTGGGTAACGTAAGTTACAAGATGGCCGACCTCTGTCGAACGATCCGAGCTAGAATCTATACTGTTATCAGTTAAATTGGCTATTCTAAACTGTAGGTCGAATAACCATTGAGGCAATTCGATTAAACGACTCCGGGGACCATTGACCCAATGATACCTTTGGTCAGTAACGCGTTGTCGGACCGCGGCCGCCGGCTGTGGCCGCTGTGGGCTCGTCGTAATGACGTGCGCTGATTTGTTGCCGCGATAAAGCTACGAACGAGCTCATTTTGCTAATTGACTGCACAGATGGTCCGCGGCGGCTAACTAACGACCTTCGAAGCGCTATTTTGAGTTTTATTCTTATACAGCACAATATTACGTCACCATCATTTCATATACCTGCGTTCCACTGGGTCTAAGTCTCCTAGACAACGGGAGGGAAATTAACCAACTACAACATACTCTGAACAAACGTGTTGATATAAGGTTTTATTTCCAGTTTTCCCTCTCTTATGTATCTCTTTTTAGTTAGTCGTCCTTTAGGTACGTCACCCGCGGGCAAGAGAGAGTACGGTTATTTGTATTCTTAGTTCGTCACTAGACGGCGCACGGGTAACAAAACCTCATACCTTACCTTATACAATATATAATTGAATACAAACATAGATGTATAAATTAAATTGATAGATTTTGAAATTATATGAGATCAACTAATAGATAAATCAGTTTTACAATTAAGTCCAACTTTTTGGGTGGGTTATGTTTGGTAGGCAAAGGCCTAGCTGTAATGTTGGTATTATAAATGTCCATGAGTGGCAATAACACTTACGATCAGGTGAACGGCTTGCCCGTTTGCCACCATAGGCAACAAAAAAAATATTAGTGTTACTTGTCAGTGCCAACCGCAAATAGTAGGTACCCACCTTAACCCTTATACCCTATAACCTGCAGGAAAGGAAGGGCATACTGAATTACATTCTCACTCCGTCATCAAGAGAATCGAATAAGGTGTACTTTCACCGACGACTCGCATATTTCAGGTAACGCCTAATAAACTCAATATAAATGACACATAATACTTAGGTTCGTTCATTTTCTTTATATTAATAGATATCAAATAAAATTGTATGTTAGATACATACACTTAAATACAAACAATTTCAATGTTACATATTTATAATACTTTAGGTGTTACCTTAACTTTATGGGTCGTTGGTAATAACATAAGTGACATAAGTAAGTCGTATCTAATAGTTTTAATTTTTGTATAGTTCACATCACATCTACCATCGTTGTGAAGTATAACAACTCTCAAATATCAGTTCGGCTCGATTCCAGGCAAACATTCCTATCGTTTGGTGGCCATACTCGGAACTGGCGAACGAATCGATAAAAAATAGATAATAGTGGGTTAGCATACAATCTGGAATTGGACTGCGTCAGTTGTATCTGTGCAGGGGGAGGCAGGGGGCGAGGGGTAAGGCGGGAGGGCTGGGCAGGGGGAGGCGGCGCCCCACCGCCCCGCGCCCGCCGCCTGCCCCTCGGCGCAACATTAATCAGGCGTCATAGTCACGCGAACTGCACCGGCTCCTTCGGCTGGGATGTTACACGTGGTATATGTCGGTACCAAAAAATTGGTAATTTTTTGGTACCGACATATACCACTTTTAATGTCTAAAATACATTGAAAACACGAATCATGTATACATCGCCATGGTACGTACAAATATCTCATTTAATATTATTTATGGCTCAATAAACTAAGTACTAAACTAATAAATAATCAGTCTATCTACATTTACTGTTGAATAAAGGTATGAAAAACAGGTATAATGCGATAATCGCCACGTTTGTCAGTTGAGTTAACGATCGCAATTGGTGGTATAGATTTCGCATGCAGCAACCCATTCTTTTGGTCATCCTTCAGCCGGTTTTTACAACTCGGGAAGTAAGGTTTGGTGGCATATTGTATTCCTAGTCTATCACCGCCCAGATTTACTAAGATAATTGAAATGTATAACCAGAAAGATTTAAAACTTTCTCTAGATCATTACATTCTCAACAAAGTACATTTATAGCACCTTTTATCTGGTAATTAATAAATGTCTGATATCCATTTTATTATAGATTGTAAAACACAATATAGAAGGTATATATAACGTAATTATAAAACAGAAGGTTATATTATTTTTTGTAACGCACTAATTTTCGGCAGTATTTGTACCAGGTTTGTTAGTCAACTGTGTAACATCCCTATCTTCGGGTGTATTGACGAGCTTTGATGGAATATAAATGACTTCGGAAACGTGATATTTTACCAAATTACTTTCGTCTACTCTCGAGCCGCTCCGCCGCTGGCTAATGCGATGATAACGAAATTTCACGCCCTTAGATACCGAAGCGGTTCACAGCATTAACCTTGTAGTTAATTTTTTCACTATTCTGTAAATACACAGCTGGTCGACACTGTCTGACATTGTCTATTCAGTATATTTCTAGATTAACTGGCCGTCAAACGACGCCCCAGTAAACTTCACATAATATAAATGAGTACTAGTGGCATACTAAATATATCACGGTCCAATTTAATGACCACTATAAACCATGACCACCACTAGTTGTAATAGAATTATGATAGTACTGCCATCTATTGTACACTGTAGGAACTATGAAAGATCAATTGAATACAGTCTATAACTATCCGCGTGTCATTGTGTTCTTCCAATAGATGGCGTTATATGACATAAATAAAACGACTTCCGTTTATTTGAGTTTTTTTTTAAATAACGTACTAACGTAACCTTAATTAAATATCACAGTCATGGAATCACATTTTCATCTTTTTTGTGTATAGGATAACCAGTGACAAGTCATTTGTTGTAAGCGGCGGAAGTGCCGTGAGGATTTACTGAGCATTATGCGGAACGCAATATCGTATAATAACATATTAGTTATTGATACCGGAGATGTGGTTAATAAACCGCGCCCGCAGCCTCCCACTCAACGTGTGTGAGCTCTTGATCGTCTGAGAGTCGGATATCATCATTGTACGAGTAAAGGTGACGAGATATTGTATTATTTGCACACCAAACATTATTTTACTTCTAGGCGTTTCCTTTTTTACCCGACTGCGCGACGCAAAGGAGTGGTATAGTGTTTAACAGTCTATGTATGTATGTATGTTCCTTTGAAGCACTATATAGATCAAACGCCTCGGCCGATTTTTATGATTTGCACGTCAATCGATTCCTTTTAATCCAGTGAGTGTCACTAAATATGTGACGTTAATGACAATTCAATATATATAATATAATAAAGTCAACAAACTATGTCGAGTGGGGTATCGTTGAACAGGTATTTAAAAATCATTATTAATTTTCTCTCAACATTTTTCGATTCGACTGGCCGTTTAGGATCTATATCGATTTAAAGTTTCGTAACAACCTTTCTCACATATAAGTTTTTTAGACAGTAGAAATTTACGATGAAAAGACGAAAAATTTATATAACTGGATGTGGATGGACATATACTGAAGTATCTAGTAGGTATATTGTCCAATATACCCTAGGTAGCCCTACCTAAAGTATCTAATGTCTTACGCGGTCGCCCATCTCCAATTTCTAACGATTTAGTACTCAACTTCAGTCGAAAAACTACATATAGTCAGGTACTTACCTACTTATTAATAAATAAAATAACTATAGCTACCTAGGTATTCATAACTAAAAAGTATAAAATAAAAAAAAATCAAAAAACCCGACTGCGTAAAAAGTAACCAAAACTACGTACATAATAAAAAAACTGAAAAGAAAAAAACAAGCACTTAGATGGCCGGTGGTCTAGAATCTCTTCAGTTTTTTTATTATGTACGTAGTTTTGGTTACTTTTTACGCAGTCGGGTTTTTTGATTTTTTTAATTATTTTGTTTTTTATCAACCCATAACATGGCGACGTTGGGCTTTTGTGCTCTTCATAGTAGATGAGAAATTGGACTATTAACTAAACTAGGAGGTGGTTTATATATCACTAAAGATGTCCAACGCTGTATCAACTAAACTTCAACACATCTAATACATTGAAAGGATTATAAACTCTCACACGTGACTCATGACGTCTTACACTCTCATCGGACTTGTATAAATATATGCCACGTGTTTTAGGACTACAAGAGTAGCCCAGGACGGTTTCCTGTCCCTTGCACCGCCTGTCGACCAGCTCCTCCCAACTGTCACATTGTCTACCCACAATAGGTTTACTCACAGAAGCGGCGAACACTTTCCAAGCTTGAGAGTGGTCGCATTCTAAGGTAATACTTCTGCCCTTGCACTCTGGTTGTTTGCCATCAACACCGTTCACGTAGACATCGACGTGCCCTATCGGCGCTTCCAGTCCAAGTATCCCTGCGCTCGTATGGATGACCTGGACGAAATCAGCATCACGTTTATGAAGTCTATTTTCCATTCTAGTAAAGCAAGGCTTCGCTGGATCCAGGCCTGTGATCCTTCCTAGTTTTTTATTTAGATTATTTTTTACCAATTTTCCTGTCATGCCGGCGACGTGAGCGCCGAGACTGAAACCTATTATGTGTACGGTGGAGATATCGAAGCCTCTTTTGTGGAGCTTCCTGATGAAATTATATAAGAGCTGAGCTAGTGAGTTGACCCTGGAGACGGCTGTGATATATCCTCGACAGAAGGCAACACGAGTATCGAGTATTAATACTAAAGGGTGTTTCTTCAAAAGTGATTTGACGATGGTAGTGGAGGATGTGTCTGTGGGTGTGTTCCACCAGCCGGGCACGTACACCACGAGGGTGGACAACGATGTGTCGATGTGCTCGTGTGCTGTGACCACGCGGTACGTACGCCGGGAGCTGTTCCTCAGTTCCACCATGTTCGTGTAGGGCATTTCCAATGATTGGAAACATGTCAGGAGTATCTCTAACGGGATCGCTTCACCTGGAATGATAAAGTAATACTTATATGTAATGATATCTCATGTTTACATTTACATGTATAGTATGCCGTTACGTCACACTGGGTGACAATTACAATAATTGAACACGTTTGAATTGTTTCATTGAACACATGTCTGTCTTGCTATCATTGTAAATATGATGTGTATGGCATCGATTCTCAAACAAGATAAATAATCTATACATATATTAAAAATGTAACGGGTCGCTGTCTGTACATGGAAGATATATGAAAAAAAATATTACTGGGACCTTTATCAATACTAATAAAACCCAAAACATTAATTTTTAAAATTTTTGTCTGTTTATCTGTTTGTCTGTTCTCTGCTCTGTTAAGCTGTGTGGTAGCGGCTACGAATACTACCAACCTTTACTTTGCTCGTGCATGTCGTAAAAGACGACTAAGAGCCTTATAACGACCTGGGCCAACTTCATCTGATGCCGTTTGGTCAACAATTACATTCCCAAGGAGGGTTGACGTCTGGCAGGCGGCCGGTCATAAAACTATTGCCAATAACTTTTACAATATGTACTATGAAAGAAGAGTATATATTGTATCGACCCCAAGTAACTGGGATAAGAGTAGGAGAATGATGATGATGATCTGTTTGTCTGTGTGTTTGTGCACGCTAATCTCAGAAACGGTTTATCCGATTTAGACGCGGTTTTCACTAATAAATTGTGGTAAGCTTCACTTAACATTTAGGCTTTATTTTATGTCAATTGGTTTATAAAAAAAAATATGTCAATTTAAAAAATGTTCGGAGAAAAAAATCTTTATCGATTTTTTTCAAATTACGTACAAATATTTTTCAGTAAAAATAAATAAACACATGTTTCAGCATTTGTTGATTTTCACCCTCTGGGGGTGTAAATTAGGCCTGCAAAGCGGGTTGGACGACTCATTAAATCATTAGCGCCAAGCCGATATTATTGAAGCTGGCAACTTGAAATGTTGACAGTGGTTTCCTTATATGACGTAGAGATTTATTAAGAAAGGATTTTACGAAATTATACCCCAAAGGGGGTGGAGCAGAGTGGCAAAGTTTGTGTGAAGAGAAAAAATCTTTATTTTTATCGGCAAAGTGTGTATGGGGAGAAAATTTCTTTATCGATTCTTTTCAAATTACGTACAAATATTCTTCGGTAAAAATAAATAAACACGTGTTTCTCTCTCCCTCTCCATCAACCCCGCACCAGTGCCGGCGTGAGAGCTCACACGATACACTATTAGGCAAGAACCTATTAGGCAAGAACCTATTGTCGTCTACTATAGACAACAATAGGTTCTTGCCTAATAGTTTAAGATACAGGTTAAGCTTAGCTTAAAAAATGTTCACTCTATAACTGAAATAATAAATCATATCTAACGAGGTCGCAACTCTGCTGGTGAAACAAACCAGTCAAATAAAGGGTGGCGATAATTATATTTTTATCCCATGGTCATACCGTAAATAGTATATTAATGGCAATATAATTTGTAGAATTCATTCTTGCAGGGTAGGCAGAGAGAACAGAGTGCTAGAGAACACTATCCTTGCATACTTCACTCGCTGCCTCAACATTCATAATTCTCTTCATACACACTCGCCGGTTTCGGAGACTCTTGACTCCACCTTCCTTCAGTACATGACCGATCTGGTCTAGGAAGGTTAGTCTCGGTCTCCCCCGTTACCTTCCCGTACCCGTTCCTTTCACTTTCGCATTGTATATCTTCTTAACCAGACGTTCGTTCGGCATTCTTTCCACATGTCCGAACCATCGGAGCATTCCCATTTGTATAAAAATATCCATACATAAAAAGCTGACAAACGTTTTGTGTATTTATTTTCATCCTCATGTGCCAACCCTATCAGAATAGGTAACAATTTTGCTCGCTCCTTAGAAGCTTGGTCTCTGTACGTTTATTTACTCATGTGCTATAGTAGCCAAGGTGTGAATAACTTTTTAGACAACTTTGCATCCAATTATTTTTGTTCGCTCATTATATATATAATGTTTGGCCGGAATGAATTTAGTAGTGGTAGAATGTAATTAACAGTTTTATGCCTACAGCTGCGGACTGATCCGTCCGCTGACTTTGGTGAGCGAGAGAGTTGGAAACCCAACTTTCTGGGTGGGTTTTGGTTGGTAGGCCGGGGCCTAACGGTTTCCCTGGTATTGCAAAGGTCCATTAGCGGCAGTAACACTTACCATCAAATGTGTTGCTTGCTCGTTTGCCACCATCAGCAAACAAAATGGACGTAAATGGTGGTCTTGTAATAATTTTAATGTTTTAGCATGTTATTATAAGCCTGAGTTGGTTTGTATATTTATTACGTTTTCACACCTAAACAACTAGACCGATATTAAAAATTCTTTGATCAATGGAAAGCCATATTAGCAGCTATTAGTAACATAGGTTATATTTTATTCCCGTATCTCCATAGGAACGAGGATACTACGCGAGTGAAACCAC
Organism: Lymantria monacha; assembly: GCA_905163515.2. Lineage (NCBI taxonomy): Eukaryota > Metazoa > Arthropoda > Insecta > Lepidoptera > Erebidae > Lymantria > Lymantria monacha. The sequence goes on from LR991100.1 coordinate 403,841, forward strand.
GGCAATTCGCTAATGATAAATAATTTATTTGAAATTTATGTAACGTCATACAGAGGAAGTGTTTATGTGTAGTAAACATTATAAAACAGTGCTTTATATATATTTTCGTTTGCCATCAAAATTCCTAGAGGATACAATTGTCATGGCTACACAGCCATGGCACCGTTGGAGGTGACGATTTGTCTTATTGACCGACAATTACGTTAATTGAAATGATATTTTACAAATAAAAAGACTTGATACAAAGGTCTTTGTACTAGGAAAGACCTTTGTGCCAAGTTTCCATTCTATAAAATTGTTTAAAAAATATGTACAAAATGATGAATACGTTAGGGTATGAGGTATATTATTATATAATGTTAGGAGGCGTAGTTAATGGCATACGTGTTCAATGGAACCCTGAGGTCCCGCAAGGCCTCGACGAGGGCACGGCCTATTAGCAGAAAATAACATGACATTGGTTATGTTTAAATACTTCATTGATTTTGACGGACGTTTCACTGTTAGATGATATTACAAAGAGTGATTTGTTTATTTTCATTCCGGAAAATGAATTAGGATTGCGGAACAGAAATCAATATTCATAAAATTGCGACCTTATGCCGATTTTTACACGAATTCTTTCGCATTAAGCAGCTTTTTCTATTTATTAACATAGATACTTATAAATTAATTATATGTTATCTTAATAGTATTTGTACACATGTATTTACAAGGCCTAATCATATTAACTTTGCAAATTCAGCGGATATACATTAACACATTAACTATTAGGTATATTTGTCGCGACGAAGTCACGGGCAATAGCTAATAGATATTTAATGATTTCTAATCGTCAAATCATCGCCACCAACAGTGCTACGGACACACTGTTAATGATATCTTCTGGGTATTTTGATGGAAAACGAAAACGTAAAGCACTTTTATATCACATTCACTATACCCCCAAGCACTTCCTTTGCATAATATTACATAAAATGTCATGAAAATGATTTAATATACCTATTACGTTAAAACACTAAGATATTGAATATAATACAAGACCACCACATGACACTTGCATGTGCCCGCCAAAACTTTAACTTAAGATTCATTCATCCATCCATCAGCCCGTAGACATCCACCGTTGGACATAGATCGCCCCAAATTCAGAATGATGCGTGTGACCAATGTTACCTGTATTCAGTGGCTTTCTGCGACTTTCGAGATATCAGTCCATCTAGTGGGAGGGTCGTTCCTCCGATGCGTGGTCGCCACTCGAGCACCTTTTTTCCTGACCTGCCCATTGCCACTTCAACGTGATAATTCTTCTGGCTATGTCAGTTACATCAATTCGGATTTCCGTATTCCGGTTTTTATCACGTAGAGAAATACCGAGCATAGCCCTCTCCATAGCACGCTGAGCGACTTTGAGCCTTTTTATGAGGCCGACGTTTAGAGACCGTTCAGTGCCGTACATACATACTACAAATTCGAGTTATGAACCTTTGTTTTTAGACACTGCGGAAATATTGGATGAGAGAATCCTCCTAAATTGCCCGAACGCTGCCCAACCGAGTAGGATTCGTCGGCTGACCTCTTTCTCGAAATTGGAACTACCTAATTGTACTGTTTGTCTTGGTTAAACATAGTGATCGACAACCTCGAGAATCAAATTCCCAACCAGGACCGGTACAGAAATGACATGGACATTAGACATGATTTTAGACTTGTCCATGTTCATTTGCAGACCTACTAGTTGGGGGACTTCGCTGAGGTCATTGTGCATAGTGCTATGACTACGATATCAACTGCAAATCAAAGGTGAGTGATGTATTCGCCATTGATGTTGATGTTTGAGATTCAATATTATATTACAACCTTTGAACCATACACCGGTAAACATAACCGGGGCGTCCATTATGTATCTCTCCCCATCCCCACCAGAGACCAAATCGGACCCCTCCCGTCTCAGTACCCTCCTGGCTCTTGGAGACGAACGTGAGGTAAGTGTTTTTCGTTTGTGTATCCACCAGTAACTTTTACCGGAGTGTACGCTGAACGTTTTTTCTTCCCCGGTAAAATATACCGCAGTGTACGCTCAATGTTGGTGCTAAATTTATTTAACTTAAAGAAATAACTCATCCATAGTGAAATTGAGTACTAAATACGATTACCTAGTAGGTTCTAGACAAATTGTTGAGATCTTTTTCTAGCCTCTCATTGCCACAGAATAAAATATATAGGTTATAATTTTATGAATGAACGTCATAACTCATTTTTTCTTTGATTGTCAGACTTTTAGTTTTTTTTTCTCCACAGCAAGAGACATGGCCCTTCAAATTCCTACATCTTCATCAAAGTTTCGAGTGAACGACCCTGAATTCTCAGAAATTGTTCACCAGATTATCTTCCAACAGGAAGAAGATGAGGAGCAATTTATTGAAGATGATGAGGATGATGGCATTCCTACACAAGATGTTCCTACACAAGAAGATGTCTTGATTGTTCACTCGGATGATGACTCCGATGCAGATAGTGAATATGTGCCATTATCAGATGAAAGTACTCATGAAGAGGATAAAGATGACACCAGTAACCTGCATTCCCCTCCAATACCTTATACGGAAGAAGAAATCGCAGACGCAGCTAGAAGAAACATTTCTTGGAAATGTGCCAGAATCATATTTGGCAGGTGATGGGTTTGATTGGCATTCCGACCCACCAAGCAACCGTGTAAGAACAGCCAGAGAAAATATCCTCACTGGGATCATGGGTGTAAAAGGCCCTGCTCGTAGTCTTGGAGATAAGCCAACGCCAAAACAATTATGGGACTTGCTCGTTGATAACGTTATTATCAATGAAATTGTGAAGTGGACAAACATGAAACTTACAGCAGCTCGCTAAAAGATAAGTGATAAACCTGTGACAAACACCACTGAGAAGATGAACCAGAAGAATTTGCTGGGCAAAAACCCCCAAACTAATAATGATGAAATAAATGCCTATATCGCGGTTTTGTTGATAGCATCAATTTACAAATCATCAACTGAAGATGTATACTCACTTTTTTCGTCTGGGATTTCTGGACGACCAATCTTTCGGGTCATTATGTCTGCAACACGGTTTGAGATTCTAAGTACAGCCATGAGGTTCGACTATCCAGAAACAAGGGCAATGAGAAAGCTTACTGACCAAGCAGCGGCTATATCATTCATATTCAACCAGTTTGTCAAAAACTGCAAAGCTCCAATGAGTCTAAGCGATTCCCTTTGCATTGACGAAATGCTAGTGCCATTCCGTGGATGGTGTAAATTCAGGATATACATGCCAAAAAAGCCGGCAAAATATGGAGTAAAAATTCAATGTCTAACTGATACGAGATATTCGTATTTTTACGACGGATATATACATATATACTGGGAAAGATTCCGATGGAATAGGACTATCAACAGAAGAAAAACAACTGTTGATCCCTACCCAGTCAGTAATACGACTTGTCAGCAGCGTAAAAAATACTGGAAGAAACATAACCACTGATAACTGGTACGGTTCAGTTGAGTTGTGTAGGGAGCTCACAAAACGAGGTCTTACCCTTGTCTCAACTTTGAAAAAAATAAACAAGCAATTCCGTCTGAATTTCAAGCTTCTTCCAGGAGACCTGTGCTGGAAACGAAATTCGGTTTTACAGAGAATACGACTCTCTTGTCATTTGTCCCAAAAAAAAAATAAAAAAAGTTATTATGATCTCAACCATGTTCCACGCAAAGCTGTAGACCCTTCAACTCATAAGCCTGAGATGATTATGTTTTACAATAAGACGAAGGGAGGTGTAGATGGTCTCGACCGGAAATGCTCAGTGTTTTCATCAAAAAGAAGATCGTTGAGATGGACCCATGACCGTATATTGTTTAGCATCGTCGATATTGCAGGAATCAATTCCCACTTACTATTCTTGTGTTTGCGAGAGAATCCTCTGGTTCTAAGGTTCCGATTTGTAGAGCAGCTCGCCTCTGAACTTATCACTCCACATTTACGTAATCGGCAAAAAGAAAACATCCGATCATCTTTGAAAGACCTCATTGATACAGTCCTACGTTCTAAAACCAATAAACGGGGACACCAAGCAATAGAAGAGAGGCGCGAAAATAAAGAAGATGGGGATGGTCAAAATCCGCCACCTCCAAAAAAGAAAATGAAAACATGCAGGTTTTGTAACTGGCAGCTAAAAAAAACTCAACGAAACTGCGATATATGTAACGCCCCGATTTGTGGTACACATCCGAAAATAATAAGAACATGTCCAGCATGTTCGGAAGCACAGAGCGAATAGACGAGTTGAATAATAACTCAACTTTTTCCATTTCATGGCTGTTTTTTTTTTTGCTTTCAAGTTAGTTTATATTCAGCTCTAAAAGTTACTATGTTTTTTATTATACTTTACTGACTTTTTTACTACTCAGTTAATTTTTTTTAAATGAAGTTAAGAATTGGAATCTAATCACTTGAAGGCTGTTTTTTTCAAGTAAATGTATAGTTACCTAATGTTGAAGATTATTATGAATAAAACTGTTTTAAAAACACTGATAAACTTATCACTTCATTGTAAAAAAATAATCCCCGGTAAATGTTACCGGAGTGTACCCTGTGAGTTCTGTGGGAGGGTGTACGGTTCAAAGGTAAACAGATTATAATGATATATTTGCGTGATTTACACGACACATGACAACAAGTTAGTTCCGTGATCACACACAATGTACCAACTAACACACACACACACACACACACACACACACGTCCGTTCATCACGTACATACATATAATTATCTAATGTTATAAATTGTTTAAATAGTTTGCATAACCATAGACAATCTATTGATGTACATAATATTATATCGACACGTAGAGATGTGGCGGGCGCGGGCAAGACGCCAAACTCAACACATATTCTCTTGGTAAAAATTTAATCAATTTTTATGACTATCACGGTAGAGTACCTACGTGTGACAATGTGACATATTATGGACTACCTTTCGCCCGCGAATTCGTCCACGCAGAAGTCATCTCTGATAGAGTTAAATAGAAAAAGTAATACAAGGTGTTGAAGGTTTGTCGCTCGGTGGGCCACCGCAACCGCGGTGCGGTGGTGTCACCCGCATAACGTAGATGTACGTGTACGGCGCGCTATGGGGTCACGCGTCACCTCGAACGGATTGGTGTGTCTATATACCATAGCCGGTCACTAAAGAAAAAGGTTGTTCAAAGTTCTATTCATTCTACAAATTATATTGCCTTTAATATACTATTTACGGTATGACCATGGGATAAAAATATAATTATCGCCACCCTTTATCTGACTGTTTTGTTTCACCAGCAGAGTTGCGACCTCGTTAGATATGATTTATTATTTGAGTTATAGACGGAACATTTTTGATACTAAACTTAACCTGTATCTTAAACCCTTAGGCAAGAACCTATTCCCGTCTACTAGGTGTATCGTGTGAGCTCTCTCGCCGGCACTGGTGCAGGGTTGATGGAGAGGGAGAGAGAAACACGTGTTTATTTATTTTTACCGAAGAATACTTAGAATAAGAAGAGTACGTAATTTGAAAAGAATCGATAATGAATTTTTCTCTCCATACATACTTTGCCACTTTGTTACACCTTCTTAGAGGCGGAATTCATAAAATCCTTTTATATTGAATATCTATGTCATAAAAAGAAACATGCGTCAAAATTTAATGTTTCTAGCTTTAATAGTTTCGGTTTGGCGGTAATGAGTCGTTCAACCCGCTTTACAGGCCTAATTTACACAACCAGAGGGTGAAAATTGACAAATACCTGATATTACCATAGAATACTTGATTCGGCTCGTAATTTGAAAAGAATCAATAAAGATTTTTTTCTGCCCATACAAACTTTGCCACTCTGTACCACCCCCTTAGGGGTGTAATTTCGTAAAATTCTTTCTTAGTAAATTTCTACGTCATAGAAAGAAACCACTGTCAAAATTTCAAGTTGCCAGCTTCAATAATATCGGCTTGGCGATAATGACGTAATGAGTCGTCCAACCCTGTTCGAGAATCATCACAGCCTGGGCGACAACGGGGAAGCGGCGCGCGGTGCCGGGGGCGACAACAGTGCTCGCGCCTGCCGCCGCTACACACTTCACTGCGCCTTTGTCCGCCGTATCATTCGTTCGCGTTATTGTAACTTTGTCGTTTATCTTATTTTAATATAGTCCACAATTTCCACTGGGTTTTATTTACACCAAAAATATCCCTGGATAATCTAGTTTATTCTAACCCACTTCGCAGGCCTAATTTATACCCCCAGAGGGTGAAAATTAACAAATGCTGAAACACGTGTTTATTTATTTTTACTGAAGATAATTTGTACGTAATTTGAAAAGAATCGATAAAGATTTTTATTTCCGATTTTTTTTAAATTGACATAACTTTTTTGTTTATAAACTAATTGACATGAAATAAACTTACCACAATATATATGCGAAAACCGCGTCTAAATCGGATAAGCCGCTTCTGAGATTAGCGTGCACAAACGCACAGACAAACAGATAAACAGACAAAAATTTTAACAATCATTGTTTTGGGTTCTATTTGTGTTGATAAAGTTCCCAGTAATATTTTTTCTCATATATCTTCCATGTACAGACAGCGATCCGTTACATTTGTATTATATGTATACATAGAATAAGATAGATAGATATAGATTACCGTTAACTGTACAGCCACTGTGTAATGTACCACGAGGATTATATTATATTCCAAAAGTCAGCTCCTCAGAAGATATATATTTTCCTTCCTAATTTAGGATGAGTTTTTTTCGTCTTACAACATAATATTTATCATGTACATGACATATGATTCCTAGGCAGACCAAGTCGCGGATAAAGGCTAGTACATGTACAAGTATATTGAAATTCATTTATCTAAGTGCAACTCTCTATAATTATTGCATTATTTTTTGCTAGAGGAACGGCCTATTGCAATTGGATATGTACGTATATCCGCAAAATTTCATGTCAGTTCAGGACTATTGAATAGTTAATTTTTAGGAAGACAAATCTAAATATAACGACCCGACTAACTTCCTGTGTATCATATGGGAACTTTAACTTACGGAAATTGAAAACAACTAAATATTAATATGTAACGAAATAAAAAGTGTAACTATGGGCTGTATGGGCTCTGTTCCGTTACTTGATATGCTGCCAAACAAATAAAGAAAAAAGTACGAGATTCATATCGAGTCAGAATTTTAGCGGGAACGCGAACATCTTACGGCGTCATTTTAGCGGGAAAGCGAACATCTTACGGCGTCATTTTATATTTAGCGGGAACGCGAACATCTTACGCCGTCATTTTATATTTAGCGGGAACGCGAACATCTTACGGCGTCATTTTATATTTAGCGGGAACGCGAACATCTTACGGCGTCATTTTATATGTTTGTGTTTGCATGTTATCTAATGTAATGCAGAGATAATGTTAAAGTGTAGTTAATAAGTACAACAGTGATTTACGTTTATCTTCTACAAGAGCTTATAATATTAAATGTTTAATTAAAAACTACGTCTCGACCGTCCATTATTAAGGAGAATGATTTTGAACAAACTACAAATATGAACAAACAAGTTAACTGTTTTATATTTCACGAAGAAAATTTTATATAACCTGATTCATTTAGTAAACGAACTTTATTATCTTTGCCGATTAGAGCGGACGAAACGAACCAAAATAAATTAATAGCAGTATGATTTCTATCGTACTGCTATTAATTTATTTAAAACTAGTGGACGCGGCACACTTCGTTCCGCCTAACAGTTAATGAAAGAGATGAGCAGATTTCGGTTAATTTAAAATTATTAAGTTATTTTTTTATTATGATAATAAATATGAACAATATATAAATTAAAAAAAAAAAAACCAAACATTTTAATAACGTGCCAGCAAGACGATGAAGTACCTTGTGTTATACGACAGTTTTCTTTATGCGTGTTGAAAATTATGTAATTGTTGATCTCTGAGATTTGCTCGACGATTTTGCATTTTCGACCGAGCCGTTTCACGGGCTGCCTCGCTTTGTGATTGAGAAGCACGAAGTTGGGCCATATTAACGCGGCGGTCTGCCCGTACCTTCCCTATCTATGTGGTGACGGAGTAAGAATAGAATTCACCAAACCCTATCTTACCCGCGGGTAATCGTAACAGGGATATAAAACGTGAAAATGATATGAAAATAAAGGGATATAAAACGCATATAAGATCTATGCAAGAGAAGTAAAACTCGAAATAAATTCTATACCAACACGTCTGACCAGAGTGGTATAGTAGGTTAATTTTCCTACGATTATGGAGGACGCTCGAGTCCAACAGTGGTGTGTTAGCTGAGGTGATGGTCTTACCGTGAAATAGCTTGTCTTTCTGCCGTGGTTACATTCGTGATGTTTCGAATTCTAATTGCGATACGGCTTTGTCGGGAAAGATTTGATCTTATTGGTGACGGCATTGTTGATTACAATATAGACACAATAAGATTTATTACAACAGCTGTGTGGTAGCGGCTACGAATACTACCAACCCTATCTTTGCTCGTGGATGTCGTAAAAGACGACTAAGAGCCTTATAACGACCTGGGCCAATTCCATCTGACGGTCAACAATTACATTCCCAAGGAGGGTTGACGTCTAGCAGGCGGCCGGTCATAAAACTATTGCCAATAACTTTTACAATATGTACTATGAAATAAGAGTACGTATTGTATCGACTCCATGTAATTGGGATAAGAGTAGGAGAATGATGATGATGATTTATTACAACAATGAACCAAATCAAATTTAATTTCAACTTTTCGCGGTATTTTCCAAACAAACCATTAGACCACGTAATGGCATGAACTGTCAGTTGCCATTGGGTACACCATCAACAAATGAACGTTTAGAACTAATTAAACTAAAAATAATATTTTTTTGTTTATTAATATCATATTTTAATATCCTATATCCTATTCCCGCCGACAACAAACTCAAAAACATAAAAATTGGTGCAGCCGTTCTCGAGTTATAAGTGTTGTAACTAACACAACTTTGTTTTATATATATAGATGTTAACGTAATCCATGAATTTGGGTTTTATTTTATCTAATGTATTATGAATTTATTTACTTTGTGTTTGTAAATTTTAGTTTTTATGTACGTACTATCATTATATGAAGTTTAAGTACGAGTAAGCTCACAAACCTCTGTGCGGATATAACCAACAACATTTTGGATTATCTTAATGAATTGTATGTACATAATGTAAAACTAAACTACATAAATATAAAATAAAATCTCGCATAAAATCGCATTTCTTTCTCGCTGCCATTGTATAAGATGACGTAGAGATGTAAGCATACTCTCTCAGACACTCAAAATGAAGCCGTGTACTAACCTGTCTCTCTAACGAGCTATAACAAATTAAATTTACAATTTTATAACCTGACTATGTATTAGTTAGCACAATAACGAGATCTACAATAAAACATGTTATATTATATTTTTGTAAGGCAACACATTCTTCTGTGAAATATATTATTATAACGCGTGGGAATTTCACGAACTTGCGACTAATGAATACAAATTTCGTCTTGATCGCAAACAATCATCTACGGATCGTTCATAAAGTTTTTCTTTTGTAAGAATCGAACTCACGATCGTGAACATGAAGGTTCTATACGTTGATAACTACGTTGTGCAGTATTAGTTTACGAGCAGTACGTACATGTAGCGGTTGCGACTCGGACCAGCTCGTCGAATTTGTGTCCTACTGTAGGTGGCAGCAGCGTGTTCAACAAGTCGAGCGCTCCGCCCCCCGTGGCCAGCACCAGCGCCGTCAGCAGCGCGAGCGACACGCACCTACTGCACATTGGTATTATACCACTGCACACTGGGGCAGCGCTAGGGTTGACAGAACTTTCAAATTTCTGAAAAACAAAGCAGAGCTGAAGCAGTCATGATGACAGTTGACAGAAGTGAAAACTTAAAAATATCAATTGTTTAATGCTATTAAATATACGGCAGAGTTTAACTCCTCAAAAAAGTATCTTCGAAAAAATCAGGAAATCATAAGACAAAGGCCGGGGAGGTTCTTGTAGTGAGATATTACGTGTATTTAATTTATCGTGGAACCTACGATTTATTTCTAGGTTGAAAGTCCTCAGCATAATTCAGGCTAAGATATAAAAGCCATCTGTGGCTATCAGCTAAAATAAACAACAAAAAAGCGACGTGTGAGCGTGACTTGGCGTGGCGAGGCTCCCACTCGCATTGGTGTATTAAAAGTGCTGTAAAAATATAACGTCATTTCAACTAACATACTTATAGAAATTTTCACGATAAATGTCTGTCTCAAAAAGTCTTAGGCTTTCCGAACTTAATAAATCCAGCAAAATAGAGTAGAGTATTGTATATTTTTATAATCTCAGGTTTTTATACCGAAAGTGTAAGTAGATACAAACATATTCATATTCAGTCTTACAGTCTTGAGTGAATATATTAATCCGACGCCGTTGTACCCGAAATAATCCACGAATACAAGAAATTTAATAAAAATTCTGCAAACACTTTTTTGCCCAACCCTAGTTTATATCCATCGTATCCATGCAGCCATGTTACCAAGATCAAGGTAACACATTTATATCAATCGAACACAAGAGGGTATCACAAATTACTACTTATAGTTAATAATATAATAATTGAAATAATAAAATAAAATTATATTATTCTTTTACCGTTTGACGTATTTAGGCAAAATGTCGCTGACTGATGATAGCATTCATTACAGAAATCAAAAACATTGTATTCATACATAAATATAAGTCCATCAAAATTTTCATTCATATCTCACAGCACTACACGAAATTTAAATTCACAGATTTGACAACCCTAACTAGTTCACGAACTTATATGAAATAGTCTTGGAAGATATCGACCTGCACATACATGGCACTAGTTGAGCTAGTCGATGACGTCATTAATTTTAATGGATTTTTTTTAAATGTTTTTATTATTTTATTGATTAGAAATAATGTGTGTATTAGTTGCACCTCGCGGTATCACCTTGTACTGTGTGTCGGGCGCACACCACTCGTGTTTATATCACAGACGTGCCGCGCGGCCGTCGACTGACGCGCTTCAGAACAGTTTTATTGTCGAAAAATCATAACAAGATGAACCAACGCAATGGCGGTCAAACATAACGGTTATGTAGTGTCGTGTGCTGTCGTCAATCTCCATCTCTCAATTTATCGAGATTCATTAATATTCTATACACCTGGCTAAGATCAAATAAAAAAAAGACAGTGATGCTCGTACTATTGGTGATACATCATCTGGTTCCGATTTCCACGGGAAAGTAAAGGATGATAAAACAATTTGTATGTAAAATGTTATGCCTTTGATGTCGTATTAAACTGTGATGTACATATATACGTATATATAAATATGTAAAGTCACATTACATTCAAATATTGCAGCCGATGTAATCTTAGAAACTCGTTATAAATAAATTTGAGTGTGGCTTAGATGGCAGTCACTCTTACTTTTACCACCCATTCCGCAGGGCGACATGCAGCCTCATATTCCACCGTGTTTCCTTCTCATCGCTATTGGGCCGACCCTTAATACCTATGCCTTGACATCTATGGCTGGCTCGCCAGATTACTCTTTTGGGTACAACCACTACCGACGCTTCGGCAATAAATATGTTATTTAATATGCTGAGGCATCCTTCATGCGGTCTGCCTGTCTTCGGGTGGCGGGCTAATCCCCGGTCCATCTATCCGCGACTCATTATATCCCTTTTATGGCATTCAAAAGTAAGAAAGGGGATGGTGAATCTGTCTGTTAAAGTTATACGAGTATTTGTGAAGTCCTATGCACAAATGGACTAGTTTCTTGTGCAGTTTTGTTAAAAAATAAAACCAATACAGAACCATATATAGATAGATACGAGTATAAACAAAACCAATACAGAACCATATATAGATAGATACGAGTATAAACAAAACCAATACAGAACCATATATAGATAGATACGAGTATAAACAAAACCAATACAGAACCATATATAGATAGATACGAGTATAAACAAAACCAATACAGAACCATATATAGATAGATACGAGTATAAACAAAACCAATACAGAACCATATATAGATAGATACGAGTATAAACAAAACCAATACAGAACCATATATAGATAGATACGAGTATAAACAAAACCAATACAGAACCATATATAGATAGATACGAGTATAAACAAAACCAATACAGAACCATATATAGATAGATACGAGTATAAACAAAACCAATACAGAACCATATATAGATAGATACGAGTATAAACAAAACCAATACAGAACCATATATAGATAGATACGAGTATAAACAAAACCAATACAGAACCATATATAGATAGATACGAGTATAAATAAAACCAGTCCCGGTTTTAAATAAGAAGTAGGATGACGAGAATATTTTGTTTTTTATTTATGTCATCTGATATTTATAATTTACCATGGCGTGGTTAGTTGTGTCGTCGCGTGAGCTGATGCCTACCATCATGTAGGTTACCGTCCCGCATCACTGATCGCCACCATAGCTTTGCATTACAATCAAAGCGGTCACAACACCATCAAGTTATTTAATACACGTTATAATCAAACGGTCCGAACAGTGAAACTAAAATTGTGAACAGATTGAACAAAACATTAAAGTTAATGACTAAAACAATAAGCAACTATCCGTATGTTGAACTATTGATCATTTTTAATTGCCGAGTAATGTTATACGAAATGATGAGATTGCAAAAATAAATTTAAAATTCACAATAGTATTATTTTATCAATATTTATTATCATTACAGCTTACACAGGTATTAACTTAGATCATAAGTGGCACCTTCAAGTTAGAAGGAAATTGTTCTACTCTCTCACGTTATTGAAACGGTTTGGTATATGGTTTTATTTCTAGTTTTCTTTCTCTTACATAGATTTTATCTGCCTTATTCGTCTTTTACTGTATCCATGATCATATTAGAAAATTGTGAATTTTATTCTATTATATATTCGAATAATGCGTACCGCAGTGCGGGTTAGGGCGTCCCCCGGGGGCGACGCGTACCGACCCGCCCCGTCGGCAGATGAGGCGATGGGGTCCGCCACCCATTACGCCTTGCCCAGTCATGCGAGTCGAGGCGAGCGGAGTGCCGGATGGGCATGTGGAATGTTAGAGGATGTGTGGAAGGTAAGTTGCACGAGCTGATAACCGTCATGGCGGACAAACAGCTAGATGTGCTCTGTGTAACAGATACCAAGCGAAGGGGCAGCGACGCCTGCGATCTTCCTCGCTTGGCCTCAGGTGTGAAGAATTATGGAATGTATGATCCCAGACTTCTTTGTGTCCGTATAAAACTAGGTGTCACTAAGGTATTCATGGTTGTAGCATATGCTCCCGTGGGATCCTCAGTGCATCAGACCTAGAGAAGTTTTGGGATAATGGTAGGGAAGTTCTGGATATGGCAGAAACCAGTGAACGCGTGATTGTATGCGGAGATTTGAACGGATGGGTGGGGACCAAGCGTCCCGACTATGAGGATGTACTTGACCCATTTGGTGATAAGAGAGTGAACGACGCAGGTAGGCTCATAGCGGATGTATGCATGGAGAGAAACCTTATTGTGTCAAACACATTTTTCCAACATAAGGACATCCATATGTATACATGGAGAAGGAATGAACAGAAAAGTATAATAGATTTAATTTTGGTAGACAGTCGCCTCCGAAGCAAAATATTGGACGCAAGAGTCTACAGGGGCCCCACAGTCGATACGGATCACTATCTCGTTATTACCAGATTTAGTGGTCTGTTCAGAAAGTGGAGACACTGGCAAGAGCGTGTCCACTTCGTAGGGCTTGAAAGAATACAGGTTGAAAGGTTGCAAGAAGAGTGTGTAAGAGAAAAGTATGCAGAGGGTGTTCGAGAACGGCTGACGATAGTAAGCCAGCCGCAATCAGTTTCCGTACAGCAAAAGAAGAAAGCGTGGCTGGACTATGTCTCTTCTTTGAATCTGAATGATAGTATGACTGAACAGAAGAAATAAATATATCGGCAATGTAAGAATGACACCAAGGCCTTAGTGAAAGAGAAACGTGATAGAGCAAGTATGAGTGCAGAAGATAGGCTGTCTAAACACTTCGAGGGTAACTCCAAACTCTTTTGGAGGGAGGTGAAGAAGTCTCGGTGTGGTTGGTCAGCCTTCAGAATGAATAAAATAAAGTCTAAAGGTGGAGACATTCTTACACAAACACAAGATGTGTTAAGCCGATGGAGTGAGTATTTTGGCGATATGTATGCGGATGCTCGAGTTAGCGCTGGTGTCGCATGTGGTTTAGTAGATCAACATTCGTACTCCGATGGCATCAGTATGGATGAAGTTGAATGGGCCATAAGAAGTTTGAAAAATGATAAGGCAGCGGGCATTGATATGGTGTCTGCCGAGATGATCAAGCTTGGTGGATCCTGTGTCTGGGAGGCGTTCCTGTTGCTCTTCAATTTATGTTGGAGCTCGGGAATGGTTCCCAGGGACTGGAATAGCGCAGTCATCGTACCTTTGTTTAAAAACAAGGGTTCACGTTATGACTGCGCAAATTACAGAGCCATAAGCTTGACCATTTTGGCAGCAAAAGTGTACGGTAAAATTATTGAAAGGAGAATGAGGATGGTGTCCGATGGTTTAATGTGTGAGACACAAAGAGGTTTCAGGAGTGGAAGGGGATGCATGGATCAAGTGTTCTCTCTGCGCAACATTGTGGAGAAGCATCTGGCTCTAGGTCAGAGGGTTTTCTGCAGTTTTGTGGATCTGGAGAGAGCATTTGACACGGTTGTACGATAGGAACTTTGGGACATTTTACCGGAGTACGGTATTAATGGTAAACTGCTGCAGGCTGTGCAGTCCTGTTACATGGGCTGTAGAGCCTGTGTGCGGCTGGATGATGGAATGTCGCCTTGGTTTAACGTCAATATCAGCGTTAAGCAGAGGTGCGTTCTGTCAGCCAGGCTGTTTATCGTATATCTGGATAAATGTCTCCAAAGGTAGATAGGAACGATATGAATGTGGGAGTCCAGATGGGCGACTCAGTGGTCACTGCTCTGCTCTATGCAGATGATGCAGTCCTACTGGCACAGTCAGCGACTGACCTGCAGACCCTAGTCGACACAATGACAGAAGATTGTAAGGAAAGGAGTCTACGTGTGAATGTGAGCAAAACAAAAATAATGGTCTTTGAAAGAGATGAAGCCAGAACAGATGTAAGAGTAAAAATAGGTAATGATGTACTAGAGCAAGTGGATTAATTTGTATATCTTGGATGTGGTTTTAGCCGAGATGTAAGGTACACCACTGACATAGAGCGAAAAGTGAATGCGGGAAATAGAGTGAACGGAGCGTTGGGACAACTTCTCGGTAGCCACCACCTCAGCCAGAAGGCACGTGTAGCAATACATAACGCTGTGCTTGTCCCAACATTACTATTTGGAAGCGAGAGTTGGGTATGTAGAAAAGAGCATGAAAGCAAAATTAATGCGGTTGAAATGCGATCTCTACGGCAAATCTGTGGAGTTAAGCTGACTAACCGCATTCGCAACGACGACGTAAGAGAGCGAGTACGTATGAAAGAGAGTATTGGTGTAAAGATGCGAAAGGGAATGCTCCGATGGTTCGGACATGTGGAAAGAATGCCGAACGAACGTCTGTTTAAGAAGATATACAATGCGAAAGTGGAAGGATGTAGATACCGGGGGAGACCGAGACTCACTTACCTAGACCAAATTGGTCACGTGCTGAAAGAAGGTGGAGTCAAGAGTCTCCGAAACCGGCGAGCGTGTATGAAGAGAATTATAACTGTTGAAGAAGCGAGTGAAGTATGCAAGGATAGAGTTCTCTGGCACTCCGTTCTCTCTGCCTACCCTGCAAGGGATATGGCGTGATGGTATGTATGTATGTATGTGAATTGTATTCTTACTCGCATTAATATCAGTAATATTTAATGAATCATTTTGCTAATTTTTATTATAATTAGAACTGTCTTATTAATAGTACTTAACTAGGTATAGAAGAAACAATATGTATACGAATACCGATTGCCGATTGTGAAGCTCTAGGTTCGTAATCTGAAACAAAATTTTTATTGCAATTTTACTTTTTTTTTGTTGTCAGCCAATGGTCTGAACACACCCCGCCTATACCGTCCGGGGTGACGGAAGGTGCTCGGCTCTAGATTCCACCGTGTTCCTTCCCCATCACTATTGGGCCGAACAGAGGTTCCGACTGATTCCTACGCCTTATTATAATTTCCTGCACATTTAGTCAGTTTTCGAGGAATTGCTTAGAAAATAATAAGCAAATAAAGCAATGAAAATAGCAAGGTTGATGGTTGGAACTGTATTCGGTTAACGGTAATGAGCTCGGTCCATATAACACAGGACTGAATGTATTACGCGGACTACCTTTAGAGTAAAGCACTGAATGAACATTAATTTAAGCTTTAGCTGTCTTCTACGATACCCGCGTGAAATGATGGGGTGGGATGTTACTTACTGCTTTCTTGTGAGTGACTTAGTTGTTAGTCGCAGATGGCTATGGCTACTTTGCCCGGACTGATGGATGAATGCTGAAGACTCAAACTGATAAATTTTAGCGCCTAGTTCGGAAAACAACCCTCTGTGAGGAAGTCGCTGACAGTTTGGGTTGTCTCACGTTTAGGATTTTAACGTGACCGAGTTAGACGACGAGGTCGGGCTGTGGATATTTAGCTGTCAGGGCCCCGTGGGCTCTGTGTACCTCGACCTGAGCGAGCGGTATTATTACTGCGTCACCACGCGGAATATTATTGTACAAATTGTATACAAGAGCGATGATATTTTATTGAGGAACTAAAACTGTTTTGAGGAACTGACAATCCTCTTAAATTATCTAATATAACATTGCATTCAATCTAATGGTAGGAAATGAGCACGATCGCGGTGTGTTCGCAAGTAAAGGTCGAGGTCAGCACTGTGCAAGTCATCGCTGACTCGGTATGTGATGAACGATCGAGATTAATAAATACTAGCTATACACGTGCCTCCGCTCAAATTAATGTCACATCATCATCATCATCTCAGCTCATACACGTCCCACTGTTGGGCTCGAGCGTCCTCCAAGCGGAAGGGATATTAATCTATTATTATACCGCGCTGGTCAGGCGTGTTGGGATATGGTTTTGTTTGGAGTTATCCTTCTCTTGCATAGACGTTATATGCGTTTTATATCCCTCAGTCGTCTCATCCACGGGTACGATGGGGGGTGGCGAATTATATACTTACTCCATCACCAGACGGATAATTAATATAGGTCTCTGTTAATAAATTTTTGTATACCCCGTGAATATTACTCTTACCTGTAACACACAGGTAACGTATAGACTTTTCTGTGCCCGTGACAATATGTATTGTCATGACGATCGGTTGTGTAGATGTGATAGACAAACAAGAGTAGTGATAGCTGCTCTATTAGTTAAATCATTATCGAATGTCGCTTTCGTAATTTTTTGCATATTATATTTTATAATTATGTTACATCCCGGTCCAAAGGGCAAACATTGAGAGCTAATACTTAGTAAACAAGTTGTATACAATAAAAGAAAGAAAAACAAAATATAAAAGGAAGTTATTAAATTTAAATAATCAAAAAACCCGACTGCGTAAAAAGTCACCAAACTACGTACATAAACAAAAAACTGAAAAGAAAAAAACAAGCACTTAGTTGTCCGGTGGTCTACAATTCCATAATATATTATTGAATAAATACTATTGCAGAAAATGAAATATATTTTAATAATAGAACATGACAGCTGAACAGTGGGGATGGGGGTCTAGAATTCCATAATATATTATTGAATAAATACTATTGCAGAAAATGAAATATCTATACATATAATAAATAAGTAGAAAGTCCGTGTCTGTACATTTGATAAATTTATTAAAAAATGAATCTAGGCAGTAAGAAAACACTAACAGAACCCAAAAATCTTTTTTTGGAATTTTTTGTCTGTCTGTATGTCTGTAATCGCTAATCTCCGAAGATACTGAATGGATTGTTTCGCAGTTTTAATAAGAAGATTAAGTCCATTTCAGAGCAACATTTAGTCTTTGTTTCATTGAAATCTGATGTCTGTAAAAAAAGTTATGGGCTTTTAAGTTTTTAAAACCACCGCTCGCCTTTTATGTCACTAAAAGGTTTAATTCAAAATAATTATTTAATGTATCTATAACGTAAGGATAATATTTGTATTACTTAATATGTAGTAGTTTCATGAATTCAGCTCATATACATCCCACTGCTGGGCTCAAACCTCCTGCATAGTTGAACGGAAGTTGACATACTATATAACGTTGGTCAAGTAGTCAAAATAAATATTAAAACTAATTGTGATGAAAGATAATGTTTTAATTGATTAATAGTATATAATTTAGCTATAAATTAATAAAATGCATGATTTATTTAGTTAATTAAATGAACAATAGATGACGCTGAAAATTAAGTTTAAATCTTTCGTTATATTTTCAAAAGTTACTATATTAACTTTTTGAACTTAGTAAAGGTACTTCGGGTGGAAAGCTCTCAGCGCTCTCCCAACAGTCCGAGTAAAGTCGTCATAGCCATCTACGACTAACAACTAAGTTAAACATGAAAAATGTAAAAGTACCCACATGTTAGTTAAGATGGTACTTTGGGGCGAGTATGCAAAGTGCACCCTTTTTTGTTTTTGTTTGATTGGCTATGATCTGGACACGGTCATTCCTTCCAGGGCAACAGAAGGGCGTGGTGTGGCTCCATAACTCATTGCGTTCTCTCCCCATCGCCATCAGGCTGACCTCTGGTACCGGTTACTTGACATCCATGGCCGGTCCGGGGGTTTAGCCTTTCAGGTATTGCCTCTGTGGACACCCCGGTTGTTGTTTGCAACAGTTTGCAACAGCATTGCATCGCCCTCACGCTGTCGGTGTCTCTGCGAGTAGTAGATTAATTCCTATGGTCCATCTACCCACGACCTCAGTTAGGATAGCAACAGGTGCAGGTACTCGCGCCTATAACGTTCGATGCGCCGGGGTAAAGTGTGTCAGCATGGAGAGTCTCTTCTGTGACACGCCCTGCCATTTTTTCTGTGGGACGACTGTCGGCGGCAACCGAGTCTCAGTTCCTGACGCTATTGAGCATCGTCTTAGCGATGGTCGACAGTGCCAGTTTGGCATCGATGATTGCGATGAGTTCAAGGCGCTGCTCTGCCCAGGCCACGCAAACTTTGAGCTTATGCAGCGCCGTGTCCACCTCTCAATCGCAGTAGTGGTTGGACGGTGTGCTTTTCCTCCTTGCGACCTTTAGCAGATACATGCCGAAGTAACCATGACCCATCACTACACCAGTCATCTTAGCAATAGTGAATACGGTTACTGCCGCCTCATCATTCTCCTACACTTATCCCAATTACTTGGGGTCGATACAATATATACTCTTCTTTCATAGTACATATTGTAAAATTTATTGGCAATAGTTTTATGACCGGTCGCCTGCCAGACATCAACCCTCCTCGGGAATGTAATAGTTGACCAATCGGCATCAGATGGAGTTGGCCCAGGTCGTTATAAGGCTCTAAGTCGTCTTTTACAACATCCAAGAGCAAAGTAAGGGTTGGTAGTTTCCGTAGTCACTACCACACAACGCGCCTGTTGCTGCATATTGTGCCTCGCACAACGAGGGTCTACTTTTTTAGATTTTTATACACTGTTGATAGCATAGTGTACGTTTCAAGCAGCTTACAGATGATGTTATTGTTTTACAGTCTTTCAAATTCTTTGACATTATAATAAAAATATAAGAGATATCCATCTGAAGATATCCGACGCTACTTAAAGCGCGACATGGGCCAAGAAATTCATTTTTATTAATTATTTCGTAATGAAAGCAATTTATTAGATATTTATCCGTGCGGTTACGCAGTTAGAATATATTTCACCACTCCCTGTCTTACCCGTGGTTCGATCACCCGCAAGACGACTAAGGGATATAAATATATATTACATCTATAAAGAAAAGGCAAACTTGAAACCAAACCCTATACCAACACATCTGACCAGCGTGGTATATTAGGTCAATTTTCTCCCATTACGGACGAGGCTGGAGCCTAATAGTGGGACGTATATAAGCTTAGATGATAGAAAGCGATTTTTCCTAGATACCCCAAGTATAAAATGAGGAGACAGCGTAAAATATGTAACTTTGGCAGTGGCTATGTCAGAAACTGCAGCTACATTACTTTTTGGTGATAAAACAGCTCACACATTGTTTAAAAACCCGATAGATTTATAGAGCAATAACACCAAACTGCGACACATTCAAAGTGTTTTTTGTTTTATTGTGTACGGTGGTAAACGAGCAAACTGCACCTACTTCTTTTTTTGGCAGGCCATGGTCTGGACACACGCCGTCCATTTCGTCCGCGTGGCCCCATAACCCACCGTTTTCTCTCCCCATCGCCATTGGGCCTTTCGAATACTATCCCCCGTTGACGTCCTCGGCCGGGCATCACCCTCACGTGGTCAGCTTCTCTGCGAGTAACGGATTATTCACCGTTCCAATTACCCGCGGCTTTGACCAAGGCAGCATTAGAGGCAGGTAATCGCGCCTGCTCCGTCCCGCCGCCTCCTTCAAATTGCCACGGTTCAGACATTGCTTTTCTGCAAGAGTGGGGTACTAGGTCCGTCTGGGGGTCGGACCGGCCTGTGGCTGTAGAGAGAATACAACCAACTGTGGCTTTACCACTATTAGTGTTTTTATTTAGTATTTCTGTCTAATCGTTTACGATGATTGGATAAAAAAAGAAGTCGTAGAGGCCGATCGAGCACTACGAAATATTGATTGTAATGAAAAGACAATGGTGCTTTTCTTTGGAGATTTTTGCCAAATCCTTCCAGCTTAAACCCAAGGAAATAGAACCGATGAGGTCAATGCTTCACTGAAGTATTCTTATCTGTGGTCGAAGTAGAAAAGCTGACCCTAACTATCAACATGGAAGCAAAGCCAAGGTGGCCATTCACATTCATGTTGCACAAATGCAAGACCCAGACTTACTGCAAGAGTTTCGCAGTGCTCCCTTAGACAGTATTTTACGATTTTCTTGGCAAAGAAACGATTGTCAACATTTTGTATTCTTAATACCAGTACACGTAGAAATAATAGCACCAGTCCCGTTAAGTGTATGTACCTAATTATTGATAGTTGTACAGTTACTGCCACTAGATGAATAGAATTTCATTAATTTAGTTGGATTTTTCATATCTATGGGGATTTTTTATTTCTATCAAAACAAGTGACTCTGTGTTATTTCACCAGCGAAAGTTGCAAGACTTGCAAGACTCGCAAGAGTCTTGCATTTGGGCAACACTAATTCACATGCTTACAAATTTGCCGATGAAAATTGGAGAAAGCGTCCTCCTTGATGAAAATGGTTAAGTGGCTGCCGGAAGTACTTGGTCGAATTTATATTTTTTAATTTTCAAACAGGGGTGCGTAGTACAACTGAATGTCACGCGGACGAAGTCGCAGGCATCAGCTAGTATTTTAATAATAGAACATGACAACTGAACAGTCGGGATCCTTTATTCGACAGCAAATCTAATTTTTCAATGGATCCCGACTGTTCAGTTGTCATGTTCTATTATTAAAATATATTTCATTTTCTGCAATAGTATTTATTCAATAATATATTATGGAATTCTAGACCATCGGACAACTAAGTGCTTGTTTTTTTCTTTTCAGTTTTTTTATTATGTACGTAATTTTGGTGACTTTTTACGCAGTCGGGTTTTTTGATTTTTAAATTATTTTTTTTATATTATACTTTTTAGTTATAAATAACTAGGTAACTATAGTTATCTTATTTATTAATAAGTAGGTTAGTACCTAACTATATATAGTTTTTCGACTGAAGTTAAGTACTAAATCGTTAGAAATTGGAGATGGGCGACCGCGTCAGCCATTACATAATTTAGGTAGGACTACCTATGGTATATTGGACAATATACCTACTAGATACTTCAGTATATGTCCATCCACATGCAGTTATATGAATTATTCGTCTTTTCATCGTAAATTTCTACAGTCTAAAAAACGTATATGTGAAAACGTATACATGAAAGGTTGTTACGAAACTTTAAATCGATATAGATCCTAAACGGCCAGTCAAATCGAAAAATGTTGAGAGAAAACTAAAAATGATTTTTAAATACCTATTTAACGATACCCCATTCGATATAGTTTGTTGACTTTATTTTTTTTTATTTTCACAATATGGCGTCCAGTAGTCGCCATATTGAATTTTCAATAACGTCATATCTTTAGTGACACTCGCCGGATTAAGAGGAATCGATTGACGTACGAATCATAAAAATCGGCTCAAGCGTTTGGTATATATAGTGCTTCAAAGGAACATACAAACATACATACGTACATAGACTGTTAAACACAAAACCACTCCTTTGCAGTCGGGTAAAAATAAATAAAAATGACAAGCTCAATGAGTTTCAAGCCGAATCTCCTCAGTGACGGTCGCGGACCGATTCGTTGATGGTATATTGTATTCATTTAAAATTAAATGTTAAATTAACAATATGTGTGTGTACCCGCGAGGTTTAAACATAATAAACGATTCCAAATTACAATTTGAAACACAATACAGTTGGGACAGTTTGTTAATACATTTTCCAACGTTCCTATACATTTACATGAACTCCTTATTCGTCTGCTATAGATGCATTATCCCTGCTTTTGTTATGTATCCTTACCATTAAATGAGAATCTAAAATAAGTTATTTATCTATGTTCTCAGAAAGGTTATAGTAAGGCAGTGCCGGTGAGGGCGCATGTAAGTAGGAGGCAATGCCCTCTCGTGCGGTGTATGATAAGGTGATTGTTCTGCGGCGCGCAGTACCTACGTGCCCGATCGACTTAATCGTCGCTAAGTATGTGTACTGAACACAGATTATACAATTATTGGTACCGTTACTGAGGTGATACTCCACGTGCGCCGCGCCGCGCCAGCTGTAATGACGGCTTCTTTCCTATCTTATTGCTGAAATTTAGGAACATACCCTAGTAGAGCCTAATTACATCTTCAGAACCATTTATAGATTAAAAAATCTTTAATGAATTAATAAACTGTTATGGATTAATTTTTCTTACGGATTAGAAAATTTTTACAGTTAAGCAACATTTTAACAAACAAAATGACCGTATTTGCCAATGCCTATGCCCAAAACCCTAAGATAGCTTCTCATTTAGTCGACAGAGTGCAACGTGGGACATTATCCGACTTCAGGGATGGTTTGGTGGGATATTAGCTATAAAGGAGGTCACTCCTTGAGCCACACTCGGCCCACATCGACATATCATATTGATAGATGGCATATGTCACCTTAAGACGTAAATATGATACGAAGTTAGATTTGCGTGTCCCACAGTAGTTCACGGTGGTGTAGTGGCAGCACGATTAGGCCGGAATCCCAATAGGCGCGGGTTCCAATCCCGCTTGTGACATCATTTTTCGCTTCGTAATCGGGTTTTTATAAATAAGAGTGCGTGCTTTTATTGATAACTGACCTCAACGTTTAAAGGACTATATTGCAGCCAATGGAGACCACTTCGAAAAAGCTTTTTAAATTTTAAATTGTTTTATATTTATGTATTAAACTAACACGCTGTAAAAGTCATAAATGTTATTTGCGATAGAATTTTTTTTCTTGGTTACAGTATTTACCTATGGCAAGACTAGGTACAATAAATACGTCATCCCGAGCCTGGGATTATTTTTTTCAATAGCGGGTGAGTTTACAAATGAACAATTAATGAACACAAACTAACTTTACTCAGATATAAAATAATTATTTCTAGGTCGCACAGAAAATTGTCCTTTAAAGGAATTAAAACCATGTTCTTCTTACATGATTTCGGTACACAGAACACTCCGATATGTGTTGGATCGTATATGAGACCTCTGCATATTATTATGTTGGTGTATCACTCAGCTTGTGTTGGTATTCAACATTATCAAAACAACTATTGACGGACACCAAATAATATTATCTTATTTTGGAATCGACAATTTTCAAAACTTTATACTACAGCGCCATCTATACTGTAGCTTTGATAACGTGATTCCAATGTATTAGCATATATATCTCGTTACATATTTAACTTGAAGATATTCCTCCCTCGGGTTGTTTGCCACCGCAATCGGATCCACGCGTATGGACTCCTGAGGCATACAATTACGAGTAATAACGATCTCTACTATCTAAGTGACCCCATATAATTGAGGGTCAAAGTGCATTTCCCTTTTCTATTCAATCTTTTGAAATAAAGCTCACGCTCATATATTAGGGGGTAAAGTATGAAATTGCCGTTTTGTACTGATCAATTAAAACCATTTTTTTTGTTCATAAATTAGATTTCTTTAATCAAAGTATTTAACCTAGTTATCTATAAATTTCTGCCATCTAATTGGAAGATCATTTAAACTTTTGCGATAGAACTCTGGGGTCCTGGACTTCACAAACTGTGTGAAGGTGTTTTGTGTTGCTTCCTCGGAAGAATTTTTTTTTCCGTGCAATAAATTGTCGAATCGCGGTGAAATGGTAGTCGGTTAGGGCCTGGTCTGGCGAGCACGGAGGATGACGTATGGTTTTTAACTGCAGGTCTTGTGTGTTAAAACAGTTTCTCGAGCAGCATGAGGTCTTGCATTATCATGAATCATCATATCAATCATAATCATCAAAATTTATGCTTAATTCGCAGATGAAGCTGGAAGAATGAATATAGATTTTTTTAATACTATCTTTAACACTATGTTTCACCTCTTTGCGATTGAATTTCATAAAATCCTTTCTTAGTGAGTAGGTATCTAAATCATAAGAGACTATTGTGCGAAATGTCATCACTTCTAGTTTCAGTAATTTTGGATCGGCGTTGACAACTCACTGAACCAGTTTCTTTACATACATAGAATATGATACGACAGATTTATGCTTAACTAAATCTGTAACGCGCTAAGCCTTATAACAATCTACAAAGGGCATATCATATATGTATATATAAAGTATGACAGATGTGTACAGTATCAAACGGACACGGTGGGTAGGCGTTGCCAAAACGTAATTGCGGCCAAAAAGCTGTACATCGCATAGGGAGCCGTGCCCGCGCATACCGGGGCGCACGGCGCGGCTCGCACCGCATACCAAATGTAACATTACTATAGCCTAGGGCTCACTGCTTCATATTAATTGCATAGATAGCATCGTGCTCTATGTGGTAACCTTCCACGCCGAGTATCGTGGGTTCTCTTTGCAGAATAGTTCTTTGTACGATCACTCAGAGCAATTAGCTCTGAGTCTGGATGTCATTTATCCGTAAATGAAATTGAAAAACACATTTGATATTCTTTTTTATTAAATTTGGTATTTCTTTACAATAGAAAGGTTTGTATGAAGCGATAACCACTGGGGACGAAAGGCTTTTGAGCGGTGAGCGGCGCGTATCGGACGATCTTGTGACATGGTTAAAGTCGCGGGGGACCATTGGATGAAGGTGGTACAGGAGCACCTGTGTAGCGTTCTTTGAGAAAGGTTTACGTTTATTGAAGAATAAAAGCTGATAATGGACGAACTAACAACATCAAGTTTATCATTTTTATAATCTTTGGTTTCTTTTGTACTGGAGTTAGCTACATAGGAATAAGTAGAAAATTACAGAACTTGCGATTAGAAAATTTCTTGGGTCAGATCCAACAATACTTTGCACAAGTCGGATCCGAAACTGGAGACATTGCATTCGAGTGGCGCACATTACATCGACGTACGTATATTGAGATTGGAAGCGTCTATGAGAAAAAAAAAACATTTCATGTAAAAGTTATAATTAGTAAGTCTTGTATGTCAAGTTTCAACTTTCTAATTATACTCTTTTTTACTACTTTTACTGATTATAATTTGTTGTTACTTCTATCATTGTTTGCATTTGTTAGTTTTGTTATTAAATAATAAATAAATAATTGTTTATCGTCCTCCTTTTTTGTGCTATAGTCTGGTCTCACACCACTCCCGTTCCGTCTGGGGCGACGACAGAGCGGTACGTAATCCCATAACCCATCGTATACCTCCCCATCACCATTGGACTATCCCTTGGTACCAATGGTACCAACTCCTTAATCACGGTGCCCAGCCATGTGTTATCATTTCGGATAACAGCCCACACGGAGGCCCTGGCAACAACAAGTGTTACCATTGTCCTCATACGGTCGGTCTCTCTGCAGGTGGCGGATTAATCCCTCTTTATCGTGCTCCTGCCGTATTTTACGACTTCCACAACAAAGTAAGAGGTGGTGACGCATTGTGATTACTTAAGTCGTCACACGAGTAACCTAAAATATATTTAATCATTATTTAATACAAATGATCATCATTCTATTTATATCCAAACTACTTGGAGTCGAGACAATATGTACTCCTCGTTCATCATACATATTTTAAAAGTTATTGGCAATAGTTTTGCAACCGGCAGCCTGTTTTATAAGCGGCAAATTGTTCCTGGGAATGTAATTGTTGACCTACCGGCTTCAGGTAGAGTTGGTACAGGTTCAGGTTGAAATAAAGCTCTTAATCGTTTTTTACGATATCCACGAACAATGTAAAAATTACATTTAATTTGTGAATTGCAAATTATTATTTAATATGAATACAATCAAAAAATAATCAACTCGATAGTATATACTGTCAGCCCTGAACATATCTGCTCTTAACCATCGGGGCCCCCGAGGGTGGTAGCGCCCGACCGCCCGGCCCGTTGAGCACTAATGACTCGTTGGCACCGATTAATTCGGCACTTTTCCAAAATAATCTCGATGTGTCGAGCACAGAACTGCTTCAATGTACTACATTACTTTAAACCGCTTGTAATTAAGTGAACTGCGGCTGTGGTAGCGAGTCTATATGTACCTACATATACTATGTCCGTCTGATAACGGGATACGAATGTTTTCTCTTCTTTTTAACCTGATGGTAAACGGTAATTATCAGTGATAGACTTCACCAATACTAGAGGCACAGATAGGTCGGAGCCTAACCAAAAAAAGCTTAACATAAGATTGTGTTTGTGCCTCTCATTCTCGCTGCACAGTTCAAACACAAGTTGCAGGAGCACTGTTCCAAATGACTGATCATACGTCAACATTTTGCCATATTTGGGTATTACACTAGCATACCTGGTACATATATGTTTGCAGGCAGAAAACCATAAGTAGCGTGGCTTTATTTTATTGCCTATGATGGCAAACGAATAGGCAAAGTAATACTGTCGCTCAAGGACCTTAGCAATACCAGGGGCAGAGCCAGACCGCTGCATACCGTGAAGAAAGTATTCTTCTTAAACATCATTTAAAGAATGTTATGGCATTCGCTTATACTGCAATAGGTAGTTCATTTCAAATCTTGCACATACGTGGGAGAAATGATCGCTGAAAATGTACAGTAGAAGACATTTCCAAGTGAAATGGATGAACCCTGCCGCAGTGTCGAGTGGTACAATAGTACAACGTACCAAGTCACACAGTTCCTCAGAGCATTTCCCGTGAAAGAGTCGGTAGAGTAGACAGAGTGACTCAAAGTCTCTCCGCCGCTCCAGCGACTCTATCTATGTATGTGAGATTAGGATATCTGACGATTCGAAAAGCACGTTTCTGCAGGGAGCCAAGTGGGACTAGCTGATATTTAGGTGCGTCTTTTTTTTTCCGCAAGGTGGGACCATGGATGTGGTCGTGCCCCGGCAAATCGGTCCGGGGCGACGGAAGAGGCGGCGCGCAACCCCATGGACCCACCCTGCAAACACCTCTCTTCGCCGTGCGAGCGGGCCACCAATACCCGATCTTTGTCTTCGGTGGCCCACCCGGCGGTTTACCTTTACGGGTTCCTCTCGTGTCGACGCCCCGACAGCTTTCGCCGTCGGGGCGTCGCCCTCACGGGTGGCCTCGGGTGACCGGACAATTCCCCGGTCCGATCACGCGAAGCCTCGGTTAGGGCGGCATCAGGCGCAGATATTAGAGCCTGCGCCGCCTCGGCCGCTGGCGGCGGCTCGGGTCACGGGAATCCTCCCGGACTCGTTCCGCCGCTTCCTTCTGCGAGATGACAGCCTCGCAGAAGGCGGCGACCGCGTCCCAGTTCCTGACGCTGTCGACCATCGCTTGCACGACAGCCGGCAGCGTCAGGTCGGCACCGATGACAGCGACGAGGTCACGGCGCTGCCCGTCCTAGTCCGAACGTACCTCGAGAGTATGTTGCGCCGTGTCCTCGTCGCTACTGCAAGGCAGGACGGAGTCCACTCCGTCCCCACGACCGTGTGCAGGTACTTGCCGAAGCAACCGTGCCCCGACAAGACCTGCACCAACCGGAACGAGAGCACTCCGTGCCGCCGCTTCATCCACTCTATCAGTACGGGCCGGAGGGCCTCGACACAACCGCCCCCACTTCTGATTCCGTCACGGGCGGAACACTCTCGTCGGCCTCCCGATCGTGATCTGGCGAAACCATGATTGGGGGTGTGTACTCCGACCGCCGCGGGAATAGCTCCTCGACCACCCTACGAAGGAGGTCGGGCTGGGGGGTCTCGGTGAGGGGGAGGCCCTGCGCGCGAAGCTTGTTCAGCGACGCTCGATACGGGCGACCCCAGGGGTCACGGTCGAGACCTTCCAGCATCTCCTGCCAACTCGCGTCCTTGGCGGACCGGATGGCCAGCCGAAAGGCAGTCCGCGCACTGCGAAACGTCTCATACAGCTGGCCCTCCCGCTCAGCATCGCGGCGACGCCCCCCGGCTGCGGGTGTAAGACCTTCGGGCACTAATGCACGCCGCACGAAGGTCCGCCAGTCTTGGGGACCACCAGTAGACCCCCTGCCTCGGAGGCAGACGCCGTACCCTGGGCATGGCCGCATCGCATATCTGCGTTAACGCATCGCGAATGCGGCCAGCTTCAGCGTCCACTCCGTCCGCTGGGTGTGGTGAGGACAGCCCCGTGTTCACGACGGCCGCCTCCGCCAGTAGGTCCCTGTCCAGACGCCCCACAGCCCACCGCGGAAATGTGGGAGCTCGGTCCGCCCTGTGACTCTTGCTGGGGTCCCGGCGGGGGGAGACCTCCATCCGGATATACCGGGTCCTACAGGGTCTCCGCCTCCTCCAGGACACGCCAGTTCCTCACTCGTGGTGCGAGAGCGCACGTGAGCCCCTTGCGCGGCCTCTTCTTCTTCGTTCCGCCCTCTCCGGCTCCTGCCTGGGGAGCGGCGACCTCAGCGCCGCGCTTGGCTGCTGCTCTTCGTTTTTGGCCACGACTCTTTCTGCCGCGTTCGGCCACCTGCCAACCCTGTTTGAGCGCAGCGGGCGTGCCAGGCGCGGAAGGCGCAGTCGCGGCCGCGCTAGTTGTCGCTGGCAGTATTGATGCTGGTGACGACTGCGGTCCGGCAGGAGCCGGTGCCGTCTTCTTTTTGGGTGCGGGCCCCTTTTGCTTGGGCCCAGTCGCGGGTGTGGCGTAGCTCACCCTCACGCGGCCACCCTGACAAGGTAACGGCCGAACACGTGGTCACGGCCAAGCGCGTATTGACCATATTGCCGACTGTGTCTATTATGGTGCGCAAGGCCTCATCCGACACGCAACCCACCGCAGGCAGCGGGGTCGGGGTTATCGGCTGGGCCGCTGTTGGGGCCCGCTCCGCGCGACGTTTGACGGCTTCGTCGCCGCAGAGGTCGAGCTAGCTCTGGCTGGCGACGGCGCACGTCCTGCAGTCGGCGGCGTCTTCTTCGGGGCGGCGCCTACTCCTTGGCGGCCAGCGCTGGTCGGCGGCGCGGTTGGCGCAGGCTACATGAGTCGCGGCATTTGGGCCTTTAGGTCAGCCACGTCCGGTGGTAAGCAGGCGGTTGGCCCTCCGCACCGCGGCCAGCTCCGGCTCCAGCCAGCGGTTCTGGGCCCGCAGGCCTGACACCTCGCCAACAAGGCGGGCGTTTTCGGCCTGCAGGGCCTCCATGTTCGCAGCTGGGGCCCTCGCGCGGACACCAGCGGCCGCCACTTCGGTGGGAGGATGCCGGACAACACCCCCAGCACCCTCACGGTGGCCGCCTCGTCGTCGGCCGCCTCGTCGTCGGCCCACCTGTGAGCCTTCGCCCCTGCACGCACTCCGCCGGCCGGGGACTGGGTCGTCCTACCCGACGCCGCGGCTCCTCGCCCTCTGCACGACGCCGGCACTTTGGGGGAGTCATGATCACCACGCTCCCCTCGGAATCGGCGCCTGAGCTGCCCTCCTTGTTAAGGGGGCGCTTCCGCACCTTCGAGGGGAGGGCCTCCTCCCTTGTCGTCAGGGCCGCCACTGCAAGACGCGGTGACGACCTGGCGGCGGCGGTGTCAGATTCCGACCCGCTGACCACGATGGACGGCTCTGCGGCAATGTTACCGCTCTCGTCCATCCATATCGGCGGTGGCATAAGCCTGCCCAGCCCTCAAATGAATGAGTGACCGGGCCCGTCCGAAATTTCGCCTCCTGTACCCTCTACAACTAGAGGGTCAGGAGCGAATTGCTCAACCCATTGCTGGGGAACCCCCCCTCACGCCAGAGATTCGTTACGGGCGACAATTCGACAGAAGGATCTGGGGGACTGTCGCCCGCACCCAGGGTACACCACGTGGAGGTTTCTGTCATCGTACCCCATATTTAGGTGCGTCTGCCGAGAGACGTGAGAAATACTTCACATGAGGATGAATTTATGCTTTGTATAGCACAAGAAGTTTTTTTCTGCGTTAAGTCTCTCTATCTATTTTTTGGCAGGCTGTGATCTGAACACATCCTGTCTGTTCTACCCAGGGCGACGAAAGGGCAAATGCGTTCCTATAGCCTACGATGTTCCGGCCCCATCGACCACTGGTACTAATTCCTTGACATCCGTGGTCGGCCCGCCATGATTCTACCTCTAGAAACTGTTTATTATCTCGCTGCTGTAAGAGATCATAGAATGATTAACTGCTATGACACAGTAACATTACTATAAGAGAAAGAGATTTTGAAATAATATCCTAAGTTAATGAGACTAACCAACGACGTAGTGGGGTGACATTCCACTCTCAGATGACAGTTTCGTTCAACGGTGTTTACTCATCAAAAAAACTGATAACTGAGTAGTTGCGTCGAGACTATGAAGTAAACAGGAAATTTAATGATTTTGGATATACTGATTTATTTGTTTGATGTGGTATGTTTCTATAAATTGCTACGTGTAAGAGTTAAAGCCAGCTTTAAAAGTGTACTGTACCGTGTAGCAAACAAATTGGAGCATCGCTTATTGTGTGGTCAACTGAAGGTGGCATGCACCATAGCAGCGGTGAGGTTGAAAACTGTAGATTGGGCGCAGCCGCAGTAATGGATATACACCCTCGGGTGACAGCGGATTCTCACGCTCATAGTTGACAGCAATTATTATCTGAGTTAAATATTAAATTAATTATCTGAGTACGTTTAACGCCATCTGTCGTATCTGATCGCACAGCTCGTACTGACTAACAAATTATACAATTAGAGATTACACCAAACAATGATGGTAGCGTATGTTGTCTTAATTATTGTACTTTATTAAATGATTTCTTTTTAAGTCGTTGTCGATTTGTCAGTCTGTCGATGTTAACCGTTGGACGTGGACCTCCCAAAATAGCATCGATATCACAATCGCCACGATTGACAGTCGGAACTGCGATTACAGTTGAGTGTTATATATTTCCTAAGACAGTACTGACACCCATTCCTTTGGTGACCCTCGGCCGGTGTTCTCGACATCCGCAAATTTGAAATGTCGTCATATTAAATATATGATAAAAATCTAAAAAATAAGTTTTAAATTACTTATAGTGGTTGATATACATATAAGTTTAATCACGTTCCGCTGCTGGGCTCGAGACTCCTCCACAATAGGAAGGCAATTGACCTTCTACACCACACTCGACAGACACAGTTAGTATAGGGGGTTTATTTCGAATTTTCCTTTTCTTTATAAATAAATAAATAAGCTTACAGTTTCACAATTTAATAGTAAAACATAGACTTATCATTAAATAAACTATTACGAAATAGTTTTATATGTAGGAGCGCTAGCCTTACGATTATTATCTGGTCCGACTTAAGTCTTTCGGATCACTATCTTATTGGGCTGTGACATTGAAGGAATAAAGAATGAATTCATGTTTGTGTCGACTTAATATAAACGATTTACAATATATCTATCGACTATATGATATTCTTTCGTGTGGTGACGGAGTAAGAATACAATTCACCATCCCATATCTTACCCGTGGGTGATCGTACGAGACGACTAGGGGATATAAAACGCATATAACATCTATGCAAGAGAAGGAAAACTCCAAACAAAAACCTATACCAACACGTCTGACCAGCGCGGTACAGTAGGTTAACTTCCCTCCCATTACGGAGGAGGCCCGAGCACAACAGTGGGACATTTATGGCCTGTGATGATGATGATGATGATATGATATTCTAAATTAATTACAGTTAACAAACTACCCTAATTAAATAAGTATATAATATTTCGTTAATGGAGTAGCGAATATAATGCTATATAATGGCTATTTATACGGTGTGTCTGGCCGTCCGTCCTCGTCACATCCATTGTGTTCTGACAAGGGGGGACAAAAGACATCTGAGGGAAACTTGATAAGCCGACGTGATGTTCTTACGCGGACTTTGTTTCAAGATAACAGGCATTGAATGAGGTTAGATATATCGTATTTATAGATGGATTATAAAATCTATAAGGATAAAAGTTATTGGAATATCTATTTGCAATATCGTAAAATAAATACATATTTAAGTCAATATTTTCCCTGTTACTATTAAATAATATAAAAATATAATAAATTAACAATTTCTCGTTGAAAAATAAAAATAGTTCTTTTTTCGATTCAAAAAAGACAAAGGAAATGGCACATACAGCCAAGTCTTTATAGTTTTCGCTATTTTAGAGATTATAATATTCAAAAAAGTAAAGTAAATGTCCCATTCATTGTCAGTGTTTGAATATCAAGGGAAACTATATAACTGAAGAGTTTGTATGGTTAAAGACGAAAATCATAACTATATGCTTGATTTTTTTTTTTGGATAGCCCTCTATTAAAGAAAGCTATAGGCTATATAAAATGACATTAAAACCAAAAGGAGCTATGTATTAATAAAAAACGTTGCTAAAACAGTTTAGAGCTCCCGTTGCGTGCACCGCATAATAACAAGTGCTTACGATGAAGTCTTTCTAACTCCCCCTATTTCTGTGTCTATTACGTGACGCTGACGATGTTGCATTGGTCAGCTAGTTTACTATATAAATACAAGAATTCACGTTTAAATTTACTTTATTAGATATGTGTACGTATGTGTGTGTGTGTGTTGTGTACTGACCCATTTTCCGTGTATAACCATAAAACAAAAAGGTTGGTGTGTACTGGTACCTCGTAGGGTACGTTTACAGCACACATAAATACGTTACGACGACGGCGCGGCGCGGCCATAAAATGCAAGCTTTAAAGAACACGGTATTACTTTCAGAATGGCTGTCATTTCACTAAGTAATGCTATTGAAAACTACAATAAAACATTACAGATATACATATATAGGTACTAACAGTAAGTTAGATAATGTATCACAACGTACCAACGGACGGCGAGTGCTACACGTGTAGCAATGTGTTGGATATAGTGACGATATAGACTTACACATACCTTGTAGGTCCACGTTGTGATAACTATATATTATCCACGTGGTAACGGAGTAAGAATACAATTCACCACCCCTTATCTTACCCGTGGGTGATCGTAAGAGACGACTAAGAGATATAAAACGCATATAACGTCTATGAAAGAGAAGGAAAACTCGAAACAAAAACCTATACCAACACGTCTGACCAGCGCGGTATAGTAGGTGAATTTGCCTTCCATAATGGAGGAGGCCCTCGCCCAACAGTGGGATATATATGGGCTGTGATGATGATGGTAACTATGTACAATAACAAGACACGTTACGATAACTATACGTAAGTAATCATTTTAAACTCGGGTACATCGGAAATAACAGATTAAAGTAACAAAAGTGTACTGGTTTGATTCTAGTCTGTAATATATACACTAGTATTTTTTTTAATTGCTTATAATGGCAAACGAGCAAACAGCACACCTGGTGGTAGCTGATACTGGCGCTCGTGGACCTTTGCAATATCAATGGTATAGCACGACTATTGGCTACCAACCCAAACACATCCAGAAAGTTGGTTCCGGCTCTCTCACTTACAGAACGAAGCATATTGCCACTGTTCAGACGTAGATTTTTGCATGACCGTGGTACTAACCCGGACGGATCGGCCCGTGACTGTAGACAGTGTGGTGCTACCACTCCTAGATAACACATTACCCGCGGCATGCGATGTCGCTCTTCGCACCGTGAGATATGACGTCCTTTGTCTGGCACGCCTATAATTTTGGCATTATAAACATATTGCCACCCTTAAAACGACACTGGTACGGAAGGTCGGTATCTTACCCATTACGCCAACTGTGCAGTCAACGTCTCACTGGTCTAGCCGTAAATACACTTTTTCTCAAACATGCTTGGAAATTTGAGCATTATTTTGCCAACCTTCTTCGAGATAAATCGATATTACTGTACTGACCAAATACTTGCGAGCAGCGGCCGGCAAAAAATGTATGAACATCCATATCTGTCCCATCCATAACACTAAAACACATACATATATGTATGTGTTTTAGCGGCTATATTACATTACTGCAGCGGCCAGCAAAACATGAATTGATGAACGAACGTGTAAATGTGGGCCGCACACATACGTAAGTCCATCAATTCCTAGTTGCGGCCAAGGCTTGTTTAGTACTTTTCTCAAATAATGCGCAGAAATTAAAACTAAGTAGAACTGTAGGTACAGATGACGAGCAACGAACAACATTTTTCACGTACTTAAGGGTTCATTTGTTTTTTTTTTCATTATCAAACAGGTTTCTTTTTCAAGCCAGTTCGAAATTTAAATAAAACTCTGATAAGACGTCTCCTCGGGGGCTATTTTTTGAAGTAACAAATCATTCCGATTAAAAATACAAGATAGATATGAATTTACATATATATTTATTTGGCCGCTAAAACACGACAGATATGGATTTTCATACATTTTTTGCCGGCCGTTGCTCACATGTATTTGGTCAGTACAGCAATTTCGATTTATCTCGAAGAAGGTTGTCAAAATAATGCTCAAATTTCCAAGCATGTTTGAGAAAAATAAATATATATGTAAATTCATATCTATCGTGTATTTTAAAAATGGAACGATTTGCTGCAACTTTAAAATATGGTAACTAAATAGGCAACTTATCAGAGTTTTATTTAAATTTCGAACTGGCTTAAAAAAGAAACCTGTTTGATAATGAGAAAAAAAACAAATGAACCCTTAAGTACGTGAAAAATGTTGTTCGTTGTTCGTCATGTATACAAGTTCTACATAGTTCTACTTAGTTTTAATTTCCGCGCATTATTTGAGAACAGTACTATACAAGCCTTGGCCACAACTAGGAATTGATGGACTTACGTATATACGAGTATTTACACGTTCGTCCATCAATGCCTTTTTTGCTGGCCGCTGCAGTAATGTAGGTACTATTGTATATTAATTACATTACGTAACATACACATAAGAACGTCTTGTAGTATTTATAAATATGGCTTCAACATACGGTAACTATTACGAGTATATACAGTAAAAATCATCACCTACGTTTGACATTTAATTATATAAGTCTCTTATGCGAGGGCCGCCTCTTATTTTCTTAGTAGATTTCCTACCTGGCTTATACAACAGCCACCAATAAGTAACGGTGTTATCATCATTATCGTCTCAACTCATGCACGTTCTATTCCTGAGTCCGAACCTCCTCCAAAATGTGAAGGAAATTGATCTACTACACCAAGCTAGTTGCTGCATTGGTTGGAATAGGTTACTTTTTGTAGAGTTTTCCTTCTATAGATTTTATATTTACCGTGTCGTGACGGAATAAGAATATAATTCGCCACCCCATTATATTTAGTCCATGGGTATCGTAAAAGATGATCTTAAAATGTATGCAAGAGAAGGCAAACTCGAAATAAAACTCTATATCAACCTGTCTCACTAGCGTAACATAATCAATTTCCCTCGTATTGTGCAGAATTGTGTTGTATCGACGCGCGACGTATAATATAGATATGTATCGGATGCACAATGCACCCACTTCACTCAGATATCCGATTAAGAACGGCAACGCAGACAGTGACGTTACAGTTTTAGGCAACGCAGACAGTGACGTTACAGTTTTAGGCAACGCAGACAGTGACGTTACAGTTTTAGGCAACGCAGACAGTGACGTTACAGTTTTAGGCAACGCAGACAGTGACGTTACAGTTTTAGGCAACGCAGACAGTGACGTTACAGTTTTAGGCAACGCAGACAGTGACGTTACAGTTTTAGGCAACGCAGACAGTGACGTTACAGTTTTAGGCAACGCAGACAGTGACGTTACAGTTTTAGGCAACGCAGACAGTGACGTTACAGTTTTAGTTAATTTTTGTGTATTTCTTATAACTTGTTAAGAGCTTTGTAATCATATTATTAAAATGTTACAGTAAAATTATCAGAATTAAAGCATAGGCTTTTAATGTTGAGTTGTCTTGGTATCGTGATAAAGCTTCTTTTGTGTATAACTTAGTTGTTAGCCGCAGATGACTGTGACAACTTTACCAGGGCCGTTGGGTGAGCGCTGAGGGCTCTCAACTCGAAGTGGTAAAGACCGCGTCTTTCTTATATTAAGATGGCCATGTGCAATTATCACGTTGGCTATATAAATAGTACAGTGATTTAATGACTGACCATGACGAGTGTCGCGGTTTCGTACCCACACAAGACCATTGTGTTTGCGATCCAGTAATGAGTCTAAATGTAGTTTGTGTTCTTTAATTGTATTTTTATAAAGTTCTCCGCGGTACAAGGGCTTTATGCCTCAATTATGTGGTATTGATTTAAAAAAAAATGATAGTTTCTGTCCGCGGCTTCGCCCCCGTGACAAGTAGTTTTCACAACACAACTATCCCAAGGGATTATATTACTGGGATAAAAAGTATCCTGTATGTTAACTTACACTGTGTGTCAATTTTCATCCAATCATCTGTTCAATGATTTACGCGTGATTAAGTAACAAACATCTTGACAAACTTCACCTTTGATATATTGGTAGCATGTCGTATTAGCTTGGTCACTATTGAGTGTTCCATTACGTTGTCACTTTGTCGAGCTGTATTCAAATACAGCGCGCGCCGTGCAACCGATATGTCAATTGATTTAAAACAAATATAATTATACGGGGGACGGGAATTTGAAAACGTCATGTGGTGCTCTTGTATTATATTCGATATCTTAGTGTTTTAACGTGTTACATTAGATTATTTTGATGGCATTTTATGTAATGTGATGTGCGGAAATACTGGGATGTAGTATCTTATCATATAAAAGTGCTTTACAACGTTTTCGTTTTCCATCAAAATTCCCACAAGATACCATTAACAGTGTGGCCATTGCACTGTTAATGGTGACAGTTTGACTTAGACAACGACTGACTTGAAAGACTAAAAACGAGAAAATATTTATAACTTGACACTGGCACCAATAGCTCGTATATGTAGCTGATTGTCAATACATAAGAAGAAGAAGACTAATTATACGGGACTTTTGACGGGAATTTGAAAACGTCATGTGGTGCTCTTGTATTATATTCGATATTTTAGTATTTTAACGTGTTATGTTAGATAATTTTGATGGCATTTTATGTAATATGATGCAGCGGAACGACTGGGATGTAGTGAATATCATATAAAAGTGCTTTATAACGTTTTCGTTTTCTATCAAAATTCCCACAAGATATCATTAACAGTGTGGCCATTGCACTGTTAATGGCGACAATTTGACTTAGACAATGACTAACCTGACTAGACTATAAACGTAATAATAATTATAACTTGACACTGGCACCAATAGCTCGTATATGTAGCTGATTGCCAATATATAAGAAGAAGAAGAAGATAATTATACAATTATATGACGTATAGACACACTCGACACGTCACGCGACAAACTATTTATTAATGAAGACAAATGTGAACTTCATTACTTTGTCTAACTTACTAGTTACAAATAATAAATTAAAACAATAATATTTATGAACTACTATTTCCGCTATTCCATCTGCGTAGTCCCGGTGGGGATATAAATATAGGCAGCATATTACTTGCTGATAAAATATATCCTTCATCGCTTTCCACTGGAGAAATCATTTTTAAACGTGAAAGGGTAAGAACCAAATAAAATTACATTCACATATATAATATTAGTTAAGATAGATTTCACGTAAACTGGAGTTCGTCTTAACCGTTTTTTTTTATTTTTTTATTGGTGGGCTATGGGTGCGTCTCGCCCCGTCAAATCGGTCCGGGGTGACGGAGAAGGCGGCGCGTGACCCCATAGACCCACCGTAAAATCCGGTACCCGATCTTTGTCTTCGGTGAGTTCGTCTTAACCTAGATACTAAGGGTTTATGTGTGGACCACAAGTAACACAACGCATCCGATGTGATTGTACAGTTTGAACCTTCCTACGTGTGTGTGTATATAGCTACTGTAGCTAGTATCAACATCAGGACATACACAACTAACACATATCTCCTAACCTTCCCTTGTATTTATAACTAATATTATACACACAACACACAAAGGCGCCCGTTACGATTCGAACTTGAGCACGCGTAGTGTTCGTCCGCGGTGCCTTGATGCTAACTGTCTACACGCCGGAGCTCGCTAAATATTAATTAATTACATTTAGCTATCACTTTCAACAAACAAATGTTGTTATTTTATATTTAACATTCATTGCAGATGATAGTTCAAACTCCTCCTCTATCATAAGTTGGTATTTAAAAAACTTAGTAAGTGTTATATCACAAAGTAGCTGACTCGATACCGTTTTGTACACATTCAAATAAAAATGCCTTGAAATCGATTGCAACACCTCTTTCCAGGTGCTAATACATTGTCTTAATGGTATAAAATTAACTTCACATTATTGCATTTCTAATGAAATCAGTTTGTTTGACATCGGTTAGATTGACCCAGCCCATCTCTATTTATATACATATAGATTATGATAAGACTCTCTTCTCTTCATCTCAATCATTCACCATTCTAATCTATGATTAATATCTAAAAATATAGGAACTCCGTAATTAAGCGACGCAACCCCATCGAGTTTGGGCTCGTTTGATTCGTCTTGACGAGTACTTTGAGTCTATATGGTAACCAGGGTCTGACGATGGACCTGGGACCTGGCCATAGGAACTCTGTAATTAAACAACGCAACCCCATCGAGTTTGGGTTCGCTTGATTCGTCTTAAGGAGTACTTTGATACTATATGGTAACTAGGTTCTGATGATGGACCTGGAAGCTAGCTATAGGTACTCTGTAATTAAAAGACGCAACCCACCGAGTTTGGGCTCGTTTGATTCGTCTTGACGAGTATCTTGGTTGGCGCGAATATGTAACTCCAACAAATTGGGGGAAAAAGTTCTTTCCGCTTATTATGAATGTGGATTATGTCTGATCGATCAGATGGATGA
Organism: Lymantria monacha; assembly: GCA_905163515.2. Taxonomy (NCBI): domain Eukaryota; kingdom Metazoa; phylum Arthropoda; class Insecta; order Lepidoptera; family Erebidae; genus Lymantria; species Lymantria monacha. The sequence continues at coordinate 443,756 of LR991100.1, forward strand.
CCTAATGCCAAAGTAAGCACGTGCCGAGGGCTGAATGGTATAGGGTATACGCATTTTATATCGCTAACGTTGCGCCTCAGAGTACCAGGGCGAACACTGTTATACTGAAGCCCTTATCCCTCTACACTGGACCTCTGGAGTGATGAACCGTTTTTGTCCTATATTTAAATAAATTTAATTAAATAAAATTAAAGAAAAATATTTTTTTAAAAACAAGCTTTTATATTATTTGCTAATAAAATAAACTAAAAAGTTAAAAATAAATTAATTCTAATCAGACATATAATTTCATTGTAACGTTTAACGATAATTAAGCTTTTTCGTCTACAACAAAATAATTCCATATCGTACATAATTATATATTTTTAACAATAAAACTTTACACCATAATTATTAAATCTTCCCGTTTTTATCACAGTCCCAATTTTATAAATAAAAGTGTGTTGCATTTTTTAGCAAATAATAAACAGCTTGCTTTTAAAAAAGGATTTTTCTTTAATTTTATTTTCATTTCTGGCATTGACTAATAGTAAATGATAAATAATGTAAAAAATATGAGGCGTGCACTTTTGGGTTTTCTAAATTATTATTGTTCTCCGTTGACCCCGCAGTAAAAATATTCGTAGTCGCTGACTACTCTAGGAAACCAACGTGATACATCCACGCCCTCATGTATTTATGTAAAACTATTTATTCATTTTTAAAGAACTTTCTTAAAAATATTCAATAAAAAAAATTCTCAATAAGGAATGAATCTTACTGTAGCAGATGACTTAACGAATATGGAATTTTTACCTTACAAAACATACTCGAAATAATCAATTACATATATAGGCGAATTAAATTTACAACCCTAATTGAGTTATTGTTATTGCTCTTAATGTTATCCGAACTAGTCATGTAACATACATAACGTGATGTACGTATAACTAATAACTAATGTAGATATGTATATTGAATGGACACGATTGGAACATAATACTCATCAATTTATCAAAGAAATTGTGCTAGAAAAATATGACTTGTCATTTCATTCATGGCTTTATACATATTGAGAGCAATCGTATCTAGTGTTAGTTTGTATATTAAATAACAATGTACATGAATAATTTCTGTTTTATATTTTGATTATTTGAGACAAAGATTTATATTTTGATTATTTTCTTTTGCAAGGGTACTATCTGATTAAATCTTTTGATCATCTTTTACGAAACCCGCACAATAGGTATAAGTGTTGAATTGTATTATTATTTCATCATCAAATGTATATTTTTCTTACACGTAAATAAATATAATAACAAGATAACCACAAAAAATTATGTTTGAATTGTGGCAAGACAACATTTGTGCAGGTTAGTTGGACGTTATACAAAGTGTTAACAATGATATGCACACTAACTGTTTACTATGTGACAATTGGATAAATGTCTGCAGCAAAGAGAGCTCGGGCTGGGCCCGCGTCCACCGCGTGCTCACTCCACGTGTGTTGGACATTAGGGCATAATTACATGTTCGTAGTGATGATATTTACATATTTATATATTCATTGTCGTAAGTCTTTTAATTGAATCTATATCTGTGGTTCGGACAGGACTTTGTGTTGTAGAGAGAGTTATGGTCTGCTAGGCGTGTAGTAAAACTGAGACGGAAACCTACATCAATTCGTTGGACCAGAGCGGCATTGTACGACAATTTCTCGCCCACCATGAACGCCCATTTTCCTGGTGATCCCTCAACTGATTTTTACGATTCTCTCGGGAAATTAAGGAATAAAAACATATTGTACTTAGTATTAACCTGTCATATTGTAGTTTTAACTACACAAATACCTACATCTATTTTTTTTTGGTTAACCAACGAAAGATACACAAACACAATGATTATGTCCTGTGCCCTCTTTATTATAGGTAACCACAACTAAGTAAATATTACATTAACTCTTTAAATCTACAATATTTATTTAAATTTTCTAAGTAAACATATTTGAAGAAAAAAAAACATAATTAATATATATATATTTCGTTTATCTCTCTAAATCTCAAAAATGAACGTTCAATCCGATATTAAAATATTGCTAAATAACGTTATATCATTTCCCTCACGTATTGTGGCCTGTGGGAGGCGATGAAGGATATATTGTGACCGCTACAGAATGAACCGAAAAGTAAACTATCTCACAGATATTGTGTTAAGAGGCCGTGACCGTATTATATTTAACTATAAGGATTTTTATTTTATCATTTTGACGCCATCTAGCGTTGAAAGATACAAATAACTAATATTTAGCACTCGCAGAATTTTGATAGTAGCTATATATATTGTTATCGTTTTTAACTGTACATCGATCATGGTAATCAATGCAAATAGAGATCAATAGTTTACCTTACGTTACGGTTTACTAGTATGAACCATAATAATTGCAAGATGGCGTAGATATTTGCAATAGTTTCACATGCTGTACGAAGCGCCAGCGCTCGGTCTAAATATTAGAAGGTCAACCATCTATTGATCGGATTTGATAGGTTTGGTGTACAAGTAGCAAGGTGGTAAGTAACCGGAATGAGATGGTGACATTATACTAATAGCCTGTATACATGATTGAAATAATGTGACCTATGATGATAAGGCCTATGTTTAATAGTAGTCACAGACCTATGGCCAATATTGTGGTATTATACTGTGGTAGGACCACGCTGTTGACAGTGTTCTGTCTACAGCCGCGGGCCGGTCCGTCCGGGGTAGTACCACACTGAGCAGAAAATCGACGTCTGAGCAATGGCAATGTGCTGTTGCGCTTCGTTCGGTGAGCGGGAGAGCCGGAGGCCCAACTTTCTGGGTGTGTTTACGTGTGGTGGGTTCGGGTGGTGCCTGAAACTTGCGGTGGTGAAGTCTTGGTTGGGGCATTGAGCGTGAGAGGCTGACATGGGGTACAGGGAGACCCGGTAGGAATGGTCACCGCCGGCCACCTGCCGGTCAACAGGGGACCCGAACCCAGGATTATCCTCTCTGGGAGGCTGTCCCGCCAACCGGCGAAAATCCCGTTGGGTAGTCGTCGTGCCGGAGCAGAAAACTGGAGTGCATATCGGCGACTGCGCGCCGTGGGGTACCGGGGGCCCTTACGTGCTTCGTGTCAGCTTCCCACAAAACTCACCCTCCAGCCATGCACTGTGCCCCGCACCTTATTTTTTTTGGTACCACCGAATCTCATTATACGCATCCACACTCCCTTCCTCCTCTTCTTAAAAAAACCCGTGAAAAGTAACAGAAAAAAGAGAAGGTTTTCTACGGCGGTCCCCTTATCCACATTTGATGTGGATTTTTGCAATATCAGGGGTTTACATAGCAATCTCGACGCCGTTCACCACCATCTAGAGATGGCGCGGCCTGCCTTGCTCTTTTTAACGGAGACACAGATAGGCGCTCCGGATGATATTTCGTACCTTAACTACCCTGGCTACGAGTTAGAGCACTCCTTCGGTCGTAAGGCCGGGGTGTGCGTGTTCATTCGGGGTGATATCTGTTGTCGTCGTCTTCGGGCCCTCGAACATGGTGACCTGTCTATCTTATGGTTGCGCGTAGACTATGGAGGGTTTACCCGCATCTACGCGTGCCTCTACAGGTCGCATGGCAGTGATTCGGGGTCAACTCAGTTATTTGAGAACGTCCAATGCGGGATTGACGAAATATTGGAGCAGTGTCCATCAGCGGAGGTGGTGGTTCTTGGAGACTTCAACGCTCATAATAAAGAGTGGTTGGGGTCCCGAGCTACTGACCTCCAGGGTCGACATCTCTTCAATATGGTCTCAGCCTATGGACTCTCACAACTGGTGACACAGCCCACCCGTGTCCCAGACATTGAGAGCCATGAGTTTTCTTTACTGGATTTTCTGCTGACTACACACCAGCAAGGTTACCAGGTAGTGGTCGAAGCCCCTCTTGGGTCATCCGACCACTGCCTGGTCCGTAGCAGAGCCCCTGTTGCGAGGCCTAATCGCTCTACAGCGACTGGGACTCGCAGAGTCTGGCAATATAAGTTAGCAGATTGGGATGGACTTCGCGAGTTTTATACATCCTACCCATGGAGGCGGCTTTGCTTCGCCTCTGAGGACCCTAGCGTTTGTGCAAACTGCGTTACCGAAACGATTATTATGGGGATGGATTTATTTATCGCCAATACCCAAATACCCGTCGGTGGCCGCAGCCGCCCTTGGTTTAACCAAACCTGCAGGACGGCTGCACGGCAGAAGCAGTCCACATGTCGGGCCTGGAACAGGGCTAAAAGCTGTCAAGACCCGAACGTCAAAGAGGTGAAGCGAAAATTTAATGCCGCTTCTAGATCTAGTAAGAAGGCTATCGCCAGAGCCAAGGCAGAACATGTTGCCAGAATCGGTGAGCGATTGGAGAGCTATCCCGCTGGGAGTCGTGCATTCTGGTCGCTCGCCAAGGCTGCCCAAGGCAACTTCTGCCGGTCCAATCTCCCACCACTACAGAAAAGCGATGGCAGTCTGGCCCACCACGCAAAGGAGAAGGCTGATCTTTTAGGTCAATTCTTTGCCTGTAACTCGACTTTGGATGCGGGAGCTGCCACACCACCTACCATCCCGCGGTGTGATAGATTTCTAACTGAAATCCGTATCTCGCAGCGTGCGGTCAGGTGAGAGCTGCGGCTTTTAGACGTCCATAAGTCGAGTGGGCCGGATGGCATCCCTGCAGTGGTCTTAAAGACGTGCGCCCCTGAGTTAACCCCCGTCTTTACGCGCCTATACCGACTTTCCTACGATACTAATAGGGTTCCATCTTCGTGGAAGGTAGCTCAAGTCCACCCGATCCCTAAAAAGGGAGAACGGTCGGACCCATCGAATTACAGGCCGATTGCGATAATATCCTTGCTCTCCAAAGTAATGGAGAAAATCATAAACCGCCAGCTTCTGCAGTATCTTGAGGATCACCAGTTGATCAGTGATCGCCAATATGGCTTTCGACATGGTCGATCGGCTGGTGATCTTCTTGTGTACCTTACACACCATTGGGCAGAGGCATTGGAGGGCAAGGGTGAGGCGCTAGCATTCAGCCTAGATATTGCAAAGGCGTTCGATAGGGTCTGGCACGGAGCCCTTCTATCGAAGTTACAGTCTTATGGAATCTTCGAGGGACTCTGTAAATGGATCGCCAGCTTTCTGGATGGTCGAAGTATAAGAGTCGTCGTCGATGGCTCTTGCTCCGATACCATGACCATTAACGCTGGTGTACCACAGGGCTCGGTGCTCTCCCCGACGTTGTTTATCCTGCATATCAATGACATGCTCTCTATAGAGGGTATGCATTGCTATGCGGATGACAGCACGGGTGACGAGCGGTATACCGAGCATCAGAAAATCCCTCGGAGTATATTACAGGAAAGAAGGACTCAACTTGTGTCTGAAGTCGAGCGCTCTCTGGGGCGGGCCTCGAAATGGGGTGAACGGAACTTAGTCCAGTTCAATCCCACTAAGACACAAGTTTGCGTGTTCATTGCAAAAAAGGACCCGTTTGTCATGGCGCCTCAGTTCCAAGGAGTAACTCTCCAAATTTCCGAGTCGAGCTATCAAGCAATGTCCAGTTTGGGAGTCATTTGGAGGACAAAGCCAAATTGGCAAGTAGAAAGCTGGGCGTCCTGAACAGAGCCAGGCGGTACTTCACACCGAGACAACGTCTTGTGCTATATAAAGCACAAGTCCGCCCTCATGTGGAGTACTGCTCACATCTCTGGGCAGGCGCGCCCAAATATCAGCTAGACCCACTTGCCCCTGCAAAGACGTGCTGTTCGAATCGTCGGTGATCCCAATGTCACGGAAGGACTGGAGTCATTGGAGAGCCGGAGAGACTTTGGGTCTCTCTGAGTACTCTACAGGCTCTTTCACGAGGAGTGCTCTGAGGAACTGTTTGACTTGGTACCACACTCACTATTTTATCACCATACCACTCGACACTGCAGCAGGGTTCATCCATTTCACCTGGAAACGATACAGACGTTAACTGTACGTTTTTAACGATCATTTCTCCCACGTACCTATATGTAAGATTTGGAATGAACTACCTGCTGCTGTATTGCCCGAGCGCTATGACATGTCCTTTTTTAAACGAGGTTTAAGAAGAGCACTTTTTTCACGGTAGGCAGCGGCCTAGCTATACCCTGGTATTGCAAAGGTCCATGAGCGGCAGTGTCACTTACCATTAGGTGTGCTGCTGGCTCGTTTGCCACCACGAGCAAAAAAAAAAAAAATATATTACACATAGGCCTTATCATCATAGGTCACATTTTTTGACCAACAAATATTTGATCAAGACTATTTATTTATTTATTTAAGGAAACTCAACAGCTTTTTAACAAAAACAGTTTCACATATATGAATATGCAAACAGAATCGACTAGGTTTGGGTTCTCTAATTGTATGTCTGCAAAGTTCTTGATATACAAAAATTATTTCATTATTACAGGTGTTGTTTTTTTTACTTAAAAATAATAATGCTCATTAGTTACTAAGTCTGAACGATAAAATTAGAAATAATGTGAGTGCTTTGGTGTGAATGAAGAAGTAGTCACAAAGATTAAAAATAGTAAAAATGAGAGACTAGAGGTTAAAGAAGCAAATATATAAACCAAGCGTGAATGAGACGAATACAAAACGAAGACGTCATACTTTGCCGGACCAAATCGGAGATGTTTTGACGAGAGATCATATTAAGAGTACGCGTAATCGTAGAGCATGCATGAAAACTGTGATGAGTGTGAATGAAGCGATTGAGGTATGTCAGGATTGTGGTTTGTGGCAATTTAGTAGTTCCCGCCCACCCCTACGGGCAACAGGCGTGAGGCTATGTATATATATATATAGTTACTTATGTTCAGTGCTAAGTTCCACTATTATCGCACTTTTCAAGGTTTAACCAATTACATGATCTCTATATATGTATATATTAATATCAACTGATAAACACTGAAACACAAAATATTTGCTTATACGTGTTAACTAAATATGAAGTTTCCGTATGACTTGCATTTTCATCGAAGGCAAGGATAAAGACCAAGTACATGTCGATCAGTGGTTCGTTGGAGAGGTTGTGTACGACTGGTTGATAGCCGGTTTGAAGTCTGTCACGGTAAAGAGGAATGGTGACACGTTGTACCTATTTAAGGCGTCACCACATAGATGTCACAAGAATAAAATACCTTTGAAAAGAGACAATCGACTAATTTTGACTTCCTATATCGTTGTCCTTGTCGTACACTACATGTGTGACGTCACAGGAAGCCTTAACGGTCTGGTATCTATTAGGAGTTGTTGACAATAACGGCGTACCACCACATAGCCTGTCGTCGGCGTACAACCACATGGCCCACCCACAGTACCTCTCGGTTACCGTGTGGGTGGGCCACCGGTACCGAGTTCGTGTCATAATCTCTGCCAGTCCTAAACAAACACTAATAACTTCAAAAGCTTGTATTTTTTTTAATTCTGTTCATTTTTGGTATTGTTATTGCACATTTTTTTTTTTATTTTACATGAATAATAGAAATGTTTGTATTAATTTAACATGCTTATAGTGAAATACCAAATTGTACAAGAAAACAATACAGCGACTGCTATCTCGGTCGAACCTTGTATATTGCTATGTGGCAGCAATTACAATGAATAACGAAGAAATATGTTCACACATGTTTTAGAATGTGACTGGTGAGTGGTGATCGAACCTTCAACTTATCTTTTAACTCCCCAACGCAAAAATAAGGATGTTATAAGATTGATGTCTTTGTGTGTCTGTGGTATCTTAGCTCTTAAACAAATGGACCGATTGTGATTTTTCTATTTAAAGCTGACATGATCTAGATGGTCCTTAGACACAATATAAATGTGTATCGGTGCAGGTGTTTTATTTGTTTTAATTTCTAATGGTGGCAAACGAGCAAGCAGCACACCTGATGGTAAGTGTCACTGCCGCCCATGGACCTTTGCAATACCAAGGGTATTGGGCCGCTGGCACCAATATAAACCCCAAACCCACCCAGTTGCGCTTCCGGCTCCCTCGCTCACCGAACGAAGCGCAATAGCACATTGCTATTACTCAGACGTCGATCTTCTGCTCAGTGTGGTACTACCCCGGACGGACCAGTCCGCGGCTGTAGACAGAGTGGTCCTACCATTATTTGTTTCAAGGTCATCAGCTCTTTTGTTAGCTGAGCTTAAATATATAATTGATACTTTACTTTTAAACATATCTATAATTTAACATTTGAAACACCGATGTATGGTGGCGCTGAATTACTCTTATGATAGAGCTCGAAGATACGAGATGAAATTTTAGATTGTCTATTAGTAAACCTATCAAGTTTGTCCTCTTTGGATTAGTCTTAACTTGTTTATGTTCATCAGTGTTTATTTTAATGCCAGGAGTTACTAAAAATTTTTATTAGAGTGTCTTTTAATAAAAAAAATAATAAAACCCCGCTCCAAGAAATAAATGCGATCGTTGACAGCATCGGGAACTATGACGCAGTCGTTGGCTTCTGCAAGTATTGCGGAAGGTGGAGCGAGTAGGGAAAGAAATTCTTTACAGTGATTCACTCTAATTGAAGCGGTACAGGCTCGACTACCTGCATATAAAGCCACCCTAGTCAAGGTCGCGGGTAAGTGGGCTGAAGATAGTCCACCACCCATGGAGAGGAACATTACGCGAGGACGACGCCGCGGTAGCCCGTCGACATGGCGCTCTCGCTTCGTACCATATTATATTAGTATTAAGCCTATAACAATGTGTAAACATAGTCGGGTAGATGGCATATGTCACCTTAAAAGACGTAAAATATGATACGAAGGGAGATTTGCATGTCCTACAATAGTTCACGTTGGTGTAGTGGCAGCACGATTGGGCCGGAATCCTAATAGGCGCGGGTTCGAATCCCGCTTGTGACATCATTTTTCGCTTCGTAATCGGGTTTTATAAACATTAAAGTTATTTTAACACTTCCTCTGTAATCAGGCGTAAATCGTAATAGAAAGATATTTTTAAGATCGCTTACATGGCGAAAAGAATCCTTTCAAGTATTGTTCACTGTCGTGTCTCGGGTACGAATAATGTGCAAGACTAATGTACATATATTTATACATATTTACAGTTTAAATGTATATTTATAAAGATTACATCAGAGTTATTGTACTCTAATGACAGGAGTCAGCTCGCGCGAACCATCCGGAGCGAAGACGGGGCGGTGTCCTCACCATGTAATAATACCTTCACCGCCGGTATCGATTTAGTTGGATTACTCTTATGAGTATTATTGCCTGTCCATGTCCTGGAAACAATACTCTAAGGCTTAGCATGACCAGTCGGCCTTTTTACAATTGCCGGACTCTTCTCCGATTGGTCCAACTGCCATCCCTAGCTAGGGCAGGCGTTAACCGAACACTCTTAATTAGTATCTTTAAAATGCTTATTTTATTGAATGTTATCTACAAGTATTGTACAGAATAGTTGGTTAAATTTATGTCACAGTTACAATGCACACAATAATTTCTATATTGCTTGAGGGCAGAACGTTCGTAAACAGACACGAAATGTTATAAATGGTTATGTCACGGTGCGGTCGGCGGTCGGACGGTCGGTCGGCCCGCCGCCGCCGCGCGTCACTCGCCATCGCCATGCTCTAGGGATTCCTATAACATTGCACAGAGTATCGATATAATACTCGTATAGTATGACTTCATATATATTGTTAGTTGTCAAGCCGAGTAGAGTGTGAAATAATTCACGTATGTTATACCTTACCTTATTAATGTGTCCTGTTCAACATAGACCACAGCCAATATGAAGATAGAGTCGTTACGGCAGCGGTTGGCGATCACAATTGGGGGTTATAAGTTCTCCAGGAGAATGTGGCTACCCATTCTAGTGGTCAACCCTCAGCCCATGTTCACCAGAGTGTTTAGTCTTCTCTCATTTTAAGTAGATGTATTCTAATCAATTACATATATAGGCCTATTATCTCGTATCAGTGGTGCTGTACTGCTGCGCTTATCGCAGCTGTACACCTTTTCACTTATTGGGTGATAAGTCAATATTACTTCCTGTCTCCCACTTTGCCTAAGAGAGAAGTGGAATCACTCTTGTTCAATTCCTTTTCTTTAACTTTTCTAATTAAATTTGTCGCGGGTTCTAAGACAATTAAAATGTTATCCCGGGAAACCAGTGAAGTCCCGGGAAGTCAAACCTTGGTGTCACTTATGGTGACCATTGTGGATCCTGGCTTACAGGTGTTAGAATGGTGGGAATGTGTGGTGGGATTAGATGTATTCTTTCGAAATTTTTTTAGTGTTTGTAAAACTTAATGTTTTCGTCTTTTTAATCTATATCAGTATGTAAGTATGTATTTACTATATCCAGTAGAGGTTCGAACCCGCACCTATTGGGAATCCGGCCCAATCGTGCTGCCACTTACACCATCGTGAACTGCAAATTTCGCTTCATATTATATCTTACGTCTTCAAGGTGACGTATGCCATCTTTTGCATGTCAATTTTGCATGTCCTAAAATGAGTGTTTTCTAAGTTTCAAAATATAATTGTTTCGCAACGAGTATTTTTTTTATCGTAAATCTGATTTAAATCATAGATGATTTAACTTTAGAATAATGAAATAATTAAAATCATAGATTTATATATCAATTATTTTTTGAAATTTGAAAACACTCTTCTAAAATTTCATTTTTCAAGATTATTGAAGCAAAGAGGCGATATATAATATTTGAGAGCAGAATTGTAATCGATCATAATACATTTTGTTCATAAATCAATTGCAAGCTCTAAATGCGGAGGCACGTCCGGCACGCGGGCGGCGGGCGGTGGGGGGCGCCCCAGGCGAAGGGCGGCCCCGCGCTCCGTCAGCCGCTGGGGCCGCATTCCGTCTGCAGTTCAGCCTAAACATTTAAATTACGCCGCCTTTGAAATTTTAAACTTCTTAAAATAAATTCTTTGTGAGGCGGTACTTTGTGCGTCCCGTCACTTCTATGAAGTCGCGTTTGATGATATTTATGGAGGAGGAGACGACACTATACATACATACATATATACAGCTTGTCAAATAATCATAATAAATACTAAATATAAGGTAGAATTAGCTATTATATAAAAAATATATAGGTATTTACTCCTGGCTATATTCAGTAGTGGTAGATAGAGCTACACCGTTCATATTTTTTGTCTAAAATCCGTGGCAATGTGTTGTAGTGCTTCGTTCGATGAACATAACAGCCGGAAGCTTAGTTTTCTGGGTGGGTTTGGTTTGTAAGTTGTGTATTCGCTGTGTAGCGACACACTGTATTGCAAACGTCTTTGAGCGTCAGTAACACTCACCAGCGGTAACAGTTACTGGTGAGCAGCACTCTTGCTCGTTTGCCACCATAAGCAATAAAAAAGTAAATTATTATTAGTTTAAATTACAAAACGCAATTCTAATTGTATTGCAAAGTAATTTTGTTTAACAATTAACATATTAAATCATTCTCAATCATCATCTCAGCTTATTTAAGTCCCACTGCTGGGCACGAGCCTCTTACGTAAAAAAGGAAAGTTCTCCTCCTGTACAACGGTGGTCGGACGGCTTAGTATAAGGTTTCAGTTAGAGTTTTGTTTATATAAATGTTACATGTATATTATATACTATACCACTTAGTCGTGTTTTATGACACCCACAAGCAATATATGCAGGAGCGGCTCTAGCACATGTAGCGCCCGGGGGCAAGCAGTCACCTGGCGCCCTCTTGTATCAATATATGCAGGAGCGGCTCTAGCACATGTAGCGCCCGGGTGCAAGCAATCACCTGGCGCCCTCTTGTATCAATATATGCGCCCGGGGGCAAGCAATCACCTGGCGCCCTCTTGTATCAATATATGCAGGAGCGGCTCTAGCACATGTAGCGCCCGGGTGCAAGCAATCACCTGGCGCCCTCTTGTATCAATATATGCAGGAGCGGCTCTAGCACATGTAGCGCCCGGGTGCAAGCAATCACCTGGCGCCCTCTTGTATCAATATATGCAGGAGCGGCTCTAGCACATGTAGCGCCCGGGTGCAAGCAATCACCTGGCGCCCTCTTGTATCAATATATGCAGGAGCGGCTCTAGCACATGTAGCGCCCGGGGGCAAGCAATCACCTGGCGCCCTCTTGTATCAATATATGCAGGAGCGGCTCTAGCACATGTAGCGCCCGGGTGCAAGCAATCACCTGGCGCCCTCTTGTATCAATATATGCAGGAGCGGCTCTAGCACATGTAGCGCCCGGGGGCAAGCAATCACCTGGCGCCCTCTTGTATCAATATATGCAGGAGCGGCTCTAGCACATGTAGCGCCCGGGTGCAAGCAATCACCTGGCGCCCTCTTGTATCAATATATGCAGGAGCGGCTCTAGCACATGTAGCGCCCGGGTGCAAGCAATCACCTGGCGCCCTCTTGTATCAATATATGCAGGAGCGGCTCTAGCACATGTAGCGCCCGGGTGCAAGCAATCACCTGGCGCCCTCTTGTATCAATATATGCAGGAGCGGCTCTAACACATGTAGCGCCCGGGGGCAAGCAATCACCTGGCGCCCTCTTGTATCAATATATGCAGGAGCGGCTCTAGCACATGTAGCGCCCGGGGGCAAGCAATCACCTGGCGCCCTCTTGTATCAATATATGCAGGAGCGGCTCTAGCACATGTAGCGCCCGGGTGCAAGCAATCACCTGGCGCCCTCTTGTATCAATATATGCAGGAGCGGCTCTAGCACATGTAGCGCCCGGGTGCAAGCAATCACCTGGCGCCCTCTTGTATCAATATATGCAGGAGCGGCTCTAGCACATGTAGCGCCCGGGTGCAAGCAATCACCTGGCGCCCTCTTGTATCAATATATGCAGGAGCGGCTCTAGCACATGTAGCGCCCGGGGGCAAGCAATCACCTGGCGCCCTATTGTATCAATATATGCAGGAGCGGCTCTAGCACATGTAGCGCCCGGGGGCAAGCAATCACCTGGCGCCCTCTTGTATCAATATATGCAGGAGCGGCTCTAGCACATGTAGCGCCCGGGGGCAAGCAATCACCTGGCGCCCTCTTGTATCAATATATGCAGGAGCGGCTCTAGCACATGTAGCGCCCGGGTGCAAGCAATCACCTGGCGCCCTCTTGTATCAATATATGCAGGAGCGGCTCTAGCACATGTAGCGCCCGGGTGCAAGCAATCACCTGGCGCCCTCTTGTATCAATATATGCAGGAGCGGCTCTAACACATGTAGCGCCCGGGGGCAAGCAATCACCTGGCGCCCTCTTGTATCAATATATGCAGGAGCGGCTCTAGCACATGTAGCGCCCGGGGGCAAGCAATCACCTGGCGCCCTCTTGTATCAATATATGCAGGAGCGGCTCTAGCACATGTAGCGCCCGGGTGCAAGCAATCACCTGGCGCCCTCTTGTATCAATATATGCAGGAGCGGCTCTAGCACATGTAGCGCCCGGGTGCAAGCAATCACCTGGCGCCCTCTTGTATCAATATATGCAGGAGCGGCTCTAGCACATGTAGCGCCCGGGTGCAAGCAATCACCTGGCGCCCTCTTGTATCAATATATGCAGGAGCGGCTCTAGCACATGTAGCGCCCGGGGGCAAGCAATCACCTGGCGCCCTCTTGTATCAATATATGCAGGAGCGGCTCTAGCACATGTGGCGCCCGGGGGCAAGCAATCACCTGGCGCCCTCTTGTATCAATATATGCAGGAGCGGCTCTAGCACATGTAGCGCCCGGGGGCAAGCAATCACCTGGCGCCCTCTTGTATCAATATATGCAGGAGCGGCTCTAGCACATGTAGCGCCCGGGGGCAAGCAATCACCTGGCGCCCTCTTGTATCAATATATGCAGGAGCGGCTCTAGCACATGTAGCGCCCGGGGGCAAGCAATCACCTGGCGCCCTCTTGTATCAATATATGCAGGAGCGGCTCTAGCACATGTAGCGCCCGGGGGCAAGCAATCACCTGGCGCCCTCTTGTATCAATATATGCAGGAGCGGCTCTAGCACATGTAGCGCCCGGGGGCAAGCAATCACCTGGCGCCCTCTTGTATCAATATATGCAGGAGCGGCTCTAGCACATGTAGCGCCCGGGGGCAAGCAATCACCTGGCGCCCTCTTGTATCAATATATGCAGGAGCGGCTCTAGCACATGTAGCGCCCGGGGGCAAGCAATCACCTGGCGCCCTCTTGTATCAATATATGCAGGAGCGGCTCTAGCACATGTAGCGCCCGGAGGCAAGCAATCACCTGGCGCCCTCTTGTATCAATATATGCAGGAGCGGCTCTAGCACATGTAGCGCCCGGGGGCAAGCAATCACCTGGCGCCCTCTTGTATCAATATATGCAGGAGCGGCTCTAGCACATGTAGCGCCCGGGGGCAAGCAATCACCTGGCGCCCTCTTGTATCAATATATGCAGGAGCGGCTCTAGCACATGTAGCGCCCGGGGGCAAGCAATCACCTGGCGCCCTCTTGTATCAATATATGCAGGAGCGGCTCTAGCACATGTAGCGCCCGGGGGCAAGCAATCACCTGGCGCCCTCTTGTATCAATATATGCAGGAGCGGCTCTAGCACATGTAGCGCCCGGGGGCAAGCAATCACCTGGCGCCCTCTTGTATCAATATATGCAGGAGCGGCTCTAGCACATGTAGCGCCCGGGGGCAAGCAATCACCTGGCGCCCTCTTGTATCAATATATGCAGGAGCGGCTCTAGCACATGTAGCGCCCGGGGGCAAGCAATCACCTGGCGCCCTCTTGTATCAATATATGCAGGAGCGGCTCTAGCACATGTAGCGCCCGGGGGCAAGCAATCACCTGGCGCCCTATTGTATCAATATATGCAGGAGCGGCTCTAGCACATGTAGCGCCCGGGGGCAAGCAATCACCTGGCGCCCTCTTGTATCAATATATGCAGGAGCGGCTCTAGCACATGTAGCGCCCGGGGGCAAGCAATCACCTGGCGCCCTCTTGTATCAATATATGCAGGAGCGGCTCTAGCACATGTAGCGCCCGGGGGCAAGCAATCACCTGGCGCCCTCTTGTATCAATATATGCAGGAGCGGCTCTAGCACATGTAGCGCCCGGGGGCAAGCAATCACCTGGCGCCCTCTTGTATCAATATATGCAGGAGCGGCTCTAGCACATGTAGCGCCCGGGGGCAAGCAATCACCTGGCGCCCTCTTGTATCAATATATGCAGGAGCGGCTCTAGCACATGTAGCGCCCGGGGGCAAGCAATCACCTGGCGCCCTCTTGTATCAATATATGCAGGAGCGGCTCTAGCACATGTAGCGCCCGGGGGCAAGCAATCACCTGGCGCCCTCTTGTATCAATATATGCAGGAGCGGCTCTAGCACATGTAGCGCCCGGGGGCAAGCAATCACCTGGCGCCCTCTTGTATCAATATATGCAGGAGCGGCTCTAGCACATGTAGCGCCCGGGGGCATGCAATCACCTGGCGCCCTCTTGTATCAATATATGCAGGAGCGGCTCTAGCACATGTAGCGCCCGGGGGCAAGCAATCACCTGGCGCCCTCTTGTATCAATATATGCAGGAGCGGCTCTAGCACATGTGGCGCCCGGGGGCAAGCAATCACCTGGCGCCCTCTTGTATCAATATATGCAGGAGCGGCTCTAGCACATGTAGCGCCCGGGGGCAAGCAATCACCTGGCGCCCTCTTGTATCAATATATGCAGGAGCGGCTCTAGCACATGTAGCGCCCGGGGGCAAGCAATCACCTGGCGCCCTCTTGTATCAATATATGCAGGAGCGGCTCTAGCACATGTAGCGCCCGGGGGCAAGCAATCACCTGGCGCCCTCTTGTATCAATATATGCAGGAGCGGCTCTAGCACATGTAGCGCCCGGGGGCAAGCAATCACCTGGCGCCCTCTTGTATCAATATATGCAGGAGCGGCTCTAGCACATGTAGCGCCCGGGGGCAAGCAATCACCTGGCGCCCTCTTGTATCAATATATGCAGGAGCGGCTCTAGCACATGTAGCGCCCGGGGGCAAGCAATCACCTGGCGCCCTCTTGTATCAATATATGCAGGAGCGGCTCTAGCACATGTAGCGCCCGGGGGCAAGCAATCACCTGGCGCCCTCTTGTATCAATATATGCAGGAGCGGCTCTAGCACATGTAGCGCCCGGGGGCAAGCAATCACCTGGCGCCCTCTTGTATCAATATATGCAGGAGCGGCTCTAGCACATGTAGCGCCCGGGGGCAAGCAATCACCTGGCGCCCTCTTGTATCAATATATGCAGGAGCGGCTCTAGCACATGTAGCGCCCGGGGGCATGCAATCACCTGGCGCCCTCTTGTATCAATATATGCAGGAGCGGCTCTAGCACATGTAGCGCCCGGGGGCAAGCAATCACCTGGCGCCCTCTTGTATCAATATATGCAGGAGCGGCTCTAGCACATGTAGCGCCCGGGGGCAAGCAATCACCTGGCGCCCTCTTGTATCAATATATGCAGGAGCGGCTCTAGCACATGTAGCGCCCGGGGGCAAGCAATCACCTGGCGCCCTCTTGTATCAATATATGCAGGAGCGGCTCTAGCACATGTGGCGCCCGGGGGCAAGCAATCACCTGGCGCCCTCTTGTATCAATATATGCAGGAGCGGCTCTAGCACATGTAGCGCCCGGGGGCAAGCAATCACCTGGCGCCCTCTTGTATCAATATATGCAGGAGCGGCTCTAGCACATGTAGCGCCCGGGGGCAAGCAATCACCTGGCGCCCTCTTGTATCAATATATGCAGGAGCGGCTCTAGCACATGTAGCGCCCGGGGGCAAGCAATCACCTGGCGCCCTCTTGTATCAATATATGCAGGAGCGGCTCTAGCACATGTAGCGCCCGGGGGCAAGCAATCACCTGGCGCCCTCTTGTATCAATATATGCAGGAGCGGCTCTAGCACATGTAGCGCCCGGGGGCAAGCAATCACCTGGCGCCCTCTTGTATCAATATATGCAGGAGCGGCCCTAGCACATGTAGCGCCCGGGGGCAAGCAATCACCTGGCGCCCTCTTGTATTAATATATGCAGGAGCGGCTCTAGCACATGTAGCGCCCGGGGGCAAGCAATCACCTGGCGCCCTCTTGTATCAATATATGCAGGAGCGGCTCTAGCACATGTAGCGCCCGGGGGCAAGCAATCACCTGGCGCCCTCTTGTATCAATATATGCAGGAGCGGCTCTAGCACATGTAGCGCCCGGGGGCAAGCAATCACCTGGCGCCCTCTTGTATCAATATATGCAGGAGCGGCTCTAGCACATGTAGCGCCCGGGTGCAAGCAATCACCTGGCGCCCTCTTGTATCAATATATGCAGGAGCGGCTCTAGCACATGTAGCGCCCGGGGGCAAGCAATCACCTGGCGCCCTCTTGTATCAATATATGCAGGAGCGGCTCTAGCACATGTAGCGCCCGGGGGCAAGCAATCACCTGGCGCCCTCTTGTATCAATATATGCAGGAGCGGCTCTAGCACATGTAGCGCCCGGGTGCAAGCAATCACCTGGCGCCCTCTTGTATCAATATATGCAGGAGCGGCTCTAGCACATGTAGCGCCCGGGGGCAAGCAATCACCTGGCGCCCTCTTGTATCAATATATGCAGGAGCGGCTCTAGCACATGTAGCGCCCGGGGGCAAGCAATCACCTGGCGCCCTCTTGTATCAATATATGCAGGAGCGGCTCTAGCACATGTAGCGCCCGGGTGCAAGCAATCACCTGGCGCCCTCTTGTATCAATATATGCAGGAGCGGCTCTAGCACATGTAGCGCCCGGGTGCAAGCAATCACCTGGCGCCCTCTTGTATCAATATATGCAGGAGCGGCTCTAGCACATGTAGCGCCCGGGTGCAAGCAATCACCTGGCGCCCTCTTGTATCAATATATGCAGGAGCGGCTCTAGCACATGTAGCGCCCGGGTGCAAGCAATCACCTGGCGCCCTCTTGTATCAATATATGCAGGAGCGGCTCTAGCACATGTAGCGCCCGGGTGCAAGCAATCACCTGGCGCCCTCTTGTATCAATATATGCAGGAGCGGCTCTAGCACATGTAGCGCCCGGGGGCAAGCAGTCACCGGGCGCCCTCTTGTATCAAAATGTGTGAACAAAATGGAATAGGTTCATAGTTACAACACGTTCGACTAAATTTCGAATCTCGCTGGAATGTGTTGTTCCATGCTGAGTCTCGTTGTTTTGACAAAAAACCAGGTAAACGCGATTGGATTATTGAGGTACAGTGAACATGGCAACAAAGCAACCTACCCAAACCTGTCAAATAACGCATCCACTACGTCTATAAATGGTTAGGTACGTCGCGTACGGTGCGCCCGCTCCGTACGGTGCGTTACAGTGGAGGCTCTGTGTCCCGAGCGGCTCTCGGCGCCCGCTAGCAGCCGGCGCCCGGGTGCACCGCACCCTCTACACTATAGGTAAAGCCGGCCCTGAATATAAGGGTTGGTAGTATTCATGCCGCTACCACAGAACCAAATAGGATATATACATATGTAATGAAATGCTATGTCATTTGATAATTGCAAGTTATGGATCCCAGCGATAAGGCAATGGTTCTCATCGTAATATGGAAAGTTGAAAAACACAAAATAAAACGCAGTACCCGTATAGTCTATAAAAAATAGCTTTATCTCTGTAACAGTTGTCACTAGTGCCGCACACTTACGATGCAGTCTGTATTTTTGTCGATATAATTTCTTATTTTTTGGTGTAAATATTCATATTTTTATTTTCATAATTCTGTTGAGATATACATAAGTGGCATGTAAAGAATGAAATTATAGACTATACAATCAATTGTGGTAGGACCACGCTGTTGACAGTTTTCTGTTTTCAGCCGCGGGCCGGTCCGTCCGGGGTAGTACCACACTGAGCAGAATATCGACGACTGAGTAGTGGCAATGTGCTATTGCGCTTCGTTCGGTGAGCGAGAGAGCCGGAAGACCAACTGGGTGGGTTTGGGGATTTTTTGGTGGGAAGCGGCCCAAGCCAATATATATTGTACCCTTGGTATTGCAAAGCTTCACGGGCGGCAGTGACACTTACCATCAGGTGTGCTGCTTGCTCGTTTGCCACCATAAGCAATAAAAACAAAAATATAAAATAACATTGTAATAATGACGCGTATTCATAATTACTTCATCGGTTTTGTCGCTATCTGTCACAGAGATCAAGCTATATTTTAAGGACTATAATTAATCACACACTCGCGATAATGAACACCATCCTACTAAGTTATATAATACCAAATGCAAGAATAGCCTCAAACTGACAGCCGCTCGTGCCTTACATGCTATGATAGTCCCACAAAAACACGATATTTTCTTTACTTGCACATCATTTTATACAACTTGGTAAATCTAAACTTGGAGAACTATTATACTGGTATGCCTAATAAGCTGTCCGAGGTTGTACGAAGTTTGTTAACATGTACTGGCATTAACGTGAGTTCGTACCTAGAGGAGATTCGTGCTCACCACTTTTAAAATAATAGTATGATAATACAAACAGAGGGCACGATATCGGGGAAACCGGACAATTTATTACAATTAGGTAAAGTGACCAATTTACTTACACAATTGATCTATTAGTTGCACATGACCTGGTAGTATAAGACCACATTGACTGTGCACCATGTGTGCACTGTGAGCTCTACTACCATGGCATCTAGAATTGTATTGTGGTTGATGATTGGAGCGCTCGTCGTCGAGAATACCTGGGGTAGTCCTGTGGTAGGTATTTGACATCACCCCTTGTGTATTATAATCATACACGTCCCACAGCTGGGCTCTACATGTTTAATACTATATTATTAAATTAACATGTTTTTTGTTTTAAATGTAGTGTTTGAAATATTTCAAATCGTGAAATACTTTTAAATTTTTTTTTTAATATTAAGATAACTGACCCAACATAATTATGCTGTTCTGTAAAAATATAAAAAAATATATAGAATAAAATACCTTAGCTCTATCGCATTCAATTGTCAATATAAAATAATCTTTCACTCTTTAAATATTTTTGTTTTGGCAGAGTGAAGGACTGCCGCTGGGACTAGTTTCCGACCTCACATCACGTCTAGGCCCTGGGACGAGAGGCACTTCACGGCTGCAGGAGCCACGATTGGCGCTGCCCTCCTCACAAGACTTGGAGGCCATCAAGAAAGTTGCACAGATCCTCGTCATGCTTGGACAACAGGTATTTAATATAATATAATTTTCTATTTACTATCACATATTGTGAACTAAGTTATAGGACGAGTCGTATGCATTTTTTTATAAAAACTAAGGAGCTATCTTTTGTATTCTGGTAGGACTTTACAATTATACAATTAACGGACGCAAATAACGCAGACATAGGACAACGGTTTGTGGATCGCACAAAGTATTGTCCTGTGTGAGAATCAGATCAAGTAGATCGACGGTATCTTAACCACTACACCATTTGCGAAATCAAAATCGTTAATATGATGTTAGTTTGGCTTAAATTCTTAATCAGTGAAACAGGATCATGTCAATCAGAAAACTTTTAATTTTAATACGTATGTAGTCAGAGCTATGCTATAGATACTACTACTATGCATAACTACGTTATAATTAACACTATAAAATAATATGATAATTGTACACTTTACAGGTGATACCGGCGATCATAGGTGAGCCACAGAGTTATCAAACGCCCGACGAGGCGGCGCCTGCACCTGAAGACATGTCCAACAACAGCGGGAGCATTGACAAACAACCAGTGACTTTAATTTAGTTGTACATTTATTCATCGTCTTCAGGACATATACGTCCCACTATTGGGCGTGGGCTACACCACAATGATAGACAATTGACGTAATTAAACTGTATTGTATATTTGTAATTGTATAGCTACTTCTACGTAAAACTACACAGGTATATATAAGCTGAACCCAATATTGTATTGGACCTGTAAAGTTTAAAGTTATTTGTTCTGTTAGAATGTTTAAACATAAAATAATAATTTTTGTTTGCCGAGACAATATTTAATTATTTTCACCGGTAGTTTAATGGTGAGTTTGACACATCGCCACAGAGATGTCTTGATTTCCTGCTCAATGTATGCAAAGTAGACTTTACCTTCATATCTAAAGGGTTTTATAATGGTGTGTGGATATGTGTGAGATAGGCTCCTTCGTCAATGGATGATGGCGATCCAAAGGCGATATGGTGATATGGATTTACGAACTTCTAAGTATTTTAAATTAAGTCTATATATTTAGAGGACTAACTTTGTGGATTATTTTTCATTTTTGTAACTAAACCGCTGTGTCTATTTATTGGGTGTGACTTTACAAACATATGTCATATTGTCATACTTAATAGACTCAAATTACAAGCGGACTGGGAACAATTTGTAAGAAAACTCTTGTATTGCGCGGGATCGAACTAGCGGCACTCGCGATCTCTCGATTTCCAAGTCTAGTTGGGACAAAATAAAAGTATAATTTTCTTCTACATACATATTTATATTTAAAGTTTGTATTTATATCCGTTGTGTATTGCCGCATGCCGGGCTCGTCAATACATTAGATGAGGTTATAAATTACATGTTTATGGTTTGTTATGTGATGGTGTGTAAAGCGGAATAGTTTGTTTTGAATTATTAATATTAAGCTGCCGCCCTCACGGGCAGCCTCGTAGACGTGAAATTATAAAAATATAATCTGATCTGATAATATATCTGATCCATCTGATAATATATCTGATCCAAGTCACAGAATTTACGGCAATAATTTATATTTCTCGTAAGGGGACGTCACGTCATCTTTTTTTTAGTTTTTTTAAACCAGACTAGTTTGGTCCAGTTCTGACAATGGCATCCATGAGAATACCATATAAGGCTTAAATGTAATGAAGTCGGTTTTTTTATTAACATTTTTAGCAGAGTATGAGTAGTCTACATAACTTTCTTGCAATATTAGCTGACAGATGCCAGAGAGGGGTCTGTTAAATATATTCCAGTCATTTCAAAGATTGTTCCCAATTTTATAAGATTTGTCTGCAGTAATAATTTTATTTCTGAAATAAATGTAACCAGCCATTTTAATAAAGATTAACAGGAGCGAACAGAGAGATAAAAATAAAAATAACGTACTTTCATAGTAGGTGCCTTATAATACTTTCTTAAGTAATTATTAATTAATAAAAAACTGTAAATTTACCTACAGAAAACTCTAGATCTATTTTATTTAATTGTGTAGATAGTACGTATATCTATATGATAGATCTGTACCTTACTGATGATATGAAACGTAGTTGTTAATACAGTCGGGTAGTCGGGAGACTGAACGCGCGCCACGCGCCGCCGCTACCGCAGGGGACAAGCGGTCTGGCGCACCATTATTGAAATACCAGATACAGACGAGCTCAGCTGTACCAAGCAGCAATCACAGTTACTAACGGAATTCCAATGAATTATTGACAATGACATATATAGTATAACTGCGAGTATTCGAACGAAGTCGTCTGTATAGGAAAGTTTTACAGAGATTTCGGTATAACGTTTACATTAATTTTTATCTATGTATATATAGGTATCTTATTCACATTTATTATTAGTATAAAGTCTCTATTGGTGCTTGTTCGTTAAGAAATATTAACGTATGGTTACATGAGAGGCAAATCTTGAAATAATGTTTCATGCAAACTTGTCCCTACTACTTTGTTCAATGATCACGTTATATAAATTGTATAATTTATATTATGTATGTAAACATACTTACAGTTGAAGACTACACAAGTGATGTAGTCACATACACTTCAACATCAGCTCTACGTGTGTCGTGCTCGCGTCATATCGTATTGGTGCCGTACATACACGGAAAAAGTCCACACATTTTGCATGCCTGCTCAGATGAATGCTATATTTTAAATAAAATACTACAAATTGTGTCATTAAGACCAAGATAGATTTTATTTCTATGTAACCAATATAAACGTAAATTCGAAAATTCTAGAATTAAGATTCCTACTTCGTCTATGCGTATAGTATAGAGACTATAGAATATAGACGAACAGTAGCATAGGGTACAGTAGTAGTAATAGGGTAGTTAGTATTCATGGTCTTATGAGTCTACAGGTGGTAGCAATACTTACCAGCAGGTGTGCTCCTTGCTCGTTTGTCATTATCAGTCTTAAAAAAAAAACATAGTATACGGCCCAGACCCTATTATAACCAAGCATGGATTCAGTTTTTGTTTTACATTTCCTAGATGAATACTGCTACGCGTTGTCTTATCATACTTATGTGAAGTTATGTGTGCTCTCCTACTCTGTGTTCTACTAAAATGTTACATAAAGGCAGCTCCATCTATTAACAGTTGCTGCCATGACATTTTATACGTTTAGAAACGTCTACTACTAGTAACAAAGATATTTCCATTACAAAGTCATTGCAAATTTTCAACTAAATGACTGTTATCTAGTTCGCAACTTTACGAATGGTCTATAAACTTGACTACGGCACTCCAATATACTATCTACATATAATAAGTAGTTGTTTGTGTGTTCTAATACACTTTAAATGAAACATTTTGTTAGTTTGTTCAACTCTAACAGTTCGTACCCTTGACACGCATTGGCCGTGTAAATATTGCTAATTAAAGAGTACGTACGTACATATATGTGATATATGTATATACGTGTCTGTTACATAACGGTACGTTACATATTTCAAGATACATACATACATACATATCATCACGCCATATCCCTTGCAGGGTAGGCAGAGAGAACAGAGTGCCAGAGAACTCTATCTCTGCATACTTCACTCGCTTCCTCAACATTCATAATTCTCTTCATACACGCTCGCCGGTTTCGGAGACTCTTGACTCCACCTTCCTTCAGTACATGACCGATCTGGTCTAGGTAGGTTAGTCTCGGTCTCCCTCGGTACCTACATCCTTCCACTTTCGCATTGTATATCTTCTTAACCAGGCGTTCGTTCGGCATTCTTTCCACATGTCCGAACCATCGGAGCATTCCCTTTCGCATCTTTACACCAATACTCTCTTTCATACCTACTCGCTCTCTTACGTCGTCGTTACGAATGCGGTCGGTCAGCCTAACTCCACAGATTTTCCGCAGAGATCGCATTTCGACCGCATTAATTTTACTATCATACTCTTTTCTGCATACCCAACTCTCGCTTCCATACAGTAATGTTGGGACAAGCACTGCGTTATGTATTGCTACACGTGCCTTCTGGCTGAGGTGGTGGCTGCCGAAAAGATGCCCCAACGCTCCGTTCACTCTATTTCCCGCATTCACTCTTCGCTCTATATCAGTGGTGTACCTTCCATCTCGGCTAAATCCACATCCAAGATATACAAATTCATCCACTTGCTCTAGTACATCATTACCTATTGTTACTCTTACATCTGTTCTGGTTTTATCTCTTTCAAAGACCATTATTTTGGTTTTGCTCACATTCACGCGTAGACCCCTTTTCTTACAATCTTCTGTCATTGTGTCGACTAGGGTCTGCAGGTCAGTCGCTGACTGTGCCAGCAGGACTGCACTCATCTGCATAAAGCAGAGCAGTGACCACTGAGTCGCCCATCTGGACTCCCACATTCATATCATTCAACCTTTGGAGACATTTATCCAGATATATGATAAACAGCCTGGCTGACAGAACGCACCCCTGCTTAACGCCGATATTGACGTCAAACCAAGGCGGCATTCCATCATCCAGCCGCACACAGGCTCTACAGCCCATGTAACTGGACTGCACAGCCTGTAGCAGTTTACCGTTAATACCATACTCCGGTAAAATGTCCCAAAGTTCCTTTCGTACAACCGTGTCAAATGCTCTCTCCAGATCCACAAAACTGCAGAAAACCCTCTGACCTAGAGCCAGATGCTTCTCCACAATGTTGCGCAGAGAGAACACTTGATCCATGCATCCCCTTCCACTCCTGAAACCTCCTTGTGTCTCACACAGTAAACCATCGGACACCATCCTCATTCTCCTTTCAATAACTTTTCCATACACTTTTGCTGCCAAACTGGTCAAGCTTATGGCTCTGTAATTTGCGCAGTCATAACGTGAACCCTTGTTTTTAAACAAAGGCACGATGACTGCGCTATTCCAGTCCCTGGGAACCATTCCCGAGCTCCAACATAAATTGAGGAGCAACAGGAACGCCTCCCAGACACAAGAGCCACCGAGCTTGATCATCTCGGCAGACACCATATCAATGCCCGCTGCCTTACCATTTTTCAAACTTCTTATCGCCCATTCAACTTCATCCATACTGATGCCATCGGAGGACGCCGTTGTCGAATGTTGATCTACTAAACCACATCCAACACCGGCGCCAACCGTAGCATCCGCATACATATCGCCAAAATATTCACTCCATCGGCTTAACACGTCTTGTGTTTGTGTAAGAATGTCTCCACCTTTAGACCTTATTTTATTCATTCTGAAGGCTGACCAACCACCCCGAGACTTCTTCACCTCCCTCCAAAAGAGTTTGGTGTTACCCTCGAAGTTTTTAGTCAGCCTATCTTCTGCACTCATACTTGCTCTATCACGTTTCTCTTTCACTAAGGCCTTGGTGTCATTCTTACATTGCCGATATATTTCTTTCTTCTGTTCAGTCATACTGTCATTCAGATTCAAAGAAGAGACATAGTCCAGCCACGCTTTCTTCTTTTGCTCTACGGAAGCTGCCACTTCCGCATCCCACCATGCATCACCATTTGTTTTTCTATGCTTCTTTGAACTTCCACATACTTCTTTCGCTGTATCTACCATACTCTCTTTCAATACTCTCCAGCATTCTTCAATGTCCGATTGCGGCTGGCTTGCCATCGTCAGCCGTTCTCGGACACCCTCTGCATACTTTTCTCTTACACACTCTTCTTGCAACCTTTCAACCTTTATTCTTTCAAGCCCTCCGAAGTGGACACGCTCTCGCCAGTGCCTCCACTTTCTGAACAGACCACTAAATCTCGCAATAACGAGATAGTGGTCCGTGTCGACTGTGGGGCCCCTGTAGGCTCTTGCGTCCAATATTTTGCTTCGGAGGCGACTGTCTACCAAAATTAAATCTATTATGCTTTTCTGTTCATTCCTTCTCCATGTATACATATGGATGTCCTTATGTTGGAAAAATGTGTTTGACACAATAAGGTTTCTCTCCATGCATACATCCGCTATGAGCCTACCTGCGTCGTTCACTCTCTTATCACCAAATGGACCAAGTACGTCCTCATAGTCGGGACGCTTGGTCCCCACCCATCCGTTCAAATCTCCGCATACAATCACGCGTTCACTGGTTTCTGCCATATCCAGAATATTGCTAATTAAAGAGTACGTACGTACATATATGTGATATATGTATATACGTGTCTGTTACATAACGGTACGTTACATATTTCAAGATCACACAGTTAAATAATATAATAGCTGTAACATATTGTTACCTTGTAACTATATGACAGAAACGATGACAGTATCGTTTGAGTTACATGCACATACGTACGCGTACACACACACACTCACACATGCACGCACGCACTAACGTACATACTGGATACGTTGTGATAATGTGTGCGTGTGTTTGTATTGATCCTTTAAGATGAAGATAACTTGTTGACATTTGAAATAGGCATATAACATACTGCTTGCGGCACACGACCGCCGCGCCGCCCCAACACAGTTGTACCTACTGTCCATGTCGATAGCCTTGCGGTCACAGTCTTGTGCTGTACGATTCTCCACTTCTGGACCTCCAGTTATCGAAGTGCCAACACACTAAAGTCTAAACGTACCAGATATTTGTCACAAAGTAATTGGCTAGAAAGTTCAAAATTTGGTGCTTTGTGAATCATAATTTATTGAGCTTTAAACAAGCTTGGAGTCCATCCAAAGATTGATAAATTTTCCATTATATCGTGTATATTTTATGTGTAAATATGTAACTTCACGAGTGCCCCGCCACTAATTAAACCAAAAGATCATTAATTATACGGCCATAGATTACTTTGAAATTGGGAACAATGACTTTTTGTGACACCTAAGGGTGTTAGACAGTTAACGTTCTTCGTCTATTGGTCTATCACCACTTGGCAGTTCAGTGCATGACTCTCAAACACTAATAAAATGACTGATATAATTTATATTATTAAAAATATAACCTTGCTTACACAATCGTGACTTAGTACGAATTGATCTGATGATAAATATTGTATGCGAAGGTTTTTGACTCTTATTGGTTCATTAAACACTATTTATGTATGTTGCAAATGTATATAAAGTCTAATGCAGCATTGTAGTGTACTTGCAATCTCTTAAACATTCGCTAATTAATGGACTAACATTGTAACAATGTGGCCTTTGTTAGTTTTAAATTCGAGGCCTAATGTTGTTTATATTAAAAAGAATTATTTTTTTTAATGAGATCACTTGGCAACGAAAATTAAAGTGCAACTTTAATCCACATCCACTTTAATGGATTGTGAATTTAAGTCTCAAGTGTGGTAATCATTTTTCGATTGTAAATGTTTTATTATAAATGTATGTTTTTATAATACCAGCATGTCCAACCCGTTGGTTTGTTTGTTAAATTCGATATATCGCAGCGCCACCTGGTGGTGAATTACATCAATGGGGATAACATATAAACTTCTCATAATAATTGGTCAAATAGTTTCTAAGTTTAGCGATGTCATATATACTAACATCCTCTTTATAGATATAGATGTCAAACAGTGTAATAAAAATAGTTTATTGGGCATTTTAGTTGTAGTGGGGTACGTGGCGTATGATGTACCATCATGTTATAAATTAATTTCGACCTCTTATGTATCGGTTGAAGCTGACGAAACTATCGTCGGCCATCGGGCGCCCAGTGAATACAGCGTTACCCAAGAGAACTGGGGGCCCTGTTCCCAGTCTATTTCCCTTGTTTTTGGTGCTTCACGAACATGCGGCGTACCTGATGGTATATGGTAAATACTATTCACCCTGCGGTGCCACAGGGACAGCCAGGTGGCTGCTTACCATAAGGTGAAGTGTAAGACCCCAGCTATTTCGCTCAACAAGTGAAATTCAGTGGTATATTGCTACTACTTCGTTTATTAGGACGTCGATTACATTATTGATATCCTGTGAGATTGTGGAACTATCCCGGACGGCGGATCCATTATAACTATAGACATAATGCTGCGTGGCACTACCACAAAAGAATATTCTGCCATTGGACTTCATACTTAGGACTCACAATAAAAACGCAGAAAATGTAGATGCTGTGCTGTACTATGTTAGGTACAGTTACTTAAAAATATTCTTTGGATTATATTTGTATATAGAAAAACTGCAATTGTAAGAAACAATATTTTAACTTTAAAACAATCTTATAATGTTTAGCCATCTATACAATTTTGCAGAAACTAAAAAAGACCTAGTATAATTTTATACAATTTAAACATGTAGGTGTCGCTAGCAGTTGCTCTTTATTTCTTCAACGCGTGTATAGATGTCGCACGCAACCGCAAATTAGTAAGCTTTGTTCTCCTTACGATGTGGTGTAACCATCTGATAGTGCAGTGATATATAAACTCAACAGCACACAACACGGACACTCCGCCAACTATCATCCACTGTGCACTTAATTGTGCTGAAAATAAAATCGTTAAAGTTCATATTAGCCTAACTCTATGTCTTTGTAGATATAAATAGCTCTGGTCTCTCTAAATTGTAACAAAATTTTCGAAGAATAGGTTGATTATTCATTATTATGTATCTCCTTTTTTCACGGGATCTTCCATAGGGAAGATGTCCGGTCCTTTGGGAGGCTTACATAGGGATATGGATCCAACACGCAGAGGCCTTTGGAGAAATTTAATCTAAATATTGGAATGGGACATCTACCGATGACATTCCACGTCTGCACATAACATACGTGGACTGCCAGCGGTAAGTGTAAAACTATTGTGTGATTATGGTAGCTAATATCTGATTATGGAAGTGGGTGCTTAGTGGACTGGTTCATCTTACATCTATGAAATTTTGACTGTCGTCTGCCTTCAAACCTATATTGAGAGATGAACGATGGCAGACGGTGACTCGCCAACTTACTGAATGGGCCCCCTAAACAGTCGCCACAGGCGCATAAGCCATACGGGCAACAGGGGGGCAACATTGGTGCAAGTGGCTAGGGGTGTCGAGCGGTAGGGTGATCGGACCGGGGAATTGTCAGGTCACCCGACGTGAGGCCACCGCGTGAGGGCGACGCCCCGACGGCGAAATCTGTCGGGGCGTTGACGAGAGGAACCCGCGAGGGTAAACCGCCGGGCGGGCCACCGAAGTCAAAAATCGGGTACCGGTGACCCGCTCGCACGGCGAAGAGAGAAGGTTTTACGGTGGGTCTATGGGGTCACGCGCCGCCTTTCCGTCACCCCGGACCGATTCGGCGGGGCGAGACGCATCCATAGCCCACCAATAAAAATAAAAAAGGGGTGTCGAGCGGTGCGGCGCCGGTTTCACCATTGAGTCTGTGATAAACAGAGCCATGATTATTCATTATTATTATAATATGTAATTATCATCATCATCAATGACGTCATCATTTGCCCAGCTCATATACGTCTCACTATTGGGGTCGAGCTTCTTCTATAATGGGAGAAAAATGATGCTTAAATAAAGCACGTTAGTCAGACTCAAATGGTATTTATTTCGAGTTTTCCTTCTCTTACAGTCATATTATTTGCGTACACCAAATAATACATACCACGAATAAAATTATAATCAGAAATCTGCTCTATGTGTGTAATTTCAGTCAAAATGCTTACTATATTGCGCGATATCTTTATTTTTCTGGGGACAGGCCTCCGCCGTCCCCGCCCGATCCATCCGGGGCGATGTAAGGGACGGCGTGCTACTCCATAATCTGCCGTACACACACCTCTCTATCGCCATATGGGCGGACCACCATTATTTGCTCCTGGATTTCCGTGACCGTATACTTAAACTGTCGTTTCGAAGTTACATTAAAAATGTTTTATAAACTAACGTGTTTATTTGTATGTATAATGCATTATTTTCGTCTGCCTATTTGTATTAAGTCATAACGAATTGCATAAATTGTTTACTGCTTTAAACAGCGACATCTCATGACGAGTATCATAAACTACCACGTGAACTACATCAAACAAATATTGTGCGTAGTTACTGTTGTACAAGTGTTTGTTTCGAATCAGGATCTACATTGCATATTATTTATTTGTAATGGTATATATAAATAAATATATGTATTACTTCTGTAATGACACAACGTAGAATATATTTACCACAAGTTCTTTCGCCCGCACTTATCAGAGACAACTAAGAAATATCTTTACAAGCAAAGTAAATCCAATAAACTACACGCATATGTATATAGATCTCAAACTATTATTACTAGCAGTGTGGTGAGTGTCGATGAGGTACATACCGAACAGTTCGTACCAGTGCACGACCGCCTCATACAAGTATCGCTGATGACGCTCGGTGCTGTAGAACACGCGCACCACGGAACAGTTCACCAGCGACATACCTTTACTGTCCACACAAACATCAGCTATCAACGTATGATTATGTAATATTGTTAAGAGCTTTATATCGATCAGTGCTAACTGCACCTGATGCTGCTGTCTGTCTGGTCAACAGGTTCAACAGTTATACAGGGTGCCCATTTCATTAGACCATGATACACTATCCAAATCAGTAAAAAAAAATAGTACCTAAGTTTTGATTAAATTGCCATACTGATAAGCGGTCAATACACTTGTACTATAAAAAAATCATGTAGGCATAAACTCATGCGTGTGACACTGAACTAGTAGGCAAATAGACACGCTCTCGCTGCGCTCACCGCCGCACAGCTGGTCGAAATGTACCTACAGGTCAATGTACGGTGACAAACCAACTGTTTTGATAAGAAACAAATCACTTTATCTCGGGATTGGGCAGAGCTAGGAGACTGCAACTAACTTTACTTGGGGTCGATACAATATGTACTCTTCTTTCATAGTACATATTGTAAAAGTTATTGGCAATAGTTTTATGACTGGCCGCCTGCCAGACGTCAACCCTCCTTGGGAATGTAATTGTTGACCAAACGGCATCAGATGGAGTTGGCCCAGGTCGTTAGAAGGCTCTTAGTCGTCTTTTACGACATCCTCGAGCAAAGTAAGGGTTGGTAGTATTCGTAGCCGCTACCACACAGCTTTATATAAAATAAATATAAAACTTAGGTACATAAAGTATAAAGTGGGGTGAGCGGTAAGCGCTAAGCACTCTCAACCCGGCGAACGAGGAAAATGATTGTGAGAATTTTATTATTATTAGTTAGGAAACTTACCTCAGAAAGCTCTTGTAGAGGTGGCTCTTCATTTCGTACCTCACGTTGGAGAGTAGTGCACGATGCAGGCGCCGCTGGCACGACACCACACAGTCGGGACAGTGCAACGAGTCCTGTAATTCCTCGGGCAGCGCCGCGGCGACCTCCGGCGACACACGCCCCGGGTACATATACATAAACTTCTCTGTATAGATTAAACTATTTTTATTAATTAAGCAAACTAATAGTGAATAACAAATCAAAAGTTTTTCGTATGGTGACTAATTGGGAAAGCAATTCGATCCCTTTTGCCTAAATCACGAGCCTCAGAAATGAGATATGAAAGACCTGGGTAGTATCAATGCAAGATTAGGGCAACTATAGAAATCAAGTTCTGTGCTGACGAGTCTGACGACAATAGAAGGTCGGCGTGAGGATAACAGTCAAAATTTATTTCTATTCTTTCTATTAAATTAAAAACTCATACTTAATAGTGTCAGAAATAAGAGAGGCTGTTAATAAATGTTGACCAGTCTGTTATAGTTTTATTTGTAATAAAAGAATTTCGAAGGAACATCCAGATCTAGTGGAGATCCATCTCTATATCTACTCCTAATCTAAATCCTTAGTCACAGGAAACTTTACAAACACATTACTAATTTGTCTGTAGACCATACATAGAAATGTCTAACGTTGTTTACAATCGACTCCACGTCACATGAGTACGCAATATTACCTCTATATTTGTGGAGACAGCTAAGGTCGTGCAGGGAGCAGACCCGGGTGTCGTTAGTAGGGTGTGCCGCCTGCAGTGAGTACGGCACACAATTGCACAGTGCTACAGCGGTGTCGCGTCGGCACCGTGCCAGGCAATGTGACCGACTCGCAACCTCGTCACGACACCCTCGCTACAAACATTTCAATTGAACTTTCGTTCATAAACTTCATTCTGTTGATCTTACAAAAAGAGATGTTGTAGATACTGATATAAACTGAGATAAGGGTAAGAAGTATAAGTAGTGATCCGTGTGGTGACGGCGTAAGAATAGGTACAATTCATCATTCCCTATCTTACCCGTGGTCATAGTGGTGATCATAAGAGACGACTAGGGGATATAATATGCATATAATATCATATATAAGAGAAGGGAAACTCTGACTAGGGTGGTATAGTAAGTCAATTTCCCTTCCATTATGGAGGAGGCTCGAGCCCAACAGTGGGACATATAAGAACTGAGATGATGATCGTCGTCATCAGACGCAAGATAATAGTTTACAAATCTCCAACTCAAGCTACCTTAATTTAGGTTATACAGAGAGTAATCCTGTACTGCTTAGTTTAAAAAATTTACATGTCTAAGAATCATTCGCATCAAAGACTTCGACTGCCATCAGCATCTGTCCGGCTATCAGGGGTAGAGCGAGGGAAACAATCGTTCTAAGTGCCAGTTAACAAGCCAAACAAACAAATGATAAAATATTTTTTAACAAAAAATAAAGTTCTGAGAGAAGACCTTTGAAAGACACAGGGTTGTATTACTAGGTCTGTACTTGTGAAAAAAAAAACGTAGATTGTAGATTTTTGTAGGTTGCATCCAGATATGTAAATGACCTTTTCTAAATCATCATCTCAGCCCACATATGTCCCACTATTGGGCTTGGGCCACCTCCGTATTGGAAGGATAATTGACCTACTATACAACCGAAGACAAAGACCGGGTTCCGGTAGCCTGCTCGCACGGCGTGGAGAGGTACTTGTAGGGCAGGTCTATGGGGTCGTTCGCCGCTTCTTCTGTCGCTCCGGACGGATTAGCGGGGCGTGACCACTCCATAGCTCGCCGCCCGCTGGTCAGACGTGTTGGTATAGGGTTTTGTTTCGAGTTTTCCTTCTCTCGCGTAGATGTTATATGCCTTTTATATCTCTTAGTCGTCTCGTACGATCACCCACGGATAAGATGGGGGTGGTGAATTGTATTCTTACTCCGTCACCACACGGAAATTTTTGCACGCCTCTATAAGCGAAGCGTTGAGGTCTTGCTCTACTCTCGATATATGAAAATCAAGCACTTTTCAAACCTAAAAATGATTGTATTTTTCTCACATTGCACTTATAGTATAATATTATTATATGTGTATATTATTATATGTGTCAAGAAAAAACATTCGTCTAAACGTATTTGATATTTTTAAAAAGCAATTATTTTGTTTAAAGTAAGAAAAAAGTTGATTAAAAAATATTCGAGGACGTCCGGATGTTACCGTAAGTATCTGGCATTATCACGACCGTAAAAATGAATGTATCGATTATTTACTTTTATTAAAAGCTTCATAATCGCAACGCGCTGTTTCCTTTCAAAAATCGCTTGGTAATTCTTTGTCGTTTAATTGCAATTAATAAAAAACTAAACTGCTTAGTCATTAGTGTATGTATACTTTATGAAAATTGGGTTGGTTTACATTTTTTGTTCGTCCATTCAGACAGGCAAAAGAAATAAATCCCATTCAGCCTATACAGCTATGTTTAGCTCTACGTCGAGAATGGCACGAAATTTCAAAAGTTGTTTCTTTTCTTTCATTACGAGTATGTACAAGCTTTTGTTTAGTTTCACCTGTCCCGTTGTCTGTAATCAAAACTTGTAAGTTAAATTTGATCCCTTTCCCGGTTGCCGATTGATCTGAAATTTTGCATGCATATATAAATTAGATAACAATGCAATATTATTGTGACATAGAGCTACCTGATGATGGACCTGGAAGCTGGCCATAGGAACTCCGTAATTAAACGACGCAACCCCATCGAAATTGGGCTTATTTGATTCGTCTTGACAAGTACTTTAAGACTATATGGTAACCAGGGTCTGACGATGGACTTGGAATCTGGCCATAGGAACTTCGTAATTAAACAACGAAACCCCATCGAGTTTGGGCTCGCTTGATTCGTCTTGAGGAGTACTTTGATACTATATGGTAACTAGGTTCTGATGATGGACCTGGAAGCTGGCTATAGGAACTCCGTAATTAAAAGACGCAACCCCACCGAGTTTGGGCTCGTTTGATTCGTCTTGACGAGTAACATGGTTGGCGTGAATATGCAACTCCAACAAATTGGGGGAAAAAGTTCGTTCCGCTTATTATGAATGTGGATTATGTCTGATTGATTAGATGGATGACCCAATACCAAAGTAAGCACGTGCCGAGGGCTGAATGGTATGAGGGTTTATAAACATTTCATATTGTTTACGCCTCAAAGTACCAGGGCGAGCCCTGTTATACTGAAGCCCTTCTCCCTCCACAATGGACCTCTGGGGTGATGAACCGTTTTTGTCCTATATTTGTGGGAACAACCCGAATAATAAAAATACTAAATAAATAGTTAAAATAAAATATTTTTTTTTATAACATGCTTTTATTGCTAATAAAATAAACTAAAAATTTAAAAATAATTTAACTCTAATCACACATATAACACTTGTAATGTTATATGTTATAAGTTCATTGTAACCTTTAACGATAATTAAGCCTCTTCGTCTACAACAAAATAATTCCATATCGTACATAATTATATATTTTAACACCATAATTATTTAATCTTCCCGTTTTTATCACAGTCCCAATTTTATAAATAAAAGTGTAGTGTAAAGTTGCATTTTTTAGCAATTAATAAACAGCTTGCTTTAAAAAAAAAGGAATTTTTTTCTTTAATTTTATTTTCATTTCTGGCATTGACTAATAGTAAATGATAAATAATATAAAATTATGAGGCGTGCACTTTTGGATTTTCCAAATTATTTTACTTTTCTAAATACTAAGTCGAATTTTATTAAAAGTCAAATCGAACCATTCGAATTGCCTAGCCTCTGACCTAGTCCACAACACGTATTTCTTTATAAATGACTGCTCTTGAAGTACTACCTACCTAAAGTGAGACAATCTCACTGTAACTGGTTGGCTGTCATATATTATAGTCGACGTAGCGAGTTAACGCCTTTAAATATCATAATTTTAGTCTAATAGAAGAATATTGTTATTATTTTTAGTTGCAAATGTTAGATGGCAGGCGCAGCAATAAATGTTTTACCTCACAATATCAATTTTGATATACTGCCTAAATAACGGAGCTCACCCTCTCCTCACTGTAGGAACTGACATCGGGATCGGCGTACTGCGTTATCACCCTGATGCGGGCGTACAGCGAAGAGTTCTGTGGTACCGGACACATGCGGACGTCACCGCTCTCGATTATGGGGTACTCTGAACCTTCGAAGATTAACATCTATAAATGGGAGAAGCACAGTATCAATCGGTAGAAAACAATAGCAGCAATGTTGATTGGTCTGACACTGTCATGTAAAGTTGCTAATCCTAAAATTTATTGCTCATGTCGTCTTGTTATCCAAAGTTTAAGAGGGCGTTAATCATCGTAGTAGAATTTCAACGCATGATATAGCCTTTAATTACACTTCGAAGCCATCGAGAGACTTTTGGGATTAAAAACAATATTACTTAGATCATTATCATAGAGCTTCAAGAGAGAAGCTTGCTGTCAATGCTGGTATCTTTTTTTTTATTGGCAACCTATGGTCTGGACATACGCCATCCGTTCCAACGGAAGGACCACGCGTAGCCCCATAACCGCCGGCCACTACCACTGAATCCTTAACATCCGTGGCCTGCCCGACGTCTATGCTGGCCCAGAATAAATTTGAATCTAGTTTATTCTTAATTAGAGATGTGGTCAAAGGTGAATTTCTATAGACACATGATGACTACTACAAGAAAAATATATTATATGATAATGAATGCCAGTTTGTATTTTCTGTTGGGCGGAATAATTGTTAATATATCTATATGCTTTAAAGATTGAGAACCATCCGACCACGGATGTGAAGGAATCGGTACCAGTAGTCGCTCTAATGGGGAGAGAACAAAGTGTTGTGCGAGACGTGTTCAGATTCAGAAAAAAATGTCAATCTACTTTCATTCCCACAGTTCAATCGTATCGTATCGGTTATAGATTACTGTAGCACGTACCTGTGAGCCAAACGCATTGCGGCGCACGTACGTGAAGTCCTCCCTGTTCTCCATGAGTATGAAGCCGAGCCCTTGACTCTGACCGGTCATGTTCAATACGTACGGCTTGTTATTCAAATCTGCAGAACTGATGAAATAAAGAATTTGATAGAAAATAGATTTCCTGGTTGATCACACGCATGTTTTCCGTCATTTGTATCATAACCCCTTACTGTCTCGTTAGAGTTGTAAAATCATCTGAGGGTGGACAGAACTTTCCTGGGCGTCATGCAGGAGCGATCGCTATTGCTATTTTACCCGCATTGCGTAGCGATTACGGCGCCATTCCCCCTTGGAATTATATACAATAGTCGTCGATGTGTTGCGGAGGGTATGATGAGTACAATCTGGATCCTTGCCTGCTTAGCATTTTAAATGAATAAGGTAGTAGTTTTCTTTTTGGTTTTCCGTGTGGTGACAAAGTAAAAATACAATTTACCACACCCTTACTTGTTTGTGGATGTCCTAAAATATAACTAAGTGATACGTTATGCAGTTTAAATTTATATAACGGAAGGAAAACTCGAAATAAAGCCCTATACCAACACGTTGAAGTCAATTTCCTTCGCAGGTTCGAGTCCAGCAATGGGACATAAATTATTCATTTATATTAGCTGAAATGATAATGATGATAAAGACAGTTTGCTGCAGATAGAGTAGTGTCGTAAATGATAAACACTGCCATCATTTCATTACTTAATAGAAATTGAGAAATTGCACAATAGTAGTAGTGTATCGAACACTGATTACACTGCAGGGATTTGGTAAACCTTGTCAGTTAGATAGATGTACAAACTACTAAACTGACTCGTACAGTTGTAAATTATTAGATATTTTTTATTCGTTATACCTATGTATGTGTATAGATATAACTAATTATACTACATCTTCACTTAACGGTCCTTCGACGTGAAGATGCTTATCATCATTTGCTTGCCTTTTTCCCACGCGAAGTGGAATAAGCTTATCTTAAAAATATTAATAAATTCTTTTAACGTAATTTAAAGATCGAGAGAAAAAATTTTTAGATTTTAATATCGCGTTTTTACTTAAGATATTTATTTTTATAAACCACCTCGTGTTCAGTTATCTTTGTATAACGGAATATTTACAGACATACAATTAGCGCACACACATTACTCTGAACAATCATTTGTGGACCGCACAAACTACTGGCCTTTTTTTTGTGGCGGGCTGTGGGCTGGTCACACCCCGTTAAATCCGGCCGGGGCGATAGAAGAAGCGGCGCGCAACCCCATAGACCCGCCCTGAAATGTATCTCTATCTCTTCGCCGAGCGAGTGGGTCACCGAAACTCAGTCCACGGCGCGTGGCGGTTTACCCTCGCGGGTTCCTCTTGAGTCGACGCCCCAGCATCTTTCGCGGTCGAGGCATCGTTTTCACGCGGTGGCCTCACTTTGAGCGAGCGGACTGATTCCCGGTCCGGTCACCCGTTGCCTCGGCTAAGGCGGCATCAGGCGCAGGTAGCGGCCTAAGTCCCCGAAGAGAAAGTCCTCCCGGACTCGTTCCGCCGCCTCCTTCTGCGAGATTACTGCCTCGCAGAAGGCGGCGAACAAAGTACTGTCCTGCGTGAGAATCGAGTCTACTACACACGACACAGAGGTACGGTAATTAGATAACTCCAACATCTGTGTAGTACTTTTAACTATTTCAATATCCTCTCTTGGCTTTTGTGTACCAGTGACGGATTAGCTGTATGGACATAATAGTAAGTTGAGGACATTTGAACACATCGAAGTTATTATAAATACATATGATCGATATGAAGGAAAAATATAACTGACTAATATCTGGAGTTGAAGACACAGCAGAACCCAAGGGAGGTGCTCCTGGGGGCGAACAATGACTCGCAGGGCACGCGACGCCCGCTCCAGCTACAGCGCCGCAGTAGCGATGAACACTCCGGCGATAACTGTATGACCACAAAGTACATAAATAACTATATAACGTCGGCACAGATTGCACCAACGGCGTTGTGATTAAGATACCGACCTAACATGTCATGTGTCACGGGTTCGTATCACACATACGATAAACACTGCCCACGATCCAAAAATTGCCATTCTGAGTGTGAATCAATTTTTGTCTGGTTATTATATACTCGTAATACAAGGATTATTATTATTAGAGCAGATTTTTTTTTAATAATTCTCTGAAAATCGTGTGATCATAGGAAACAGTGATCTATCGTGTTTGAGTTTGAATTTCAATTTCCCGACGTACCGAACACTTTACAGCGGGCAGGCTGTCCTCCCGTGACCATGAACGCTGTACAATGTTCAAAACGTCGGAAAATTTAAAATTACATACAAACGCGATAGAATCCGTAAATATAGTTTTATACATATTTCAATATACATATGGTTAATTACAATTAACCATCAGAAATCATAGTATGGCAGAAGATATATATGTGGGGACAAAATGTACGTAGCTATGTTCTTTATTATTTTATTAAAATTGTATACAGACTCTTATGCTGTTGGTAGTAAGTATACAAGAACAATGAATACCACTTAACTGCTACAACGACAATTTCATCATCTCGTCTCTGCCTTTGTAAGTTCCACTACTGGGTTCCACTCTTGATAGGCAATTTATCTACTATTCCACATTTTTCGGCAGATTTGGAATAGGGTTTTATATCGAGTATTCCTTCTATTTTATGGATGTTATCTGCACATATGCTTTAGTTGCTTTTTACAAAACTCACAGGCAATATTGTGGGGTGAATAATTGTATTCCCACTGTAACCACAAGGATAATGACGTCAGTAGTCATACTACACGACATACATACGACACAGAGGTATAAACAAAAAAACAAACAAAAAAATAGTGAAAGCCCCATAACAAATAAAGAGAAATATATGAGATCCCTGGTAGTGATACAGCTGGCAGCTAGTTTTTGATAATGATAAAGGGCTAACGTTATAGTTGCAAATTAATTAATAAAAATTCTCATTATACTACAGACCCGAAACATGAGGTCTGTGATATTAAACTTGGGGTCAACTTGCAGTAGGAACTCCTCAAAGTCTTGTTCCAGCGACGGCAGCGCCATCGCGACCAATGCGCCAAAGTTGCTCAAGTTAATCTTGACGGTGCTTCTATTGTAGGGACTTAACTTGTTCTGATTGTTAGGATGACTGAAAAACGAAAAGTATTTTCATATCGAATGCGAAGTATATTGTCAACGGAACAACCTCCACGACGATATCCACGTAAGATAGGGTTATGCTATGTATCTAGACGACTCTTTATTTAGACTTCTTTTTATATCAAAATGTGTGCAATGTTGTTTAGTAAGTATTTAGCTCCATTGTGACGTACTTTGAACTCTAAAAGCGCATCCGATCACGAGTTACCTACAGGAACTGTCATCAGTCTCCATATCTTACTATATTATAGATGTTAAATGTTGCTAAGTAAAGCCTGACAATAGTCTTGTTTATAATCTGTGACAATGAGGCGATAATATCAACCAGTTTACGAGTATAGTTATGTTTGTTATCTCAAAAATAAGTATAATAATATTTGGTATGATTTGATGAATGGGTAACTGTACAAATGGTGATTTGGTGAATGTTACGTACGTAAAAATCACAAGTACTAGTAATAATTTGCTTAAGTTTTCTGCTATGTCAGAGATATAAAACCCCAGTTGAGCGTCTGCGGTGCGAGCAGGCGACACGAGCAATATACCCATAACATTTTCCAACTCTTGACGGTCTATTAGCACCAACTGGTCATCTATTTTTCTTCTAAGCAGTGTATATATTGTAGCTCAAAATTTTAAGATGTAATTCTTGGAAGTGAAATAATCGATCAGATGGCATTGGTTGAACCAGGTCTGTGTAATGCTCTTAATGCGTTCTTACGATAACCAGGAATAATTTTAGTATACATATTATTCGTACATTATCATGTATACATATTATTCGTACATTATCATTATATATTGTATCCCTCAGTCGCCATTTAAGACATAGATAGGTAATAGTGAATTGTATCCCTACTCCGTCACCACACGGTTAAATAAATGTAAGGAATGTTGACACCAGTAAAATTGTAAAAAATGGGTCTATTAGTATGGATATATTCCCTTAGGATGTCATCACACCCCACTTAAACTGCCTGGGTTGGTGTAAGGAGCAGCGTGTAGCCCCATTAGCTGACGCATTATCCCTATGCCCATTATCATTATTATCTCCCTATGCCCATTGCCCATTTGGACTGACGACTGGTACTGAATCCTCATTTTCAGTGTTATCTGTCACCATAGAAGTAAATTTACATTTACTTGTATATATATTCAGTGTAGTTGTCGAG
Source organism: Lymantria monacha (assembly GCA_905163515.2). Taxonomy (NCBI): domain Eukaryota; kingdom Metazoa; phylum Arthropoda; class Insecta; order Lepidoptera; family Erebidae; genus Lymantria; species Lymantria monacha. The sequence continues at coordinate 484,621 of LR991100.1, forward strand.
AGCAGTTTTACTGATGATGTTGTTGCTGCAAACTGCTACGGCAGGAAAGTTCATGTCAGGGATCAACTCGTCGGAGCTGTGCCCGCTGATCACTAGCGGGGGCGTAGCGGCGAATACACTCAGAGTGTTTGACACTGCGAGTGTGGACAGCACCAGCGATAGAGTGAGAAAGAGCACGTAACAAAATCTGTAAATATAAGAATTCATGACAGTTAAAATTTTCAATTCGTTAACAAAGTTAGCTTACTTTTCAATAATAATGTTTTTTTCAATAATAAATGCATATAACATCTATGCAGAAGGAAAATTGAAAAACAAACTGGTCAGGCGGGTTGTTCTTGGTTTTTTTTTAAGTTTTCTTTCTTTGATAATATTAATGACCAGTCTGCTCCACTTGGGGCCCGTAGCTGGCTGTGTTTTCCCTCTCCACCTATTGAATAGGGCACCAAAATCGAGGCTTCAGTGGACTCTCCGGCATCTTTCGACACTGAAGTGTCTTTTATGACTGGTAGCAAGAAGAAGTGATAATGAATTATATTCCTACTTTGTCACCTCACAAAAGTCTCGTTTCGTACTCGTCTCGACGTTTCCCGTACTTATATATATACATTACCTTTCACCACTACTCGTTTCCTCCATATTAATATATTTGACGCCAGGTACAGAGCAGTTCTTCCAGTACTCCTGAGCAGCATCCACTAAACTTTTCCGTAAGATCATTTCATATCTGCGAGCTGGCTGCTGACCGTACCTCTCGTAAGAAGACGCTTGGACCCTGAACTTTTTGAGCCTCGTCGACCATACTTCTGGATCTACAGTTCGCATTTTTAAAACTACAATTTCTGATTACACGTTTCATGTGGCCTCGCGAGTTGTACATAAATCGTGTGAGAAGAATGGAAAGCAATACTTTCCAGGGACACTTATAACACCAATGGTGATTACTAATTCGCTCTTCTGGCGTGGCGATTATAGTGTCACCCTCATAGGGGCGGTCTATGTCTAACATCAAACGTTAATGGAAACTAAAGATAATTATATACTGGCTTATTCACGATAGGTATGTATGAGGCCATTTTTTTCATTTACTCACGGACTCTATTAATATTTAATTTTATAATTGTTGTTTCATGACTACATGTCAATATATCTAGGGTGTCTGGGTATACCGACGAAGTTATTTTGTAGTAACCTCGTCGGTACACACTTGTGGGTTTCGTCTTGATTTATGCAAGCCGTGAGCCTCCGTGGTGAATTAGTAGTTTTGGTAATAGTCGAAGGTAGCATATATGCCCTTGTGGTTTAAGTAGTGACCTATGTGTGCACTACACAGTGAAGTTCGATCCTCACACAATACATTTCTTTGTGTGAACCATAAGGCGGTTTACACATTATGCCGCATCGGCAGCACCACCGCCGCCGCCGCGGCGCTGGAGCGCTAGCCCCCCTTGGATTTGTATTTATTTATTTATTTATTTATTTAAGGAAACTCAACAGCTTTTTAACAAAAACAGTTTCACATATATGAATATGCAAACAGAATCAGCTGTTTGCATTTACAATAAGCAGAGCCAATTACAGAGTTCCACGACAAGACAATTTGAGGTGATACAAAATAGCAATTTATTAGTTATAAATTATTCAAAATATTAAACAGCAGCAGTAAAATTTGAACATAAAAATTAAAAATAAATGTTTAAAAAAGAAACAACAAACAAATAAAGAAAACAAAGGACAAAATAAAGGAAAACAATATTTACAGCCTATTCTTGGATTGTGGATTGGCGGTTAGGTCTCGGAGAATATGATTTTTAAAACTACTTTTGGACAACTGGAATATGTCAATGTTATCAAACCTGTCATTATAAGTGCGAAGTATTCTGGGGATAACTGAGTTACAAGCATAATTTGTACGCTGGTGGGGTACAGTAAACAATGAAGTGTTTCTGGTTCGTTTTCTAGGTATATTAAAACTTATAGAGGATACTAGTGATGGGGAGTCAAGACCGCCGCGTAAAATATCGAACAGAAGACACATATCCTGCATTATACGTCTATCAGCAAGCGGTGTTAGTTGATAGTGCTTACAGTCGTTGACATATGTATCGTGGCGTCTATGAGTTTTATAATTCAGATGTTTTATGAATCGTCTCTGAATACGCTCTATTTTTTCGACATACGCCATATACTGAGGGCACCAGCTGGGACTACAGTACTCCAGGATACTCCGAACGTAGGCGTAGTATACTGTTTTTAAGGTACTGGCCTTTTTGAATGGCGTACACGTACGAATAATAAAGCCTAGATTGCGAAATGCTCTGGCAGTGATAGTCTCAATATGCTCAGAGAGTATCATCTTAGAGTCCAATTGAACTCCCAAATCTCTCACCGATACGGTTCTTTTAATAACATTGCTATTAAACTTGTACAGATATGAGATTGGGTTAGCTTTCCGGGTAAAACTAATAACTTGACACTTCCCAATATTGAGTGATATATTATTTTTATTATAATAGGTCCATAAAGCATTTAAGTCACGCTGTACCATTTCGCAGTCCAAACGAGAGCGTATTCTCATGTACACTTTTGTATCATCGGCATATAGAAGATGATTAGAGTATTTAAAACATTTATCAATGTCATGCAAGTAGGCACAGTAGAAAAGAGGGCCCAGGTGCGATCTCTGGGGAACTCCAGAAGAAATACTAACAAAATCAGATTTGAAACCTCCAAGAACCACAGCCTGGGAACGGTTAGACAAGTATGACTGAATCCACCTCAGCAAGTCACCCCGAATACCAAGTTTGTATAATTTGCATATTAAAATATCATGATCAACGCGGTCGAACGCCTTTTCAAAATCGGTATAAATTACATCAACCTGACCCGAACTCTCCATTTCACGCAGTACGTAATTAGTAAAAATCGCCAAATTTGATGTTGTAGACCGACCTTTCATAAAACCATGCTGATCATGGGGTATAGCGGATGATATAATCGGATAAATGTAGCTATAAATTATCTTTTCGAAAAGTTTACCTAATGTGCTAAGTATAGATATGGGGCGATAATTATATGGACCCTTATATACAACTCCGTGGCAGCAGCGGCAGGTTTATGTACCGCGGCGGCGCAAAACGCTGCCGCAGCGTCATAGTGTGTAAACGGCGTAAGTCCTTGTTCTGAATCTAAGTGATATTTGTGTCTGTTAACTTTGTTTGTATAATTTTTGTCTGCGATACAGAGATTTGTTTTTTATGAACTATTTACATATTTGACAATTTGTAGATAAAAATGTCCGAGAATATTTTTAATTTTAAACTTTTTATAGCCTGATGTTTTTTAGCCAACTTTTAGTTTTTGGTTTGTTCAGGTAATATAAGATACTTAAATATAATAACCGGCTAAAACACAGAGTTTTGAAATTAATCCTATATCAAGACACGCGGTACCGTGTTCAGCCAAGCAACTGGCGAGTCACGCCCTTTTCTGGCATGGTCTGGACACATCACACCTTTTCTGCCCGGGGAGACAGGAAGGGCGGCGTACGAACTCATAACCCACCGTGTTCCCTCCCCAACGCCATCAGGCTGGCCACTGGTACCACCGCCTTTACACCCGTGGTCGGCCCGGCGAGTTACCATTCTGGATATCGTCTCCGTCGAAGCCCCGGCAACAGAGTATGTAGTGAAATAATATGTCACCGCATATTATTATCATACTTTCATTCAAAAACCGTTTAACATCTGTTATAGATTTATATTATTAGGACTCCGTAGTGAACCGATAGATGGTACTAGGTCATACGGTGAGAACCAATATTAGTAATAATAGTTTCACATTCAAACCACTAGGTGGCATCAGCTAACCTTATGCCATAAATCAATTATTCAATTCAATTAATATTCGTTTAGATATTTATGTGTAGAAAACGAACCGAATAGTACACAATGTCTTTATCATTTTGTTGATTTATAAAGTACAGAGTTCCATCGCCAAGTAAAAATCATGGTAACACTTGTTTATGGTTCGGTGTTATCTATGCTTGGTGGATCATTGGCCAATAGGGGCCTTTCATTTTAAAATAGCTTCGGCCATTTTGGACGCCGTGAGACCATAGATAATATACTATAAATTAGAAACGTGAGACTCGGCGCCTTATGTCATAAAAAGACTCAGTTTTTTTCAGAGCCCGGCAGCCAGCGAGACCGGACCTACGTGGGCTACGTGGTACAACTACGGGGAAGGCCGCGTGCCAGGCGGGTGTGGCTCGCCACCCTCTGCTTTTCTTCTTCTCCGCGGCGGCGTCGTTATGAGATATGCCGCCACGCCGCTTTTCGCATTACGTTAGCGACCCGTCCGAAGTAATTTCGTGGCTGGTGAGTCTTTTAGAACTTTTATTCCCCTGACCATCGCCACGTCATGGGTCAGCTTCGCTGGAGAATTATGTGGGCTATCGCCCTAGCTTATTGCCGACATCCAACCGCTTTCGCGCATGGATGTGCATATAGAAGTACCTACCAGTTTGGTTGTGACAGCGTGCTTATCCGCTTGTTTAATCTTCATTCGTAATAAACGTATTATGTGCAGTGAACTTTCTCTCGCAAAGTGAATTACTAGTGAATGTGGCGGTTATAGCCACATGTGATGTGCAGTGTAATTAGCGACTTATAGATATTATTGAATAAGTAGCCATAAGTAGTCATAGGGTGTTGTAATAGTACCCTAGGCATCATCCCAATACGGATGATGCAATTTGTCATGTACTTCTCAATTAATATACGATAAAAATGTAACTAGCATTTTCATTTGTGTATTCTTGTTACCCTCCTTTCACATGCGACATTTTGCTAGGGGTGCAAGTAAGATACTTCCGCAAGAGGTCCTTGAACCAATAGCCCGATGCTAAATGCCAGACAATTCCAGGCGGTATAAATTGTATCCTTAATTCTCTGTAGCAATTACCATTTCCATTATACATATTCATACAACAATTTCTATACGCTACAAGTATTAGTATATGAACCAAATGTTAATGTTTATGTTAGTTTTTGAGTTATAAGGTATATCAAAAGTAGCTCGACATAGCTCGTCAAAAGTTACACAGTGTGTGACTTGTGGCGGGCCACATCTAGATGACCTAGGAATCTGAGATGTCATATCTCAGATTTTTTTTTTTTTTTTTTAGAGAGAGATTCAGATAGGCAATAGTTTGTATGTGAAGGGAATAACATGAAATCTGAATGGACATTTTTGCTTCAAATAGTCCATTCAAAATATATGACGTTGGTTCAGGAATGTTTTCAAAATTTAACTTACTTCCTAGGCAGATGTTTTTTAACATTTTTTTTTTTTTTTTGGTAAAAATTGCACTATAGTCTTTAAAATATAGATGACTGACTTGATCTCTGTGACAGATGGATATAAAACCGATGAAGTAATTTTGAATACGCGTCATGTTTACAATTTTATTTTGTATTTTTTTTTTTTTTTTTTTTTTTTTTTTATTGCTATGGTAGCAAACGAGCAAGCAACACACCTGATGGAAAGTGTCACTGCCGCCCATGAACCTTTGCAATACCAAGGGTATAGCTTAGGTCGCTGCCTACCAATAAAATCTCCAAACCCACCCAGTTGGACTGTCGGCTCTCTCGCTCACCGAACGAAGCGCAATAGCATATTGCCATTACTCGGACGTCGATTAGCGAGAGTGTGGTACTACCCCGGCGGCTGTAGACAGAAAACTGTCAAAAGCGTGGTCCTACCAGTATAATATTTTCATCGCCTATATTTTCACTCTTTACGTGCCAATTATATCTTAACTGAATTACGAATATAAAAATATGGATATTTACACCAAAACTAGTACCTCATATATTTTAAAATACTTAGTAACAATTTTATAAAAATATGATCCTTACGCAAATACAAGGTCATGCTGGACTGAGAATAAGATAGAGATGGGACAATCGATAAACGTAAATCGATAACATTCTTATTAATTATTTATAAAACAAATAAAACCAAATCATTGCCTATATAAACCACTTGGTTACTCTATAAAATAAGAAAATTGTGTTAATTTAGTATTCAAACATCAGTTATAATATTAATAAGACCATTTCTTTTATATTAAAAATATTTTTTTTTTTTTTTTTTTTTTTTTTTTATAAAAAGAAACATGATTATTCATGAATTAATCAGTGACCAAGAACTCATCATCAACCTACAGGAATGCTCTAGCGATGATTATAATAGTGACGATGAATTTGTATGTACTCCTTTCGAATAATAAAAGTAAATAATTAACAGCTTTAGTTTAAATTAAATAAAACCCATTGATTTAAATTCAATAAGATTATCATAGATTGTTTTACATTTATGATCGATTCACCCATCCATTTCATTGAAATTCAATAAGATTTCATAGATTGTTTTTCAATTACAGTAGCAAATAACTTTAAAAAATAAGGAATTATATCGACAAAAATACGGACTACATCGTAAGCGTCCGGCACTAAGCTAGACTACAAGTTGTGTGTTTGGAATATGTCCTGTTAGGATATTTTACCAATCACCCAAGAAGGGGCCGACCGGGGGTACGATGTCAGAAACCTCCACGCGGTGTACCCTGGGTGCGGACGGCGGTCCCCAGTTCTTCTGTTGTACTGTCGTCCGTAGCGAATATCTGGCGCTTCGCTCCTAGCCTTCTATCCGTAGAAGGTGACCGGACGCGAATCCGCGACGGGCTCAGTCACTCATTCATTTGAGGGCTGGGCAGGCATGTTCCACCGCCACCGTCGTCAAATCGTAAACCTGATTCTTTGCTTGTCTTAGTTTCAGGAACGAGGGTCTTGGCTTAACCGCCCGGACCGCGAGGAAGACAACCTCTATAAAGAATTTCGAATGTACATTCGAATTCGGAAATCACCCATAATCTTAAGTTTTGGCGTGCGGCGAGAAGATGCATGGCAGATGGGTTGTTCTGTTCTTAGCACGCTCCAGCCAGGGTACCGGCTGCCCCCCTGGTTGGTAAATGTAGGCTTGCCCGGGTACAGGGATCTCTGCCCGGGTCGACGTCATAGTTTCTCCCACACTCGTGGGACCATCATGGAAACTTTTAAAATTATTAACAAATACGATGGGGATCATGATGATTCCCACCTCAAGGCCCGGTCATGCCAACGGAAAACTGACCAAAACGACGCCTCGTCCTCGGGACTCGAGGCGTCCGCCGAGGGTCCGGCACAACACACGGAGGCCCAAATAACATCGAAGCGGAGGTCGCCCAGGAGGAGCCGGGGGAAGACCTCTAGCTTCAAACGGCGGTTGGAGGAGCGGCGAGCGCGCAGAAAGGCTGCCGCCGCGGAAGCGAGGAAGGACGGCGGTAGAGCCGAAACGGAGCCGTCGACGGACGAGGGCGACAGCGATGTCGCAGAGCCGTCCGGAGAAGACGGGGGTGGCGGTTCTACCGCCAAAATGGACGGGGGCGGTGACATTCCCGCAGGGCCGTCCAAGAAGGATAGCAGGCCGGCTGTTGAAGCCCCTGCCAGGTCGTCAGCGCGTCTTGTGGCAAAGAGCCCGGCGCCGACAGCGACAACGCTGACGACCAAGGAGAAGGCCCTCTCCTCGCAGAGGAAGCGCCGCCTGAGTAAGGGTGGCAGCTCGGGTGCCGACTCTGAAGGGAGCGTGGCCAACATGCCGCCACCTAAGGTCGCCTCCCGAAGAGGGCGAGGGGCCTCGGGAGAGGAAAGGGCGGCGGCGGTTGCTGCCCGCGCCAACGGCGACCCCCCCGACCTGCGGGCCGAAAATGCCCGCCTTAATGGCGAGATGTCGGCCATTCGAACCCGGAACCGGCAGTTGGGGGACATGCTGGCGGGGATGCGGCGGGCAAACCGCCAGTTATTGAAGGACGTGGCCGACCTAAAGGCGCAAATGGCGCTGCTCGCGCCGCCTGCGCCAGTTGCGCCACCGGCCAAGGCCGGCCACTCAGCGGCCGGTGCAGCGCCAAAGCCGCCTCGCGCTGCGGTGCCGACGACGCTGGGCACTGGCGTCACCGTGACACCCATCCCCGCAGCGAGAAAGACGCCTGCCGCTGTGAAGCGCGCGTCGCCGGCTGACGCTGGCGCGGTCGCCGCGGCGAAACTGGTCCCCGTGGTGAGGATGACGCCTCTCGCTGCGGACCGCATGCCGCCGGCTAGCGTCCCTGCGGCGCCAAAGCCGCCAGGCGCCGCGGAACGGGCCCCCGAAGAGGCCCAGCCGACCCCGATACTTGCGGTGGGAGGCTTACCGGACGAGGCCCTGCGCCAAATCATCGACGCAGTCGGGAAACTCGTCGATGCGCGTGTGGCCGTTCTGGAGGCAAGGTTGCCTCCAGAACCACGTGTCCGGCCGCCTCTCGCTGCGGACAAGCGGTCGCATGTGGCATCAGCCCCCGCCCCGCTGCCTTGTCAGGGTGGCCGCGTGGGTGGCAGCTACGCCGCGGCCGCGGGTGCGCCCAAGCCCAAGGGGCCCGCGCCTAAACCTAGGAAGAGGACGGTACCGGCTCCTGCCGGACCGCAGTCATCGTCGGCAACAACACCGCCGGCGACGACTAGCGCGTCAACGACTGCGCCTTCCGCGCCTGTCGCGCCTGCTGCGCCCGAGGGTTGGCAGGTGGCCGAGCGCGACCGGAAGAGTCGCGGTCAGAGGAGGAGAGCGGAGGCCAAGCGCGCCGCTGAGGTCCCCGCTCCCGCTCCACAGGCAGGAGCCGGTAAAAAGAAGAGGCCGCGCAAGGGGCTCAAGTCGCCGAAGACAGCCGCAGTGGTGATCACTGTGCTGCCTGAGGCGGCTGAGAAGGGCCTCAGCTACGAGGCCGTCTTGAGGAAGGCCCGGCGGGAGCTAGACGTCTCCGATATTGGAGGCGTCGAAGCCAGGACCCGCAAGGGCCGGACAGGGGCTTGAATCCTCGAGTTCCCCGGGGCCGAGGGCTCCAAGACGGCCGACAGCGTAGCTGACAAGCTGCGAGGTTTGTTTGCCGAGGAGGGTGGCATCAGGATCGCCAGGCCCGTCAAGTGCGCCGAAATGCGCATCGCGGGTCTGGACGACTCCGTGACGGTGGAAGACATCCGGGAGGCTATTGCCTCGAGAACCGGGTGTCCCATAGACACCGTCCGGGTTGGTGTCATCCGCCCCGGTCCGGGCGGCGTAGGTGCCGCCTGGGCGCAGTGCCCGGTGGAGTCGGTCAGGCAACTGGCCGGCTCAGGCAGGCTCCTCGTGGGCTGGAGCTCGGCGCGGGTGACCGTGCTTGAGCACCGGCCTGCGAGGTGCTATAAGTGCATGGCGGTCGGACATACTCGACCGACGTGCACTAATTGCTTCGACTGCGGCGGACTGTGTTTCCGCTGCGGTCAAACCGGGCACGTGGCGGCATCTTGCGCCGCCCCGCCCCACTGCCCCGCGTGTGCGGCGGGCAATAAGCCCGCCAAGCACCGCATGGGCTCTGGGGCGTGCAAACCTCCAGCTTCGGCCCCAAAGGGGCGGGGCGGCCCTCCGACCACGGCCGCTCTCGCTCCTAGCACGGTCCGATCGCCCGCCGGCGAGGGGGAGGTCATGGATACAGCCCATTAATGGCTACACCATCCATGCACCACCTCTTGCAAGCCAACACCAACCACTCCGCCGGTGCGCAGGATTTACTCCTGCAATCCATGGCGGAGTGGTCGATTGGTGCAGCCGTAGTCGCGGAACCGTACTGCGTGCCTGATCGCCCCAATTGGGTGGTCAGCCGAAACGGAACTGCGGCAATCGTCGTCTCAACGCAGCGGCACTTCCCGTCCTTGTCTCTTTTGGATAGGGGCGAGGAATTTGTCGCGGCGGAGTGGGGAGGGGTCACGCTCTACAGCGTATACCTCTCCCCTACCAGGAGAATGGACGATTTCGGGGCCTCCCTCACCAACCTGGAGGCCTCGATACGGCGACTAGCACCGGGCCTCGTCCTGGTTCTGGGGGACTTCAACGCCAAATCCACGGCGTGGGGGTCCCCTATGACGGACGACCGCGGGCGGGCGGTCATCGAGTGGGCGGCTTCACTGGGCCTCTGTGTTCTTAACAGGGGCTCAGTGAACACGTGTGTGCGGCAGCAGGGCGGGTCGATAGTGGACTTGTCGTTCGCTAGCCCCGCTGTCGCACCACGGGTGAGGAACTGGAGTGTCCTGGAGGAGGCGGAGACCCTATCGGACCACCGGTACATCCGGATGGAGGTCTCCCCTCTCCGGGACCCCGGTAGGGGTCACAGGGCGGACGGAGCTCCCGCGTTTCCGCGGTGGGCTGTGGGTCGTCTTGACAGGGACCTACTGGCGGAGGCGGCCATCGTTCACACGTGGCTGTCCTCACCGCCCCCAGCGGACGGGGTGGACGCCGAGGCTGTCCGCATCCGCAGTGCGTTAACGCAGATCTGCGATGCGGCCATGCCCAGAGTGTGGCGGCGTCTACCTCCGAGGCAGGGGGTCTACTGGTGGTCCCCAAGATTGGCGGACCTTCGTGCGGCATGTATCAGAGCCCGAAGGTCCTACACCCGCAGCCGGCGGCGTCACCGCGACGCTGAGCGGGAGGGCCAGCTGTACGAGGCGTACCGCGATGCGCGGACGGCCTTTCGGCTGGCCATTCGAGCCGCCAAGGACGCGAGTTGGCAGGAGATGCTGGACGGTCTCGACCGTGACCTCTGGGGTCGCCCGTATCGCGCGTCGCTGAACAAGCTTCGCGCGCAGGGCCCCCCCCTCACCGAGACCCTCCAGCCCGACTTCCTCTGTAGGGTGGTCGAGGAGCTGTTTCCACGGCAGTCGGAACACACGCCCCCGGTCATGGCCTCGCCAGAACAAGACCGGGAGGCTGACGACGAGAGTGTTCGGCCCGTGACGGAGATGGAAGTGGGAGCAGCTGTGGCGCGGATTCGTTCCGCGACCACGGCCCTCGGCCCGGACGGAATACCAGTCCGGGTGCTGACGTCGCTCCTCGAGCACCTCGAGCCTCGCCTCAGGCAGCTGTACAACGCCTGTTTGGTGTCTGGGCGGTTCCCTGAGTGCTGGAAGGAAGGGAGGTTGGTTCTCCTGCCAAAGCCGGGACGGCCCCCGGATTCACCGTCGGCCTACAGGCCCATCGTGCTCCTCGACGATGTGGGTAAGCTGCTGGAGCGCATCCTCGCTGCCCGCATCGTCCAACACCTGGAGGAGGTGGGGCCCGATCTGTCGGACGCTCAATTCGGTTTTAGAAGGGGGCGCTCGACCATCGGGGCCCTGCTACGACTGAGGCAGACGGCCGCGGAGGCTGTCACCGGCGGGGGAGTGCTGTTGGCGGTGTCGCTGGACATCGCCAACGCATTCAATAGTCTGCCATTCAGCTGCATCAGGGAGGCGCTCCGATTTCATGGGGTGCCCTTGTACCTGAGGCGGCTGGTGGCGGACTATTTGGAGGGGCGCAGTGTCCTCTGCGCGAGTCCCGCAGGGGACATTGTGCGGACGTCCATGTCGTGCGGCGTTCCACAGGGGTCGGTTCTAGGGCCGACTCTGTGGGACATCGGGTACGACTGGGCGTTGAGAGGGAGTCTCCCCCCCGGGCTGAGCGTGATATGCTACGCTGACGATACGCTCGTCACAGCCCGGGGCAGGACACTCGAAGAGGCGGCGAGCCTGGCCACTCTCGGCACCGAGGAGATGGTCGGGCGAATCGAGGCGCTGGGGCTCAGGGTGGCCCTGAATAAGACGGAGGCCCTATTGTTCCATGGGCCACGCGTAAGGCCGCCAATCGGCGTCTCGCTAGTCGTCAACTCCGTCCACATCAGCATCCAGGCCCATATGAAGTATTTGGGTCTGGTGCTCGACGGGCGATGGAGGCTGTCATCTCGCAGAAGGAGGCGGCGGAACGAGTCCGGGAGGAGTCCCGCGACCCGGGCCGCCGTCAGCGGCCGGGGCGGCGCAGGCGCGAATACCTGCGCCTGATGCCGCCCTAACCGAGGCCTCGGGTGATCGGACCGGGGAATTGTCCGGTCACCCGACGTGAGGCCACCGCGTGAGGGCGACGCCCCGACGGCGAAATCTGTCGGGGCGTCGACGAGAGGAACCCGCGAGGGTAAACCGCCGGGCGGGCCACCGAAGTTAAAATCGAGTACCGGTGGTCCGCTCGCACGGCGAAGAGAAAAGGTTTTACGGTGGGTAAATAAATACGAAATAGCACTTGAAATGATTACCCGCCGAACAGGCTACCGAAGGTAAGGCCCAGGTACCAATAGTAGTAGGACCACGCTGTGGATATTTCTCTGTCTACAGCCGCGGGCCGGTCTGTCCGGGGTAGTACCACACTCTCATAGAAGATCGACGTCTGAGTAATGGAAACGTGCAAAAAAAAAGATGTTTTACCGAAAGTGGCTAAGAACCATCCTCAGACATTTGGTTTCGCAGATCGGTTAGGCCATTCGACCACACTAAGTGGACAAAGGAATGTCCGCTACACAAAAGAATTTTCTCTCTCAAAAAAAATAATAGCAATTACAAGTAAAGCTAGAAATAGAATTTATCAATTAACAAGTAGCAAAGATGTTAGGAAATCTCAAAAATAAAACAATATATTTGTATTTTTTTATCTTTTTATTGACATATATTGAGACTGACAAACTGAACTAAAGATGCTCATTGCATATACGTAAAGACCAACTATTATACCATCAATAGAAGTCGGAATACGAGTCAGGACATGACGTTCCTTGCCGTATGAAGTCAGTAGGGTTACCAGTAAGTAAATTACCCCGTTAAAAAATTGATAACGTGCGAATGGTATTTTTACTTTGATTCTATAATGTTATTAATATAGGCATTTTGATTTTAATTGTATTTTGATGTTAACCTGTGTATAACGCCGTATTATATGAAGACGGCCCCCTGTTACTCCCTAGGTGGTGTTTACAAGTCAAGTGAGTATTATTCCGGTTTCGGTTTCGGTGTCATTGATAATTATGTTTTGGTGGGACTAAGTTATTAGTTAATTCAACTGTAATTATTACGTTCATTTTAGCCGTCGTTATTTACTGAAACCACTAGTTTCACAAAGATGTACCTAGTGTTATTCATAGAAATTCGAAAACAAACCGCGTACAAGAAATACTTACTATGAAGATTTTTAGTTCGGTATTTGTGTGTTGAGTTAGGTGGTCTCAAGTGCTGCCAACTCAAGCGCACATCATGTACTTAGACAAATACGGTCAGGAGGACATGCCACTCAAGTGGTTTCATTTGATAATTACATGTACAATATTCATATTAGTTAATCTTCAAATATAAGTCTACAACTTGTATGCATTGTTTGAAACTGTCCAGTCCTTAGCCATTATTGTGTCGTCAAGTCAGGCAAAGTAGCAACAGGCTGGTATAATGTTGAAATAAATTAAATCTGATTTAAATACTTTCAAACAACAAGAACAAACTATCATAATTGTAATTTTATGACGCCCTTGTGGTTTTTAGGGCTTTATGAAGTCGGTAACACTTGGTGCTAAAATCAAGTTGCAGCTTATTGCCAGTAGTGAAAAATTCAAATACTAAATAATATCACAAAAGTATTAAAAATTGTAGTCAAACATGTAGACGCGTTCGATTCTCATCAAACAAGTGTTAACAACAAATAATTATAATTAATATCAGAACAACTTAGGACGATACTAAATTGTATAACTAAACTAAACAATATTAACTAGAACTAAATCAACAAGTGGTAACTTATGTAATAAGCCTTTGGCTTCACAATACTGTTTAAATAAATTAAACGATTTTGTTTTATCAGTGCCTCGTCGACCAATAGCGTGAATATATTTGTACCTCTGATCGTGAAGTTCTAGGTTCAATCCTGACGAGCATAAAAAAAGTTCCTCTTGAAATGTTCAATGACAAACTCACAGGCTGAGTATATAAAGTCACCTCCTATTACGTTAAACTAACAATAAAGTACGTGGGAGATGTTTATAACTCTGCTTAGTTCTTTACAGATAAAAACGTGGGACTATAAAAAGATGATTTTTATTATTTTAATTTTAAGTAATAGGAAACGATCAATTCAAAATACTCAGCCTACGAATTTAATGTAAATCTTAACAAATTCCAGTGAAAGAAAAATGAATTACTTCAGTTATCTACAACGGCTACTCGGTAACGCTCAGAGAGTGCCCGCCTCAACCACTAAAGCGATTTAGTCAATTTTTCTATTTTACAATGTGAGAAGTACATATTTGGGATTAGACCGAACTGGTACAAAATATTCACGATACCGGTACAGAGGTTAACATCTTGACTCTGATATCAGTTTGATTACAATCACAGGATCAGAGTAAATAAATAAATAATAAATCACACACACATTGGTATTGACAACGATCATCGGAACTGGCAACTACTAGAGATGAATTAACACAAGATACATTACAGCCGCACGACGCTCTTCGTAACATGATCTGATTGCATCTTATGTTTGTCCGAGGTGATGGTCCGACAACGTGGGGACGACTTCGCTCGGCGGTTTACATATACGGAAACCTAGCCGCACGAGCGAAGTCAATCAGGTCTTGATGCTGACTTTCGAGTTATTGGCGATGGTGGTGGTTTAATGGCGCCTAATAAAGGCGCGTGTAACTGGCGATCAGTGTGGCAGCAAGATCTCACGTTTATGCCATTTCTACAAAATTCCGATTTCTGTGATACCAATGTTGTTGAATAGATTTTATGTGAAACATTAATAACGCGCCATGCCTCAGCTATGCGTACAAACGCGCAGATACGGACGCTCAATGACCCACGTCCATTCGGTCAGTGTCATTCACAACTCTCCGTATATAAGTTTACAGTTCAAATCTTTGGATAAGTGCACATTTTGGTATCGACAGGTGTCCTCCTTCATATACTTTGACATATTATTATTGTATACATTACATATATTAAATATATATTAAATATATAATATGATAAAAAATACGTTATTTTTATAAATAAATATTTTAGATAACGTTCAGTCTATATATATAACGAGTCAGTCTCTGTATATATATATATATATATACATATATATACACATAAGATTTTTTTATAAAATAATATATATTATAAATAATATCAAGTGATAGAAGATATAATTTATTAAAATAATTAACGAACACAAGAGAAGAGTTTATAATTATATTTTTTTTTTTTAAATTTAACAAAATATCATTTTATGATAATAAAATAAATTTGCTGTGTGGTAGCGGCTTCGAATACTACCAACCCTTACTTTGCTCGTGGATGTCGTAAAAGACGACTAAGAGCCTTATAACGACCTAAACCAACTCCATGTGATGCCATTTGGTCAACAATGACATTCCCAAGGAGGGTTGACGTCTGGCAGGCGGCCGGTCGTAAAACTATTGCCAATAACTTTGCAATATGTACTATGAAAGAAAAGTACATATTGTATCGACCCCAAGTAATTGGGATAAGAATAAGAGAATGATGATAATGATAATAAAATAAATTAATTATTTAAAATTAAAAGTGTACCTAATGTATAGGCCATAGATTTAATATAATAGTTCAATTAACTATTATGTTAATTTGTTGTTGTTTTTTTTTATTTCAGCGTTAGATGTTAAGCTGAGGTGTCACTATCTCCTGCACCACAATGTGGGAGTGATGTGTTCATAACAACAAGTGTTATAACTCTTTATGCACTGATCGATTATAAAATATAAAGATGTATAATATTTGTTGTTATATATTGTTGTCAATAATAATTTTTCTTTCTTTCTTCTTTGTATTGGTGTATTAGTGCTTATTTAAGAGTGTTCGTAAGAGCTAACAATATCGTTTGTAGTCATCACATTTTAGTTTCAAAATGTGTTATGTTTACAACATAACATATTGGGAAACATACATTATCAAATACACATACAGCGATCAAATGATACATGTGTATATTATAATTGGTAACATTGAATTAATTCCATACAGAGTCGAATTAACTCAAATGTTGTGTACAATGTTACATGAATACAAATAATTTATAAATATCACTTGATTCATATCACACGTCACGATTGAACGTTCGTAATGTGTCATATGATACATTATATAAAACACATTATTATAAATTATGTTGTCATAATAACATGTTTCATATTTACCGACAACGCGGAGTTTATTACAATCAATGGTACAGAAAGTTCCCCAACTGCTGACACTTGAGTGGAGTAAGTTATAGACAAATAGTATTAGTACCCATCTAATATATATACGTATAGACACAACACATAAAGTATAAAAAGCCAAACATTAGTACGTCTCACAGCGACCTGCCCGCTACCGGACCGGTACCGCACACGACGGTCGCTCCCTCCGCTGACCGCGTCGCGCGATGTCAACGCTACGGCAGTTCCAACTGTGTCACCACGGCGATACTGTTCGATCCACTCGCGAGCACCGTCACCAGTGGCGAATGCGAACCACAAAGTGGTCGCAACCACCACAGCACTCAAGTGTCCGATGCCACATGCGACAGTCCAGTCACAAACATACGCACTGGCCGCACAAACATATGTTATCAACAATTATAATACCACACGTTTGTACATTACTCGCTGCCGCGCCGGTTGGGAGGCTACCCACGCGCACATGCTTCGTGCAGCACGTCCAGGACGAGGCGCACACAATAACCGGCTGCGTGAGACCGACACCGCGCCCGGGCCGACGTGCAGGCCGACATCTGTGACGGGCCGCGCACGAGTGTCCTCGTACCGGGCGGCGGTCACTTTGCGCAATCACTTTTAACTACTGATAAAAAAATAGACACTCTGCGTAAAGTCATCGCCCGTCGGCTACATGGTGTCGCGCGGCGCTCACACGCCCGCGGGGCGTGACGTCACAGGCGCGTCACCAGCAGCAGCATCGACACGAGCAACAGGGACGCGCCGCTCACGCCTAACCGCGTGGACTTCGACAGGATGCCCTTCCCTGTACAGAAGTACGATGTCAGACTACACAACCATAAATCAAGCGGTTGATATATCTCATCTTCAAAGACCATAAAAGTCTAGTAGAAATGAACCTTGATCCACAATGGAAGGGAGATTGATTTATATAACACCGGACAGACCTTAGACACTGATTTTTTAGAGTTTTCTTTCATTTGCGATGTAAAGGTGTATAGTAATATCCATTTCTCAGATTTTAGCGAATTTCATTCATCCATCCGTCAACTTATCAAATTCCACTATTAGACTTAGACATCCCCAGGAGGTTGTTATAATTACTATACTATACGTACTCGTAACATTAAGTTTACCGGAATTGATATTGCTCCCAATGTCCATGTTATATCCATCAACTGGTGTTTACGACTCCCATGAAATAATATTATTGTCATCATTTTAACTCATATAAGTCCTACTGTTAGGTGTGAGCCTCCTCCAGAATAGGAAGAATATATCACATTGGTCAGACGGATTGATATAGGATTTTGTATGAAGTTTTTCTTCTCTTGCATAGATCTTATCTGCCTGTCGTATTTCTTACTTATCTATCACGACACTCACACGGGCAAGACAGGAGTTGGTAATTGGTATTCCAGCTATATCATCACACAAAGCAAAAGAGTAAGGAAAGGAAGTAAGACATTGTGCCCTTAGTCTGTCACCATACAGACTAAGTGAGGTCTCAAATACATTCAGCTGGCACCAGTCGTGTAGGTACAGTTACATAGTTCTTCAAATTTTGCATGTGCTGATGATGTCGTGTTGGTGCACTAGCATACCATTTGCTCGAGGATCGTGGGGTTCCAATGTTCAGCCACGAGTAAAAAGATTGTTACACCACAAAAAAAACACAATAGCAAACTGAGAGTAAAATTTTGCCACTGACCACAGTTATCAACTTGGTCTTATAAATTTTTTATGGAGTGCTGCTGTCCATCCTCCTGGTGATACTGTGTACAGTTTTTACGTCTCCCGCGGGCAATAACACTGTGGTACTTTATTGTCTTGCTAGAATGTCGTTGGGCTTGATGGATTGTACACTATATATGTATGTGTGGTATGTATGCAGCTCTCACATCTTTCGGCGAGCTTCCTGTGACAGCAGCAGTCGCGTAGCCGCGCGTACTGTGCGCAGTCGGGTGCCAGCGGACGGCAGCGGTGCGCGCCCACGTAGCACGTGTGCGGCAGCCATGGGAACGGCTCGCGCACGAACCGCCGCTCGCAGCAGCAGTGGTCCGCCAGCACGCGACTCTCGCAGTACTCGAGGTCGCGCGCGCTGCACGCGCCGCATCCCACGCGACTCGCCGGGACTGTTACATAGAAACACGGACCGATCAAATTTTATATAAATAAAGTTCCAATGGGCAAAAGTATATCATTGTTAAACATTTACATGTAAATAAAGATCGACTGAAAATTAGATAATTGTCAAAAATAAACTGAAACATCGTCTGCACCAAGACTTATTGAAAATACAACAGAATTATTCAATTAAGTAGAGTATCCGCCGATAAATAATGCACATCGCCTGTTGGAAAGTGACAATCAACTAATTTCAACTTCGTAGAGTCGTTTTGTCGCACACTATCTGTATTACGTCGCACGAAGCGCTGATTATCTATTAGGCGCTGTGGAAACAATTACGACTTTATATTAGTAAATAAAATACACCTATTTGTATTATATGTTAAAACAACAAGAAATTATGAAGAAAAGGTTGTAAAATTTCTTGTTTTAAAAATTCTATATTTTTTTTCACTGGACGCATCTACATTCCCATTTGTACAATGGTTGACAAAAGTCACGAAGGTAATGTGCGACAGACACAATGCTCTACCAAGCTGATTGCTTCTTTACATACTGGGTACTGTAGTAATACTATCCCACACCCTCAGCATGTTGTGGTACACTTTAGTGGAAAACTATCACGCCTATAGATTTGTGCATTAACAAAGTAATTTAACTTCATATCTAGATGTGTTGTCTGTCAAACAAATAAAAAGAAATCTTAAAATGATTGGTGGTATGAATTATTTTTCGAAGCCCATATCAATAATCCTACATAAAAAATAATAATTTAAAAAACTGTCAATAAAATTATTTCCCGTTAGAAAACTTTGCGAGCCTTCACAAAGCTCAGCTTTTTGCTAGTAATTATTATAAATTAAATGTTGAATATTAATTGACCATAATCAATATAAAACATACATATATAGAATCACATTCTTTTTGTACTGGCAATGAATTTGTATCAACAATGTGGGTCAAAACTTAATTACTAATAATGTAGCGAGTAGATATAAATCTCTGTAATAACGATAACCTGTTGGACGTGAGACACCTCAGTCCTCCCGTGACCACGAACGCTGTAAAGTGTTCGAAACGTCGGGAAATTAAAAATCAAATACAAACGCGATAAGGTTTGTAAAAAGTTTATTTAGTTTTTGTATTATGAAATATCTGTATAATAAAACCATATTTTATTAATTTAAATGTTAAATATGCCATTATAAAAATCACTTTCACGTCTAATGACCAAAAATGAGTAGGTAGTATAGTATAATTTTTTTTTTATTAAAAAATGTATAAATTTGTCATAATGTATAAACATGTCGTTGATAGATCACTGTTATAGATATAATAAATACTCAACTAACGGGTGCGAGTATTCACAAGGGTGTATAAACGCCTAAAGTTTATTAAGACTTCTTTAGCCGAGATGGAAGGTACACCACTGATATAGAGCGAAGAGTGAATGCGGGAAATAGAGTGAACGGAGCGTTGGGGCCACTTCTCGGTAGCCACCACCTCAGCCAGAAGGCACGTGTAGCAATACATAACGCAGTGCTTGTCCCAACATTACTATATGGAAGCGAGAGTTGGGTATGCAGAAAAGAGCATGAAAGTAAAATTAATGCGGTCGAAATGCGATCTCTACGAAAAATCTGTGGAGTTAGGCTGACCGACCGCATTCGTAACGACGACGTAAGAGAGCGAGTAGGTATGAAAGAGAGTATTGGTGTAAAGATGCGAAAGGGAATGCTCCGATGGTTCGGACATGTGGAAATAATGCCGAACGAACGTCTGGTTAAGAAGATATATAATGCGAAAGTGGAAGGATGTAGGTACCGGGGGAGACCGAGACTCACCTACCTAGACTAGATCGGTCACGTACTGAAGGAAGGTGGAGTCAAGAGTCTCCGAAACCGGCGAGCGTGTATGAAGAGAATTATGAATGTTGAGGAAGCGAGTGAAGTATGCAAGGATAGAGTTCTCTGGCACTATTCTCTCTGCATACCCTGCAAGGGATATGGCGTGATGATATGTATGTAAATAAACACGTAACTTGGTTATAGATACGCATATTACTTTATAGATCATAGTGCGACACAAAGAATATAAAATCAAAGACATCAGCTCCATAAAGTCTCGACGAATTCGCACATACTACATACACTATAAATATTAACTATGTAGGTATATCACGCATACAATGGTCACCAGTACCAGCACGTGCGTTAAATCTTAAGCGCCAGAATTAAAGTTCATAACACGATATTTAGCAAACGGATTTCCTATCAACCGCATCATTACAAATATAGATTTAAAAAAATCTGATTTAACTTGAACAACTGTAGATATGAGTATTTAGCAACAAAAGAAATGTTTTTAAACTTTCAATAAGGGTTATAGAAGAACTCACGGTAAAATACCGATACAGATTTCGATAATAAAATTATTTAAACACTTGATAGATTTGAGAACAAAGAAATAAATCAGAACGAATGCAACTCACCTGCATCTCGAGACGATGTCATTACACGAGTGCAGTATGAGATGAGACGCGTCGGTGCATGAGACAGTACGACGCATGCGCTGTCAACATCGATCTGGAGGACCTAGACGCGCGTGGGATACCTAACGGGGCGTGGGCACTAACAACTACGAGCTCTGCCCGGGCATTTGGTCAACGACGCATCTAAAGTTTTCTGTTAATTAATTTTCACAAAAAAGGCACGCTGTTTTGTATTTCCTTTGCGACGATGATGGGGCAAACAGAACTAACACTAACACGAGATTGAAGTTCAAGGATGTTAAACCCGTCAAACTATTGATCCAAAAACCAAATAAAGTTATTTAACGATGCTAAACGCGAGATATATTCAAATACGAGTAATCATTAGTCATTATCGTTTACCTGTTGGTTATAGTTTTATCTCAATGGTGCCAAGAAAGCTTTATTCCGGTTTATACTAGCGAACAAATACCGGTTGCTCAAAAATGCATGAGAGTTAAGACGACCGCTTGTTGGAGGCAATTATATTTTAATTTACTTTATTTTTTAAGTCTAATCACGCTAACACAATTGTCAATAAATATATATTGTCTGTTAGATTCAGTTTATAACACCACAGGAAATTCTACGAAGATATTATTTTATTATTTTCTCAGGGGATGGAAAATTAATAAAAAAAATGGTTATAGACATGATGGCAAAAGTCTGTATTTACTAAACAATTATTTTAAATACTTGATAAATAAATATATGTAGAAAGAAATTGGACAATCAAATATTAGAGTAAATGCAACTCACCTGCATCTCGAGGCGATGTCATTACAAGAGTGCAGTGTGAGATGAAACGTATTGGTGCATTAGACAGTATGGCGCATGCGCTGTCAATATCGACCCGCGGGACCTAGACGCGCGCGGGATACCTAAGAGGCGTGGCCATTAACATCTAGGAGCTCTGCCCGGGGAAATGAAGTAATCCACGCATCTGATTTTTATTACGTAATTGACTTTGAAAAAAGGAGTAGTGCGCTGATAAATATTCTTTTTTCTAAATAGGCCGCAGAACGATATGATAATTAATGATATATAAATACGAAGGCAAGGTTTTTGTTTTGTTTACTAAGCTCTCACGCTGTAAACATGAAATGTGGCACAAAAGAAGTGTAGAAAAGGATAATACTTTTCAGTTACGAAAAATAACTATTCCCGAGAGATAAAAAAATATTTTTTTGGCAATTATTCGTCGTAATAACTATGTCTACTGATATGAATTAAATATGTTTGTATCATAGCATGCTGCAGTAGAGAACAAAGAAATAGAACCTAGTACAGTCAGTACTCCGGCTGAAATTATGAAACGTCTATAAAAACTAGTTTTCTTCAAATTACTGAAATTTAGCCTTCAATATGCTTAATTATTTATAAAAACCCGATTACGAGCGAAAAATGATTGCCACAAGTGGGATTCGAACCCACACCTATTGGAAATCCGTTCCCATCGTGCTGCCACTTACATCTGTACAATGTGTAAACAATGTAGGGCAGATGGCACACTTCTCCTTAAAAAGACGAAAATATAATATGAAGCGAGAATTGAATGTCCTACAATAGTTTTCTTATTAAATTTGTATAAAACTTCATCATTAAAATATAATTATAATTTAAATTGCAACTCACCTACATAGCTGCACGATATCATTACACGAGTGTGGGACTAGTTGAAGTGCAGCGTCATACGATACATACAC
Organism: Lymantria monacha; assembly: GCA_905163515.2. Taxonomy (NCBI): domain Eukaryota; kingdom Metazoa; phylum Arthropoda; class Insecta; order Lepidoptera; family Erebidae; genus Lymantria; species Lymantria monacha. The sequence goes on from LR991100.1 coordinate 507,182, forward strand.
AGGAAAAATGTACATTGTAAAGAAACATTTAAAAAGATGGTCAGCGCAAATTAAAACCTACAAACCGGTTTGATGTCATTATTATTAGCAAAACGACTAACGGCAGACTTACAGACTTAATGGCAATATTAGATAAACGAAATAGGAAGCGATTTGATTGCGACATAGGCCGTAAGTGAGGTTCTATTGTATAGGTAATATTTTATGATAAAAATAAATATTTCTTATTATTATTATAAATCCGGTTAAAAATATACTGTCTGGTTTTTAGAAGCCACATAGACTTACTAAAATCACCTAAGGCACTACCGTAAAAGTACTTAGAAAAAGTAATATCACAGTCAATGCAACTCCAGGTGAGTTCATTACACGAGTGCATTGTGAGGTGAGACGTATGTGCATTAGACAGTACGACGCATGCGCTGTCAATATCGATCTACAGGTCCTAGACGCGCGTGGGATACCTAACGGGGCGTGGTCACTAACAACTACAAAATTTACCCCGGGGTATTTAGATTAATGTTTTTTTTATTGCTTTTGGTGGCAAACGAGCAAGCAGCACACCTGATGGTAAGTGTCACTGCCGCCCATAGATCCTAGCACCAAGGGCATAGGCACAAACCCCAAACCCACCCAGTTGGACTTCGGGCTCTCTCGCTCACCGAACAAAGCGCAATAGCACTTTGCCGTTACTCGACGTCGATCTTCTGCTCAGTGAGGTACTACCCCGGACGGACCGGCCCGCGGCTGTAGACAGTGAGCTGTCAACAGCCTGGTCCTACCACCTTATTATCACTTAATTTGATTTTCAAATAAAGATTTGTTTTTCATTTAAGTTTTCGTTTTTTATTGGTTATTATATATTTGTATATCTATCAAAAAACCTGCCTTAGGATAGTTACTTTTATTTTTTTGAGGTTAATGAAATACATCTTTAGTTAGGTGTTATTTTAAATTTAGTATATTTTTTAAATCGATTCTGTGTGTGTGCTCCCGAAACCACCCATGCCCGTCGAGCACCAGGCCCAAATACCTCATATGGGCCCGGATGCTGATGTCAACACAAAGTATTGTCCTGCGTAGGAATCGAACCTACGACACTGAGATGGTAGGTCGGTATCTTAACCACTATGCAATTTGTGCAGTCAAATTAAAACAAGTCGGGCATGGTTTGGACCTATCAGTACAAACCAAACTTTACCAGTAAACGTGTCTTAATTACAATGATTCCATTACACCTTAACAAGAGAATATGCAGAATTGAATTATTGTCCTATAGGATAACTTTACGATGGTAAGAGGCATCAAAAAGTCTCTCTCCAGAAAGCAATTAAGGAGATCTGTTATTAGATATTTTAATTAGCTTACACGCGGAATACAGCTAATTAGTGGTCATGGCTGCACTGATATGTTTTCTTCATCATATGTTTTCATGTTTTAAAAGAACATTATCAATAATACTCTTGTTTTATCTATAAATATTATCCCGCTGATTAAGTTTTCAAAACACGTATACAATTTTAGTTAGATACAAAAAATATTTAATATTGTTTCACGTTGAGGAATACTCAAGTTTCGGTACCAATAAAATCTGAATCTAAAAAAAATGCGGCAATTCACTTAAAATGTATAATGAATTTAATATTACACAACAAAAGAAAATTCAGACGAAAAACATAAATAAAAAAATAGAAGAGCGAATGCAACCCACCTGCATCTCGAGGCGATGTCATTACACGAGTGCAGTGTGAGGTGAGGAGCGTCGGTGCATTAAACAGTACGACGCATGCGCTATCAATATCGATCTGGAGGACCTAGACGCGCGGGATACCTAACGGGGCGTGGTCACTAACAAGGTAGAGCTTTGCCCGGGTAATTTGTTTACAAATGCATCTAGAACTTTCTATATTGAGTTGACAAGATGCGCCACTTCGTACTTTATATATTACACTATGTGTGAAAATAGTGATCGATCTTTTCTACAAATAAAATATGTGAATGATACATATATGTAAATTGATAAACATTTAAAAGCGTCAAATATCACCCAAAACACGCAGAATATTTACAGAGAGGCCGTAATAGTAAATCAATAAGAGGAGGTAAAACGGTATATAGAAATATACATAACTTAAAGAGAAGTATACTTTATGCCTTATATTCCACTGCGTTAAGCATAAAGTAATTTTAATATCTTATGAATAGTTAACAATGTATTCTTTTTTTTTCATTATTCTTGTTTGTTTTAAATCACCGCAGACAAAGACCGGGTTCCGATAGCCCGCTCGCTCGTGGAGAAGTACATGCAGGGCGGATTTATAGGGTCGTGCGCCGCTTCTTCTGTCGCCCCGGACGGATTAGCGGGGCGTGACCACATCATAGCCGGCCGCCAAAAAAAAAAGGGTTCTAGATGACGATCTACAAATTACTGTTTTGTGTCTCAGTGTTATTTGTGTCCGGTAATTGTATGTTTGTATAGTGTACTACATACACTACATCGCTATATAAAGATATAATCGATTATATTAGATGATACATGGCGGTAAGGTACCTTTATCTTGAAATGGAAGATAGGAAAAGAAACCCGCCATTTTTCTCCGATTAAAGATTTTCGAGATTTATTTAAAATCAATTTAAATTTAATATTTTCTGAAATTAATAAAATGTTTGTTAAATTTATGTGACGGCTCGAAGGGCCAATACATCTACCTCTAACTGACGTCATGTAAGGTCGCAATAATGTTAACTGGTAATTGTACATATAACAATATAATAAGTTAGAGGACTATACCACAACCAACAAGCCTAAAAATCTCTCGGGCCCTAACCATCATATAGTGATAAATAAATATATAAATATTTACCAGAAGTCAGCATCACGCGATCTGAAGGTACCAACGGACAATAAACAGAATTGTCTCTGTGGTTACGAAGTAAGAACACGATTCACCACTTTCTATCTTATCTTGAGTGTCGTAAAAGGCGGTTAAGGGATATGATATGCCTATGACATCCGTGCAAGAGAAGAAAAATTCGAAATAAAACTCTACACGTGTGACCAGCGTAATATAGTAAGTCAATTTTCTTCTCATTGTGGAGGAGGCGCGAGCCCAGCATGATGAGCTGAAATGATTACTCTCACTGCTAGCCCCACAGACTCACGAAACTGATCAAAGATTGCTAAAAGTATCTTGACGCGAGGGGCAATAATAAAAAAATAATCAAATCTGATTTGTTTACAGAACTTTACCACCTATATACTACTTTTCGCATATGAAATATAATCAAATGACTATCTTAATTGGGACGCACGTTAGTCGGTTCGAATGCTGAAGACTGTCCTAAGATGATATTGAATAGACCCCTTTACCTAAACGTTTTGAGTTGAGAATATCAAGCTCTGCGCTCACCCTAGTCCATGTAAGAGTGTGTTAACCATCTGAGGCACATATTTAAAACTTGTGCCAAATTGTTGAGATAGTTTAGTACATTAGGTCAATTAATTTCTCATATGGAGGATATGTGTACATAACATGTAGTTGGACGCACTTAACTCAGAAGAATTCATAAAATTGTACAAGAAAATCAGAGAGATAAAAAATACTAGTATACTTATATAGTACACTAGGCTTTCAACCGTACATGCTTTTAAGCTGGAATAGTTGCCTTAACATTTATAATACAACACAAAAAAAAACGTAGTCAAGAGGCAAAATAGTAAACAGATTTCCTATGTTACGAATGATAATAACACAGCACGACGATTGTAACTGGCACGAACCAAAATATGTTCACTTCAAAAAAAAAGAAAATTTTCAAAGGGTCCTTTAAAAAATAATGTGAGATATACAGGGAGTAAGTGTGTCCTTAATAGTAGATAACTAACTAAAAAGGCGTATGAATGAAGAAATAAAATATTAGGAGAATAAAAGAAGGTATCCTATTACAAGTGCAACTCACCTGCATCTCGAGGCGATGTCATTACACGAGTGCAGTGTGAGATGAGACGTATTGGTGCATTAGACAGTACGACGCATGCGCTATCAATATCGATCCGCAGGACCTAGACGTGCGTGGGATACCTAACGGGGCGTAGTCACTAACAACGAAGAGCTTTGCCCGGGCAAATTACGAGTGATTTAGTGGCAGATTACAAGTGCATCTAGAATAGTGTGTGTGTGAATCTAGAGTAGTGGCAGCACGATTGAGCCGGAATCCCAATAGGCGCGGGTTCGAATCCCGCTTGTGACATCATTTTTCACTTCGTAATCGGTTTTTATGCATCTAGAATTTTCTATTTCAGGTTGCAAAAATGCACCATTCCGTATTTAACATGTTATATGTACAGTGTGTGCACAGTGATCCGTCTTTTCTATAATAAATATAATAAGTACGTGAATTATACACATATATATTACGGTAAATGAAATGAAACGCAGAATGAAATTTAGGGCCGCCGCTGATTGCGACTTTTTGTCGACGTGACTTATTGTTACTGTCACCTGCTGTCACCCACGATGCGCTGACTTAATCTGCTCTTGGGCAACAAATCGCGTTCATTTTTGTAATTCGTCGTCATTTTTGTAACTTCTTGTTGGAAACAAGAGTAAAATACTGTTTCCTCCCATAACCTTCTTTTTAAAATTACATCGGAATATTGCTTTAAGTTTTTTTGCATATAATGCAGGCCTCTTCTCTACCTCCTCTATTAATAATTCATTGTCAATATCTTCCTCTTGCAAAGAAGACAACATCTTTAAAAGCAAAACACAGCCATACTTTAAATAACATACATCTACTCCGAACGCGTGGCGCCGGCCGAGTTTCTAATTTATAGTATATTATCTATGCGGCCGAGTGACAAAAAGTCACCAGTGAGTGGACTCTCATAGTAATGTACAGGGCGAGTGACAGTCACGTCACTCCGATGTTGCCTGCCGCTGCAACTATTTGTTACCATATTATCATGTCACCATAATGAGCGCACTCAGTATAGTTTTCATTGCACTTGAGTGAGTGACAAAAAGTCACGTCGACAAAAAGTCGCAATCAGCGGGGGCCCTTACAGAGAGGCCGTAATAATAAATCAATAAAAGGAGGTAAAACAGTATATAGAAATATACATAACTTAAAGAGTAGTATATATCATCATCATTTCAGCCCATCGCCGTCCACTGTTAGGCGGGGGAGGGAGGGGGTTTGTCGTCCTACACTGCGTCATCCGGTACGTGGTCGCCACTCTAGAACCTTTTTTACCCAGTGGTTGTCGGTTCTTCAAGCGATGTGGCCTGCCCATTGCCACTTCAGCGTGCTAATTCTTCGTGCTATGTCGGTTACACCCGTTCTTCTGTGGATTTCCGTATTACGGATTCACGCAGAGAAATCTCGAGCATAGCTCGCTCCATGCCACGCTGAGCGACTTTGAGCTTGATTATGAGGCCTACATTTAGTGACAATGTTTCTGCGCCGTAAGTCATCACTGGTAACACACACTGGTCGTAGAACTGTGTTTTCAGACACTGAGGTATGTTGGACGAGAAGATCCTCCTAAGTTTCCCGAACGCTGCCCAGCCGAGTTGGGTTTGTCGGCTGACCTCTTTCTCGAAATTGGATCTAAGGTAAACATAATGATCGACAATTTCGAGAATCGCATTGCCAACTAGGACCAGTACAGGAATGACATGGGCATTTGACATGACTTTCGTCTGGTCCATGTTCATTCGTAACCCCACCAGTTGGGTGAGATCGTTGAGCATAGTGCCAAGGTCCTCCATGGATTCTGCCATAACGACGATATCGTCTGCAAATCGAAGGTGAGTGATGTATTCGCCGTTAATGTTAATACCGAGTCCGGTCCAGTCTAAGAGCTTGAAGACATCTTCCAGTGCAGTGGTGAACAGTTTCGGAGAGATGACATCTCTCTGTCTCACGCCTTTCTGCAACTGGATCGGTTTCGTACTCTTACCCGGATACGGACTGACATTGTGGCATTCCTGTTCAAACACTTCAGCACTTCGATATAACGATGGTCGATTTGGCACCGCTGAAAGGACTGCAGCACCGCCCAAGTTTCGACTGAATCAAAGGCTTTCTCATAGTCCACAAACGCTATACATAGAGGCCGATTGTACTCCTCGGTCTTCTGGATAATCTGCCGAAGCGTGAGGATATGGTCTATGGTGCTATAGCCTTTTCGGAAGCCAGCTTGTTCGGGCGGCTGGAAGTCAGTAGTAGTAGCTGGAAGTAAGTGTAGTATATATACTATATGCGTTATATTCAGCTGCTAAACTGATTGTAGGCGTCTAGATCCGTCCCTACTATATACAAAAGCGATATACAAATTATTGTTCCGTATCTATGTGTTATTTGTGTCCGTTAATTGTATGTTTATATAGTGAACTAAATACACCACATCGTTATATTAGGATTTTTTGTATAATGTATTCAATTAGACTATTATTGACGGTAAGTACGTTATCTTGGAAGATGGAGAAAGAGATCGACCACTTGTCCACGATTAAATATTATACCCACACATTTGGTCGCAAAAACTTCCCTGAACTCCATATATGATATGCCATTTTGAAGTATTCATCACGCTAATGCCGAGATTTATCAAATAATAATATTAATTTATTTTTTTCTTAAATAATAAAATATTTGTTAAATTCATTATCCGGCTCGAAGGGCTAAAATATACAGCCGGATATAACATCAAGTAAGGTCGCAATAATGTTAACATGTAACTGTACATACATATAACTAAATAATAAGTTAGAGGAATCTACCACAACCTAAAAGCCTAAAAATCCACATTAGGACATATAATACAGTGACAAATAAATATATAAATATTGACTGGAGGTTAACACCACGGGAGCTAAATAAAAGTACCAACAGGCAAAAGACAGGATTATCTGTGTGATCACGCAGGAACAATACAATCCCCCCCCCCCCCCCCCTACCTTATCGCGGGGGACTTAAAAGACGACTAATGGATATGACATGTCTATGACATCTGTGCAAGAAGAGAGAGAAATCTCGAAATAAAACCCTAAACCAACCACTCTGAACAACGTGATATAGTAGGTCCTTTTCATTCCCCTTAAGGAGGAGGTACGAGTCTAGCATGATGAGAAGCTGAGATAATGATAAATAGAAAGTATTTCCAGGTCCAGAAAGGTTACTTTCATTGTCTCGTAGACCCACGAGACTGCTCAGAGACGGTTGAAGATGTCTTCACAATCGTGAGGGGCAATAAGACAAGAATGTAATATTCAAATCTGATTTGTTTACAAATATCTACGACTTATATATAACTTTTCGCGTATAAAATATAATTAAATCACTATCTTAACTGGGAAGCGCGTTAATCTGGCCGACGTTAAAGACAATGTGAACAAACCCCTTTACTTATTATAAATGTTTTGGGTTGAGAATGCCAAACTCTACTAGTTCATTTAAGGATGTTTTAACCATCTGAGGCATATATCGAAAGAAAATATTTAGAGTACTTCATGTTACAACAGGAACCGACTCAAAACTTGTGCCAAATTGTTGAAAAGTAAAACATTAGTTCAATTAGTTTCTCATATGGAACTCAGAAGACAAAAAAAAATTGTTCAAGAAAATCAGAGAGACAAGAAATTCTAGTACACACTGGGTCTTGTTCGTCGGGGCGCGACCATATCCATGGTCCACCCTGAAGGAAAATAAAAAAAAATAAAAAAAGTACACACTGGGTCTTCAACCGTACATGATTTTAGGCTTAAATAGTTCTCTTAATATTCATAATACAATACAAAGCAATTACGTAGTCAAGAAGCAAAGTATTAGACAGATTTCCTATGACACGAATGACGATAACACAGCATGACGATCGTAACACGGTACGATCAATAAATATGTTTACCTCAAACAAGAACATTTTTAAAGGGTCCTTAAAAATAATGTGAGATATACAGGGAGTATATGTGTAAAAGAAAATGAAGAATGGCTAAAATGGCTAATGAATGAACAAAAATAATATTAGGAGAATAAAAGAAGGTATCCTATTACAAGTGCAACTCACCTGCATCTCGAGGCGATGTCATTACACGAGTGCAGTGTGAGATGAGACGTATTGGTGCATTAGACAGAATGGCGCATGCGCTGTCAATATCGATTTACAGGACCTAGACGCGCGTGGGATACCTAACGGGGCGTGGTCACTAACAACGAAGAGACTAGGAAATTACAGTATAGCTGCATTACATACAACAGAAAACCTAGGTTTTCTGTTGTATGTAATGCAGCTATACTGTAATTGTTTTGTAAAAATGAGTCAGTATATTTTTTGTCTTGGACCTTGAATATGAACCTCAGATGGCTGGTACTTTCTTAGACAGACCAATGGTAATATATTTACCATCGGCTATGGCTCTAAACTCAAAACATATAAACAATGCGTGTTTTTTTTTTACTGCCGGTGGTGGCAAACGAGCAAGCAGCACACCTGATGGTACTGGTGATACTGCTGCACATGGACCCTATCAATACCAGGGGCACAATAGCCAGGCCGTTGCCTATCTTTAAGAAAGTGCTCTTCTTAAACCTCGTTTGAAGAAGGACATGTCATAGCGCTCGGGAAACAGCAGCAGGTAGTTCCAGATTCCAGATCTTGCTAGTACGTGAAAGAAATGATCGCTGAAAACGTACAGTCGAGGACCGTATCGTTTATAGGTGAAATGGATGAACCACTGCTGCGGTGTCCAGTGGTACGGTGGTAAAACGGTGACGGTGGTACCAAGTCAAACAGTTCCTCAGAGCACTCCAAGTGAAAGAGCCGATAGAGCACACAGAGTGACCCAAAGTCTCTCCGCCGTTCCAACGGCTCCAATCCGTCCGTAAAATTGGGATAATCGATGATTCGAATAGCACGCCTTTACACTGAGTCAAGTGGGTCTAGCTGATATTTACACGCCTGTCCAGAGATGAGAACAGTACTCCACGTGAGGACGAACTTGTGCTTTGTATAGCACAAGGCGTTGTCTCAGCGTGAAGTACTGCCTAGCTCTACCCAGCACGCCTAGCTTTTTGCTTGCCAATTTGGCTTTGCCCTCCAAATGACTCCCAAACTGGACTTTGCTGGACAGTTCGACGCCGAGATGCCCAATACTCTCGGCAATTTGGAGAGTCACTTGGAACTGAGGCGCCATGATAAACGGATCCTTCTTCGCAGTGAACGCCCAAACTTGTGTCTTAGTGGGGTTGAACTGAACTAAGTTTCGTTCACCCCATTTCGAGGCCCGCCCCAGAGAGCGCTCGACTTCAGACACAAGTTGAGCCCGTCTTTCCTGTAACATACACCGAGGGACATTCTGATGCTCGGTGTATCACTCGTCACCCGTGCTGTCATCCGCATAGCAACGAATACTCTATATAGAGAGAATGTCGTTGATATGCAGAATAAACAATGTCGGGGAGAGCACCGAGCCCTGTGGTACACCAGCATTAATGGTCATGGTCTCGGAACAAGAACCGTCGACGACTACTTTTATGCTCCGACCATCCAGAAAGCTGGTGATCCAGTTACAGAGTCCCTCGGGGATTCCATATTTTGTTTCCATAATTATTTATTTTTATAATGCTAATTATTATATGAATAAATAATACAAAGCAAGAATATTAAAACATTCAGTAAACAGTAGACGTGATAGAGTCAGGTGATATCTGATGACAACAGAACTAATTAAGTATTTAGCTCCAACGTAATGTGATTCTTTAATTGTATCTCAAATGGTACACACGTGTTTGACAGTTAGCAGTATTATAACATTTAATTAGTAATTCAACATTCTGTTAAATAAAATCAATTCAGTAAAATCGTTGCTGTGTGTCGAGAAATTCTTCTACGTCTTTATATTTTTTTTTTGGTAGTCTATGGTCTGGACACACGCTATCCGATCCGTCCGGGGCGACGGAAGGGTAGTGCGCGGCTCCATAACCCACTGTATTGCCTCCCGATCGCCATTGGGTCGGCCACGGGGACCGCTTCCCTTTCGGGTACCAACCCTGGTCGACGCCCCGGCTAACTACCGAGCAGTCGCCCTCACGCGCTCAGCCTCTCTGCGGGTGACAGACTATTCCTTCCGCGAGACGACTGTCTCGCAGAAGGCGGCGACCGCGTCTCAGATCTTGGCGCTGTCGAGCAACGCCGTAGCGATGGTCGGCATTGATGACTGCGACGACTTCACGACGCCGCTCTGCCCAGGTCACACAGATCTCGAGTGTGGGCTTCGCCGTGTCCTGGTCGCAATCGCAGTGGTGGCAGGATGGTATACTCTCTCTCCTTACGACCGTGTGTAGGTACTTGCCGAAGCAACCATGCCCCGTCAAGACCTGCACCAGTCGGAAGGAAAGGACCCATCAGGACATCGATCAGACGACCCTCGCGTACAGCAGTCGGCACATAGCGCTGGGTCCGCCCACATTTGGCATAAACCAGGATAACGCGGACGCCACGCCGACAAGCCGCGAAGTAAGTCGACGGAAATGCTCCCGGAACCACCAGCACCAGGCCCAAGTACTTCATATGGGCCCGGATGCTGTTGGGAAACAAATTGACGGTGATCGAGTCGTCGGTGGGTGGATTGGTGCTGGGCTCATGAAACAATAGGCCCACCGTCTTATCCAGGGCCACCCTTAACTCCAGCGCGTCGATCCGCCTGACAATCGGCGGTGCCAAGAGTTGCTAGGTGTGCCGCCTACTCTAGCGTCCCATACCGGGCTGTGACGAGTGTATCGACGGCGTAACAGATTCCGCCCAGCCCGAGGGTAAGGCTACATCTCAACGCCTAGCCGACGCTCCACATAGCGACCAATAGACCGACTCCTGCGGAACCGCACGACATGCGCGTTCGCACAACGTCCCGTAGTCAGTTCTTATGAATGATGCTGCGCTCTCCAAATAGCCTGCCACCAGCCGGCTCAGGTATAGGTACAGGTGTGTGGTAGTGGCTACGAATATTACCAGCCCTTACTTTGCTCGTGAATGTCGTAAGAAAGAACTATGAGTTTTATATTGACCTGAGCCAACTCCAATTGAAACCGTTAAGTCAACAATTACATTCCCAATGAGGGTTGAAGTATTGCCATTAAGTTTTATAATGTGTACGAGTAAGAGAACAGTTAAATATTGCTTCAAGTACAAGTAATTGAGATAAGAGCAGCAGCATGATAATACATTTAGTAATTCCATACTTCTCTTAAAATTATAAATTTTGGCAAGGGTTCAGAGGAGATGGAGCAACAAAAGGTACTCTTCTGGGACTTGTAAAATCAAGTATGAACGCCAATTCAGCTGTCAAGCATGTAGTAAACGTGAGTTTATGGCAATATTCTCATTGGTGAGGTCTTTTAACCATGAACTAAACATTTTTGCAGGATTTTTGACAGGTTATGGTTTGGACACAGCTCGCCCCTTCTGTCCAGGGCGACCGATCGGCAGCGTGCGGCCCCATAACCTACCGTGTTCCCTTGCCTAGCCATTAGTCTAAGCACTAGTATCGAGGGCTTAACATCCCTGACCGACCCCGGTATTCGGGTATCATCAATATTGACGCAATAAACAACAGTGTTGCTGGGGCCTCTCCTTAATGCGTCCAGCCTCACTACGGGTGCAGGACTTATCCCTGGCCTGGCCCCAGTTAAAAAATCTAACAGATAGGTGAATTAGTAAAGGAAAAACCAGATTTATAGACAATTAATAACTTTTTATTATACATTTAAATTTCATATTTAAATTAACTCTTCGATATAAAAAATAAAAATGAAATCGACAGACCCGCTGTCCATCAAACCGTTACAACTACCGGAATTGTTTATTTCTCAAATAAAAAGCATTGATACATAAATAAGTCATGAAGAAGAGAAATTGCTAATAACGTCACAATTGTTATGTTATTTTCAAATACGAATTTCTTCTGTATATTTATGTCAGGATTAACGGCAAGACGCCATAGAGACCAACGATCCACCGCGCGTCGTGAGACTACTCTCGCAATTTAAGCAGATCACTGTCACCGTAGGCATATGACTTCCACAGGTAGGATTTCCATGTGGTAGACAGACAACAGGTGGCACAGGAATTTTCTTAGTGACACTCTCGCGGGGCCTTTGTCCACCGGTGACCGTCTGCGCGCTGATGGATGGATAGGTCACGTGGCAGGGATTTGTTTATGTATGGTATTTTAAAAAGTCGCTCGTAGATATTAGCTCTGACACTGCAGGTGATGGACGTCTCTATTCTGTCTATGTGCAACTCCGGCTGTCTTAGCTGCTGTCTAACCTCTATCCTAATTGGATTCCTCCGTGACCATATTATTGTATGAAATTTATACATTTTCCTCAATCTAAATTAATTGAAAGACCACATATCTACAATAAGTGTACCGCGGCACAGCGGCAAGATTTGATTTATCATCTAGATTTTCTTTTTTATTCAGTTTTAATTTAAATTTTTCCGGATTTTTGCAATAAATATTTTATCCACTTCCATTGATAATATAGATTACTAAGCCAATTAGTTGAAATTAGGCACACACGTTTTGTTCACATTACAATGCATGATTATTTAAATGCCACCATTTTGATCCAATATGGCGGACGTAACAGATGAAACGCAATGACCGAGGTGACGTCGTTTTTAAATCCAATATGGCGAACGTCACAAAATGGCGAAACTTTAAACACCTTAAAAATATTAACAAATAAAAAAGTAGTAAAATATTTTAAAAACCTACACATACCTACACACCATATTATTCTGTGTGATGCCACACCCCTTCAGATATATCTTTGTTGTTTAAAAACGAGTACAAGTTTTTGTAAAACAACGTACACAACACATCGATCAACACATTTAAATTTTAAAACACGTCAAATAAATTGTGTTACTAAAATGAAAATTTGAATTTAATCTTAGCTGGCTTGCCCGATGAAAAGCAAATATCTCGTTTGTTTTGGGTGGCATAGGCAGCCGATTTATCTCCATCTTTCAGAGAATACTCGTGCCATTCCAGGGTAAAATAATAATAAACCGATATTTGTTAAAAAAATCGAAGAAAATTAATGTTACTTTAAGAAATTTATGGTGAAACTTGGAAGCAATAAAATTTATAAATATTTAAATCACGTCATAATAAATAAAAATTTCAAGGGAATGATTCAGAAAAAGAAATCTTATAATAAGAGCTACTCACCTGCATCATGAAGCGATGTCATTACGCGAGTAAAGGATAGGGCGAGGTGGCTAAGCGGCTGGGCCAGTTTTACACATGCGTGGTCAATATCGATCTCTGAGACTACGACGCGCGCATGGCAAAGAGCCTTGGCAACAATCTCAGCGAGGTATAAGCTACTCGATGGTTCTGGAATTTTCTATCACTTGATTTACCGTGTGGTAACAGAGTAAGAATATAATTCCTACGCCCAATCTCGCCCGTGAGTATCGTAAGGGATATAATATGCAGATAATATTTATGCAAGAGAAGGAAAACTCGAAATAAAAACCTATGCTAATACATCTGAGCCACCGAAGACAAAGACCGCGTTCCGGTGGCCCGCTCGCTCGGCGTAGAGAGTACACGTAGGGCGGGTTTATGGGGTAACGCGCCGCTTCTTCTGTCGCCCCGGACGGATTTAGCGGGGCGTGACCACTCCATAGCCCGCCGCCAAAAAAAAAGAAAATGCTAATATATCTGATTAACGTGGTATATTAGGACAATTTCTCTAGTATTATAGAGGAGGCTCGAGCCCTGCAGTGGGACATACATAAATTGAGATAGAAATTTTTAATTGAAAGATCTCTTTTATATAAATGTAGGTAGGCTTCTCACTTGATATTAACTTCCAAGGGAATGGGACTTACCTTGATAGGGAAATGACAGAGACGAGATTTTGTTATTGTATAATAAGTTAATTTATTATTTCTTATATTTAAATGAGTATTTATATATATGAAATAAAACTATGTAATAGTGGTAGGGCTACTCTGTAGATAGTTTTCTGTCTATAGCCGCGGGCCGGTCCGCTCGGGGTAAGTACCACACTCTCGCTGAAAATCGATGTTTGAACAGTGGCAGTGTGCTGTTGCACTTCCTTTGGTGAGCGAGAGAACCGGAAGACCAACTTTCTGGGTTATTTTCAGTTGGTACGCAGCAGCCTAGCTGTATTCTAGCATTGCAAAGGTCCATAAGCGGCAGTAACACTTACCGCCAGGTGTGTTTGTTTTTATTTAATTTCAATTGCTCGATGTGTCGGACATTTTACAGCATTCATAATCATCGGAAAACGGAGGTCTTGAAAGTACGACATTTAAAAGGTTTTAACTGGATTTTAAAAAAGGAGGAAGTTCTCAATTTGTTTGTATTGTTAATTATTTATGTGTACCTCAGATTTTCTTAGATTTTTTTTCTAGGTGAACCTATTTTAATGTTTCTTTTTTATTTGAAAGTTAGTAGATACTTTCCATATGGTACTCATTTAAATATGATCAAGATCTCACCACTAGTTTTTGAGTTATCCTCAACACCGTGTATTTGGTTGACCTCGTCTACTACTTGCTGTGTGGTAGTGAAGACGAATACTGCCAACCTTTACTTTGCTTGTGGATGTCGAAAAAGTCAACTATTATAAAGATTTTATATCGATCTAGGCAAATTTCTCCTGATGTCGTCAGGTTCGGCACCACCCAAGGCGGGTCGACGTCAGACAGGCGGCCGGTCATAAAGCTATTGCCAATAACTTTTACAATATGTACTGTACTAGTACTAGTGCGTCGACCACATGTAATTGCAATAAGAGCAGGATCATAGCGGTCGACCTCCCCTACATTGTTTAGAAGTTAGTTTTTTTTTACTATAAATTTTATACAATATGCTAGCAAATAAAAATAAATTCATTAATGTAAAATAATTATTTTTCAGTGATTTTTAGTATGAAATAATATTAACCATAACACTTATTTTACTACGGTCTTCATTAATTTGGAGTCGCATAAAACCTGATAAAGGTACTTTAGTTAATCAAACGTAAATAAAGTTGCTAAGTATTAATCACTGCACCAATTCGTATAAAAATAAATTCATTTTCACCTATTAACGTTACAGCGCCATCTATTGGATACGTGTGGTATGAACGAACAGTATAAAATAATATTACACTTGTTCTTTGCTACGACGCGACGGTAAATAGACTAAATAAAGCGGTTGGACTAAAAAGGTATACAACTTCTACCTCTTTTCCTATTGGGACCTATGTACAACGGCGGACGTCTACGGAGTTATGGGTGTATGGCTGAAGCCCATAACTGCACAGATGGCGTAGTGGTTAAGATACCGACCTACTGTGCCAATGTCATGTGTTCGATCTCTACGCAAGATAATACTTTGAGCGAATCACAAAACGATGTTATGAGTCTGGTTGTTGTGTCTGTTAATTGTATATTTGTAAAGTACATACATACATACATATCATCACGCCATATCCCTTGCAGGGTAGGCAGAATGAACAGAGTGCCAGAGAACTCTATCTTTGCATACTAGAGATGGGCGTTTTCAGATTTTTACGCAAACCGATACAAATTCGATTTCTGATATTTAAATCGATTTTAAAAACCGATTTCAGAAATCGATTTCCAGAGCGGTTGACGGAGTGGGTTTACTTTAGTTTCGATCGATATTCGATGTTTTTAGTTATTTTAGCGTAGCAAACGAAAAACGCAATCGAACGAACGCATTCAAAATATTTTTCTATAATTTCTTTGTTGATTGGATTTAGGTGTACGATTTTCCTTCATGCTTTATCTAGGCTTAACTAGAGTACTAGACTAGCAAAAATGTTTTGTTTTGGATATGATACAAAACTTTCTTGCGTATTTAAAAATCGTCATATTTACAATGATTTCATGATTATATTATATAATGTACATTTTTTTTGTATGGTTTTTTTTTATTAATCCCGATTACGAAGCGAAAATCTTACCTTTTTACATTAAATAGTTATTTCTTATTTATCATCAAATCGTATGTATGATACTAACATACGTTAGTATAGTATTGAATCGTAAAATACCTATCTAATTATATATATAGTTCACGAGATCACAAAAATAACATTACGCGCACACCGCACGTGTCACCAAGGTCAAGTGTGCAAAAACTCTCCCATAATTCAAAAATCTATTTAACAAACACAAAACTTAAACTACTATCATTAAGTATTGTGTAATATTATCATGGAAGTAGTTGCATTCTAATATAGATCTTATTCCCTGACTCTTGTAATTCTGTTTCGTTTCCATCTGCCATTCTGAGTTTCTTAGAAACCGCCAAATTCCAAAACAGATGACAATTCGCTTCATCTCTTTCAATGCACTAAACGATCGCTTAGTTAGAATGAAAGGAGGCGAATTTTAATGAAATTCGCTTTCTCTCATTCTGACTAAGCGATCGCTTAGCGGAGTGAAAGAGATAGTTAGTAAGTTTTCAAATATTGGTATGGTTTGCAAAACTAGCAATAGAAAACGATTGCGCGATGATTAGATTTATTATTAGTTTGCGTTTTCGTCGTTTTGTTTTGATATGTGTTGATTTAGTTTCTGCCGAAATACGTTTTCTAAAATCAGTTTGTATAGTGTTGAATATCGATACGATACGATTTCTGACTGAAATCCGATTTCAGATTCGTTTTGATATATCGGACGCATACCTATTGCATACTTCACTCGCTTCCTCAACATTCATAATTCTCTTCATACACGCTCGCCGGTTTCGGAGACTCTTGACTCCACCTTCCTTCAGTACATGACCGATCTGGTCTAGATAGGTTAGTCTCGGTCTCCCCCGGTACCTACATCCTTCCACTTTCGCATTGTATATCTTCTTAACCAGACGTTCGTTCGGCATTCTTTCCACATGTCCGAACCATCGGAGCATTCCCTTTCGCATCTTTATACCAATACTCTCTTTCATACCTACTCGCTCTCTTACGTCGTCGTTACGAATGCGGTCGGTTAACCTAACTCCACAGATTTTCTGCAGAGATCGCATTTCGACCGCATTAATTTTACTTTCATACTCTTTTCTCCATACCCAACTCTCGCTTCCATACAGTAATGTTGGGACAAGCACTGCGTTATGTATTGCTACACGTGCCTTCTGGCTGAGGTGGTGGCTGCCGAGAAGTTGCCCCAACGCTCCGTTCACTCTATTTCCCCCATTCACTCTTCGCTCTATATCAGTGGTGTACCTTCCATCTCGGCTAAATCCACATCCAAGATATACAAATTCATCCACTTGCTCTAGTACATCATTACCTATTGTTACTCTTACATCTGTTCTGGCTTCATCTCTTTCAAAGACCATTATTTTGGTTTTGTTCACATTCACACGTATATTTATTTGTAAAGTCTCCCGTAATACAAGGCTTATTTGCTATGCGCCAGGTGCCGGTGCCGGTGCCGGTAAAAAAAATAGATAGACATCGACAAGTTTATATGTTTACAATTTATTTTTAAATTTGTGTTTTTGTATATCAATATATTTATAGCCAAGCTTTTCAAACCTTTTATCAGGTCTACTGCTTTTTCGTGTCTCTATCGTTGGCAATTAAAACAATTACGTATTTGCCATGATTTAATTTTAAAGGTTTGATATTTTTTAAGTTCAAAATTTCATTTTTATTTTTAAGTTCAAAACCAGTCAGTTTACTACAGCTAATTGGCTCTCGTTCCCTTGTCTACAGTACCTATGTATCGAGTGCAATGTCTGATACAGCTCATCGCTAATCTTATCGCTAGTTACACGTAAATGTTCATTAAATATTAACTGAATGTTGTAAGTTTGTCTTGTACTATCACATACATCCTGCGATAAGCTCTTAGCTAGCGCGTTGTAAGCGAAAATACATTTTTGTTTTCTCGCTTATTAACTGTTAAATAGAAAAATCTTTACTCCGTTAGAAGACTCATCATTCTCCTGTTCTTATTTCAATTACATGTGATCGATGCAAAAGTTATTGGCAATAGTTTCATGACCGGCCGCCTGCCTGACGTCAACCCTCCTTGAGAATGTAATTGTTGACCAAAAGGCATAAAGATATAAAGCTCTTAGTCGTCTTTTACGACATCCACAAGCAAAGGAAAGGTCGGTAGTATCCGAAACTGCTACCACACATACATACAAAGACTATCAAAAACATTTATTTTTCCTCGTAGTCGGGTAAAAAGCTATGAATTGGTTATTGAAATATTTAGTTATAATAAAAATAACATCTTATTACATTGTGTTGAAGGTCATACAAAAGTGATCAATGATGTATCAATAACGGTCACGTGACTCTCGGTGACAAAATCGAAGGTCAGATCGTGCACCGGGACGAGACCTTGTCGGTAGTGACCACCGGAGCGTTACCAAACACTAGAGTCGCGTAAACAGATAGCGGTCAAGTGTGAGATGGATATAGTACTTCCTACCTCTAACACGTTTGATAATAATACTATTTTCATAGTCTTATACTGTTATCCTCTCGCGTCGGCCACGCATGTCAAAGGATCGATACCAGTGGTGATCACGGAACAAAGTGGGTTATAGCTTATAGGTCCATACGTTTCCTTTCGGGTTTAATAATCCGAGGCAGAACGGATGGTGTTTTTTTTTATAGCTTATGGTGGCAAACGAGCAAGCAGCACACCTGATGGTAAGTGTTACTGCCGCCCATGGACATCTGCTATACTAAGTGTAGAGCTAGGCCGCTGCCTACCAATATTAACTCCAAACCCATCCAGTTGGGCAGTTGTATCCAGACCATAGCCTGCTCGAAAAAAATGCTGTGATCCCCAAGGAATGGATTACAGCATTTTTTTTTCGGACTTACTATTTAGTTAGTTTGTGGGGTAACTAACTTCTAAAGAGCTGAAGCTTCTTTTCTCATGCTATCCAGCAGTCTAACAACGTACACTGCTGAACATGGGGTTATCTTGATAAGAAGACAGTGCTTCAATCGCCATAAACAATAAACGGTTTAGTAATTATCGTTCACGTTATAATTTTTTTTAGTGGAGAGCTTCTTCTCAATCTCCTGTATTCCGTTATTTGGTTCTGAAGATATCCACGGGGAGATACCCGTAGGTAATACATTTTCTATGCGGTAACCTACTATCTTACTCGTGGATGTCGCAAAACTGACTAAAGAATAAAATAGGTAAGTAATAAGTAATAAGTGGCGACACTGTCGCCGTTGACCAAGCACCATCTACGCATCTACCGAATATCTATTTAGGATTGTCGACCACAAAAATTCAATTATTACCTTAATTAGGATTCAAAAAGAAATTTTATAATCTGTAGTTACATATCCATAACACAATATTGAAAAGCGCATGTCAAAACTCTAATAAAATTTCATACTTTCTTTCCTGTTTCAGAGTAAAAAGAACATGCAATAATGACCCAATTCTGGTCTCGGAGGAGGATATTTCAAATATACCTATTAACGAGCACACTAGTAACAAATCATTTGTAAATCGTATAAAGTATTGTTTTGTGTAAGGGAGAGCATTTACCCAAGTGAGGCATCGGGGAATAGTCCGGTCACCCGAAGTGAGGCCACTGCTTGAGGACAGCTTTCGCCGTCGGGGCATCGACTTGAGAGGAACCCGTGATGGTAAACCACTGGGCGGGGTACCAAGGACAAAGATCGGGTACCGGTGGCCCGTTCGCACGGCGAAGAGAGGTGTTCTTGCAGGGTGGGTCTATGGGGTTGCGCGCTGCTTCTTCCGTCGCCCCGGACCGATTTGGCGGGGCATGACCACATCCATAGTCTAGAGCAAGAAAAAAAAAAGGGAGGGGGCTTACGACTAAAAGATTATGTGAACAACAGTTACTCAAAATGTACATTCTTATTTTTTTAAAGACACCTCGTAGTGAGTAATTATCGTTGTATTGTGGAAGACTTTACAAATATACAATTAATAAATACAAATCACACCCAGACTCAGAACAACAATTGAATCATGAGTAGGTACTGCCTGTGGTATGAACTCTTAACAGTTGTTATTAAGTTGGTAACATAACCCCAGTGCCATCTGTCCATATTATTCGTATACTTGTACAGTGTAACATTGTAATGTATACAATTACAACAATGTGGTGAGCACCACGCCCCGGCCGCGGCCACTGGTAGCTCTGTGTGGAGGCAGCCGTCATTATGTCTCGTGCGACCTTCGTCCCACCTGTCATTAATGCAGTGCCGTGGCATATGCAATGTAACAAATGTAAGGTTTGTGTATACATTATATATAATTAGATATTTTTAAACACAATTTCCGTATGATAGACTAAGTATATAATCATGACTCCCTTACTTACCCGTTGGTAGTATAACACAAGATGAAAGTATATTCAATAGAAGGCAAAATACGAAACAAAACCGATAAGGTAAACGTAGTTTCTACCCATCCAACACTGTGTTCGGCTCAACATGTCCTTATCTTCTATAGACTTCTATCACTCGTCATATCTATACTCTACTTTCTTACCCATATCCTCATTCACACAATCCGTATTCGTAATGAGTACGAAAGAAAGGCATGTGATGATGGTGTGTGACCTAAAAAGAGATTTTTCGAGTCGCTCTTAATAGCATGCCTTTCGCTCGCACTGATATTATTTTTTATAGTTGGTGCCACTATCAGATCTAATAAGCATGGTATACTAGTCCAATTTCCTTCGTATACTAGTCCGATTGTCTAAGGAACTTGCCTCCTTCCAGGAAATATAGGAGCTGGTTAAGACGACCTTGAATATGAAATAAAACCCTTTTTACATATTCTATTGCGTCTATATTTGATTTTCAATTTCTCAAAGTTCCGAACATATTTCAGCGTTCATGCTCACGAGAGGACTCGAGTTCCAAAAAGCCATTTTGAACGTATAATACTCGCGTAATCAGAAAAGACCAGATGAAGAAGATTCTTTCGCGAAACAAAGATTTGCACCGTAGATTTAGGTGTGTCGACAGCAAATGATAACTGAAAGGGTAACACGTGGGAGGCGCTACCGAAGACAAAGTGTTAGTACCGGTGGCACACTCAAATACTGATAGAGAGATAGTGCAAATTAGGTTGCAGACTGTCCCTTCCAACGCCCTGTGTGGTTTGAAGTGATCGTATTTAATAATCTATCACAAAAAAGTTAATTTTAAAATATTTGCATTATATATAAATATATATATATGTTTGTATGTGATATTATGTGTCTCGTCTGTCTGTCATATATCAAGGTTGATAAATGATACGTAGATAAAGTGTAAAATGCATACAATTTTCAGTTCAATGACAATGAAATAATGCACGTAACTATATACAGTAGTGTTGCTGTCGGCTTCATCGTGCACTGTAGTTATACGATACTCTCTGATTATATTGAAGTATATACATATCATTATGTAATAAGATATATATCTTCACAGCCTTTCATTATCCTAATATATTTCGATTCGACTCTACGTGCTTCGTTTATTAAAAACAGATTAAAGTTTAACGATAGGCCACCTGCTTGACGTCAAATCTTCTTAGAAACGCTCTAGAGGTTTTAGTCAGCTTTTACGACACTCACGAGCTATTTTAGAGGTGTTACTAATTGCGTGCATGGTTTCTGTGAAATTACTCACTGTATGGTGGCGTAGAAAATACAATTCGCCACCCATTTTTTACACATGGGTTTCATAATATACGTCTAAGAGATATAATATATAAATTATGAGATGTAAAAATAAATATATGCAAATAACATCTTTGTAGGACAAGAAAAGTTCTACGTAAAACCCCAAACCAACCCGTCTCACAGCGTGGTATAGTTGATCCTTATATTGTGGAGGAGCCTCGAGTAAAGCAGGTGGTCGTACATATGTTGAGAGGAGTACATGTGACGCCTACCACGGGGCATTAATACACATATAGATACATACATACCATCACGCCATGTCCCTTGCAGGGTAGGCAGAGAGAACAGAGTGCCAGAGAACTCTATCCTTGCATACTTCACTCGCTTCCTCAACATTCATAATTCTCTTTCGGAGACTCTTGACTCCACCTTCCTTCAGTACATGACTGATCTGGTCTAGGTAGGTTAGTCTCGATCTCCCCCGGTACCTACATCCTTCCACTTTCGCATTGTATATCACGTGTTTATTTGGGCATTAATACAATATCTGTAAAAGATAAAATTTGTATATTTAAAAGCATAGATCTTCTTTGATTCTGAAATTTTTTCACTAATATGAAGCACCATTATCCCTCTGTATTATAGCTACATTTTAGCGCGGCTAAAGTAACACCTACGGTCAAAAGCTTTATATAAAAAAATGATTAAATCGTGTTACAATGCATATGGTGTTATTTGGTATTATTGTCAATGGCTTCCAATTGTTAACACAATAATTGTTAGTTGATATCTATCATTATAATGTAGTGTGTATAGTTGTATATTTTAAGACGCACGTCTTTATAAATAATTACCCACCGGTACAGATCTGTTGCTAGTGGTGCTAACTCGAGAGAAAACTAACCTAAAAAAGAACTAAATCGTGCTAACTCGCAGACCTCGAGCGTAGGACACGGCGCAGCATACGCTCGAAGTCTGCGTGACCTGGGGCACAGCAGCGTCGTGAACTCGTTGCAGCCATTGGTGCCGACCTGACGCTGCCGGCCGTTGTGAAAGTGATGGTCGACAGCATCAAGAACTGGGACGCGGTCATCTCGCAGAAGCAGGCAGCGGGGCGAGCCCGTGAGGAACTCCTGTACGGCGACAGGCGACACGCACCGCCGCCGGCACCTTGTGCGGCGCATGCGCGAGTACCTCCGCCTAATGCCGCTCTAGCCGAGGCCGCGGGTGACCCGACCGGGGAATAGTCTGGTCGCCCGGAGCGAGGGCACACCGCGTGAGGACGATGCCCCGACGGCGAAAGCTGCCGGCATCAACTTGAGAGGATACCCGTGAGGGTAAACCGTCGAGTGAGCCACCGAAGACAAAGACCGAGTTCCGGTGGCCCGCTCGTGCCGCGAAGAGAGGTATATGTAGGGCAGGTCTGTGGGGTCGCAAGCCGCTTCTTTTGTCGCACCGGACGGATTTAGCGGGATGTGACCATTCCATAGCCCGCCGCCAAAAAAAAGTGGTGAATTATAAAAAAATATAAAAAAATTACATATCCACTCAACAGTAGTTTAATTTGTTCTGAGAGTGATCATTCAGAGAGTATCTTTCATATATTTTTTATTGCTTATGGTGACAAATGAATATGCAGCGCATCTGGTGGCAAGTGTTACTGCTACTATCCCATTGCAATAGCAGGATTTCAGCTAGGCAGCTGCCTATCAACCAAAACTCATCCAGAAATTTGGGCGTTCGGATTTGAGTTATAAATAACATCACAAATAACTCTACGTATCAACTTAGCTTTACCGT
The DNA here is from genome assembly GCA_905163515.2 of Lymantria monacha. NCBI lineage: Eukaryota > Metazoa > Arthropoda > Insecta > Lepidoptera > Erebidae > Lymantria > Lymantria monacha. The sequence continues at coordinate 530,686 of LR991100.1, forward strand.
AAAGTGACGGAGTAACTCCCTTGTGGTGACAAGTTAACAATACAATGCGTTACCCTTCTTTTTGGCAGGCTAGGGTTTGGACGCGACGACGACAGAAGGGCGGTGCACAAGCCTGTAACTAACCGTATTCCTTCCCCGTCACCATTGAGCAGACCAATCGTACCGATTCCTCGTCCTCAGTGACATAGATTGCATTACCTCCCCTTATCTTCTCGCTAAAAAAAGGGGTCTACGCGTGAATGAGTTCCTACCACCATAATCTACCACCCTTCTGACCAGCTGCTCCATTCTCAGTTACGCCCGGTATATTAAATGGTATTTAACTATATATTGGTATTTATATGTTTCATACATAAGTAATGACGTCGGTTATATGTCTAACAAATTTCCGGTGCGATACTCTGAATAATAAACTTGGTTTTGGTACCTTCATGTGAATGCCAAAATGCGAAATACCTTTTTATTTAAAATAAAACAATTTAAACGGATTCTATCGCGTTTGTATTTGATTTTTAATTTCCCGGTGTTTCGATTACTTTACAGTGTTAATGGTCACTGAAAGACTGAAATTAAAAAGTTTTATTTCAAATGTGCCATACCCGCATGCATAAGATTACTAAGTGTGAAGATTTTTATGGCTTGTCTTGTCGCTGTCAAAAAAAATATTTTTTATACTTTCATCGATTTCTAGATTGTTATAGAAATTTGACAAAATCAAGAAACTAGATCATTATAGTCTATCTAATCTAAGAAGTGCACTTTGCCAGCTGTCTGAGTAAGTTGTCTAGGTATGTGAACCAAATAATACACATACATACATATCATCACGCCATATCCCTGTCTCGGTCTCCCCCGGTACCTACATCCCTCCACTTTCGCATTGTATATCTTCTTAACCAGACGTTCGTTCGGCATTCTTTCCACATATCCAAACCATCGGAGCATTCCCTTTCGCATCTTTACACCAATACTCTCTTTCATACCTACTCGCTCTCTTACGTCGTCGTTACGAAGGCGGTCGGTCAACCTTACTCCACAGATTTTCCGCAGAGATCGCATTTCGACCGCATTTATTTTACTTTCATACTCTATTCTGCATACCCAATTCTCGCTTCCATACAGTAATGTTGGGACCAGCACTGCGTTATGTATTGCTACACGTGCCTTCTGGCTGAGGTGGTGGCTACGGAGAAGTTGCCCCAACGCTCCGTTCACTCTATTTCCCGCATTCACTCTTCGCTCTATATCAGTGGTGTACCTTCCATCTCGGCTAAATCCACATCCAAGATATAGAAATTCATCCACTTGCATCTAGTACATCATTACCTATTGTTACTCTTACATCTGTTCTGGCTTCATCTCTTTGAAAGACCATTATTTTGGTTTTGTTCACATTCACGCGTAGACCCCTTTTCTTACAATCTTCTGTCATTGTGTCGACTAGGGTCTGCAGGTCAGTCGCTGACTGTGCCAGCAGGACTGCATCATCTGCATAAAGCAGAGCAGTGACCACTGAGTCGCCCATCTGGACTCCTACATTCATATCGTTCAACCTTTGATCACTATCGAAAATATCCGATTTTACTGAGAAATCGATATTGATTCTTTATAATTAATAATCAGTTTATTTTTCATTTTTCAAAAAGGTGATGAATAAATTAAGTGCTAAATTAGTACTAAACAAATTTAATTATTTCAGCATAGAATCTACTCATCATATTTAGTAGGATTAGGTTAATTAAAAACAAAAACTGGATTTGAAAATAGCTATTTATTAAGAATTACTACTATTGCTTGAATTATCAGCGTCGCGAACATTAATTATAATTATTTCCTCATCAATCAAAGTGTCGAAATCATCATCAACATCTCAACATCATCAATCATCAACATCTCTATCAAAATCTCTATTTGATTAATAGTATTATTCTAATATTTTTATCGATTATTTGGATATTCGTGAATTGGAAATTGTCAAGCACTACTGCATAGAACGTGATGACGTGACATTGTAAGGTCGTCAATAACAATTACTATTTACCATGTTAGTTTTATTTCAAATTAGTTTTACGAGTTTCAACATTAGATTATTGTACAAGAAAGTCACCCGCAATGTTAATTATGTAAATAACTTAATAGTTGTTTAAATTTTCAGATTTAGTGTTTACAATCATATGTATACGTTTGACCAAGGTTATTGTGTATTAAAAAATGCAAAACGTCAAAATGCACTTCTTAGATTAGATGAACTATAATAATAACGGAGTAATAATAAAATTGTCCACCTCATTTCTTGCTTGTGGGTAGCTAAGATGATGATTATATAATTGCTCATCCCTTTCAAGATGATGTCAGTTCTTGGAATATTCTACTATCAAGTCTAGTATATATAATAATTGGCCTTTGAATGACATAACAGAGCGAATTTTTTTTTTTGATAAGCAGTGGTCCGAAATGCTTTTACGCACCACCCCCCCCGGAACGGGAAGTGTGGGACTCGCTAGCTGCGGGGCTAGAATATCCACTAAAACGTATCCACTGCTGTTAACCGAGAGGGCTTTGACAGCTTAACCGGACTAAGCGCTGAGGGCTCTCAACCCGGTAAACTTATATAGATAACTACTCGCGCTCTTTCCTCTACGGTAGCGTGATAGTTGTTTTTAAGGCGGCTGTAGTCCTACCTCACCATGACCAATCATCACCCTAACCTAGCGATTTCGGCTTGAATTTCGCTACCCACCTGCTTGAACCCGAAACCGGATCTTTCTATTACCTTTTTATGTGAACGTCTCGACATATCATTCTAAAAGTCCAACCAAATAAGGTAATTAAATATAATTCCAGTAACTAAAAGCGATGTCACACAACAGTTTGATCTCGAGAGACGTAACACTAATCTAGTTGGCCTTGAGTGTATCATTTAATTAGGGACATACCCAAGTAATAGGTATTGCGCCATACATTATTCGCCTTTACGAGTGTTGTCTCGTACGCGTCACACTAAACCACCACATCTATGCATACCTACTAAAGTATACGCATACTTATACAGAATACTTAGTAGATACTCACTAAAAATACTACAAAATTCAACTCCGAAGAGGGTGAAAAACGCAGTGGCAGAGATTTTATAGATAGAAAAACTATTCATTGTTTTCAAATTAAGCGTAAATAGTACTTAAGAAAAAAATGAATACCTGTTTCAGTATTATCATTCATCATAATTCTCCTGCTCTTATCTTAATTACTTGGAGGTCGCAATATGATCAGATGACGGCGAGTGAAGTTGGCCCAGGTCGATATAAAGCTTTTAGGTCCTATTTTACGATAGGCACGAGCAAAATAAGAGCAGTATTTATTGCCGCTCTTAAACAGCACGAATACGAGTTATATTAACAAATTTCATCTTCTAAGGGTGTGGAAAAATAGGGTAGGGTGAGATTGTATAGTGATGACTTTTATTTGATATCTTATTGAATTTAAATTTAGCACAAAATAAGTACTAGATAGAATCTTACTTTTATTATACACTAGCCGACCCGGCACACTTCGTTCCGCCTAACAGTTAATGAATGAGCACATTTCAATTAATTCAAAGTCATTAAGTTATTTTATTTATTATGATAATAAATATGAATGTTATATAAATCTAAAAAATCAAGTATTTTAATAACGTGCTAGCAAAATGAAGAAGTATACGACATTTTTCTTCATGCACATAGAAAATTATCTAATTGTTGATCTCTGAGATTTGCTCAACATTTCGCATTGTCAACCGAGCCGTTTCACGGGCTGCCTTGCTTTGCTCTTATAATTAAGAACCACAAAGTTGGGCCATATTGACGTGGCGGTTTTCCGGTGCAATATCTTGTTCTTCTACCGTGGTTACATTCGTGATGTTTCGAATTCTAATTGCGTTACGGCTTTGTCGTGGAAGATTTCATCTTATTGGTCGCGTTATTGTTGATGACAATATAAACACAATATGATTTATTATAACAATATTCGTAAATATCATAACACTCGCACAAAACGAACATTGGCCGGTCAAATTTAATTTCAGCTTTTCGCGGCATTTTCCAAACAAACCATTATACCACGTAATGACGTGAGGTGTCAGTTGCGTTTTGTTACATCATCAACAAATAAACGTTTAGAACTGTTGTATTTTTAATGTTTTTTTTTATTTATTAATAGGTATTTTAATATCCTATATCCTATTTCCGGCAACAGCAAACTCAAAAAAAAAAGAAAATTTTTATTTTTAAGTTAAACGGTTTTATTATAAACAGTCATGGTAATTTTGCAGATAAATGTACTAAAAGCTAAAAAATAATTAAATAGATATAGTCATGGGTACCAATATGTATACATTGTTACATTTTTGAAATAAAGTAACTCATAACTTACTCAATTTGTGGAAATAACTCTATGTTCATATAAATTCCTAAAAATGCACTGTATTATAGATTAATGTACATAAGTATGGCAAAACGTGATACTTTTGAAATATACAAATTTTAAACATATGCATTGATTAGACTAAAATAAAATCGTGGTACACTACAAAACGAACATTTTAATCGACGATTGTAGATATTGGACGTGCCCGATTTGTATATTTTAAAAATATCATCTTTTGACATACTTAGTTACTTTACTTAGAGTTTCAGATATTGAATTATCCGTCATTTTGTAGCGGCGGCCATCTTAGATTATTATTTTGTATAGTGCACTGTATTTTACTTATCGTACCTTTTTATTTGATACCCATATTGATGGGATTGAGAAAAAAATAAATTATCCGCCATCTTAGATTTGGTTTTTGTATAGTGCACTGTCTTCTACTTGTCAAGCTCTTTTATTTGATACCCATATTGATGGGATTGAAAAAAATAGGTTATCTGCCATTTAGTTACGGCAGCCAACTTGAATTTACAATAAATTTTAGTATACATAATTGTATTGTTACCAGAACCAAAGTCGTATACCAAATTTCAGATCAATCGGTTGTCAGGAAGAGGGTGAAATTTTAATTACTAAATTTGACCCAAGAAAAATAAACAAACGGAGTAAGCTAAATAAAAACGTTTAAAAACATAAAAATCATAAAAATTGGTTCAGCCGTTCTCGAGTTATAAGTGTAACTAACACAACTTTCTTTTATATATATATATAGATATAAGATCTTAAATACTAATTAGCTTTTGGTACTATTAGGCAATTCTAATATCGTCACCATCATTATCCACTGCTAGACGTTGACTTAGGCACAATATGATTTATTATAACAACATTCGTAAAAATTCGTAACACTCGCACAAATCGGTGTTCGTTTTTGGTCGGATAAAAATAATTTTAACTTTTCGCGGTATTTTCCAAACAAACCATTAGACCACGTAGTGACATGAGCTGTCAGTTGCGTTTGTTACATCATTAACAAATAAACATTTTGAACTGATGTTTTTTTAATTTTTTTTTTGTTTATAAATTTCATATTTTAATATCCTATATCCTATTCCCGACAACAACAAACTCAAAAACATAAAAATCATAAAAATTGGTTTAGCCGTTCTCGAGTTATAAGTGTTGTAACTAACACAAATTTCCTTTATATATATAGATATTGAGACTACTAAATAGGAGTATTCTAAAAATCATCAACTCAGAAGTTATATTTTCCCCTTTTGTTTTTCTGCAGTGTACGTGCCTTTCTAACGCCACGTGGACGCGTCACGGATACCGTGGCGCTTCCAGTGGGATATATTCCACACTCACATAAATTTACATTAATATTTTTTCATCTTACAACACAAATAATGAAAATGATTTTTGACTGTGGCGACACATTCGATTTATACTATGTTAATACACTATGCGTACCAAGTCGCGTGCAAAGCTAGTCATTAATATAAACGAAAGATTCAAATTTAAACTAGATGTAAATAAAATTATTTGTTAGCTCTGTACAGATGTACTCGTATACACAGTTAATAAAATGACAATAAAGTTCAAATTATAAACATGTAACTATTGCAATAAACTAAATGTTCATACGAATATTTCGTGACTATAAACATAACATTACTATGTTTACAATACTCCCAGGGCAATAAACAATACTGTTTCGTATGTTCTACACAATATTAGTGCACTCAGCCAAGTGCTGTGAACATAACTTCTAAATGGAACAACTATTTAAGTTATTTTTTTTTATATAACAGCCCGCGCTGAGGAAGGAATTCATCCGTCTTTACATACATACAAGTAACGGACATAAATGACAGGCTCCACATAGTTCCAATTAAGCAATCACATAAAGGATTCTCCAACCACTACGCCATTTGTAGTGTGCAGTTTTATGACAACACCCAGCACTAAAGAAATAGGAGGCAAAGTTAATTACAATAAATATTTAAGATAGGTTCGTGTGATAACCAAATATGACTCTGCATTTTCACCTTTATGGTCGACATTTTGCACGTCATCTTTTAGAATGTGAAGTGCGAAATGCGATCTCTTCGGAAAATCTGTGGAGTTAGGCTGACCGACCGCATTCGCAACGACGACGTAAGAGAGCGAGTAGGTATGAAAGAGAGTATTGGTGTAAAGATGCGAAAGGGAATGCTCCGATGGTTCGGGCATGTGGAAAGAATGCCGAACGAACGTCTGGTTAAGAATAAAAATATACAATGCGAAAGTGGAAGGATGTAGGTACCGAGGGAGACCGAGACTAACCTACCTAGACCAGATCGGTCATGTACTGAAGGAAGGTGGAGTCAAAAGTCTCCGAAACCGGCGAGCGTGTATGAAGAGAATTATGAATGTTGAGGAAGCGAGTGAAGTATGCAGAGATAGAGTTCTCTGGCACTCTGTTCTCTCTGCCTACCCTGCAAGGGATATGGCTTGATGATATGTATGTGTATGTATGTATCTTTTAGAAAATTTATACATTGTTCGGAATTAATGTTTTAACATTACCCGAATTATATTAGGTGACACAATAACCTAAATTACTGAAGATGTGACATTTGATATTTGTGATGGGTAGGAGTGTAAAACATCTATCATGACTGCATAGATGGCGTAGTGGCTAAGATACCGACCTTTCGTGCCAGAGCCGAGTGAGTTTGATTCCTAGGCAGGACAAAACTTTGTGGGATCCACAAAGTGTTGTTCTGAGTTTAAATCTGACTGCACTGATGGCGTAGAGGTTAGATTCTGACCTTTAGTGCCAGTGTCGATTCCTATGCAGGACAATACTTTTTACTATCTACTTTACTGTTCTTCTGAGTCTGGGTGTATTTCGTGTCCGTTAATTTTATGATTTACATAATACAGAGTATTAAAATAAAATATGCAAGACATTCATAATGTTTTAAAATAGAATCTGCTAATTTTATAAAAAAAAAAATCCAGACCTCAAATGATTCAACTTTTATAGCTCATATTTATAAAAGTACTAATTTGCAGTAACTTCAATAATATTTATACGTATTTTTAGATAAGGTCATGTGTTTAAATTGCCACTGTTTACCGGAGTACATGTAAAATAAAACTATTTTTACACATTTTATCACGTTTTTATATGACTATATACTTGTTCAATATTTTGAACTGTTTCCGAAAGTCCTCTCATGTACCATGTATACTGAAAAATGCAATAAAAACGTGATAAAATCCTTTAACTTTGTTTTATTTCACAAGATTCGAATATGTGTAATATTCGTTGGTTTCTGTTCGACGGTTTGGTTCAACCATATTGTTATTTTCATACATATAACAATAACAGCATTAACTAAATATTATAACATTGACCATAGATTTTTTGTATCATGTATATGAGTATAATTAACTTTTTGAAATTATTTTATAGCACCATTGAAACGTCAAATTATATGTGCCGTTATATTCAATTTTTTAATAAATGATTGATATGCCTATATCATGCCTCCCAATAGCTAGTGTTGTTTCACTGTTTTTTGGCGTCTAGTCTTTTATTTTTAATGTGGTGACTGAGTAAGAATACAATTGTCTCGTCCTACTACTACTAACTGAATTCAGACAAAGATATGTAACTAACTGTATCCTATATTATAAAAACTTGTTTACGGGCGAAAAATGAAAGTCACAAGTGGGACTCGCACCCACATCCATTGGAAATCCGTTTCAATCGTCCTAACACTTAGACAAGTATGAGTTGTCGTATGACATTCAATTTGTAACTCGTATTATTTTGTCGTCTCTAATACGAGCCACAAATTGAATGTCTTATGACAGCTCACACTTGTCTATGTGACAGGACCATTGGAACGGCTTTCCAATAGGTGTGGGTTCAAGTCCCACGCGTGATAATCAATTTTCTTTCTTTTTTCTTCTTACTGCTTATGGTGACAGACGAGCAAGCAGCACACCTGATGGTAAATGTCACTGCTGTCCATGGATCTTTGCAATACCAAGGGTATAGCTAGACCGCTGCCTACCATTACAATTCCCAAACCCACCCAGTTGAGCTTCCGGCTCTCTCCGCTCATATACAAGTTTTTATTAATAACCAAGCATGTAAAATGCTAAATCTCAATAATTTGTATCCTATATTATATCCATTATTAATATATTAATTCAACCATCGTCTCTCTGTATGTCTGTTTGTTTGTTTCCTGCACGTGAGCACGTTTTGTCCAATTCATATTTTTTAATAACATAGTCTGTTATTTTACTTGTTTAGTTACGTCCTACGTTGGCAGGTGTTGCTTCCACAATGAAATTGATTTGGTACACTTTACGAGATTGCCTTTTCTTGCAATAACTCTTATTTTCCCCTTATACATACCCCCTTTTTTGACCAGTTATGCTCTTACTTGACTGCACTGAAGTAACTCACTCTTTGGACGTGCCACTAAAGCCGAAGTTTTGGCTTCCCTTTTAGTTATAGAGAATAGTCCCGCGCGATACAATTATTTCGGGGTATTGATTAAAGTGAAAACTAAATAAGTAGGGACTGAAACTACAATTTGCCAATGTGGAGACTTGTGTTCAGTCGTGGATATTGATAGGTTCATGAATGGATGGTTGATGAACACATACGAATGTAGCCGTGTGTTGCCGAGGGCGTCACTACTTATGTATCAGTGCTATTTACATTACAATAATACGTTATTGTAATGTAATACAAACGCGTATACAATTACAATACATTGTACTTGCAACAGGTAACATTATGTAACTAATTAAATAAACATTAGTAATCGACGGTATCCAACGTGATGACGATGTAACAATACTGTCCACACACCCTGATGTACCTGCTCGTGGCGGTCGTACAACACGACTAAGGGATATAATATTTATGAAGGAAAGCCCTTCGCCAACCCACTTGACTAGTGTGGTATAGTAAGTAAATTTTCTTTCTACTTGTGATGCATCCTGAACCCGTTCCGTTAATGGAACGTAACTGAAAAGACTTTGGTCCTTGTACGTATTATTATTAGTTCAAGGTTAAATAGTAATGTAAGTTTACTATACGATAAAATATTTTTTTTGGCGGCGAGCTATCGAGAGGTCACACATCGCTAAATGCATCTGGGGCGACAAAAGAAGCGCCGCGCGAACCTATAGCACATGAGTAAATAAACGTACAGAGACCAAGCTTCTAAGGAGCGAGCAAAAATGTTATCTATTCTGATAGGCTTGGCACATGAGGATGAAAATAAATACACAAAACGTTTGTCAACTTTTTTTATGTATGGATATTTTTTTACAAATTGCTGACTCTAAATAGTTTTTTTTTTGTAATTTTTGATTTTTAATTATTTGTTATATCTCTTAATCGAATCGAATGTCTAATTCAAATTTAAACAAACACGCACGACGCGATGCATAGCGAGCGGTGAGTGAGCCCTTTGATTGAGCAGTGGCCGAACCAGCCTAAACAGGTTTTGTTCCGTAAGTTACGAGCCGCCAGTGCTCACGCACACACGCGCATCTTACTTGTAGTGATGTACCTACCGTGGCGCGGTTGTTTGAATGTTTGTTTCTGTACGTTTATTTACTCATGTGCCTATAGACCCACCCTACATGTACCTCTCTTCGCTGAGCGAGCAGGCCATCGGAACGCGGTGTTTGTCTTCAGTGGCCCGCCTAGCAGTTTACCCTCACGGGTATCCGAAAAAGCACTAAAGAATACGAGTATATTCTTGCGTCATGGGGAACTTTACATATACGAGTACCTATGTAATTAATAGACATAAGTCATACAAACATACACGCACACTTAGAACAAGCATTTATGGATTGCACAAAGGACTGTCCTACATATAAATTAATGATATTGTAAGCCAATTTCCACGCCATTAAAGAAAGAATATTACTTGAACAGAAGATTTTGAATTGAAGATTAATTGGATCTAAAATTGAGAAGCGTATCGGCTGAAGTAAAATAGTTGGTATACGACTGGACGTTAATGATGAGGAGGGAATGAAAGTAATGTCTATGTCGAAAGTTAAACCACAATTGTATTAGACTAATTGGATTTAAAGGTTTATTCCATCCTGTATCATAAATCAGAATTACACCACGGAGTCCAATACTCGTTTTCCTCCAGATTTCATTAGAGTTTTCTCTGATTTAAGTTCACACTCCGAACTCATCATATTTCTATTCAGTATTTTTCCTGTATCATAAATCAGAATTACACCACGGAGTCCAATACTCGTTTTCCTCCAGATTTCATTAGAGTTTTCTCTGATTTAAGTTCACACTCCGAACTCATCATATTTCTATTCAGTATTTTTAAGTGCAATTAATTTGTATTCGCATGTCTGTTAACTAGAAAACCGCCACGCCTTGATTTTACTTGGAGATTAATTTTCTTCCGTGTAGTGATGGAGTAGTAATACATTTCACCCCTATTTTGCTCGCGAGTGTCGTAAAAGATGACCGAAAGATATGATATGCATATACCAGCTATAGTTCATCTAATCTAAGAAGTGCATTTTGACGTTTCGCATGTTTTAATACACAATAACCTTGGTCAAACGTATACACATGATTGCAAACAATAAATCTTAAATTTAAAAGAACTATTTAGTTATTTACATAATTAAGGTTGCGGGTGACTTTCTTGTACAATAATGTAATGTTGAAACTCGTAAAATTAATTTAAAATTAAAATAACATGGTAAATAGTAAGTATTATTAACGATCTTACAATGTCATGTCATCACGTTCTACACAGTAGTGCTTGACAACTTCCAATTCACGAATATCCAAATAATCGGTAAAAATATTAGATTAATATCTATATTTAATCGAATAGTGATTTTGACAGCGATGTACGTTTTGACAATGTTGTTGATAAGGAAATAATTATTAATGTTCGCGACGCTGATAATTCAAGTAATAGTAGTGATTCTGAATAAATAGCTATTTTCAAATACAATTTTTGTTTTTACTTAACCTAATCCTACTAATTATAATGAATAGATTTTATGACGAGATAATTAAATTTGTTTAGTATTAATTTAGCACTTAATTTTTCATCTCCTTTTTGAAAAATAAAAAAATAAACCGATTATTAATTACAAAGAATCAATATCGATTTCTCACTAAAATCGGATATTATCGATCGCGATTATTTGGTTCACATACCTAGACAACTTACTCCGACAGCTGTCAAAGTGACTAATCTGAAGACACTAAAAACTTGAAGATAATTATAACTCGACACTGGCAACAATGGCTCATTTAAGTAGCTGATTGCCAATACATAAAAATAAGAAGAAGAAGAAGCTGTCAAAGTGCACTTCTTAGATTAGATAGACTATAGTCAAGCGAATGAAAGCTAGAAATATCGAACCGTATACCTAACATCTGTATAAGAGAAGGAAATCTCGAAATAAAACTATACTACCCCGTCTGACCAGCGTGGTATAGTAGGTTAATTTTCCTCCCATTATGGAGGATGCTCTAGCCCAACAGTGGGACATATATGAGTTGAGATAACGATGATTTTCTCATACTAGATAAAAATACGCATTCGAAACGAAATTGTAATTAAAAATGATGCCAAAGAAGACAAAAATATTTTGATTTACGATTGCGACAAATTCAAATTCTAATTTTTCTCGTTTTCGTGATCTAATTCTATAAGCGAGAAATGCCTCTCTGGACGAGTCACCCTATTTAGGCCTGCAAATAACTGTCGACGGCCTAAATTGTAATAATAATACTGCTAGTAAATTGGGATGTTTGTTATGAAGCGTAGTTATAATATTAACTTATGTTTACGTACTGTCATCAATGTTGAGCCTCCCGGCTGCGATGCGCGCGTCAGCTGTGGACACGTCGTGCTCCACGAAGTACTCCTCGTACCGCACGTCGAGTAGTGCGCCGCTCCCAGCGCCGGTGTTGGCCCAACGGTCGGAGTCGTTCACACGCGTCGCGTTACTACGCCCGGTGCCAACCGGCTTCGGAGCGGCCGCGTGACGGACCTGAGTGGGTGTACCACATAAATCTTACAATTTTTTTATTGTTATAATCCTGAGACCCGACCTGAGTGCGCCCCTGATCATCATTTATTATCTTACAGGGTTGACGTCAGACGGCCGGTCATAAAGCGGCAGTACCAATAACTTTTGCAATATATGCAATGGAAGAGCAGTACATATTGCACCAACCCTAAGTTCTGACCGGACGTCAACCCTCCAATGGAATTGTTGGCTAAACTGCATCAAGTAGAGTTGGCCCAGGTCGATATTAAAGATGTTAGTCGTGTTGTACTACCCTCCCGAGTAATGTAAGGGTTGGTAGTATTCGTAGCCGCTACCACACAGCAAGCCTGCGAAGATCCTATATGGGAAGAATAGGACTAAGGTAATGCGTATGAACTTAACTAGATGGCATTAGTAATTATTATTTCACAATCAAGCTCATAAGATTCAATCTTTTCACTGTACAAATGGCGTAGCGGTAAAGATCAACCTACTACCCTACCTCGAGTCTGGGTGTAATTTGAGTCCGCTAATTACATGTTTGTAAAGTTCCCTATAATAAAAAGATTTGTATCCTAAGTGCAGGGTGTTCTTTTTTTATTTTTTCAGGGGGTATTCCGTCGAGCCGGCCACTGACGACAAGTTCACGCTGCTCCAGTGGCCGGTCCAACGACGAAGGCGACGTCACGGGTGGGTTACGGGTGTGCGTGCTTACGCCCCTCTGTCGCCCCGGACGAAGTGGTGCGAGGAGTGCGCCGACTGTAGCACACCCAAAAAAAAGGGTGTTGTCTTGTTAAATAAAAAAAATAGAGGGCGCTTTGCGATGTATCTTACTTTTCTTATAAAAGAGAAATGCGTATTAAAAATGATGTTCTACGTCGAATAATTATTATTTTAATGTTCACGAAAGAAAATTCTAAAGGAGTGAACTGTTGTGTATAAAGAATATATTATTGGTGTTGTTTAACTACTTAGGTGTTTATTTATTATGTTATGTTAATTGTTGTAACGTATAATCACCATAGTGTCAGCTCATATATGTTCCACTGTTGGGCTCAAGCCTTCTACACAATACGAGGGAAATTGACTTTCTATAACACGCTGGGCAGACAGGATAGTATATAGTTTTATCTCTAGTTTACCTTCTCTCGTATAGATGTTGTATGCACATCCCTTAGTCGTCTTTTACCAAAACCACGTGTAAGAAACGGCATTGTGAATTGTATTTATGATATGATCACCACATGGTATGAACAAATTTAATAAAGTTTCATAAGTAATTAACGTGTTAACAACATTCGATCACGTTCATGATTGTCTCGCAGGAGTTATAACCGGCAATATCACTAGGAGAACAGATAACAGTCGATAAGGGTCTTACTAGGAAAACAGACACGTTATCCTGCGCAACGTCTAAGTATGTTTATGACCGCCAACCTGTATACCAAACGATACAATGACGGCACTATCCCCTCATTTCTGTTGGAAGCTTACATCCAGCAGTGGACAAAGAAATGCTAAAAATTATGATATTTACCAGTACTTCAGGTACGCGGAAAATGACGTCACCGGTGGCTAGAGTCAGCAGCGCGAGCAGTGGCAGCTGCAGCGCCAGGCGCCCGCGCCCCGCACACACCATAACATCGAGCTCTGTAACACTGTACCACAACAATATTCATTTAATATATCAATAAATATTCGATGACATGAAGCCGCACCAGTCCAAGGCCCATATTCGTTAGAAAACCCTTAACGCAAATCAAATCATAATAATATTATTTGCTATGCCAACATTTGTTGTGACACACAGAATGGCGGAATTGTCTAAGTACCAACTGACCGTGGCACGTGTTATCGATACAATCCTCACTTAAGACAATTATTTAAGCGATCCATAAATAGCACAGCCTTACAATAAAAAAAGTTCGTTGGGCGATTAATCAGACTATAATTTTCCTGCGTATTTTGAGTTGCTGAATCTATATTCGAAATCAGAATTAAGAGCCTGTATATGTTTTTTGCGTAATTTTCTCTAAATATTCAGGATCCACCGTCCCTGGTTTTTTTTATTCTACAGGAGTAATACTTCTAACCTGGTGACAATTTGTGAATATCTACGTATAATAAAACCAGCGGATTTTCTCAAAACGTTGTCGATCGAGAAAAGTACACGCTATTGGTTGAAGTATGTAAACGGGATTTAAAAATTATTTTGCTAAAGAGGTTTCATTTCTTCATGTGTACTTGTGCGCGCGCACTTTTCATTTTATTTTATGTGCTCTAAATACACTCACTTTTCACCGAGATAATTTTAAGTACCACGTAACAGGGGGTGATCGTATCATTCCATTTCCTAGATTGTTTTGAATGAACCATCGACATAGCGCAGTTTGGTTTCGGTGAGTCCCCTGGTAAGCTAGCCTCTCGGATCCTTAATCTCTCACCGGTTCTAACAACTCTTTCTTAAGAATAATTTTATAAGTAGTAACCGATAACTGACGAACTTCATGCGTATATCGTATAAAGTCATCATACATGATATCGATTTCACTCGTTCGTGTACAGACCACCGGTGTATGTACATACCAGTGCGTACTCAATAAAAATCCTTAACCATATAAATCGCAGCATCAAACATTTGTACGTGTTAATGAGATATTGTTTGTGTACTGAATCAATGTGCAAGAGCATTGCATAACGCACTTATAGACCTTATACATTGTACGTTATAATATACAAAGCTGACTAGCCAACTACGAAATTAATCATCATCATCATCTCAGCTCATACATGTTCCACTGTTGGGCTCTTCCATACTCACAAAATAAAAGGCCCGTTTTGACATTTCTTCTTCTTCTTATTTTTATGTATTGGCAATCAGCTACTTAAATGAGCCATTGTTGCCAGTGTCGAGCTATAATTCTTCAAGTTTTTAGTGTCTTCAGATTAGTCATTGTCCGTCAGTAAGTCAAATTGTCGCCATCAACAGTGCTATGGCCACACTGTTAATGGTATCTTGTGAGAATTTTGATGGAAAACGAAAACGTTGTGAAGCACTTTTATATGATATTCACTACATCTCAGCAGTTCCGTCACATCACATTACATAAAATGCCATCAAAATTATCTAATATAACACGTTAAGACACTAAGATATCGAATATAATACAAGAGCACCACATGACGTTTTAGATTCCCGCCAAAAAAAAACAAAAAAAAAACGTTTTGACATTTGTCTTAGCGATGGATATAGTGATATAACCATACGACTCGGTACTCGATACTCACGATAAATCGATTCAAGTTTGCATGAGTATTTGATCGATTTGAATATGTATTGTAAAGTGCATTCTGATTTTAAAATTTAAGTTAAAACTTTGATATTGTAGGTATTTTGAAATGATACAATGTTATGAAAGGTCAATTTTCTATCATTTAATATTTGTGTTACAATAACATTCACTTAATCACAAAATAAAAAATCGAGAAAAAGTGAATCTTAAATTTCTTCATTTTCTTCAAATGACGAACCAAAATTGTCAGTTTAGCTATCGTCACCCGTATCTATAATTATTTCATTTTCAATTATATTGTCAATAATGACGTCTCTGTCATAGTCTTTCTTAATTATTTTTCGAGTTTTCTACCACTTTTGCCCAGTCCTCTTTAGTAATTTTGGCACAAGCTTCATTCAACAATGTCATTATTTTCTTAGTGGAGAATGGCGACTTTATATTGATTGTGGCATGCTGCGTATCCTTTCATTTGAGCCCAGATCAAAGCATTGTACTGACAATGGTATGGTGGCGTTCTTATCACTTTGTGTCCATGCTGAACCACTCTGTGAATTTATTTGCGACCATTTCTTCGTAATATTTTTTTGTACTTTTAAACAGAATTGCGAGCAAGGCATCATTAAAAAAAACTTCCCCCAGCTGATTGAGCGTGGCAGATTATTAAGCGTCCACCTTTTCCTATTGGCACTTTTGAGCAAGATGCCTTGGTATCGTCCGTCCACGACCGCGGCACAATATGATTCGAGTTCAGCCAAATCTCTTCGACAAATATTACATTGTCCGAATTTGTGACTTTATTAGCTCCAAACTCATAATTTTCAGTAAAGATCAATACACAGCTGGTGAAATTCAGTAATTCTAAACACTAGTATTAAAATTAATAAAACCGGACAAGTGCGAGTCCACCTTAAAAGAAAATATTTTGATCGATTTATTTTTTCTGTAACCGATTATTAATAGTCTGTGGACAATATGAAAAAAATCGTTATGCACGGCACTTAGCCGAGTGGGCAGTACCCATCAATGAAAAATGTAATTTCCTTCATAACATTGCGATCGGTAATAAATAGAGAACTTCTTGGGCGTGAACTGTCAAAACGGGCCTTTTATTTTGTGATTACTATAAGAGGAAAATTGACCGACTACACCACGCTGGTCGGACGTGTTGGTATAGATTTTTATTTAGATTTCCTTCTCGTACCTAGTTAAGCTGAGATCAATATTCAGATTAAAACATTTGGTATTTATAAATATGATTTTACAGGGAAAGAAAAGGAGACTAAAAGACTAGACTCTACAGATGGCGTTGTAGTGTAAGTACCACCTCCCATCAGTGTCTCTGATTCTGGATAGTTTATTCTGAGTCTGTATGTGATTTGTTTTTGGTAATTTTATGTTTGTATAGTTCCACGTATACGAGGATTATTCTTTTTAATAAAAAATGTAAGAAGAAAAGCCTGTATGTTAGAGAAGTCGTCTAAACAGTTGTGACATTGGTGCGTCAGGTGTCTTAGTGTAATTTGTATGCGATACGCAAACGATACTCCGGTTGACCGTCGCGTCGTAAACATATAGACATACATATAAGGTGACACGATTAGCGAACGAGAGAGTTTCGAGGGCTTAACACCAAATACAATATACAATATAATATTTCATGAATGATTTGTCAACATCATTCTCCTGCTAATGTCCCAATAACTTGTGCTCGATACAATATGTACTCGTACATATTGTAAAAGTTTTTGATAATAGTTTTATAACCAGCCACCGGCCTGACGTCAATCCTCCTTCGGAATGTAATTGTTGACCAAACGGTTTAAGTGCAGTTTGTCCAGGTCGATATTAAAGCTCTTAGTCGTCTTTTACGGTAATCATTAGCAAAGTAAGGGTTGGTAGTATTCGTAGCCGCTACCACATAGCGAATGATTAGTAATCTGCTTAAAATATGTGAAAAATTATTTGTATACTAGCTGTTCCCACAGACTCTGTTTCTTAAAACGATCGCAACGCCATCAATAAAATTGTTAATGTGAACTGTTTTTCAATCCAGGTGGATTGCACTGTACACATAAAATTTCATCAAAATCAATCCATGTGTGAGCTTGTCAATCGGCCTATGTGTGTGTGTGTGTGTCTGTGTTCTGACTTCGCGCGCTTTTTGTAACGACATAATATCGCTAGGCTGGAAGAAAAGTGACACAACTCTAAAGATTTAATTTTATATTATATTTCAATTTTTGGTGGTGTTTTGGGTTAATATTATAAGTTCTCCCTATCAACTGTTCGTCGTCATTCTTCAGAAAATTGTGCAGATGTTCGTTTGTTTGGAATAGTATTTTGGAGCAGCTGAAAGAAATGAAATCCTTAGTGGTCTCTGATGTTTACGCGAGTGTTACACATTTGAAATAAAACTACTTTTACGGATTCTGTCGCGTTTGTATTTGATTTTTGATTTTTCGACGTTTCAAACACTTTACAGTGATCCTGGTCACAGGACGACTGAAACTTTATTTCAAAAGGAAATCCTTATCGACCCTCCTAAATATTTTTTTGAGTTGTGTTACTTTTCTTGTGGGCCAGCGATATATTTTTTACACATCGATATTTTTATATTCATAATATAGATAAGTTTAAAAAAAATGTATACTAATACTTAAACGGTTAGACAAATTAATTTCTATAACAATTCTCTGTCTGAGTATTGCTGTTGTGTAACTCAAGCAAAAAATGTCCTCCACTCTCGTTATAAAATGTTAACGGATCACGTAAACCGAAGAAAAATCTTATCATTGTTACACATTTTCTAACTGTAACAATATCTTTGATACGTAGTATATATCATAGAGCTGTGTGGTAGCGGCTACAAATACTACCAACCCTTTTTTTTTTTTTTTTTGTTCACGCTGTGGAAATGCATTTGCGCACTAGCCCTCGCCGGTGACAGACGAGGGGGTGTGTGGGACTCGCCGGTCAGCTGGTTCGACCGAAATACCCACTAAAACCACAGCGGTCCCTTCCGCGCTTTTACGGGATGCCGGAGAGATCGTCTATTGACATTCTATCCCCGACATCCCAACAAAAAAAAATACTACCAACCCTTACTTTAACCACACCATCGGCAACACAAGAACTGTTGTGTACGCATCGGTGCCCCATGGACGTAGCATATGCCCTTCAGAACAACTACAATGGCATATACTCATCAAATAAGATCATCAAATCCCTGAACATATATACATACGCTGACGCCGTCATACCACCAGACCTTCCTGAGACACTATACCTGTAGCACATCCAGGCAGAGAAAGAAATCCTCAACGAAAAGTGATACGGCACCGGTGAGGGCTCCGAACTGCGTACCATCCACGAAGCACAGGGACTCGGTGCACGAAATGTCATTATCATCCAGACAAGAGACACAGTGCAAAAACTACACAACAGTATCCAACATGCCGTGGTTGCCATCTCCAGGCATACTAGATCCTGCACCTACTACACAGACACCCGTGAAGATGTCATCTGGAAACTCATGAGGAAGTCTACAGATCAGGACCCAAGTATTATACTGGAATACATTAAAAAGATGGCAATAAAACATAGGGACCAAAGGGTAATACAAGAGCTCGGATTGACGTCACAATAAAGACCAACAATTCATACATGGAATATAAAAAGACATCATCACAAATTCACAACAAACTAATAACGCAGAATTTCGTCAAAAATACATATAAACCCCAAGCGACCCCAAGCAATTGGGATAAGAGTAGGTGAATGAATGATGACGTAGTAAATTTATTACTTTAGTCATTATCGTCGTCCTCCTTTTTCATTCAGTATTTACTCCCTGTTTATCTACATCATGCTTTACGGAATCCCTGCATCTTTCCTTAGCATTTCCCTTACTTTTACGCCTTCAACATTCACACTTAAAACTTTCTTTGTAACATTACTTTCATACCTTCGCATGATTATCATCATCATTATCACAGCCCATATATGTCCCACTGTTGGGCTCGGGCCTCCTCCGTAATGGAAGGGAAGTTTACCTACTATACTGCGCTGGTCAGACGTGTTGGTATAGGGTTTTGTTTCGAGTTTTTCTTCTCTCGCATAGATGTTATATGCGTTTTATATCCCTTAGTCGTATCTTACGATCACCCACGGGTAAGATAGGGAGTGGTGAATTGTATTCTTACTCCGTCACCACACGGATAACCTTCGCATCACATAACCAAATTTATGACCTTCATATTTTTTGTTTAATTCTCCGAGATTACGGAAATGGAGCATTTAACGGGCTAAATTATTTATAAAAACTTGTTTACGACCGAAAAATGAACCTCACACGTGGGACTCAAGTCCCGGTGTGAGTTCAAACTCACAACTATTGGAAATCCGTTCCAATCTTCCTACCACTTAGACAAGGGTGAGCTGTCGAATTGAACTATTACACTATTACTTTTCGCTAGTAAACAAGTTTTTCTAAAAATCTCAGTAGGTTCCTTAAAAATGTTATATGTTTTTGTAATAAATAATATTGGCTTGTCTAGGTCTTGGCACCCGTTTGTACCTCAAGTTTTGTCCGTGCAGTCGACAACTACACCATGATTATCGTAATATTGGATTTGGCTCCCATTCTCACATTTAAAGATGCTGACGCCTGTTAGCAGTGCCCTACGGCTGGACACACCATAGTCATGGGACCTCTCACCTCTATTGCGCACACTTAGCACTCTAAACTGTGTATCGAAGCAGACATATAATCTGTTATACACTGAATGAATTCATAAAGGTCGCTTTTTATCTGTTGCAAAAATATTTTTGTGATATGATATTATTAATTTATTTTTTGTTACGACGCCGTTGCTTTAAGCTAAAACCTGTAACGATAGCTGTGTGAATGTGTATAATAAATAAATAAATTAATTAGCAGTGGACGATGGATGATTTCCGTAGTGAAGGAAGGTGGAGTCAAGAGTCTCCTAAACCGGCGAGCGTGTATGAAGAGAATTATGAATGTTGAGGAAGCGAATGAAGTATGCAAGGATAGAGTTCTCTGGCACTCTGTTCTCTCTGCCTACTCTGCGAGGGATATGGCGTGATGATATGTATGTATATATAAATTAATTAAAGTTTTATTGTATATTATATTAACAATATTATATTAACTATGTTTTAATATTTTATATCTGTTTTTTTATTGCTCGTGGTGGCAAACGAGCACACAGCACACCGGACGGTAAGTGTCACCGCCGCCCATTTACCTTTGCAATACCAAGGGTAAAGCTAGGCCGCTGCCTACCAATACAAACTCCAAACCCACCAGTTGGGCCAAACCCCAAGTTGGGCTTCCGGCTCTCTTGCTCACCGAACAAAGCGCAATAGCACATTGCCATTACTCAGACGTCGATCTTCTGCGAGAGTGTGGTACTACCCCGGACGGACCGGCCCGCGGCTGTAGACAGAAAACTGTCGACAGCGTGGTCCTACCACTATTATTGTCTTTTGTCTTCTTCTTCTGCTTTTTGTCTCTTTCTCTGTCTCTTTCTTCTGTTTTTTGTCTTAATACTCACATAATTCGCATTAGCAGAATTATGGATCAATTGTTTTCCCATTTCATTATTGGGTATAATCCTCCCCTAGAATGACCCTGGAATATTTCACAATAACTCACTAGTAGAAGCAGACAGTATAGCATATGGTCTTGGTGACGAGTTTACTATTTCTTCTTCTTATTTGGACACTTTTTACTGTTAGGTCCGAGCCTTCGTCAATCGAAGGAAATCTATTTATTATTTTTCTTCTATTTCATTGATATCTATTTACGTCCTTTAATTAATTCTCACATATTCACGGTAAAGAAGGTGGAAACCATTTTATTCTCATTTCGACGCCTTACATTACGTAATTCACCTAGTTTTACATAATTTTACAAAAAAGAATATATTTATTTTACCCTTTTGTGCATTTTTTTAAATCTATATCAAGTATCAATAATTGTGACCATGCCATAGCCCGCCGCCAAAAAAAAAACGAAAACAAATTATCAATCATTCCAAAGCGTAGAGTTAATTTATGTAGAGGTCATATTTTAATATAATATTGTGTGTGAAATGATGATAAATATTATGCAGTGTGGTCTAGATTACGAATTCTACCAACCCTTACATTAGAATAGAAATAAAATAAATTTATTCAAGGAAGAATGCAGACCTTTGTAATTAGTTATTTCTGCCAAACTTTATTACTCGTGGCTCTTGGGTGGGTGGTCGTATAAGACGACTAAGAATTTTCACAACGATCTGGACTAACTACATCTGACGCCGTTTGGTCAACAATTATATACCACAACGAGGGTGACGTTACACAGGCGGCGGGTTATAAAACTATTGTCAATTTTTTGCAATATACTTATATGATAGTAGAAGACATATTGTGTCGACCTCAAGTAATAATGATGAGAGCAGCAAAGAATAACCTTGACGTAGAGTTAACTAATATATCAATCTCTCGAGCCGGATTTAAATTTTTTAAACCGCTAAAGTATTTATCTGAGATCACGTTAGATCTTTATGTTGTTTCGTATCTCATATATAACGTGCCTAGTTTAAATGGGTCATAAATATTTGAAACATAAATATATGATGATTTCAGTAATAGCTTTAAGAAAACATAAATTTGATGTGAGGGCCTCTTAAATTTTAATGATGGATTGCGAAATCTTAGTTCTAGGAGATAACAAGGTTACGGGTTGGTAATGTATTAGATCACGAATAGATATAAACATTATGGATTTGTAAATAATTGCCGTTGCAACTAGCAATACCAACGAAACAACAACTTAGATAGGGTTGAAGCTTTATTAACATGCTACATTGCCCGACATGTAGATTCGTAATTTAGTGGCCATTCAAGTTGACGAGGTAGTGTCGGATACCACATACCGACGAACGAATCGATCCAGATATTAAACTCGATACTTGCCGATGTTTCCCTTATATACCATTGGAGAAATAAGTGTATTAATGGTTTTAAAAAATGGTAAACTAAACTTGTTCCCATCAAAAACATTAATATGAAAATTGGAGCCAAATTCAATATTGTGGTTATTAACTTAGCTGACAAAAAACAAGATCTAAACGAACCCCCAAGTCCATAGCCAATTCTTATATTTATTTATTAGATGCACGGCCACGCATAATATTCTTTAGTAAATTAAAAAAAACAATGTATGTATGTAACAATTGTATGAAAGAGAGTTATGGTGTAAAGATGCGAAAGGGAATGCTCCGATAGTTCGGACATGTGGAAAGAATGCCGAACGAACGTCTGGTTAAGAAGATATACAATGCGAAAGTGGAAGGTTGTAGGTACCGGGGGAGACCGAGACTCACCTACCTAGACGAGATTGGTCACGTGCTGAAAGAAGGTGGAGTCAAGAGTCTCCGAAACCGGCGAGCGTGTATGAAGAGAATTATGAATGTTGAAGAAGCGAGTGAAGTATGCAAGGATAGAGTTCTCTGGCACTCTGTTCTCTCCGACTACCCTGCAAGGGATATGGCATGATGATATGTATGTAAAAAAAACGATGTTTTTTTGTAAACTACAAAAATGTTTGCTACTTATAATTATGACTTTTAAAGTTCAAATAGCTAAAATGTTTACATAAGGCTGCCGCGTCTCTAGGTTATAAAACTATTAATATAATAAAGTTATTACTTAACTTACTGTAAGTTCTTTAATTGATGGTGTATTGTCACATTGCATTTCCAAGTGGTAACAGAGTATGAAACAACTAGACATTCCTTCTTTTTTTGTGTGTGTCTTAGTTGTTAGCCTCTGATGGCTATGACAACTTTACCCGGACTGTGGGTAAGCGCTGAGAGCTCTCAACCCAATACATTCCTTCCCTTTACCACGGGTGTTATAAATAACAACTAATGTCTGTCGCTTTACACAACTACGAGTAAGGTCTGTCGCTTTACAATCGTCCGCTTTACATCTCACACAGATAAATATGCAATGATCACACATAGTAATATACTTTCACACCGACTACCTTGGTGGTGTCGTACTGCTGTGCTTATTGTAGCTGTACACCTCTTTCCTTATTGACTGACTAATCAATAATGCTTCCTTAGTCCAGTCATTATAGGGGGTTGACCTCGGAAAATCGACATATCCAGTATATTACCACATAAAAACTTGTATTTTGGCATCCTAAAACTGTTCTCAAAATTCACATATAATTGGATGTTGTGTTGGAATTGTGTGTTGCAAGTTTTAAATTCAGGGGTCAAATGTCACAAAAATCGATTTTTTTTTAATATTTTTTGCAAATATCTCACACTCTAACCCATAGAGGGTTTTACGTTATTTGTATTTATTATCAATATTGTAGAGAATCAAATTCTCTACAATTTTTCTATTTAACATTTTTTATACTTTGAACTGTTTTCGAGATAGAGGGCGTAGAGCGCCCGATCAGAGAATTATCTTATATTATTACGAACTCAGAAAATGTGTATAAAAAAATGTTAAATAGAAAAGTTGTAGAGAATTTAATTCTCTACAACCCATAGAAAACGAGATATTTGCAAAAAATGTAAAAAAATAACATTTTTGTGACCTTTGACTCTTGAATTTAAAACTTGCGACCATCCAATTATATGTGAATTTTGAGAATAGTTTTAGGATGCCAAAATATAAGTTTTTATGTGGTAATATAATGGGTATGTCGATTTTACGAGATTTGCACATAATTTGGCTTAAAATGACTGGACTACCTATCTACTGCATTGCCTAGAAGGGAACTGGAATCAGTCTTTCCAACTCCTCTTTAACGTTTATTCGAATTAAATTTGTTGCGATCACAAGACAATTAAAAGGATCTCCCGGCACTGCTTGAAGGTCAAACCTCGATGTCATATATGGAGACCATTGCGGATCAGAATCCTGAAAGCTCTAACTTACAGGATCTTGATCCACAATGGTCCGTGGTAAGCCCTGGCTTACAGGATCTTATTAGTAGTTACAATGGTGGGATTAGTTCCTATGTAAAAAAAGCTCGAGTACTCCTTCGGGTATCAGCCCAACAGATGAACTATCTACTTGATATAGTTTTAATACCGTGAATAACAGGTGCGTCTATCTGTGTTTTAGCAAAACGTTTAAAGTTTATTTACAGATGAGTGTCAAACTGTCGGCTAAAACGAGTGTATCGATTGATCAATTGTAACTAGCTAACAATTTACGTGTTTGTGACTCATACACCAATACTTTTATACGAATAGATTTACGACGAGTTAACTGCCAAACGAAGTGGTCCGATCATTACATATAATGCGCCCTCAAGGACCAACACACACTTACAGTTCTATAAAATACATCCAATACTAACAATATCGCCATTAACTAGGTATATATATCATAGTTACAGCTTTAAATTTAAAAAGTCATTGAGTCATCTTCTACGATGTATTTTATTCAAACAGACAAATTATGGATTTATTTTGTTATCGTGAATGTTGCCAGATTTACGCAAACTTTGCAACTTTTAAAGTGTTTATTTACAGTGACGCGGCGGCGCTTGGCGTTATGTGATGGGAGGCGCCTGTTGTTGTGCCACTTCAACTCAAAGGATAGCTTCTATGCTTTTGAAATAGATTATGATGTTCATTGTGCTGAGAAATGACAAGGTTCTGTCTGACGTGTGCTATTTATCTAGGGCTGTTAACTTATATAGATGTGCATGCAGAAAGTAATTAAAATAAAACAGGCATATACGATATCCCTGTTTTATTTTAGCCGCCGGCAGTAAAATATTGTTTTATATATTATGAATTGAAACATTCGTATTTATAATTAAATGTATTGATCGGGCACGTGAAAATATCACGAGCATCAACATAAAAATGGCGCTCTTAAATTATATGTTGTACATTTTTATTTATTCTAATAAATAATAGCGTTATACTTTAGCATTCTATAGTTAGTAATATAACATATTGAATATTTTGCTGACATTTTATGTAATGTTATACGAAGGAAGTGCTAAAGTGTAATGAATATGACATAAGAGTGCTTTACGTTTATTTTTGTGTTCTACCAAAATTTGCAAAGGAATAGTTAATTTGGTGCTTTGCATCCTATTAACAGTAACGTGTTGAACTAATGACGGACATTAATTGTGAACTAGATATACAATATGAAGAAGTGAAATATTATGCTACGATAGGGCTTAATTGATTTGGTGATATTCAGATTGTATTGCTAACTATTAATATTATTAATAAAATACATTAATGGTAAATATTATTTACTGGTACTTGCTGAGCAAGTTCTATAAAAAATAAATTGCTTTATTACATAGAATTGTGCACGTTACAAACGTACAAAAATTCCTCTATGCTAGTCATTACATAAAATCTTTAATTTTTGTTAGTGGAGATTGACATTACAAAATACTGTCAATGTACTGTTCACGATTGTCCAAATATCATATTATTATATAACCACCGACCGAACCGACTGTTCAGTTGTCATGTTCTATTATTAAAATATATTTTATTTTCTGCAATAGTATTTATTCAATAATATATTATGGAATTCTAGACCACCGGCCATCTAAGTGCTTGTTTTTTGGAACGAAGTTCCTTATCGCGCGTTGTGAAAGGGGGCTAGACGGAAAAAATTCTTACGAAAAGTTGTCACGACACTTTTTGCTATAGTATATATATATATATATAGCTATTGTAAGCTGTGCGGCGTCGCTCGTCGGCTCTCTTATAGAAAGCAAGCCAGATATTTTCATTTCTATTTCGCATTGAACAGTGTGGTGTCGCGACGATTTTTTTTATAGATAGAGTGATTCAAGAGGAAGGTTTATATATATAATATATGCATAATGTACTAGAGAAACACTGATAATTTTAGAGGTTTCTAATGTGATGTCGTAAATAAACACATTATTTTGCGCTTACATTGCAAACGCTGGCTGAACCCTACGAAATAGATCAAAATAAAGTACTACAGTATTATACAGCTTAAAAAGGCCTACAAAAAAGTCCGCGATGGTATATATCTATCTCTTAAGGATAACATACTATATCCATTTTAATACTTTAAAAAATGTTCTATTATAAAACGGTAATTGAAAAGCTATTTACACAAATACTGTATTAATCCTTATCATTTTAAATACATTAGTTGGCTTGAGCATTTCATGAAGATATTTTTTTTCCTTCAGACCATGCAAATTAAATCAATACCTTAACAGATATAGCAAAATCAAAATAATGTGCAACGAAATTATTTTCGCCCGTGACCGGGCCGCGTGGCCGGCTCGCGTTCGGGGCCGAAAAGTTTTGGTAGTCTAGTGGAATTGTATATCCTATTATTAATATTATAAACGTGAAAGTTTGTAATAATGTATGGATGTGAACATGTTTGTTGCTCTTTCACGTAAAAACTACTGAATGGATTTTGATGAAATTTATAGTAATATAGCTTGCACATCAGAATAACACATAGGCTATAATTTATAAAGATATTTTGCAAATTGGCTAAAATATAACGATAAAAATCGCTTAAGGCAGAAAAAAATTATATAATTAATATAGAACTTCGTTCCATCCGGGTGTCCCTTGACACCTCCGGTTTTTTATTTCTTTTCAGTTTTTTTTTATTATGTACGTAGTTTTGGTTACTTTTTATACAGTCGGGTTTTTGATCTCTTTAATTATTTTTTTTATTTTATACTTTTTAGTTATGAATATCTAGGTAGCTATAGTTATTTATTAATAAGTAGATAAGTACCTAACTATACATAGTTTTTCGACTGAAGTTGAGTACTAAATCGTTAGAAATTGGAGATGGGCGACCGCGTAAGACATTAGATACTTTAGGTAGGACTACCTATGGTATATTGGACAATATACCTACTAGATACTTCAGTATATGTCCATCCACATCCAGTTATATGAATTTTTCGTCTTTTCATCGTAAATTTCTACTGTCTAAAAACCTGTATGTGAGAAAGGTTCCTACGAAACTTTAAATCGATATAGATCCTAAACGGATGGTCAAATCGAACAATATTGAGAGAAAACTAATAATGATTTTTAAATACCTGTTCAACAATACCCCACTCGACATAGTTTGTTGACTTTATTTTTTTTAATTTGCACAATATGGCGTCCAGTAGTCGCCATATTCAATTTTCATTTACGTCATATCTTTAGTGACACTCGCCGGATTAAGAGAAATTGATTGACGTGCGAATCATAAAAATCGGCCCCGGCGTTTGGTCTATATAGTGCTTCAAAGGAACATACATACAAACATACATACATACATATACTGTTAAACACAATACCACTCCTTTGCGTTGCGCAGTCGGGTAAAAATGAGACGCTGCCGCAATAGATGTAAAAACAACTACTGATTTTATTTACAATCATACACGATTTTCGTGTTCCGTCTTCTTTACAGTCTTGATCAGGCAAGGTAGTTGCACATAGGTATATTGCATTACATCTTTCCTTCGAGAAATTTAGGTAATTTTTATTTTATATAACATTTTTTTTATATTTTAAAAATACAATCGCTCAAATTTAAATCTATTATCGAAGTCAATATTTACTCAAAGACGAGAGAATTATATTGCAAATCAAAAAATCCTCAAAAATGCCACACGTAATAAATGGACGCCTAATACGTAAGTATAAAGCAGCACACCTGATCGGTAACGATCAGGTGTGCTGCTTTCCTGATTAACTACTATCTATACATAAGTAATAAAACAATCGTAATATGCTTTGCTTTTTCTTCGTTTTACTTAGATGAGCTCACAGACGCAAGAGCTATTCTGCACCCTCCTCATGCTCAGGGAATTATGCCGTATATAAGCTTTATGTATACTGGCTGTCTATAAAATAAATACAATGTAGCACAGAGTAGTGAAATCCTAGTGTGCAATTAGTATGGTTGACAACCCTACGTGTATACTATATCTTGCCTATATTATATTTGACACACATCCGCAATGTCTGTAAGTGGACACCCCCGACTCGCGACGGTGGCGGCGCGCGGCGACCCTTCCGGCTGTCAGCTACAACTGTTTGTGTCACTACCGTTGAACATCGCAAAACATTTATTATAAGTATTATATATAACACTACTGTTTATTTTAGCTAAACGATAGCACATTAATAGTTAAATTAGTTAATAATTATATATGTATTTATGAGGTAAAATTTCTTTAGACGTCAATGACTTGTAACTAAATGCTTTGGACAAGGACAATGCAACGGAAATGCGTTACGGAGATCACACGTTTATACAGTATCCACTTTTGCACGCCTCATAAGCGAAGCGTTGAGGTCTTTCTTGCTCTACTCTCGATATATGAAAATCAAGCACTTTTCAAACCTAAAAATGATTGTATTTTTCTCACATTGCACTTATAGGATAATATTATATACATATGTCAAGAAAAACATTCGTCTAAACGTATTTTATATTTTTAAAAGCAATTATTTTGTTAAAAATAAGAAAAAAGTTGATTAAAAAAAATATTCGAGGACGTCCGGGTGTTACCGTATATAACTGGCATTCTCACGACCGTAAAAATGAATGAATCGAAGTTTTTCTTTTATTAAAAGCTTCATAATCGCAACGCGTTGTTTCCTTTCGAAAATGGCTTGGTAATTCTTTGTCGTTTAATTGAAATTAATAAAAAAAAACTAAACCGCTTAGTCATTAGTGTATGTATACTTTATGAAAATTAGGTTCGTTTACATTTTTTGTTCGTCCATTTGGACAGGCAAAGGAAAAGATCCCATAGCCTATTGTAAACGAACAGCTATGTTTAGTACTGCTTCGAGAATGGAACAAAATTATAGAGAGATATATATATATAGAGAGAGAGAGAGAGATAATAGTTAGCCAGTGTCACTTCTGATATGTGTACTAAAGTACACGCATAATTTTTTGTTTATTTAAAGTGCAATTTTATTTAATATTAGAACCAGATCTTGCTCAATAAAATAATTAAGGCGCTTTATTTATCGTGCATATTATAGTATTGACTGATAGTAAATGATAAATAATATAAAAATTATGAGGCGTGCACTTTTGGATTTTCCAAATTATTTTATTTTATATGCTATATGAGAAGTAATTCAGATCTTTTTCGTACGAAAGTAACGTTTCAAATGTAAGTGACGTTCGATAAAAAATATATCGTATCGAACTATGTGACGGAAGGATGGACGGACGAATAGACTCACGTATAGACGGATAAAAATATTACATTGTAATGTGCCATTAGGGGGTGTGTAGAATTACACGTAAAAAGTTATCACCTTTATTATATTTATTTATATAGTATTGTCATTTTATTGTCATGTTATTTTTCGTGTCGTAACGGAGAACACAATCCTTATAATAATAACACCCCCTTTCTTACCCTATTTAAGGGATATGCAGATAATAACGCCGTGAGAGAAGCAAATCTCGATATATAATCCTATACCAACCCGCTTTATCAGCGTGGTAGAACAATTTTCCTTCTATTTCGGTCCTCTTGTCTCGAGCCCAGCAGTGGGACGTACATATAGGAGCTGAGTTGATTGTAACATGTATATTATTGTATATATATGTGTAATGTACATTAACTCAAAGTGTGTGAATGATGACAGTAATATCTGTAAAACAATCAACAAAAGAATATTGCAAACGCGAATGAAAATTAAACGCATTCAGTTTTTTAATACTTAGAGAACGCAAAGTTAGAGAGGGAGAGAGGAACTCAAGTAACCTTATTACCTTACTGTCCACGTTATCGTATACGTAATGAAATATATTTTTTTAGATAATATATAAATGAATCTTTTATTTTAAATTTGCATTAGTTAAATATCCAAATTTGTACGTTTTTTTATTGCTTATGGTGGCAAACGAGCAAGCAGTTGACCTGATGGTAAGTGTCACTGCCAGCTATGGACCTTTGCAATACCAAGAGTATAGCTAGACCGCAAGAGTATAGCTAGACCGCATTACTCAGAGGTCGATATTCTGCTCAGTGTGGTACTAGCCCGGACGGACCGGCCCGCGCTGTATACAGAAAACTGTAAACAGCGTGGTCACTAGTCATACTACTAAAAATTGCGTTAAATTTAATCAATAATTTGTCAATTTTACATTAAATTAATATAATACTATGTCATCGGATCGGAAAGCTACCATTAAAAAGATCCGACAAGTCAGTAAGAGTTTCTTTCTTTCGTTACTTCTATATGAAATTATACATAACATGCTTAGTAAATAGTACCTCTTGCGTAATCCCCCTTCGAATTTAAAATTGTCAAATACAATGTAAACCATTATGGCTAGACCAGATCCCACAAGCGGCACCGCAGCACGCTTTCTAAATGTCTCAATCAAGGAAAATCTTGGGTATATCATTTCCCTAGGAGAGAAGGCGTGTATCCACCGTATGCAACCCGGAGGTTCCATGTAATCAGTATCGCGCCGGCGAGTGGTCACCAACAAACATAGCGTCACCAAATACGCTATATTTAATAGAACGCTTATCACTAGATATTTTACGTTGAATAAAGAATTATTATTATTATAGTTTTTCAACTCTAGTTGACTCGCCGTCCGTTTGGAAAATAAGTTTGTTTCTGAAGTCCGAAATGTTTCGAAGAATGATTACAGAATCTCAATGCACGTTTATTATATGAGCTAAAATTATTTATTCGGTTTTTGTTGCGTACGTATTTGATATTTAATTTCTGAGCTATTTTTGAGTTCTTGATCACAGGAGGAATAAGATGTCTCACATCCAGTAAGTCATCATTATTATAGTCTTACCTTGTCGCTACAATATTAGTTATTAAATTTTAATATAAATTTAGTTACATACATATCATCACGCCATATCCCTTGCAGGGTAGGCAGAGAGAACAGAGTGCCAGAAAACTCTATCCTTGCATACTTCACTCGCTTCTTCAACATTCATAATTCTTGACTCCACCTTCCTTCAGTACGTGACCAATCAGGTCTGGCCTACATCCTTCCACTTTCGCATTGTATATCTTCTTAACCAGACGTTCGTTCAGCATTTCTTCCACATGTCCGAACCATCGGAGCATTCCCTTTCGCATCTTTACACCAATACTCCCATTCATACCTACTCGCTCTCTTACGTCGTCGTTGCGAATGCGGTAGGTCAGCCTAACTCCACAGATTTTCCGTAGGGATCGCATTTCGACCGCATTAATTTTGCTTTCATGCTCTTTTCTGTATATCCAACTCTCGCTTCCATATAGTAATGTTGGGACAAGCACTACGTTATGTATTGCTACACGTGCCTTCTGGCTGAGGTGGTGGCTACCGAGAAGTTGTCCCAACGCTCCGTTCACTCTATTTCCCGCATTCACTCTTCGCTCTATATCAGTGGTGTACCTTCCATCTCGGCTAAAGCCACATCCAAGATATACAAATTCATCCACTTGCTCCAGTACATCATTACCTATTGTTACTCTTACATCTGTTCTGGCTTTATCTCTTTCGAAGACCATTATTTTGGTTTTGCTCACATTCACGCGTAGACCCCTTTTAAATTTAGTTGCTGTGTGGTAACATCTACAAATACTATCAACACTTTGTTCGTGAGTGTCGTAAAAGACAACTAAGAGGTTTATATTGACCTAGGCCAAATCAACCTGATGCCGTTTGGTTAACAATTGCATTTGTAACGAGTGTTGATGTCAAGCAAGCGGCCGGTGATAAAACTATTGTCAATAACTTTTGCAATATGTATGAGTACATATTGCTTCGACCACAAATAATTGGGATAAGAGTAAGACAATGATGATTTATATAATAAATTCACATCCAATAAATGTAAATTAACTTAAGTAATTGTATAGCTCTAGATGAGAATTGTAAATTTAAATAATTGTATAAATAAGTGTAATCTTTAATATCTGTCACAATTTCAACACAATTTAAATTGTTCAGAAATTAATATATAAATAAAATAAATAAAAATGATTATATTAAAAATATATAGGTATATTATTATTGGACGTGAAACCATCTTAGTTCTGAAACCTTAGTTTTCACAGCCTTCTATTACTGATTTGAAAGTCTGAAGTCAGCTGAGTCTCACCAACGTTGGGTCGTTGTCAATCTGTGCTATCTACGTACTATATAGACGTTATACTGTGATGCTTATCATGATACCGTGTTAACTTAGCTGTGTGATGACACCTAGTTCTTGTGTACTGTTTGTACAAGTTGGCCGCTTTAGATACGAAAGCGCCACAGATAAGCGATGTTGTCACACAACTATAGGGCTTTTATATGATGTCATACCATTTGATGATGATATTATTTTTAAAATAGTACTTTTGTGTGGTGAAGGAGTAAGAATACAATTCACCACACCTCTTACCAGTGGGTGGTCGTAAAAGACGATTAATGGATATCCAGATACTATCGATGCAAGAGAAGTAAAACTCTACATAAGACCCTATAGTAATTTGCCTCTTATTGTGGTAGAGGGCTGAACCCGGCAGTGGGACTTATGTGGACCGAGATGATGATGAGGTAAATTCGACATCGTCATCATCTCAGCTAATACACGTTCCACTGTTGGGCTCGAGCCTCCTCCATAATGGGAGGGCAATTGACCTACTATAGCACACTGATTAGACGTGTTGGTATAGGGTTTTGTTTCAAGTTTTCCTTCTCTCGCATAGATGTTCTTTGCGTTTTATATCCCTTAGTCGTCTCTTACGATCTCCCACGGGTTAGATAGGGGGTGGTGAATTGTATTCTTACTCCGTCACCACACGGACAATGAGGTATATTGCATACTTTAATTTGATATGATCTGGACACGCCCTGTCCGTACTGTGAGTAACAGGCGGCGCATGGCCTGATAACTTACGGTCACCTCGCCATCGCCATTAAACTGACCAACCGCATCAATTCCTTAACAATCCTCAAGACGATATGACTTCAAATGCACATTTCAAAAAACATGACTTTCTTATATTTTATTCCAGCTTGATCCTATCCAATATTCTTTTCTTTCTTGAGGTGAACAAGGTGAGGTGGTGGAAAGAAGGTTATATTGATTAACCGTGGAAAAGTGATGGGTCTCCCTTCCTTTGCTGCAGTTCATTTTAAGATCCATCAAACTATAGACGTCCACTGTTGGGCATAGCGATCCCAAGAGGAATAATGCCATAACTACTTGCCTGGCGGGTTGACTAGCGATTGCTATGTCCCGGGACAATGCTGCTGTCTCATCAATCAGCCTTTACCGTTTTCTGTTGGGTGTAAATCATCATACTCATTATGATGCTGTAATCGTCATGGTTCGCGAGCGGGTTGGAAATCGTTGTGAGCTTTTAAACGTTCCTTAGAAGAGAATTACTGCCCGCTCTAATGAACCCTTAGCTGATTTTTACGAATCTTATGGGCACATAAGGGTTTACGACAATTGTACCATTATCTCGTCGTTATACGGTTATAATGGTGCTGCTTATTCCACATATATAACTACCATGACAAAATAACGCACGTTGACACATTACTTTACCTTAACTTTTCATATCATTATTAAATAAAATTAAATTGATCAGTAAATTTAAATACATGCGATGCCAATTATTAAGTCTGGTACTGTTCTGCTCTCCCTACACGCAAAAAGGTCGTCAGAATAAATCCATAGAGGAAAAAGTGCAATTAACATATTACCATGTCCACAATATTCTACTCAAACGGGGGCGAGACTACCTGGAGGTTATATCACAAATTGTGCCTTCTCCCTAATGGAAGGGAAATTAACCTAATATACCGCGCTGGTCGGACGTGTTGGTATAGGGTTTTGTTTCGAGTTTTCCTTCTCTCGCATAGATGTTATATTCGTTTTATATCCCATAGTCGTCTCGTACGATCACCCACGGGTAAGATATGGGGTGGTGAACAGTATTCTCACTCCGTCAGCACACGGAAAATTGTGCCAATTAATGGTTTATATTTTGTTCAGACAGACAACGGTTCTTTCATTAAAGTGTGAAATTACCTTAAGTTTTGTTGTTGCGATCAAATAAGAAAAAAATATAACTATGAAGTATTGAGTTCTAGTTTGTAGTTCACAATAACGGTATCTACACAAACTCAGTGTCTTTAGATTTAGTTTTTACAATATAGATACTGTTAGCTTGGCTATAATGTTTAATCTATGAGAATGAACTTGGCGTGTGCTATGAACTAATAAACTCTTAACGCGTCTAGGCACTATCTATATGTGAGGTCATCATCCGTCCCGGTTTCCGCGGATTTGTCCTAGTTTATAGGGTATCCGTGGAGCGTACGGGCGGGGTCTCATTTATAGTTCGAGTTTAAAAATGTAAAGGTAATTTATGACATTTTCAACTGTTTTTATTACACTGACAATATTTAAAAAAACATTTTTTTTTGACAATATTTAAAAAACCAGTTCTGGGCTCTAAAATTTGACGTTTTCACACATCCTGGTTACCAAATTTTAGAGATGGCAAACTTAAGTATATGTATAAATATTCAAGTATAATCACGGTAGATTTAAGATAAATGTTGAGATTTCATGATATCGGTTTTCGACTAGGTATATAAGCAACAGCATTCTGCAAAACAACCATACTGCGATGGCCAACTAACTTACCAAGCGTGGGTGATTTTAGCAATACCTTTAATGAACGATAGAGCCATGTATTAACGCTAAGAGCTTCTAAATTAGTTTAATACAAAAATAACCGTAATTGCGTGTAAATAAAATTGTTTGTAATAAGATAACGTATATGTGAATCAAATGACACAAACACGTAAACTCATTGATACATCACGATGAAAGTCGGTCCAAGATTTACGTTCAGTTAAAAATATCTCGTTACAAATTACAAACGGACGAAACACGGACCGTATCAAATTATATAACAAACTACGCATATAATTGGTACCGTATTTACATAATAGTATTTATAACTTACTGAATTAGGTGATAAATTGCCGAATAGTGAAAATGTGTACGTAGTTATCGTAGATAAGAAAACACAATATAAAATTAAAATAATAATCATTCTTTCTTTTGAGAGTAAATAAATATTTTCTATAAAAACTCATCTGACCAGCGTGTTATATAATTTTTCTCTTACTATGAAGGAGTGGAGACCAGCAGTGGGACGGACTGAGCTAGGATGATGACAAAGACGTATGTACTCGTATATTTGTTATCAGAGATTCAGAAAATGCTATAGTGTGCTTTTTAATCGGCCCGACAGCAACCGACGAACCTGTTCTCAAAGGGTAAGCAAATCTTTTCCGTGTAGTGACCGAGCAAGAATACAATTGACCACCCCCTATCTTCCCTGTGGGTGATCGTACGAGACGACTAAGAGATATAAAAACGCATATAACATCTATGCGAGAGAAGGAACACTCGAAACAAAACCCTATACCAACATGTCTGACACACCGTGGTATTCTTCCCTCCCATTATGGAGGAGGCGCGAGCCCAACAGTGGGAAATATATGGGCTGAGATGATGATGATGAAGCAAATCTTGAGTTAAGTCAACATTAACACGGGCGATTACGCATAACAAGCCTTTTTTTTCTTTTTTTTTCGCAAGGTGGATGGATTTATTGGGTTTAATCCTACCACATATTCTCCCCACTATAACTGTTATAAGTAACTACCAACAGTAGTCTCCATAGATGACACCGATAGGCCAAGCGCCGGGTCTTTTTTTTTGCAACGTACGGGACCTGGTATTTTGTTTTGGGAATATGTTCAAGGTCGTCCCCTGAATGTAAATCCAAGTGGGCGCGGCGGGGGAGGGTTCACTTCAGCCGCCATCTTGGAAATCATGTTTTATTGAATATCTCGCGAACTGCACATCGTACAACAAAAATTGCAGAGACCATTATTGTAGATAATAACATTTGCCATCTTTTTTATTTGAAACTTTTTTTTTATAACGCATAGGTTTTTAATTATAGCGAATCAAACTTTTTACAATATGGTTTTTACTAAATATTTATTTAATGGTCAATGATAAATTAAAAATAATGGTAACTAGCTAATTGGGGGGCATAGTCCGGAGCGTGCTCGTTCGCGTCCCCTGCCAGTCTAATTAGACTGCTAATCCGGCTCGAAATGCGTACCGCAATGCGGGTTAGGGCGTCCCCCGGAGGCGACGCGTACCGACCCGCCCCCGTCGGTACGAACATCGGCAGTTGCGGCGATGGGGGCCGCCACCCATCACGCCTTGCCCAGTTAGGCGAGTCGAGGAGAACGGAGTGCCGGGTGGGCACGTGGAATGTAAGAGGTTGTGTGGAAGGTAAGTTGCACGAGCTGATATCCGTCATGGCGGACAAACAGCTAGACGTGCTCTGTGTAACAGAGACCAAGCGAAGGGGCAGCGACGCCTGCGATCTTCCTGGTGGCGGGATGGCTCTGTGGTCTGGTGTACCACAGAGCGATCGAGCCAGCATGGGGGTAGGAGTGCTGTTGTCCTCTCGCTTGGCCTCAGGTGTGAAGGATTACGGAATGTATGATCCCAGACTTCTCTGGGTCCGTATAAAACTAGGTGTCACCAAGGTATTCATGGTTGTAGCATATGCTCCCGTAGGATCCTCGGTGGCATCAGACCTAGAGAAGTTTTGGGACAATGTTAGGGAAGTTCTGGATATGGCAGAAACCAGTGAACGCGTGATTGTATGCGGAGATTTGAACGGATGGGTGGGGACCAAGCGTCCCGATTATGAGGACGTACTTGGTCCATTTGGTGATAAGAGAGTGAACGACGCAGGTAGGCTCATAGCGGATGTATGTATGGAGAGAAACCTTATTGTGTCAAACACATTTTTCCAACATAAGGACATCCATATGTATACATGGAGAAGGAATGAACAGAAAAGCATAATAGATTTAATTTTGGTAGATAGTCGCCTCCGAAGCAAAATATTGGACGCAAGAGCCTACAGAGGCCCCACAGTCGACACGGACCACTATCTCGTTATTGCGAGATTTAGTGGTCTGTTCAGAAAGTGGAGGCACTGGCGAGAGCGTGTCCACTTCGGAGGGCTTGAAAGAATAAAGGTTGAAAGGTTGCAAGAAGAGTGTGTAAGAGAAAAGTATGCAGAGGGTGTCCGAGAACGGCTGACGATGGCAAGCCAGCCGCAATCGGACATTGAAGAATGCTGGAGAGTATTGAAAGAGAGTATGGTAGATACAGCGAAAGAAGTATGTGGAAGTTCAAAGAAGCATAGAAAAACAAATGGTGATGCATGGTGGGATGCGGAAGTGGCAGCTTCCGTAGAGCAAAAGAAGAAAGCGTGGCTGGACTATGTCTCTTCTTTGAATCTGAATGACAGTATGACTGAACAGAAGAAAGAAATATATCGGCAATGTAAGAATGACACCAAGGCCTTAGTGAAAGAGAAACGTGATAGAGCAAGTATGAGTGCAGAAGATAGGCTGACTAAAAACTTCGAGGGTAACACCAAACTCTTTTGGAGGGAGGTGAAGAAGTCTCGGGGTGGTTGGTCAGCCTTCAGAATGAATAAAATAAGGTCTAAAGGTGGAGACATTCTTACACAAACACAAGACGTGTTAAGCCGATGGAGTGAATATTTTGGCGATATGTATGCGGATGCTACGGTTGGCGCCGGTGTTGGATGTGGTTTAGTAGATCAACATTCGACAACGGCGTCCTCCGATGGCATCAGTATGGATGAAGTTGAATGGGCGATAAGAAGTTTGAAAAATGGTAAGGCAGCGGGCATTGATATGGTGTCTGCCGAGATGATCAAGCTTGGTGGCTCTTGTGTCTGGGAGGCGTTCCTGTTGCTCCTCAATTTATGTTGGAGCTCGGGAATGGTTCCCAGGGACTGGAATAGCGCAGTCATCGTGCCTTTGTTTAAAAACAAGGGTTCACGTTATGACTGCGCAAATTACAGAGCCATAAGCTTGACCAGTTTGGCAGCAAAAGTGTACGGAAAAATTATTGAAAGGAGAATGAGGATGGTGTCCGATGGTTTACTGTGTGAGACACAAGGAGGTTTCAGGAGTGGAAGGGGATGCATGGATCAAGTGTTCTCTCTGCGCAACATTGTGGAGAAGCATCTGGCTCTAGGTCAGAGGGTTTTCTGCAGTTTTGTGGATCTGGAGAGAGCATTTGACACGGTTGTACGAAAGGAACTTTGGGACATTTTACCGGAGTATGGTATTAACGGTAAACTGCTACAGGCTGTGCAGTCCAGTTACATGGGCTGTAGAGCCTGTGTGCGGCTGGATGATGGAATGTCGCCTTGGTTTGACGTCAATATCGGCGTTAAGCAGGGGTGCGTTCTGTCGGCCAGGCTGTTTATCATATATCTGGATAAATGTCTCCAAAGGTTGAACGATATGAATGTGGGAGTCCAGATGGGCGACTCAGTGGTCACTGCTCTGCTTTATGCAGATGATGCAGTCCTGCTGGCACAGTCAGCGATTGACCTGCAGACCCTAGTCGACACAATGACAGAAGATTGTAAGAAAAGGGGTCTACGCATGAATGTGAGCAAAACCAAAATAATGGTCTTCGAAAGAGATAAAACCAGAACAGATGTAAGAGTAACAATAGGTAATGATGTACTAGAGCAAGTGGATGAATTTGTATATCTTGGATGTGGATTTAGCCGAGATGGAAGGTACACCACTGATATAGAGCGAAGAGTGAATGCGGGAAATAGAGTGAACGGAGCGTTGGGGCAACTTCTCGGCAGCCACCACCTCAGCCAGAAGGCACGTGTAGCAATACATAACGCAGTGCTTGTCCCAACATTACTGTATGGAAGCGAGAGTTGGGTATGCAGAAAAGAGTATGATAGTAAAATTAATGCGGTCGAAATGCGATCTCTGCGGAAAATCTGTGGAGTTAGGCTGACCGACCGCATTCGTAACGACGACGTAAGAGAGCGAGTAGGTATGAAAGAGAGTATTGGTGTAAAGATGCGAAAGGGAATGCTCCGATGGTTCGGACATGTGGAAAGAATGCCGAACGAACGCCTGGTTAAGAAGATATACAATGCGAAAGTGGAAGGATGTAGGTACCGAGGGAGACCGAGACTAACCTACCTAGACCAGATCGGTCATGTACTGAAGGAAGGTGGAGTCAAGAGTCTCCGAAACCGGCGAGCGTGTATGAAGAGAATTATGAATGTTGAGGAAGCGAGTGAAGTATGCAGAGATAGAGTTCTCTGGCACTCTGTTCTCTCTGCCTACCCTGCAAGGGATATGGCGTGATGATATGTATGTATGTGTATGTAACTAAATTGTAGAGCATGAAATTACCTATAAATTTTATACGAAACTTTTTCTCGTAGCATTTATAGTCTAAGAGCTGCAGCTTGGTAAAACTTGCACCTCGTACATTATCGGTGGCAATATTGCTCGCTGTATACGAAAACCATTTCATAACGCATAAAATGGCATAAAGTGTTCAAAAAAATGTCAATACAGCTGTGCAGCAAATCAATTAAAATTATAAATAATGTGGAGGACAACTAATAATTTGTCGATCTTTATTGTTACTTAAAACGGTATCATCATAAAAGATTGTCTATGTAGCAAAAAACAATAGTACATCCCGCTACATCGTAAGAATTGTAATAGTTATTATTTTTATTATTATGTATCTCCAATTGTTATCGAAATCACTAAAATGAAAAGAATTTTACGAATGTTACTTCAAAAAAACGGAAAAAACATTTGTTTACACAAACAAAAAGTGGCGCATTATTTTACGGGGCGAGTCTTATTTTTTTCGATGTCGAGGGAAGACACTCATCGTCTTGTGGATCTATCTCTTCTGCCTCCGCCATATCCGAAAGAGACGAATCAAAGGTTGGGTCTTCGGTTCGGATGGCATCTAATATGTCTGGCACGTTGTTGTATGTTTGGCCGCTGCAATTGGAGCAAATAATCGAACATTTGAGAACAGCTTTTCGGCATCCGCAGGCAGCTCCGCAATTTTTGGTGCATTTGCACGATATTATTTGCAACAAACTCGACGGTGCAGGAGCCAAAGCAGTTCGAATTGGTTCAAGCCCTTGTGCAGTTCGCTTCCAACCCCATTTTTCAGCGTCGTGATAAAATCCAAGCCAAGTTTGAACCTGGTGGTACACTCTGAAAGAATGGTAGCGTGCCGTATCTTGTGTTGGAGGTAGAAGTGATAAATTCAACCTTGTCTTACTCGCCCATTTCCCGAAGCATTTGTAGCGAAGCGAGTTAATAGAGACTTCCGATTTTGTAAAACGGTTGGGATTTATACCTGAATACTGTTGGAATGTTAAAAGGGAGAAATTCCGAACGACCCGAAATATATACTACAACTTATAGGGACATAATTGAATATACAGCATTATAATCTCATTTACAGCGTTATAGCTCTTAAACTATAAATGCTACGAGAAAAAGTTTCGTATAAAATTTATAGGTAATTTCATGCTCTACAATTCAGTTACCATTATTTTTAATTTATCATTGACCATTAAATAAATATTTAGTAAAAACCATATTGTAAAAAGTTTGATTCGCTATAATTAAAAACCTATGTGTTATACAAAAAAAAGTTTCGAATAAAAAAGATGGCAAATATTATTATCTACAATAATGATCTCTACAATTTTTGTCGTACGATGCGCGGTTCGCGAGATATTTAATAAAACGTGTTTTCCAAGATGGCGGCTGAAGTGAACCACCCCCCGCCGCGCCCACTTGGATTTACAATCAGGGGACAACCTTGAACATATTCCAAAAAAAAATACCAGGTCCCGTACGTTGCATTACAAACCTACTTTTTTTGCTACGGCGCTTGGATTACGAGGTTTGACTCACAGGCAGTCCCGAGGAACGCTTTTATTTATCTTGGGTATCTAAGTTGGGACTCGCACAGAAATGAGTAAAATTAAACAAGAGGTGTTGGAAAAGATTGATTACACTTCCATCCTATGCAATGCGATGTTTCAAACACTACAGCGTTCATGGTCAAGGGAGAACTAAACATTATTTCTAATAAAAAAATGGATGCGAAATAATATCTACTGTATTGTTTTTAAAATAGCTTCGTAAATAACCTATTATTTGTTTAGTAATATGTAAAAGTAAAACATGACTACTGTTGTATTATATTTAGGGGTTAGACATGTTCTATCTCGCACTATTTTGTATATCTTTTGAGATATAAATAAAATTTCATAATGAATATATTATTTAGATCTATCACGTAAGGATCAGCCAGCGTTTGCAATTTAGGTGCTCAAAAATATTTTTAGAAAATACAGTGTAACCTATGAAGTTTTTTTATTATAATATGCATGTATTATATGTATACTATAAACCTATCTCTTAAATCACACTGTCTATTGTCCATATACCATATCAAAATCCGTTGCGTAGTCTAAAAGATCTAAGCGTAACTATAATATTTATTTTCACACTATGTAAAGCTATGAGGAACATAGATATACTTAAGTGTTACGTACTGACATTCAGACGAAATGTCATCGACCTAACCTCCCTTTGGCATCACGAAGGGTCCCGATAAGGGCAGGTGTGGGGGCCCCTCGCTCCATAACAAAATGAAAGTAGGTCAGCTTGGGTGTTCCACTTGGAGGTACAAATGAACGATTACTTGAATGCGATTTAACAATAGTTGCTTTAAGTGTCTATCAACCAGCTGTCGGGGCTATTACATATACTTAACTGGTGATATTTTATGAATAATATATGACCGTACAGATGGCATACTAATTTAAATAAAGACTTTCTGTGCTAAATGTCGTGGGTTCGATTTATACAAAGCATTAAGAAGTATTAATTTTGTACGTCTATCTAAATTCTTTTCAATTTGGATCTTATTTAGGAAAAAAGTATCTGTCCGTGTAGTGAAGCAGCAAGAATACAATTGCCCATCCCCTATTTTATCCCTGGCTGTCAAAAAGACGACTAATAATATTCATATAACAACGATGCAAGAGAAAAACTTAACACAACACTATACGTGTCATCATCGTGGTTAATTTAGGTCAACTTCCTTTCTACTATGGAGGAGGCTCGAGCCCTGGGACTTATATGAGCTGAGATGATAAGAAAAAGTGTCATCACCGCATTTATTATTGTAAGTCTATGTAACTAACAAAGACGACAAACTATATAATAAAATTAATTTATTTACAAATTTCTTAGTGGTGACGGAATAGGACGAACCGTTATCACCCCTTCCATTCTCGTGAGTGACTGTAAAAAAATGACTAAGGGACGTAAGCAGCTAATATCAATACAAGAAGAGGACAATTTCAAATAAAACCATTTCTTTTGATACAAGTGTTATAGAAGATCAATTTCTCCCATTCCAACACTCCCACTGTTAGGCTTGAACCTCCTGGAGGAGGAACAGTGGAACGTATATAATCTGAGATTATTTCTTCAAGAGCAAGGAATTCTTGATTATCGAAAGAAATACATAACATCATCATTCATAATTCTTATACTCTTATCTCAATTGCTTAGGGTCACTAATATATACAACTAGCTTTTGACCGCGACTTCGTCCACGTAGAAGTCATCTCTGACAAAGTTAAATAGAAAAAGCAATGCAAGGTGTTGAAGGTTTGTCGCTAGGACGATAATCAACAGCGTCAGAAACTGGGATGCGGTCGGCGCCTTCTGCGAGTTAGTTGTCTAACGGAATTAGGCAATAGGGTGGGTCCGAGAGAAAATACTCTAGGTTGACACGCTCTACCGCCCGACTTCGACTCGAGATGATACCCGGTTGCGGTGGCCCACCCGCACAACGTAGATGTACGTGTACGGCGCGCGTGTATATACCATAGCCGCTCATTAAAAAAAAGGTGGTTCAAAGTTCTATTCATTCTACAAATTATATTGCCATTAATATATTATTTACGGTATGACCATGGGATAAAAATATAATTATCGCCACCCT
The DNA here is from genome assembly GCA_905163515.2 of Lymantria monacha. NCBI lineage: Eukaryota > Metazoa > Arthropoda > Insecta > Lepidoptera > Erebidae > Lymantria > Lymantria monacha. The sequence continues at coordinate 574,537 of LR991100.1, forward strand.
TTATTTGACCGTTTTGTTTCATCAGCAGAGTTGCGACCTCGTTAGATATGATTTATTATTTGAGTTATAGAGTGAACATTTTTGAAGCTAAACTTAACCTGTATCTTAAACCATTAGGCAAGAACCTATTGCTGTCTACTATGTGTATCGTGTGAGCTCTCACGACGCACTGGTCGCCACAACGGCACTGGTGCGGGGTTGATGGAGGGGGAGAGAGAAACACGTGTTTATTTATTTTTACCGAAGAATATTTGTACGTAATTTGAAAAGAATCGATAAAGAAATTTTCTCCCCATGCACACTTTGCCGCTTTGTTGCCCCTTAGGGGCGGAATTCATAAAATCCTTTCATATATATATATTATTAGGAGTCAAATTAATATTAACGAAAAGCGGGTAGCGCAGCCTATAAAAAGCGCAGTTACGGAGACTAGAGACGGCATTACACATCGAGCTCTCTAGTGTGCGGGAGCTCTGCTTGTTCGTGTACCGATTACCATTTTATATTTATATCGTCGAAGTGTTAGAATTAGTTTAAGGAGTGCTTATAATTTGCTTATTGGTTGGTTTTATGGAAAATGAAAGTAATTGCGATAAATAATATTCCAGTGTTACACATTAGGAACCATTTAGTTGTTTCCTCTTTATATTAAAAATCCTTTGTCTGTTAATAATATATATATATATATATATATATATATATATATATATATATATATATATATATATATATATATATATATATATTTATTGCTCATGGTGGCAAACGAGCAGACAGCACACCTGATGGTAAGTGTCACTGCCGCCCATAGACCTTTGCCAATGGTATAGCTAGGCCGCTGCCTACCAATACAAACCCCGAATCCACCCCAGTTGGGCTGCCGGCTCTCTCGCTCACCGAACGAAGCGCAACAGCACATTGCCATTACTCAGACGTCGATCTTCTGCGAGAGTGTGGTACTACCCCGGACGGACCGGCCCGCGGCTGTAGGCAGAGAACTGTCCACAGCGTGGTCCTGCCACAAGTGATGTTATATATAGAAACGTGCTTCAAAATTGAATGTTTCTAGCTTTAATAGTTTCGGTTTGGCGGTAATGAGTCGTTCAACCCGCTTCACAGGCCTAATTTACACAACCAGAGGGTGAAAATTGACAAATGCCGGATTATCCTAGAATATTTGATTCGACTCGTAATTTGAAAAGAATCAATTAAGATTTTTTTCTCTCCATACAAACTTTGCCACTCTGTTCTACCCCCTTAGGGGTATAATTTCGTAAAATCCATTCTTAGTAAACCTCTACGTCATAGAAAAAAACCACTGTCAACATTTCAAGTTGCCAGCTTCAATAATATCGGCTTGGCGCTAATGACTTAATGAGTCGTCCAACCCGCTTTGCAGGCCTAATTTACACCCCCAGAGGGTGAAAATCAATAAATGCTGAAACACGTGTTTATTCATTTTTACTGAAGATAATTTGTACGTGATTTGAAAAGTATCGATAAAGATTATTTTCTCCGAACATTTTTTAAATTGACATAACTTTTTTATTTATAAACTAAATGACATAAAATAAAGCCTAAATGTTAAGTGGAGCTTACCACAATATATCTGCGCCTAAATCGGATAAGCCGTTTCTGAGATTAGCGTGCACAAACGTACAGACAAACGGATAAACAGACAAAAATTTTAAAATCATTGTTTTGGGTTCTATTTGTGTTGATAAAGGTCCCAGTAATATTTTTTCTCATACATCTTCCATGTACAGACAGCGATCCGTTACATTTTTATTATATGTATAGATAGATATGTACCTACTCTTCTTTCATAGTACATATTGTAAAAGTTATTGACAATAGTTTTATGACCGGCTGCCTGCCAGACGTCAACCCTCCTTGGGAATGTAATTGTTGACCAAACGGCATCAGATGGAGTTGGCCCAGGTCGTTATAAAGCCCTTAGTCGTAAAACGACATCCACGAGCAAAGTAAGGGTTGGTAGTATTCGTAGCCGCTATCACAGAGCTGAAAGAAAGAAATATATAACTTACCTAAATAAATACACAATTTATTCACGTTTATACTATAATCAATAACATTTACATTTTGACTGCCCAGATGGCGCAGTGGTTAAGATACCTTGTCAGAATCGTGGGTACGATTACCACGCAGGACAATATTTTGTAGGATCCACAAACTATTGTTTTGAGTCTGGGTGTAATTTGTCTGCGTTAATTATATGTTTTTAAAGTCTCCCGCAATACAAGATTTATTTACCTAGCGCAGACGGGTGCCTTAAAATAATCATCGACGTTAATGCGCCCTAAAACGCTTACTTCTTTACAGATAGTTAATTTTTAAAACACTGTTGGGCTCAGGCTTCCTCAACTACGAGAGTGACTTGCTGTACTACTGACCATACATGTTGGTTTTACGTCAAAATTTCCTTTTCTTGCCTCAATATTATATGTACATATTCCTGAATTGTATTCTTACTCCATCACCACACACATAGCAGTTACTGTGCTTTATATAGTAATATAGTAAATCAACCGTCTCCCTTGCAATAGACATTCATGCAATAAACATCTGTGGCTATAGAAGTTGGTTCGTTGGAATAAAAATAATCGGTTTGTGTATCAACAAAGCCCTTTTACATAACATTCGCAATTGTAAGAGCGTCCGTCCGGCCACCTGACACTGGCTGACATACACACGTTATTGGATATCGTATGCATGATACACATTGTACATAATACATATATATTTGCAGTATTTTTAGTAATAATGCAACAGAATTCTCATAACGGAAATAGAGTGTAGGGTAAAGGATTTTTGCGGCAAGAGTCTGAGTACCTACATTTTTATAGGATCTTATCCGTCATAAACTATTTTACGTTTCACAAATGGTATGTCGAACTATCGTTATAAATTTCACTTTTATATCAATAATTAGTTGAAATCAATAAAACTATCATCATCAAGAAAACATCCGTACCGTTTTATCAGTATTTTCAGGTAACAAAAAATATACTTTTCGTTTGCTAAAAATTTTAGAATATGAAGGTAAATTTGACCAATATCATTGAGAATGGTATAGGTACTTCAATTGCGAAATCGAACAATCTTTACTAAACAGCTCCGGTTCTATCTTTGATTTTATTTTTTATATTTTTTCCATTAAGTACATATATCGTCAATTATTTTTTTAACTTCTAAATATATTTTCCAAAAAAAAAGCTCTATCATACAGATATTAACCTTACCAATGTGTATACAGAGTGCATTTGGCGGTGCATTAGGTTTATTAACAAAGCCCGACATCACAGTTGTCAGTTAACATGTTCAGATGTGACACTGAAATGTTTAATTTAAACTTGTTTCTCCTAACGTGTCGTTTATTTTTAAAATCAATACTGATACTAACGAAGAAATGTTGCCTACTTACATGCTCGTAGCATGCTTTCAATTATTTTCATCTTTTTTTCATCATCATTGAGCCTTTCACCGTTCGTAGCTGGATGTAGGCTTCCCCACATATGTGGGGATAGTGCCGTAATAATAAAGCTTAGCAGGAAGGTTGGCGATTGCAGTCAGATATTATACATTCCACAGGAGATTCTTAAGGTCAGTCGATTTTTGCGACCTCCACGGGCAGGTTGTGCTAACAATTGTATTCTTATACAGTCGCCACATAGGAAGGTCTAATCTAATATATAAGACTAAGTTCTATGCTCATACAAATAAACAAAAAAATCAAAAGGTCCTCGATACCATTAAGTTAGTACGATAATATAACAAGTTACTAAAGGATCAAACACACACGTGTATCAATGAAGTATTGAGTAAGACGTCAGCGATGCACTGCACTCAACGCGCACAACGTAACGTTTGCGCCTTTGTCTATTTCCCGCGGCCATTTACGCTACCTTATTCGTGGAAGTGATTGATTTATATTCCGTTAAATCTGCTATAGTTTTTTAAAATGGGGTATGGGAAGGGAAACCAGGCACTTTCCCATAGTTAATCGATATACCGCACACCTCATGCAAAGAAAGAATACGAGACAGGATTAATATGGAATAGGATATAAGTTAATCTTACTTATATCTAGGGTTGCAATATATTATTTTAAATGCTAACGCAAGCTACTTAGGTAAATACATACAGAACTTCAACGTGCATTTTTTTCTTCGAACATTGTTTCGACACGTTTCTAGTCTCCGAACGAGGTATGCTCAGAGCGGTGTTGTACCCTGATCGGCCTATTTATTCCCTTCATCATATTTTCGACACATTCCCTTCTTTCTTGAGATGTTCGGTGTATTAATTAACTGTAGTCTCCGTTTCTATACTCCATTTAAAATATTAATACATTGCCGCCATGTATTGCTTATTTAAATCAAGTGTCTGCTGATTCTATGCCTGTTTCTAAAGTTTTATGATCGTTCATATCATCATTAAATAATTATTTAAATTGAAGTAAGCACCATATTATATATACAAATTTCTTTATATTTTAAACAGTTATAAGATTCTTGATTATAAGGGCCCGGATTCTCATTAGCAATCGTAACAGTATGAAACAGTGGTCGATGGAGGTCAAATGCCTCGCCCCTTTTTCCTCAAACGTGCGTGCAATACAATTCTGCCGACTTCTTTGGAAATGAAGAATATGGGAAGGAGTAATAGATGTGCCTGTCTATCTAATGATATGAAAGTTATTAGCTGCGTGTGAACAATGTGTGGGCGTAAATTGTAAACGCAATTTAAAGTGTAAACAGTGTCACTCGAGGTCACTTCCATCAAACGCTGAAACAGCCAAGTGCCATTTGATGATTTGAGACAAAATGAAGGAAATCCTTCTTAATGGATCGGCCTGCATTACCCTAAATGCTCTGTTGTTTCTCGTTTTAACAGCTATATCTACTACTTGAGAATTCAGTAGCTGTAATTTGTGTAATGAACGATAGTTCTAAACAGTTTCGGTATCTTTCCGTAAGTATGGTGATGGAATAAGAATATAATTGGCTGCTGATTGTGATGAGAGGGTAGATGGAGTCATTATACGAGCCCCGCTCCATCTTTTTAAGAGCTTATCGGTATGTATCCTTCTCATGGATGCCTCAGCGATATTCCCCATACGTTTTTCTTTCAGCAAGTGATATTCGTGACGACTAAGACCTATAAGCCAACAAAATATTACTATATATACTCAATAAAATTGCCAGAAGCGTTAGCGATCGTATTCGATGATACCATCGTTTCTCAGAAAATGCATTCTCTTCGTAACGGCTCGAATCATTTTGCGACATCCGTGGTGAGTTAAACAAGTGGTAAACTACTACAATTTATTATGTAAAAAAAGTTGGATTTGAGTCTCAAATAATCGTAGATTTTTCCTACACTGAGGTTTTAACTCTTGAATCTTTGATAACTGGAAGGATAGATGGACAAGTTAAGTAAAACTGAGAAATGTACAATGTAACATTGCGACGATCAATCCGTGGAACAACTACGCAAACTGTCCTTAACCTCACTGCCGTCGATAATCGAGCATAAATAACTATGAATGTTTATTTAATAAAGTTTTAAAATAAAGAGGACATAACGCTCGATGACAACACTACTAATTTGCACACAATGGACAGAGGAATATTGACATTCGGCCCTGCTCTAACTCTAACCGAGTCGAGCAACCAAATGTTCAATAACTTTCTTAACTTATAGATTTATAAGAATATCTTATTGATTTATCAAAGTGAAACTTTTAAATGAGAATTAAGAAAAAAATCAAGGTCAAAAAAGTTAGAACAAGAGACGTAAGAATAAATATGATTTGTAAGGCTACCCTGAGGACAATTTTCTATCTACAGCCGCGAGGCGGTCCGTCCGAGGTAGCAGTAGTACCATACTTTCGCAGAAAATCTACTTCTGAGCAGTGGCAAGGTGTTGTCGGGATTCGTCGAAGATACAGCTATACCTCGGGTATAGCAAAGGTCCATGAGCAGTAGTAACACTTACCATCAGGTGTGCCAGCTCGTTTGCCACCATAAGCAATAAAAAAAAAAGTATTCGAGAAGAATTCGAAAATAAAAAAGGAATTAAAAAGAAAATAATCATATTATAGCTTGTTTGAAGATATAAAAATGAGCTAATATATTTTTTATAGTTTCGTTTAGATTTTATGACTGAGACTAATTAATGCCAGAGCCAGGTGTGAGCACACACAGAGGTGTGAGCACACACACATTTCATAATATAATCTTATAGTGTTACACATGTAATAAGGTACGAGTCGAACTATACAAAAACCCAACAATACTTTCTATATTAAAATTATATTCTTTCTCATTAACTTGTTCAGTTCATATTATGTAACCGTCTTGTTAGGCTCGAGCCTCCTCTACAACAGGCGGTGCTAGCACATTTTACTCTGTAGTATTATGTAACAGTTTAGTTTCAGTAAAATATTGTATAAAAATTAGAACAGAGTTTTATGTCGAGTTTTCCTTCACTTACATCTAGTCTTTTACGACAACCGCGGCCGAAAATGAGAGTCGTGAATAGTGTTCTTACTTCGTCAATACACGGAAAATATAATACTAAATTGATTATAAAATAATGAAAATATAGTGCAAGTGATGAATCACATTTATTACGTAATGACTTATCGTATTCCCCTTTAGAGGGAAAATAACATGTTTTTGCATTTAGACTTGGCTAACCACAGACAGAACATCAAGAGCCCTTCCCCTCAGCTCTAAATTATTAACTCTAAGTGCCTAACTTATTATATATTAAACTTCACTGATATCATACAAAATTCTTGCCTGCAAGGCTCGATAAGTGGTAAAAGACCTTCTATCGCTGGTTGCGTGCCTGCAATCTGAACAGGTCATCTCAATTTCCTATAACAGAGCTATAAGCTTCATAATATTACCAACAACAACTGCATTTGAATGCAAGACGAATTTTGTTTCTTTAATATACTTATTAAAAATATGTCTCAGATGTAATTATACATACCGAGTACTTGCATGCGCCAGAATTTAAGACCATGTTATTATCGATAGATACAGAATTCTTTGTGAATCTAGAAATATATGTCTGTTTATTAAAAAGGAAAATTATTTGAGAATCCAAACACTTAATTGCTAAAATGGACGGCATTTTGTACAGTTCACTTCATCACCATTACCTCAACTCATATAACATCTGTACTGAGTTCGAGCCTCCTCCATAGTGGGGAGGAAGTTAACCAACTACAACATGCTAATCAGACGGTTTAGTATAGGATTTTATTTCGAGTTTTTCTTATCTTGCTCTTCTTATTTGTTTGCGTCCTTAGCCGTATTTTACGACTAATCTACGGGTAAGAAAATGTACTGAATTATATTCTTATTTAGTCTTCATATTGGTTAGGTGCTTACATTTGTAAAACTAAACAGGCTATAACTGATGATAGCCAATTAGATATTGTGTATAACAAATATTTCAGAATGGATCAAAGTGTAATGACAAAAGAAGGGAACAAGAAAATGAGAGCGGAGTTAAGTATTTGTTACAATTACTGAATTACACACAATATGGCAGGAACTGAATTACAAAAATATCAATCACAATTTTTTGACGATAAGGAACTAAAATTTGTATAAGTTGCGTTGCTGAACATACTCCCGGCATTTCCTCTTACTCGCAAATGTATAGTCTATAAGTCTTCTCAATCCCTTACTACACTTTTTCTTTGCGGTGGGCTATGGATGCGTCTCGCCCCGTCAAATCGTTCCGGGGTGACGGAGGAGGCGGCGCGTGACCCCATAGACCCACCATGCAAACTCCTCTCTTCGCCGTGCGAGCGGGCCACCGGTATCCGATCTTTGTCTTTGGTGGCCATCCCTTACTACACTGGGAATTTGTTACTTATAGCAATAGCCAACTGCATTATCAACTTTTTGCATTGATCACGTAATCAATAAAAAAAGTTTAACACAATTCCATCTGTGAGAGACAATTACGACAGCTGAGAAAATTGTAGCGGCTTGCGACACCATCGCAGTGTACCTACTGGTTAGATTACACTTAATACTGCTTCGTATGATGATGGAGAGCCCTAAGTCTATAATTATTAAACGGCTGTTATAAATACATAAGCAGATAATATTACTTCAAAATAAGGAGATCGCGAAATAAAACCTTCTAGTACAATAATTCGACTACACAGAAGGCGTAGTGGTTTAGATACCGACTTTCCGTGCCAGTGCCGCAGGTTCGATTCCCACGCAGTAAAATACTTTGTGTGGACTACAAAGTATCGTTTAGCCTGGGTGTAAATTGTCTGCATTAATTTTATGTTCGTAAAGTCCCCTGCAAATACAAAGATTATATTCTTAAGGCAGGGTGGTCTTTTTATTGAAATATCTCTCTTAAAGTAAACGAAGCTCTTTAAATGAACTGCAAATAAGAACCATGACGTGCCGCATTATTTATTTATCTTATAGTCCTTCATATTTAGTTAGGTGTAGTAAAATAACAAAGTTCATATATTATGTCCCACTGTTGGGGTCCATAGATCTACTTACTCAACGAAATTTCCTTATAATGTTACGCTGGTCCAATGATTTAGAACAGGATTTTATTTCAAACGTTTCTTCTCTTTTCTTTGTTTCTAACATCCCATTGTCATCTTTAACGATAGTCGAGGGAGAGGGCGGACTGTTTCATTTTATTACCTCACAGAATATAAGATAATATAGGGACGAGATGGTAAAACTTACATTCAGCTCAATAATTTATTTGTATAATGAGCCCCATAACAGCACTTTCATTTTGTCTATTTGAAATAATTTAATAATCTACCAACAGATTGAAGCGCCGCCGCAAGCTGTCCGAAGGTATATATGTACACACATAATAATCCGAAGATCCGGAAGGAAACTCAACTGGCTCGTAATTTTTTAAATAAGTTCCGTTAAATGAAATTGTGTGGAACGCTACTGTGTGATACCCGTTATATTACGATATAATTCTTGTCTTCATAATATAATTTAAAAAAAATGGCTGTACCAGATCACACAAGCTCTATTATATGATAGCATTTACAGTTTTAGGTTTAGCACTTACTTTAAATAATTGCAGTAGAAGCAGCATTACAAGTGTGACAAGCATTAAAAATTCAAATAAAAATTAAGTTAAACAAAGTCTACATTATAGATTTAACCTCTTCAGACCTTTTTTTTTTTTTATTGGTGGACTATGGATGCGTCTCGCCCCGCCAAATCTGTCCGGGGTGACGGAAAGGCGGCGCGTGACCCCATAGACCCACCGTAAAACTCCTCTCTCTTCGCCGTGCGAGCGGACCACCGGTACCCGATCTTTGTCTTCGGTGGAACCTCTTCAGACCTGGGGTACACATATGTGTACCTTATTAATGATTTTTTTTTGTAACAAGAGACATCTTTTCACAACTTTTTGGATTATTTATATACTTATTTACTAGTTACATTAGCTATTAATATTTTTTTGACAAAGCGCTGCAAGCGTAACAAGTTACTACAATAAAAAAAAATCATTAATAAGGTACACATATGTGTACCCCAGGTCTGAAGAGGATAAAGCCGAAAAGTTTATTCCTTCTTTTGCACGCGCTAACATAACCGCTGGAGAAGAAAGGAGATCTCTCATAATTGATAAAATTACGGACAGGTAGACTTTCCAAGATAATGTTTTATTAATTTAGGTAAGACAACGATGCTTTTCATGATAACCACTGTCAATTTGGATGGGTGAGACAGTGGTAACCACCAGTGCAGCACGACAATACACTCACTAACGCTTATTAGTTAGGGTCTGACAACAAAAAAGGGAACTGTCGTTCACTAACAAACGTTTAGTTAGATAGTTATTTGAACATCAAACTGCTGCACTATTTATATGCGGTCAGCATAGAATGTATTCTTCCTTTACGAGCTCAAACGCGAGCAAAATATATTTATTAAGGTTTTGCGATTGACTGCTTAGTGCTTGACCAACGTCAACAATTCTTTAGAACTTAATCGTTGATTACACACTACTAATTCGACCAGAAGTAATACTCTTGGTATATATTTAATAAATCGAGATGAATTCTTAGTTTGATGTTATCCTTAAAGACAATACTAGCGCACCATTACAGTCGATTGCAGTGGTTTTTTTTTTAGTTTTAAAATCGTAGAGAATGTTAATAGTCATTTTATAGATCAGTAAAAGCTTTTAGTGGACCTTTTCCTTGTAATATTTGGATATTCATAAATCGTATTTGCAAGATTTGGTAGATACAAATATCTACCACGTCAAGTATTTGATACATTACTAAAATTTAGCTTGGATGTCGTAGGTTATACCTACATCCTGTAACTTGATTGAAGATCACAATATAAAATTATTCACCTATTTATAAAAGAAAATATCAACATGTACTATAAAGAACAATGTATGTAATGCCGATGGTCAACTACGTAAATTAATGGCATCACGCAATGATTAGTCACCAAGTCGCCATCACTTGACTAAAGGAATTCCCTCCTTAATGTTAAGTGTTTTAATTTGGAAATGGCATATCTAATTGTAGCGGAATTTATAAAGGGCTTATTGGTTATATACCTAATTAGTTACCTAAACGTTGAAAGTTTCGTCCAATGTAGCGTTAGATTAACCAGTTTAAACTTTTTGGGGAGGCCTATGCTTAACAGTGAATCTGAGCAGGCGAATGGGAAAAATAATGTACCTATATTTGTCAAATTAATTAAGCTTATACTGGCACAATATTTTAAGAAGAATACTTATATAATTATTATAAAGTACTCAATAGAAAAATTAGAGACATTAAATAAGAGAGTTTCAAATAATAAATAGTAAATGTAACGTTAATACTAAGTAAATTATATGCACAGCCTTCGCTATTGCAAATATTAAAGAAAGCGTATAAATGAAAACTATCGGTTAAATAGCGGGTAATTTATTATGTAAAAACACTTAAATACCTAGATAGGTATCAACTTCTTCACTACCCCAGCTTCATTCTTATGACCTAAATATATGATATCACATTCTTGAATCATGATATAATATTCGTTAGGAATCAATTTAGTAATAATAAGCCTTATAATTATTGAAACAAAACACTAGACTCTATTATGGTTATTTTTTACTTTAATATCCTTTTTTATACTTCGTAATTAACATACATAAAAATTATATAGTTCTACTTATTAGATAATGGAAGATAATTAATCAAGAAATGATTATCATATTAGTTTACTGAATTGATATGTAAATAAAAAAGAATTAATTGACTGAAAATTACTTACGGCTTGTGCTAATGATGTAAAATGTAACTTGATAATCCTCACACTATTGGATAGATAATAATTTGCAACACTAAATTACACCATGTATAAGACGACGTTGATTTTATAATAAAATCATATTTTAATTCTTATGTATTGTCGAGACGCTACTACGAAACTGAACGCATAAACAAAATATTCGCAAGATTCGAAACACGCATGCGCCATGCCTCGCGGCCGCCCGCACATTGCCGCCCATTGGCCCACGAGTGACCGAGGGATTAGTGACAGTGGCGCTAAAAAACGCGCGAACTTGGAAGGGAAACGATTAAAATCGGAAAATAACAACGACAGTTCTGATAAACAACAAAATTTTATTTCAGATCAACAAAACTGACAGTATAGTTACAACTGACGAACAAAACATAATTATGTATTAACTTAGACACTATTTAAGATGTCTAAAAACTATAAATAATTGATAACTTAATAATACTTATCTTCAAAAATCATTTTAAAGTAAAGCTACAACTGTTAAAAAGAAATATACTCGTGAATTAAGATAGTCAAATATATTATGAAGGATGATATATTATTTTAATAGTTTGTAATTATTATACTCATCTATTATTGTACTCACAAAATAAGTGTGGAATATCTGCAGTAATGATACGATAAATTAACATATTATTAATACATTTCACAATTATTAACACATTAACGGTCCATTTACACAAAATTTATAATATACTAAAAATATAGGTTAGCTATACTTAAAATAGAGCGTCATTCTCAATGTGTTTATTACCTTTCATAGGGTAATAATGCAGTACCATAATGACAGACTGTTCATTTACAAATCAAACATTATTTCGTGTTGTAAGTAATCAGGAATGTAAGTTACGACAGCTTTTCCTCCCTCAAGTGTCGTATGATACTAGTGATATTCGTTTGTACGATAAGGGTTTGTAGAGGACAACAGGTTTATTATATTTCTCAAGTAGTCTAGTCTATATTACCAGCGTGATACAAATAAGCCAATCTCTCTTTTACTGCAAAGTAGACTCATGACCAGCAGTGGTACATCTGTATAACTAACATCTTGAAAGGAGCAATTCTTGTATATGTATGCATTACATATTCAGCATCTTCGAAACGTCTCCAATGATTGCTATGAGATTTAGTAAGCGATCGATCTTATCTTAGTTATATCAGCGTTTTTAAACAATTAAAAATATTATTACAATATGAAGGTAAATTAAGTCACTAACATCAAAAATAAAAATAGCTAAATTGGGAAATCGACAGATCCCTTAGTGCAAACGGTCCCATTTCGATCCTTAGTTTCCCTATTTTATGGTTTACCTTTTTTTTTAATTTTTCACTATTTTTTTTTAAATTTAAATAACCACTTCATATACTTATCATATTGCTAGCATATAAAATATTTATATTTTATAAGTACGTATTTTTTATCTAATTATACTCCGAAACTCCTTAATTAGATTTTAATTTATAAATTTATTTTCCAAAAAACACAATTTACCAAAAAATATATATCACCCGATCTACCAGATATTACCTCAATATCTGGCAGACAGCGGGATATTTTTTTAAGAAGAGAAAGGTATAATAGATAATAATATGCATACACACGACCTATACAGGCTGGAAGTGGACCGCTCCCGAAAACAAAGACAGGTGACCCTACTAGTACTAGTCCTACTTGTAACGATAGGTTAGAAAAAAAATCGATTCAGATGAAAAAAAAAATTATTTCACATCGAATTTTAAGTTTTTTTCATATTCCATCGTATTAGGACAGTGCCATGTAACGATAATTCCATAAAAAATACGTAACTTTACTCAGATGAGAAAAGACGCAAACTATTCAAAACTCACGATCATATGTTCAAGAGTACAACGACCTCGCGTGGTGGAAAAATTTTTTTTTTTATCCGAAACCATTTTTTTTTCTAGCCTATCATTACAAAGACTAGTAGGATTACCTGTCTTTGTTTACGGGAGCGATCCACTTCAACCCTATTATACATCAGTGTCGACAAGTACTTCACGGCACACGATTAATCCGAAAGTGTTGCATTAAATAATTTACTATTAATTACAAAATGAAGACTATTCGTCTTCATATCTAGACATGTTAAATTTAAATTTATTTTTGATAACAATTCTACCATAGATTATATTCACACGTATATAAAATTTCATCATAATCAGACGTATTGTTTAGTGACGCATACAGTACAAACATACATTTTCTTTAAGTACTACATATTAATATTAGAAGCTATTGAGACATAACTTATATCCTTAACTATACGTATCTGCTGACTTTATTACTATCATCAATTCAGCTCACAGACGTCCCACTGGTGGGCTCGAGCTTCCTCTACAGCGGTAGGGAATCTGACCTACAATACCACGGTGGTCAAGAATTAGTACAGGGTTCTCTTTCTAACTTTCTACGGTGTTATTTGCTTGGGTCCCATATTCGTCTTATACGATCACCAGCGGGAGAGCAATGTCTGGTGAGACATTCTTACTCCCTAACTATATGGCACTTATAGTTAACTTATAACTAAGTTACCCGTCTAATGCTACATCAGTCTGATTCGACATTATCGAATGGTGAGCATTATTTTTGTTTGTTTATAATAAATAATAACGCTTTTGTCGTTGCTTCAGCTTAACGATGTCGTTTTGACTCACTTTTACTGTTGTTATTTAATCTTTGGTTCAAAATGATTCTGTCCGCATTTTGGAGAGCACTTGCAATTTCTGTTTTAAAAAAAATAATATTAAAAAAACACACATTAAAACGAAATTTTATAACTCAGGTTCCGAGTTTAAAAATGGTGCCTGTTCGCGCCATCTCAAAGTTAATAATAAATATTTGGGACATTTATAAATTATTAAGATTAAATCTGTGTTGACGAAAAAGAATATGCAATCGAATTTCGTTTTTAGATTAAAATGGTTGCTTTTGATTCATTTGTATTTTCTTCATTAATTTCCTGCCACTACCGGATAAATTGTTAACGATTTAATTTTCTTCACAATGATTTATTGTCTGTTAATTTATCAATTGATCATAAACTTACTTAGTTACCAATTAAAAAATAAATCCATAGAGAATAGATAAACTAAATACATAGAACTTTAATACCATTGTCTATGGCCATTATAAACACGTATTTACAAGTAAAGCAACATATTAATGAAATTAAACAAATTTGTGTGCTCATCTCCACAATGGCTGAACCAATTTTGATACAATTTTCAGTGATCACTTTAATTATAAAACACAATACAATACCAAAAACTATTGCTTATTCCTTAATATTAATCGCTATTTAAAGAGGTCTATATATTTATTTACTAAGTATTTATATTAAACATACTAGTTACTCTATGTTAATAAATTTCTATATTAGTTACACCCAACATTACAAGTAGTGGTGTGTACGATATAATCGCTCATTTACAAATCTCAAACTAAAAGTAAGTTAATATCCAGTTATGTAAGCAACTTCACAAACATCTATATTCGACACAAACATTCTTGAATCTGACAATGAAATATCGTGCGTGAGCATCGATTCTACGATAGGTCAGGTCATATTTTAACTAAGATACCGCACCGCCTCTGTAGTCTAAAATTATGTTAAATGACGAATAACATAATGATGAGATGAATTGATAATATTTTTATAATATTAATTACAACAATATTATCCATCAAAATATAATACGAGTCACTCGAACTGTTAGAATCAAATGCATGTAGTAATCAAATGTATATTTTAAAATAATTTTATACAGACAGTGAAAAATCTCAAATGAAGCAATATTACATTGTGCTAATATCAATGAACAGAAATTTGTTCATTAATATATCAATTACTAATTCTCATTAAAGAAAGTTGTATTACTAGATAATTGAAAACTCATTTAGTTTAAATTCCTAAATTATTACTTAATAAGTCACGTATTGATAAAACCATGCACATGTAAACACACACACATACATACGCACACACGCATACGTAATCAGCCACCGACATACACACAACCACCGACATACACATACACAAACAGTATGCACACTCACACACACTCGTACACATACGTACACATGCGCACCCTCTACTACCACCACTCCACCTGTACAAATTCACTTTGAAATGTGATAACTTTAATATTTTATATATTTATCACACTACTAGCTGTGCTCGCTGTGCCGATAACTTAATATATATTATTTTGAGATTCATAGTCGTCTCTGGTCTCTTTCTATACTGTGTCAATACATAATATAACTACGATTATAATTTCCTTTAATTGCACGTAACCAAATACTTGGCGGGTATAAACTGTAATGGTATATAATGATTTTGATATATTATCTCGATTGCACAGATGGCGTAGTGGTTAACATACCGGTCTTCCGTACAAGTGACATGGGTTCGATTCCCACGTAATACAATAGTTGTTCTAAGTCTGGGTGTAATTTGTTTGCGTTAATTACATGTTTGTAAAATCCCCCGCAAGACAATGATTATTTTCTTAGTGCATGTGTCTTTAAAAGAAAAAGAAATTAATATTTAATTATATTACAAATTACTGAAATTTTTAGCATTTAATATGCTTAATTATTTATAAATACCCGATACGAAACGAAAAATGATGTCACAAGCGGGGTTCGAACCCGCACCTATTGGGAATCCGGCCCAACCGTGCTACCACTTACACCATTGTGAACTATTTTAGGACATGCAAATTTCGAATCATATTATATCTTACGTCTTCAAGGTGACGTATGCCATCTATCGGACAATGTTTACACATTGTATAGACTTAATACTTCAAACTTTACAGTTAGAATTGTATTAAACGATGACACAACCTTTGGGTTGGGCCGGATTCCCAATAGGTGCGGGTTCGAACCCCGCTTGTGACATCATTTTTCGTTTCGTATCGGGTATTTATAAATAATTAAGCATATTAAATGCTAAAAATTTCAGTAATTTGAATAACAAGGTTGTGTCATCGTTTAATACAATTCTAACTGTAAAGTTTGAAGTATTAAGTCTATACAATGTGTAAACATTGTCCGATAGATGGCATACGTCACCTTGAAGACGTAAGATATAATATGATTCGAAATTTGCATGTCCTAAAATAGTTCACAATGGTGTAAGTGGTAGCACGGTTGGGCCGGATTCCCAATAGGTGCGGGTTCGAACCCCGCTTGTGACATCATTTTTCGTTTCGTATCGGGTATTTATAAATATATTACAAATGTTCATAAATTATACTTATACATCTAAACCAAGTCTATATGGAGTTAATATAAGCTAAATATTAAAATTTCTGTAAATATGACCATAGAACTATATTCGAATTAATTGCTAATTTTATTAATTTGTTGTGCGTAACTGCTATTTAATATAATACAATTTCAATAACTTTATAACAGATAACTTGTTAATATACATTCGATAAAAGTTATAAGCGCTTATTATGTGTTTGATTTATTAGAACGCTTATAAAATAATAAAACTTAAGGTACACACAATTATCAGAAACCGGTAGCCGACTTAGTGTATCTCGTGTACGTATACAGATACGTTACCACGCATACGTGTAGTATATAACATTGGCAGCTTACGTGGCTGTTAAACTTAAAGCAATATTATTACTAATACATTATAATCTAATGCATATACATTTAAATGTTACCCACATTTGCAGACTTACAAACACACGCACCTAAAGTGCACGCAAGCACGCATGCAGGCAGGCACACACTCACGTGCACGCACGCATGCACGCAACAAATAAAACTACCCGCACATAGAAGTACATATACTAAAAAAACCACCTTCAAAAACTGAAAAGTACAAGATAACTTAAAATACTATCATTTATATGTGCTATCTATTGATAGGTTTGAAATCGGTGCCAAGCCTTAAACCAAATTATAAACAGCTTACTTACTGTAATGAAATTCCTACACTAAAGATACCCACACCGGCACCGACTTCAAACCTATCAATAGATGGGCACATACAAATGATAGTATTTTAAGTTATCTTGTACTTTTCAGTTTTTTAAGGCGGTATTTTTATACGTAGTTTTTTTTTATATTTTTTACTTTTTAGTGTTACAGACACACATAGGTTGTTCTATTAGTAGCGGGGTTTGAATTGCTCGTTCATTTGTCGCACACATACTTAGTGCTAATTTTAGACTTATATGGTTTTCTCATGGGTGCCATTGTCAGAACTAGACCAAATTAAAATGGGACCACATGGGAAGCACCAGCTTTCAAATAAAAAAAGAATCATTAAAATCGCTTAGCCCAGTCGAAAGTTACGAGGTAACAAACATAAAAAAAAATACAGACGAATTGAGAACCTCCTCCTTTTTTGAAGTCGGTTAAAAACGACTTCAAATAAACGTAGTCCAGGGCTATCAAATACGCATTACTGAGAATGATTTGAAATCTAGTGATCAGAACTTGATCGAATTTAAATGGAACCACATGGTGAGCACCAGCTTTCAAATAAAAAAGAATCCAAGAATAGAAAAAAATTTGAAGTGATATTATTATAAGAAAAAAACAGTCAAAACTCAGCTTCTCCTCCTTTATATTTGTAGTCAGTCGGTTAAAAAAATAGAAAAAAGAGAAAACTTTGGTTGATCCATTTGTAAACCGTTTTTAAAACCAATCTTTTTTTTTTATTTTTGCGTTGGGTTATGGACGTCGCACCCCGCCAAATCGGTCCGGGGTGACGGAAGAGGCGGCGCGCAACCTCATTGACCCACCCTGCAAGCACCTCTTCTTCGCCGTGCGAGCGGGCCCCCGGTACCCGATCTTTGTCTTAGGTGGCTTTTAAAACCAATCTAGGAACAGTTAATAATTTAATATGATACACATTACCTACACCCACCCCTCACATATAGGCTATGGAGCTGGACACATACGGCTCGAACCGTCTGGGGCGACGAAAGGCCGCCGTGTGACCCATACCTACTACCTACCAATCGCCAATCGGAGTGACCGCCGGCGCCGTTACCCTTTCGCTTACATTACACTAACACTAACGATACATTAATGTTACATCTAGTTTAATACGTTCAATGGCAAGTATATATTTAAGTAGTTAGCAGACTCCTAAATATCACTAAACTTTCTATATATTAAGTGACCAGAAGTCGACGGCGACTAGCGACAATAGTACTAGCTTCACATACGCAAATATCTATGCCATATAAACCATTTATACGCGGGCACACACTCACATGCACCCACACTTGCAAACACGCACACAAGTACAATACATACGGACACATAATCACAAATATAGTTACAGATACAAACACTTAAATCTAAACTTATTCAAATATTATATAATAAAGACGCCCCGCTCTGTTCAGAGATCATTCATTATATATACTTTTATTCGCTGTCCCACAGTTGGTAATGAGTCTCTACCTAGAGCTACTGACTGCTAAGCTAGTAGTGGCAATAGTCTATCACGCTGATACAACGGAAGTTAGTAAATCTCAAACTTATACACAATCTATTCGACATATAGGGTTCTTAAGACGATTTCTTTCAATAAATTTGAAGATAATTTTGTATTAAAATAAAACACGTTAAACACTTTAAATTCCTAAATTCAAATGTAAGAAATAAGTGTTTAGTATTTATATATAAACAGCTTGTTTTTATTTGGCTCTGTGCGCACTACGATTTATGTCGCCTTCAGAGCACCAAAAGCCTAAAGAAAGTTAATACTGTACCATCACGAATGACGAGATTTTACATTAAAACATGGAAAAGAAATAACTATTATATACTACTTGATTTACGTAAACACTGACCGCTACACTTACAGTTTTATTGGTGATGCAGTGGCCGGACTGCCCGGTACTGCTCTATAAGGTATACAATATACATTACGATGTCACATCTGCTGTAGTAAATCGTAAACGATTTATTTAAACAGTGTACGAATTGTGGTGTTCACAGGCTTGCGATATTTTTTCGCAGCGATTATTGATGGTAGTCCGCACATAGCTTTTGTTTGATAATCATATTTCAGTCATACCATTTACACATTATGAGCATACATACTTAATTATTATATGTCTAAAAATAATTTGATTTACATATAAATTAAAAAGGAACTGGCAAAACTTAAATTAATAAAATATAAAAATGGATTATGTCGTACATGACGCTACAGGTCAGCCTTCAACCATAACGTTCCTGGAAGTGTCAACGCACTCGTATCCGTATTTGATGATGAAACGGAACCGAGAGTCGGAGACCAGCTCCGCGAGCTCTGGTGCCGTCAGGATATCCTCTACTGGTGGTAGTAGCAGCTCCAAATCGCCACCTGGAGCGGATAAATGCCCATAATATAACTTCATTTTATTTCATCCAGCAACAAAATATACAAAGGTACAACAATATACTTTTATACATTATACCTACACTATACATATATTAGAAAGTGACAGTTTGTCAGTGTGTAAATAAAGGGATAATCTCTTGTATCACTGTTGGATATAGACCACCCTCTTGTTTGGGAGACGATTTAGTGAAGGCGGTAGCAGTCATTGAGTTGAGTTGCTCAGGAGAATACAGCTACTTATTATCCTGATAACCTATTACAAAAGGACAGTAGAGAAGATGATTGGTCCATCACAGACAGTGGTAGCGATGTCCTCGCTTTGTGTTGGAACGTTAACAAGAGTAGATACCCGAAAGCGTAATTGCCCGGACAAACTATTGGTGTTAATTTAGCAGTTCTTATGGACCTCTCAATAAGAGAGAAGTAATACTGTGAGTTATGATGGCCTGAGGCTCTAAGATTTCCAAACGTCAAGGCAAATCCTATTTTTAAAAACTGCGTAATAATAGTATGAACGAACCCATCATGTGCACCAGATCGATTAGTCTGAAGAACATCTTGGTGTGCAGCTCCTCGGCGGGCGCGTCCACCCGGCACGAGCTCCACGTGTCACGTGCTATACACGCACACCACACCTGACAAACAAAACTATATTTTTAGTAATGCAACGGAAGTGTCAAGTTTACACTAAAATTGACCTTACATATGTGCTTCCTAACGGAAAGGTAAAGTTCATTTTAGCGGAAACAAATTATAGAAAAGAGACGCTAAAGCTTTTCGCTTTGTCAAAACAATAAAAGATAAAAAAAAATATTGCAATTTTTAATGGCTTTAATATTCATAATTAAATAATGATAAGTTATATTTATTCCGTGGGTGATCGTAAGAGACGACTAAGGGATATAAAACGCATATAACATCTATCCAAGAGAAGGAAAACTCGAAACAAAAGCATATACCAACACGTCTGACCAGCGCGGTATAGTAGGTTGACTTCTCTCCCATTACGGAGGAGGCCCGAGCCCAACAGTGGGACATATATGGGCTGTAATGATGATGATGATGAAGTTACATACATACATACCATCACGCCATGTCCCTTGCAGGGTAGGCAGAGAGAACAGAGTGCCAGAGAACTCTATCCTTGCATACTTCACTCGCTTTCTCAACATTCATAATTCTCTTCATACACGCTCGCCGGTTTCGGAGACCCTTGACTCCACCTTCCTTCAGTACATGACCGATCTGGTCTAGGAAGGTTAGTCTCGGTCTCCCCCGGTACCAACATCCTTTCACTTTCGCATTGTATATCTTCTTAACCAGACGTTCGTTCGGCATTCTTTCCACATGTCCCAACCATCGAAGCATTCCCTTTCGAATCTTTACACCAATACTCTCTTTCATACCTACTCGCTCTCTTACGTCGTCGTTACGAATGCGATCGGTCAGCCTAACTCCACAGATTTTCCGTAGAGATCGCATTTCGACAGCATTAATTTTACTTTCATACTCTTTTCTGCATACCCAACTCTCGCTTCCATACAGTAATGTTGGGACAAGCACTGCGTTATGTATGCTACACGTGCCTTCTGGCTGAGGTGGTGGCTACCGAGAAGTTGCCCCAACGCTACGTTCACTCTATTGCCCACATTCACTCTTCGCTCTATATCAGTGGTGTACCTTCCATCTCGGCTAAATCCACATCCAAGATATACAAATTCATCCACTTGCTCTAGTACATCATTACCTATTGTTACTCTTACATCTGTTCTGGCTTCATCTCTTTCAAAGAGCATTATTTTGGTTTTGCTCACATTTACACGTAGACCCCTTTTCTTACAATCTTCTGTCATTGTGTCGACTAGGGTCTGCAGGTCAGTCGCTGACTGTGCCAGCAGTACTGCAGTCACTGCTCTGCTCTATGCAGATGACTGCATAGAGCAGAGCAGTGACCACTGAGTCGCCCATCTGAACTCCCACATTCATATCGTTCAACCTTTGGGAGACATTTATCCATATGATAAACAGCCTGGCTGACAGAACGCACCCCTGCTTAACGCCGATATTGACGTCAAACCAAGGCGTCATTCCATCATCCAGCCACACACAGGCTCTACAGCCCATGTAACTGGACTGCACAGCCTGTAGCAGTTTACCGCTAATACCATACTCCGGTAAAATGTCCCAAAGTTCCTTTCGTACAACCGTGTCAAATGCTCTCTCCAGATCCACAAAACTGCAGAAAACCCTCTGACCTAGAGCCAGATGCTTCTCCACAATGGTGCGCAGAGAGAACACTTGATCCATGCATCCCCTTCCACTCCTGAAACCTCCTTGTGTCTTACACAACAAACCATCGGACACCATCCTCATTCTCCTTTCAATAACTTTACCGTACACTTTTGCTGCCAAACTGGTCAAGCTTATGGCTCTGTAATTCGCGCAGTCATGACGTGAACCCTTGTTTTTAAACAAGGGCACGATGACTGCGCTATTCCAGTCCCTGGGAACCATTCCGGAGCTCCAACATAAATTGAGGAGCAACAGGAACGCCTCCCAGACACAGGAACCACTAATCTTGATCATCTCGGCAGACACCATATCAATACCCGCTGCCTTACCATTTTTCAAACTTCTTATCGCCCATTCAACTTCATCCATACTGATGGCATTGGAGGACGCCGGTGCTGAATGTTGATCTACTAAACCACATGCGACACCGGCGCCAACTCGAGTATCCGCATACATATCGCCAAAATATTCACTCCATCGGCTTAACACGTCTTGTGTTTGTGTAATAATGTCTCCACCTTTAGACCTTATTTTATTCATTCTGAAGGCTGACCAATCACTCTGAGACTTCTTCACCTCCCTCCAAAAGAGTTTGGTGTTACCCTCGAAGTTTTTAGTCAGCCTATCTTCTGCACTCATATCTGCTCTATCACGTTTCTCTTTCACTAAGGCCTTGGTGTCATTCTTACATTGCCGATATATTTCTTTCTTCTGTTCAGTCATACTGTCATTCAGATTCAAAGAAGAGACAGACAGACAGACAGACGGAGGCTGCCACTTCCGCATCCCACCATGCATCACCATTTGTTTTTCTATGCTTCTTTGAACTTCCACATACTTCTTTCGCTGTATCTACCATACTCTCTTTCAATACTCTCCAGCATTCTTCAATGTCCGTTTGCGGCTGGCTTGCCATCGTCAGCCGTTCTCGGACATCCTCTGCATACTTTTCTCTTACACACTCTTCTTGCAACCTTTATTCTTTCAAGCCCTCCAAAGTGGACACGCTCTCGCCAGTGCCTCCACTTTCTGAACAGATCACTAAATCTCGCAATAACGAGATAGTGGTCTGTATCAACTGTGGGGCCCCTGTAGGCTCTTGCGTCCAATATCTTGCTTCGGCGGCGACTGTCTACCAAAATTAAATTTATTATACTTTTCTGGTCATTCCTTCTCCATGTATACATATGGATGTCCTTATGTTGGAAAAATGTGTTTGACAAAAATATAAATAAGGTTTCTCTCTATGCATACATCCGCTATGAGCCTACCTTATTTTTTTTTTGTGGACTATGGATGGATGAACCCATCCGTTCAAATCTCCACATACAATCACGCGTTTACTGGTTTCTGCCATATCCAGAACTTCCCTAACATTATCCCAAAACTTCTCTAAGTCTGATGCCACCGAGGATCCTACGGGAGCATATGCTACAACCATGAATACCTTGGTGACACCTAGTTTTATACGGACCCAAAGAAGTCTGGGATCATACATTCCGTAATCCTTCACACCTGAGGCCAAGCGAGAGGACAACAGCACTCCTACCCACATGCTGGCTCGATCGCTTTGTGGTACACCAGACCACAGAGTCATCCCGCCACCAGGAAGATCGCAGGCGTCGCTGCCCCTTCGCTTGGTCTCTGTTACATAGAGCACGTCTAGCTGTTTGTCCGCCATCACGGTTATCAGCTCGTGCAACTTACCTTCCACACATTCTCTTACATTCCACGTGCCCACCCGGCACTCTGTCCTCCTCGACTCGCCTGACTGGGCAAGGCGTGATGGGTGGTGACCCCCTTCGCCGCATCTGCCGATGTTCGTACCGACGGGAGCGGGTCGGTACGCGTCGCCTCCGGGGGACGCCCTAACCCGCACTGCGGTACGCATTTTTCGAGCCGGATTAGCAGTCTAACTTAGACTGGCAGGGGACGCGGCGAGCACGCTCCGGACTATGCCCCCCTATGATGAAGTTATATTTTATAAAAAGCAGTTTGACCCACGTTTATACATAAGTAGATTGGACTTTATTCTCCCCTCAAACGTCGTAAAATTCTGTTGAAATTTTCTGTTATTTATCACAAATTGCCAATGTTGGGGAAGCACAAATAGAAATCCGTTACATTGGTAACTTATATCTATCAGCAGTGCTATCTTGAAAACAGTCGAGGCCATCAGCCACACAGCAACTTCGTACACAGTGAGAAAATAAAAATAATTTAAATAGTAACGAATTTCTGCTGTATATTTATTTTAGTTGAATTTAATAAATCAAAACCACGTTATTAACAGACTTGATAAAAGATACGCTACAGTTAAAATAACGCCACGGTATAGTGTAGGTGAATACCGCGGACTGTCAGGGACCTAATTAGAGTGAGGACCCTAGGCACAGGTCCCACGTGCTCTTATAGTGAAGAGGCGATTAATATAAAATTTATGTGTGTATTATATGAATTACCCTCAGTCGTAGATCGTCTCTCCGCTCCATATCTTGAACGAAGTCTGTCAGGTCCAACGCCTTCTTGTAATCGTACTCAGTGAGTGAACTACTCTCGGACTCAATGTACATCTGTGACAACAATATAGCTATATTAAATAAAACTTATTTTAAACTCATTTTCAATAAGACAAAGTACTATACTCTCAGTGTAGGCCACCGAAGACAAAGACCGGGTGGCCCGCTCGTACGGTGTGGAGAGGTACATGTAGGGTGGGTCTATGGGGTCGTTCGCCGTTTCTTCTGTCGCCTGGGACGGATTTAGCGGGGCGTGAGCACTCCATAGCCCGCCGCCAAAAATAAAAAATATTCTCAGTGCAAGTACTACAGAACAAAACACTACACTTGAACACTAGAAGATCAGTGCAGGTAGTTTTAACCTGCAATATGCTGAGATGGAGGCGTTTTGTGACAGGCAACATTTAATTTATATTGTTACTTGTGTGTACATTTTGTCCGTCGCAATTGCCCGTTGCAATAAATACATTACTTTCTTCCTTGCACAGGCAAAAGTATCTAAATCTATGTCTTTGAAAGTCAATTCCATCATCATTATCATCCTGTCCTCATACACACTGCTTCAGTTACCACAATAGGCGAGTACTAGATGTACTATACCATGCCGGTCAGTTGGGTTGGTATAGGATTTTATTTCGAGTATTCCTCCTGCATAGATGTTATATGCATATTACATTTCTTAGTCGTCTTTTATGAGATCCATGGGCAAGAGATTCTTATTTCGTCACCACATAAAAAGGTGGCGATCCCACATAGATTGTGATAAACACAGAATAATATCTATAATGTCACCTGCACTAGTTCTTCGGGTGGTAACACTCTCGTGTCCTCCTCGTCTAGACCGTGATGTATTTTGATGTCCCGCGGGAGCGCGACGTGAAGTTCACCCAGAGACAGTCTCGATTCGAGGTTGTGCCACAACTCTGACGATTGTATATCGGGCTCGTCTGACGCGGCCAAGCAGAGCTTAGCGAGAGACGCCATTGTCTGTCAATAAATTTATAAAGTACATAGAGAAGTCACATAAAATCGACGACATTTTATGTGGTAAATGATCATAGTTTGTAAACGAATAGTAGATATGTTACCGTCATCCTGTTGATGGATTGCATCTCCTGCTGTGCGCTCTCGGCGAGCACGACAGCGGCGACGGCCAGGTGCGCCTGGTGCAGCTGGTGCAGGGCCAGCAGTGGTGCGCGGTCGGGTGACGCGCTCAGCCAGGCGCCCAGTCGCGCCGGGTACCGCGGCCCCACCCGCCTCACTAGAGCCGCGCGGTGCACACCCGACCGCTGAGCCAGCCACGCGAACGATATCTCCGACATACCCTACACATTTACAGTAAACAATAATAAAGTGAACATCCTCACACTAAGGAACTAATTCTTCTGTAGTGAGTGACTTTACAAACATAGAATTGACTTCTGTTGAATATAATACGTCAATTTTCGACTGCACAGATGGCGTAGTGGTTAAGATACCTTTCGTGCCAGTGCTATGGGTTTGATTCCCATGTCGGACCACTTAACAAAAAAAAATATAGTGGTAGGACCACGCTGTTAAAAGTTCTGTCTACAGCCGCGGGCCGGTCCGTCCGAGGTAGCACCACGCTCCACGCTCTCGCAGAAGATCGACGTTTGAGTAATAGTAATGAGCTATTGCGCTTCGTTCGGTGAGCGAGAGAGCCGGCAGCCCAACTGGGTGGGTTTGGGGATGGTAACGGTAGGCAGCGGCCTAGCTACACCCTTGGTATAGCATAGGTCTATGGGCAGCAGTGTCACTTACCATCAGGTGTACTGCTTGCTCGTTTGCCGCTATAAGCAATAAAAAAAAACACTGCGATTCACAAAATGTTGTCATGTGTCTGGGTGTTATTTGTCTGCGTTAATTGCATCTTTGTAAAGTCCCCCATATTACAAGGATTATTTTCTAAGTGCAGAGTAATCTTTAAAAAAATATTTTACGTGGGAGGCTCATGCCCAACGCTGGGCAAGCATATTTTGTACACAGCTCACCTCATTAGAGTATTTATCGATATAAGTGAATAGTTTGTCGTAGTCGTCGATCTTGACACACATTTCAATGAGCAGCTCGAAGTCTTTGAACTTCTCGGCGAGTGCGGCCGCGCGGTCCACTTGCCCCTCGTCGACTGCAATAGAACAACAAATATACCGACGGTTATTTTAGTTACACAAATACTTATTCACCTACAAGTTTACTATTGGTCACGGGTATCTCTAGATAAGTGTATAGTGATACCAAATAGTCTAGGACAGTATTTTATTAGATTAACGAACAGTAACCATGAACGCTGTAAAGTGTTCAAAACATCTGGCAATTCAAAATCAAATATAAACGCGATAGAAATCGTAAAAATAGTTTTGTTTCAAATTTATACTCGCGTAATCATCAGATACCATTAGGTTAACGAAATTAGATTAATTAATCCTCATGTAAAACGAGGATTTATATTAAAGCAGACGTTTGTCAAATCCAGCAATACAAATATTTGTCTTAGCTAATATAGAAATATAAGGATTTCTACATTACGTCACTGCGGGTGCCGGATCAATCCCCGATCCGACCACCAGCGACCTCGGCTAGGGCGGCATCAAGTGCAGGTACTCCTGACCACCTGAGCCACCCGAAGCGCCAGCGACATGGACGTGTCACCCGTAGAGGACTTCCTATCGGACACTGACAACTGTCTCACAGCAGGCGGTCGCTGGAACCACATTGCTGGCAGGACGAAGTCGCCTCCCTCTTTACACTATGCCCCGATACAATTCGATCAGTACAGGCTGGCGGCCTCCACAGCGCACACGCCGAATTGGGGCCTCTCTAGCTGTACTTGCTAAGCTAAGTAATACATGGCTTTCTATAATAAAAGGGTATTTTTAAGTCCAGAAATATAAGGATTTCTTTTTAACATGACGTTATATAAACTAGCAATCCAAGGATTTTTATTTTAGTAACTGCACTAACCACTACCTACTTTACCTATTTAGAAATAAAATATATACTAACTGAAGGGCTGTATAGCCTCCCTCCTCATGCGCTCATACAGGTGCTGCGTGCGTGAGTTGGTATCGAGGTGCTGCGCGTCCGACAGAATGAGGTCGGCCAGGGCCGCGGCTGCCTCGTACACCTGTGCGCGCAGGTTCGGATCCGGACAGTTATGAGCGCATTGACTGTAAAATTATATTTCATCATCATCATCATCACAGCCCATATATGTCCCACTGTTGAACTCGGGCCTCCTCCGTAATGGGTGGAAAATTAACCTACTATACCGCGCTGGTCAGACGTGTTGGTATAGGGTTTTGTTTCAAGTTTTCCTTCTCTTGCATAGATGTTATATGCATTTTATATCCCTTAGTCTTCTCGTACAATCACCCACGGGTAAGATGGGGGGGGGGTGGCGAATTGTATTTTTACTCCGTCACTACACGGTAAAATTATATTTATTTAGATCTTATTATATGTAGTAATTCTTATCTGTCTATCCATTAACCAATCAACGTACACTGTTTTACATAGCACCTTGAAAATAAGGTAATTGTACTATTTTCACCACGATCGCATGATCGTTGATGTTATAGCAAACATTTAAAGAGAGCATTGCTATTCTCTACTCTGTTATACTTTTACCTATTATGTTGCCCAAAGGAACTTTACAAAATCCTACGGTAATCCGTACGGTTAGTGTGGCTACGCCAACCCGTATGTATAGGAAATGTACTTTTCCTCCAATGATGGACTTATGCCCAAAAGTGGGACGGAAGTGGGCTGAAATAGATGAAGTATAGTATGTATAAATAATACCAACGTAAGTGCACGTTTGTGTAGGTCCGCCAATGCCGGTAGTAACGCCTTGGGGCCCAGTGACGGCGTCACCGGCGTGGCGCTGCCGCTGGCCTGCCATTGCGCTCTAACTTTGTGAACAGCTGTCAGCACCGTCTAAAGTATTCATTATATTGTAAATATTGAAATTTATTCAATTACGTTTGTATACACTATTAATTGAAGAAAGTTTTGCAATCAATAATAGCGCCACCTACTGGATCCAAATGATTAATTCATGTTTTGTTTAAGTCTAGAAAACCACGTAGCAGACAACAAATTTCACATAAGTATTATAATATGGTAGCGGCTACGAATACTACCAACCCTTACACTGCTCGTTGATGTCGTAAAAGACGACTAAGATATCGACTTCAGCCAACTTCATCTGATGCCGTTTTTTGTCAACAAGTATATTCCCAATGAGGGTTGAAGTTTGGCAAGTGACCGATCTATTGCCAATAACTTTTGCAATATGTACAAGTATATATTACGTCGACCACAAATAATTGGGATAAAAGCAAGAGAATTATGATATGTATAATAACATAATTTTACAGTGTCATTCAGAACCATTTCAACTTGTGATATGGTAGATGTGCACCTATTACTCACGGTGAGTATGTTGATAGTGGCGGCGACGTGCTTGGCCTGAGCGCGCACGTCGTGTCCCGGCAGGGGAGCCCGCGCCAGTGCCCGCAGCACGCGGCCCACGCTGGCGGCGCGCCTGTAGCATACATCGGAGGGTGTCAGCGCACCTGACGACAGCGCCGCCTCCACCCACTCCTCTTCTTCCACCTCCGCCTCCTCACCGCACACCACCTGTGGTTAAGATTTAGTTAAGTAATATTTCTTTTTCTTTTCCAAGTTATATACGAGGCACTTTTGGGTTCATGTCTCTTCCGTAAAAGGGAGATTGACATATAGCACACCACGCGGTTGGAAAGAATTACATTGAGTTCATACAATGATAAAAAAGATTTCTTGTATGACAGAATCACCTGTTAGGATTAAGGTTGTTTAAAAAAAAATCACCAAAATAATTTCAGCAGTTTTGGAGTTCATAGGCATACACAGATACACACATCGATTTATATACAAATAAAAAATTAAAGTGGTGTGATTTTTAAAACAAATCCATACATAATTATAACAGTATTAACCTGATATATTGCTGCGTCAATCAGCTGTGCGTCGGCCCCCTGCTGCAGCTTGCGCAGTGCGATAGCGATCGCCAACTGTTCTGCGAGGGAGCCCAGGGCGCTCTCGGTGCTCATCACACCGCCGCTGGTCTCTGTAACGCGCACGTCACAACATACTGTACTATTAACTGTCTCTGGACACGAGGACATGATGTTATGTTAATATAATTGTTATCTATTGTTTTATGACATTCATAGGAAGGGAAATCATCATAGTTGTAGAATAGTGAGGGATCACCCACACTAATATATGGAAGATCCCTCACTATTCTATGACTATGACGAAATATTAAATTATATATAATAAATACATGCTCCCTCACGTAATGACGTCGAAGTAATGAAACTGTTATTTTACACAGAAATACAATTTAGCTCATAAAGGTTTTTTTTTTATAAAAGACGCCATCCTGCACTATGTTTATCTGACCTTTGGTGACTAGTCCCAGTCGTTGCCACAGTCCCACAGCACGCAGGAAGTCGATGAACAGTGCGTAGGCGCGCTGTTTGTCACGCAGCTGTGCGGCCACCTGTAGCGCCGCAGAGCTGCCCAGACTTATGTTAGTGGCGGCGCCGGCGCGCTGCCTCCATCTAACACAACATTACCATCAATTGGATATTACAGTTGCCGTTTGTATGTCATAACGTAGAGAAAGTGCCAAAGCATGATGAATATGAAATAACAGTAATATGCGTATTTATTTCTGCCAAAATTGCGAGAGAAAGCTATCAGTACAGTTCGACTTCTGACAGACAATCATTGTGAACAATGGTTAACGGTTCGCACAAAGTATTATGTTATCGCCACATAGAGAACTGATAGACTTATACTATGCTGATGTTACCTGGGGTCGCCTGCAGGCACGTCGTCCAACATCTCGGCGGCTACGGCGAGCACCGTGCGGTCGAGCTCGGCGTCCACGTCCCGCTCGTGGGCCGGCGCGAACAGTTCGTCGACGAGCGCACGGCTCGCGACCGCATCGCGCCTCACGTGCAACAGGAACGCCGTCTTCAACTTGCCACACGCGTCACGACACACAGCACTTATCTACACAACACACAAACAGACACACAAATCATTATAATACCACCCACGGAATAGAATATTTTTTTGTGCGTGTGTAACTCAATTGTGAACCGAGTTTTAGCAAAACTTAAACTCATATTTATTTAAATTTTCGTTCCAACTGCTTTACCGTTCAAGCTACTAGTGAGTGTAGTAATTTTCTGAAAATAAAAAAAAGAGAACTCGAAATAAAACATCTAGCCAACGCGGTGTAGTATGCTAATGTACCTCATCTGAGAAATCACCAATGTCCACCCGGGAGAAATATAATCTGAGAAGAATCTTTTGCTATCCATAAATGAGTTTCACAAAATTGTTATGTGACAGTAGCGGCTACAACTACTGTCAACACTTACTTCGTTCGTGTATACCGTATAAGACGACTAAGAACTTTATATCGACGTCGCCAACTCCACCTGATGCCATGTGGTCAACAGTTACAAAGCCCAAGACGGTTGACGTGAGACAGGCGGGCCGGTCATTTGCCAATAACGTATAATATTGCCAATGACGCCCAATTCAAAACTATTTCGAGTTTTCCTTCTCTCGCATAGATGTTATATGCGTTTTATATCCCTTAGTCGTTTCGTACGATCACCCACGGGTAAGATAGGGAGTGGTGAATTGTATTCTTACTTCGTCACCACACGGAAATTTCGTTCATTTACGATAATCGATAGAAGAGATGGATGATGGTAGTACTTTTTATACTTACTCCTAATCTAAAAAATAATTTGGAAAATGTGTAAAGAGAAGAAAGAAAGTCTGTAAAACGACAACGTATCTCTGACTTTATAATTATTGTCAACTTTTTGTTGACCATTATCAATAAAATCAATGACGCTCACCTCATACGGATCAATTTCGTATAGCGACAAGTTCCCGTCGTACATGTCGGAGGGACACGGCGACCCCATCGGACTCTCACACATTGACCTACAACATGCATTACAAAATATAATATTAATTTCATGTTACAATAATTTCGTGACGGGATGAGAAGTCGTCACCAGTTAATTCACCGTGAGTTTTCTCATCATCACCAGTAAAGTGCGTAGTATACCTCTCCCGGGAAACTAACACACACCTCACTACGATTGCCATCTCGTTACGTTACTCTATGAGTGGCGATGGCACTATCCTCACATTTATGACGGAGGCCAACATCCAATAGTGGATAGCGGAAGATTGAATGATTCGTTGTCAACCATATTTATCTCCCAATCGCCCCTGATTGAGAAGACACTATAAAATATAATTTATTTTTCTTATGTTGCTTTTTATAAAATATAAATTAGTAAAATACGAGAGTATGGATAGACAGGTGTGTTATTTGGAAGAATCCAAGACATATATCTAAGTATTCAAAATTACGTGCTATTTTTTTAATACAACAGTACTAAGGAAATTGTCCTTGTAGTACGATGGCCTTTACAAACATATAATTAACAAACACAAATACACATCCAGACATAGAAAAACAATTTGTGTCTATCGTGGGAATCGAACCCACGATACTAGTCGTTATCGTATCCACTACGCCGTCTGTGCAGTTAAATAATTACTTGATTTTACACAATAATAATTAATACATATATAGTGCAACCTTAATATAACGATCCTCAATTTAACGACTTCCTCGATTTAACAAATTTTTCGTAATCCCCTTGAATTGTCCATAAGAGTCAATGTCAATAATACCTTTACATGACGATTTTTTTCACGAACAACTTCTTTATAACGAATTTTCAACTATCAAAAAAGTGTAAATACCTCTATTTAACGGATTTTGTCAACTCAAAACCTCTATATAACGTTCCCACCAATATGGCCCTTAATCCCAAAGTAATGTGATTTAGTCACGACAGGTTTCGACCCGTTTTTTCCTAAAACAATTGAAGTCGATTGATGGAACGTAATGTAAACAGTGCTGCTCGTAACTATTGTTAGAGATTCTAGTTGCAATGAAGTACATTGGCTACAATTTTAAAATTCAATAAGTTTTCGGAAGAAAGTGGTTTGCTTGTAAACAGTAGAAGATTAAAATCATGCGAGTACAAAGACGTAGAAGAGTGTGTTAAAGTGGTTAAAACAATGCCGAGACAAAAAGGTTGCTATCGGAGGCCCCATCCTTCAGGAAAAGGCTCAGCAGTTTGCATAAAGTAATACATAAAGTAATTTGGTAAAAAATTATTATCATTTATAAGTAGAAGATGTTCACTATACTAAGATGAGTACGTAATTTTTAGGTGAATAAAACATTTATTTTACCTCTATACACCGTGGAATCTAATTGGCTGTTTTCCTGAAACGTATGTACTCAGTTAATGAATCTTAATATCCCCACATAACTAAAAGCATAATACATTGAAAAGAAAAGTCTGATAAATAGACGTTCTTAAGTTTGTCTGATATGCAACCGTATTGTTCCCAACATGCCTACGACATAGCATTCGAATTAAATCGCAATAATAGGTAAAAAAAATATTTAGGCATTGTAGCTCGTAGCCCGCCCGCGTCCCGCACGCACCCCTTGCTTTTGATGCGCCCGAGCCGCGCGACCTTGGTCTATGTTTTAATAGGTCAGTTTGCAATTTTTTTGCCAAACGGCTTAGACGTATATCATATGTTTATAACAAATCCCGAACGCGAGTGCTAGTAAGTGCGAAAAAATGACAAGTCATTACCAGTATTCTGACGTAGAGTGGTTAGGCATGGTTCGTTTTTATGCGATTGCTGGAGACACCTTGGCGAAGGCTAGATGCCTGTACATTTAGCCAGAATACCTGGATTCGTTACGCAGATATGGCATTATAAATCCGCCTGTGCCTACAACAGCGATAATTTTATCAGCCACATAACGCCTACTAACCCATAGGCAGTTTTGAGTGCTTACATGTGCTCAGGCTAGAGGTAGGTGTCGCCGACATTCTGCTCGATTAGAAGAAGAAATTCTTGAGAAAATGGAGGCATGGTTTTAAAGTAATTAAAGAAAGTAGGTAACCAAGGTAAGAGCATTGACCGTAGGTTGATAGCTACGGTCGATGCTCTCAAACGACCGTAGGTATAACAATATTATTAGACAAAACATGTTACAGTTATGCAAAAATGATATTTTAAGGCAACGTCCGGGATTGCAAATGACTAGAATTTATGTTTTTATTTTATTGAATAAATGCTATATTATGGTTCTATATCATTAACTGAGTATATACGTTTCGGGAAAACAGCCAATTAGATTCCACGGTGTATAACAAATTTTAGACGTCAATATAAGGGGGCGTTCAAGTATTACGTAACGCAATTTTTAAAGATTTTTGATACTCCCTCCCCTATGTAACGCACCGTAACGTTTCTCTGTACCCCGCTCCCTGAACGTTACGTAACATCCAAGTGACCGTTTTGAAACGTATTTGTGGCAATAATAAATAAAAAAAGAGCTTCCAAACTCACAATACATGTGTATATTGTTTATTCATCATCTAAAAAATTAAATTTGCTTGGCAACTTGGGAAATTTTAATTCCCTAGTTTTTTATTTAATAAAATAACAATGTTACGTAACGCGTTGTTTGAACCCCCCTCCCAGCTATGTAAAGCATTGTAACATTTTATAAGATACCCAAATTGCGTTACGTAATACTTGAACGCCCCCTAACGAACCTCAGTTTAACGAATTACTTGATATAACGAATATTTACGCGCTCCCGTCGGATTTGTTATATCGAGGTTGCACTGTATTTTGTTTGTTTTAGTGGCAGATGGGTCAGCAGCTCGGTTGATGTTAGTAGTAACCGCCACTCATGAATCTCAGCAACACTAAGAAGGCACTGCCTACAATAACATTTGGGCTGCCAGCCCTCTAGCCAAATAAACCGCAGGAAGAAGGACTACTACTATTCAAATATTTTATCCTTGTAAAAGTGGGGCGAGACGACTCATTTAATGCTACAGACAGAACATTGTCAGCAGCATGACTCTAACATTAATAAAGACAATTTAGAATGGCATGCCCAAATTAAAGAAAAAGAGGGAGAATATCAAAACAGTGAACATATGAAGCTAGCATTAGGTGATAATAATGCGTACTAACGGTGTGGGTATGACATTGTCGTTACACATGAGGGCCAGCACCCCATGCTTGGCGCTGAACACTAGTGGCACGCCCCCGCACAGCTCCGCCCCGAGCACCCTGTCACCCGCGCCGCACACGTCTACGTAGTCCACCTTGTCGTTGGACACAGTCGCTGTTAACAAACAACATATTCAAATTACTGAAATTTAGCATTTAATATGCTTAACGAAGCGAAAAATGATGTCACAAGCGGGATTCGAACCCGCACCTATTGGGACTCCGGCCTAATCGTTCAGTTCAGTTCAGTCGTCAGAATCGTTCAGTTCACGGTGGTGTAAGTGGCAGCACGAATGGGCCGGACTCCCAATAGGTGCGGGTTCGAACCCCGCTTGTGACATCAATATTCGCTTCGTTATCGGGTTTTTCTAAACAACATATTTATAAAAAGTTTGTAACAGAAAAGAAAAATTATTGTCACTCATGAGATTTGAACCCACATCTACTGGAAATCTATTCCAATCGTGAATAAGACGAGTGTGATCTCAAGTGTAACAATCAAATTTTTCGCCTGTATCTTCGTCGTTATGGAGACGTCCCACACGCCATCTATCGGAGCAACGTTGCATATAATACAAGCGTCATTAGTAAAAAGTTATTTTACAAACAAAAAATGATTATCGCCCTTCGGGTATAAAACATTATAACGATGTTCAGACAGATGGCGCGTGGAACGTCTCTATTACGAAAAAGATACAAGCGAAAGACTTAGTTGTTACACGTGAGACCACTTTAGTCTAATTGATGATTGGAACGGATTTGCAGTAGATGTGTGTTCAAATCCCACATATGACAATATTTTTTTAAAATGATAAATATTAATAACTTAGACAATATACTTATAAAGTTAAGTAATCAAATATGTTGATGTACATATCACAATGTTCTATATCCAAACCCGGTTAAACAACACTAGTGTAACATAATATACAATTTTTAAATCCCTCCTTGTCAGTAGCCACATATAGTATGCAATCAGAACTCAATTTTGACTGCAAGACAGCCAAGATGTGGTATTAATTTTCGAAAACTTTTTTGTATTTATGACATTACTATGGATTGCAGGTTTCATAATTATGATTTTGTATTACCATCTATAATTGAATTTTAATTAAACAAATTATATATTTATTGAATGGAACTGAATTAAGATATTACTTAAATGTCACATAAAATTTCAAGCTTATATACCATTTCGGAACCTTTTTTAAATAAAAAAGCTACACCGTGTTCATTTCTACATTTTTAAGTATTGACAGGTCCCATGGTAAAATGGTTCTTATGAAAATCCTTTACTTTCCCGGGGGAATCCAGATAAATAGCTAAGAGATCACCAGTATAAAGGGCCGAAGTAAGTTATAATATCGACGACAACCATCCACCCTCCTTCCAAGCGTGGCGATTAGAACACTATCCCCAGCCCGGTGATGTCTAAATACAAAAATCGTTACATTGAAGTATTGATAGTATTATCGGCGCTATGAATACGTGTCGCGCGTTCACCTAACACACTCACCGGATATGATCGCGATGTACTTGGATGTGTACAGCATGGCGCGATGGCCCAGCGGCAGGAAGCGTGGTGGTTCGTCCGCGTCGCCGGCCCAGCCGCGCGCCGACACCAGTGACGTCACACGCGGACGACTCGGGTCCTCAACACTTATGTGAGCTAAACAATACCATAGACAACTCAATATTTACATAGAACTATAAACTAATAGTTGATCGTGTTGAGAGCCCTCAGTGGTTACCCACAGTCCGGGTAAAATTGTAGTCATCTGAGGCTAATAAATAAGACACAAAATACCTAATAGTAGACTTTTGGCAGGAATATGAAAGTGTCATGTGGTATTCTTGTATTATATTCAATATTTTAATGTATTACGTGTTATCAATACATATAATAAAAATGTAACGGATCGCTGTCTGTACATGGAAGATATATGAGAAAACATATTACTGGGACTTTTATTAACACAAATAGAACCCAAAACAATGATTGTTAAAAATTTTGTCTGTTTATCTGTTTATCTGTGCGTTTATGCACGCTAATCTCTGAAACGGCTTATCCGATTTAGACGCGGTTTTCGCTAATATATTGTGTTAAGCTTTACTTAACATTTAGGCTTATTTCATGTGAATTGGTTTATAAATAAAAAAGTTATGTCAATTTAAAAAATGTTCGGAGAAAAAAAACTTCATCGAATCTTTTCAAATTACGTACAAATTATCTTCAGTAAAAATAAATAAACACGTGTTTCAGCATTTGTTGTTTTTCACCCTCTGGGGGTGTAAATTAGGCATGCAAAGCGGGTTGGACGACTCATTAAATCATTAGCGCCAAGCCGATATTATCGAAGCTGGCAACTTGAAATGTTGACAGTGGTTTCTTTCTATGACGTAGAGATTTACTAAGAAAAGATTTTACGAAATTAAACCCCTAATGGGGTGGAACAGAGTGGCAAAGTTTGTATGGGGAGAAAAAATCTTTATTGATTCTTTTCAAATTACGAGTCGAATCAAATATTCTATGGTAACATCCGGCATTTGTCAATTTTCACCCTCTGGTTGTGTAAATTAGGCCTGTGAAGCGGGTTGAACGACGCATTACCGCCAAATCGAAACTATTAAAGTTAGAAACATTAAATTTTGACGCACGTTTCTTTAGATGACATAGAGATTCAATATGAATGGATTTAATGAATTCCGCCCTTAAGGAGATGTAACAAAGTGGCAAAGTGTGTATGGGGAGAAAATTTCTTTATCGATTCTTTTCAAATTACGTCCAAATATTCTTCGGTAAAAATAAATAAACACGTGTTTCTCTCTCCCTCTCCACCAACCCCGCACCAGTGCCGTTGTGGCGACCAGTGCCGGCGTGAGAGCTCACACGATACACATAGTAGACGGCAATAGGTTCTTGCCTAAGGGTTTAGGATACAGGTCAAGTTTAGCTTCAAAACTGTTCACTCTATAACTCAAATAATAACTCATATCTAACGAGGTCGCAACTCTGCTGGTGAAACAAAACGGTCCAATAAAGGGTGGCGATAATTATATTTTTATCCCATGGTCATACCGTAAA
Source organism: Lymantria monacha (assembly GCA_905163515.2). Classification (NCBI taxonomy): domain Eukaryota; kingdom Metazoa; phylum Arthropoda; class Insecta; order Lepidoptera; family Erebidae; genus Lymantria; species Lymantria monacha. Next base: position 612,446 of record LR991100.1, read on the forward strand.
TAGTATATTAATGGCAATATAATTTGTAGAATGAACAGAACTTTGAACAAACTTTTTCTTTAGTGACCGGCTATGGTATATAGATATACCGCGCCCAATCCGTTCGAGGTGACGCGTGGCCCATAGCGCGCCGTACACGTACATCTACGTTATGCGGGCGGGCCACCGCAACCGGGTATCATCTCTAATCGAAGTACTCATGCAGTGAACCTCAATACAGGTACTCACGCTTGCCCCGCCCAAAGCACCGACGGTAGAGCGTGTCATCGTAGAGTATTTTCTCTAGGACCCACCCTATTGCCTAATTCCGTTAGACAACTAACTCGCAGAAGGCGGCGATCGCATCCCAGTTTCTGACGCTGTTAATCATCGTCCTAGCGACAAACCTTCAACACCTTGCATTGCTTTTTCTATTTAACTCTGTCAGAGATGACTTCTGCGTGGACGAAGTCGCGGGCGAAAGCTAGTATTAAATAATTTTAATGGCATTTTATGTAATACGAATTAACTGCTGATGTATATGTCATAGAAGTGCTTTAAAACGTTTTCATTTGCCGCCAAAATTCCCAGAAGATACCATTAACAGTGTGACCATAACACCGTTGATGGCGACGATGTGACTTACTGACAAACAATGACTAATATGAAAAAACTAAAAATGAACAAAATTGTAACTGGCAACAATGGCTCGTATTGCTAATACAAAAAAAAAAGAAGAAGAAAACTAACAGTAAAATCACACAAATTTGACCATAAGCCAAGGGCACTACGAAATTCAAAGAAAAACGTATTCTATGATATTAATTATTTGCTTGCCTAAATGCAAAATCAGTTTCATCAAAAAAAAAATTGAATTTAGTAGTCTCCAATAACCTGGACCCCCAGGTGTTTCTAGATCTTTCCTTCAAAAAAACTCTCAATAGCAGTCTAGAACTGTTCTAGACGACAACAATCGTCTTTTACGACACCTACATACAAGATAGGGATGGTGGCATTCTTAATCATCATCATCTCAGCTTATGTACTTTCCAGTTCTGGCCTCGAGCCTCCTCTATAACATGAGGTAAATTGGCCCCCTATTATACTATATTGGTATAGGTTGGTACAATTTTATTTTTAGTTTTCTTTCTCTTGCATAGATGTTATGTGAATTATATAGCTGATACAGGGTACGGTGGTAAATTATATTCTTTCACCATCATTATATAGAATATTGTGTGAGTTACCTATTGCGTATCTCATGTCAGGTGATCGTGCCACGTTGACCGTCGCTATGAGCAGCAACAGACCGTTGTTACCGCTCGCACGGACGTCCAACGCCATTATCTCCAGACTGTTCAGCTCCCCTGTACAACAACACATAACACAAATTTTATCTAGATTTAGAATAAAGGTTTGTGGATCGCACAAGGTATTATCTTGCGCGGGAATTGAATGTCACGACACTGGCACGGCAGGTCAGTATGTTAATTACTACGCTATCTGTGCAGTCAAATGTTTCGTTCCGTTCAGTTTCATATTTGATAGTAGCCTCTGATAAGGATCGAGCGAAGTAGAAATCTTTTATATCAGTGTCTACTGACCGTGCGGGGCGAGGTGGTCTCTCGCGTGTGCCTCGGTGAGAGCGCGCCTCAGTTCGTGCTCGTGCAGCTCAGCACCGCGCCACACCTGCAGTGCGGGCCCGCCCGACACCAGCGCTATGGTACTCTCCGTATCACCAGCACCCGGTAACACAACCACACCCACCAGTTTCTGCAAACAATTAACAAATGAACTTTGACATGAAACTTTTTATATAGAAGGGCTTCAAAGTTCTGATCTGCAATCTTTTTGTGTGATTCAAGTTTGTGGGTAAACATTGTTTTGCATAGAGAGGATGCACTGTCTCTTGTCTTCGGGTATTGAAGAAAAGTGAGACATGCCCTCTTCTCACTATCAATAGTTATTGATGAATAATGAAAATGACAATACAAAATTTACATTTATATTATGTATTTTTACGACAGACCCTGTGGTCTGTTCTTTCGTACATGTATTGTCAATAGCAATACACTTATTTTTTAATTTTTTGGTGTTTAGCTGTTAGGCGCAGATGGCTTTGACAGCTTTACGCGGATTATGGGTGAGCGCTGTGAACTCGCGACCCAGTTAAAATAAGCTAAGTGACATCACCCAAGGGCTGCCGCTGTGGGGAACGGACCTCGGCGTGGGGCGCCGCTGGTGGCAAAGTGCCCACGTTTGGATTTATTACTTTTGCGCGTCGCGATTTAGCACCTCGGCGGTGAGGCCGAAACCGCGGATATTTATATATAATGGCCTCGCGGGCCATGTAGGCTCCTAATTGAACGAGTGTGATATCGTCGATCACGTGCCGTGGACGTCGGATTTTGGAGATGCGAGAGGGCGTGTAAGAAGGCGCCCTAACCACTACTGGGTTAGGGTGTGTCATGGCAGATTCGAAGTAGCTCCGGAGCACTGTTTCATAAGTTGCCTGATGGTCGGCAGTTCGAGGTCGATGTGATGATCGACGTTTCATATGAACCACGGTGCTCCCATAGATCGGCACATGAACCTATTTTGTAATGTCTGAAGCCTGTGGATCCTGTGTGCCTTAACATGTGCGAACACTACGCTAGCATAGGTCATGATTGGCCGTATACAAGCGGTGTATAATTGGACCTTGATATTCAAGGCTAATTTAGATCTAGTATTTAATAAACTATGGCGGCGTCCCATCACAAATGTCGCACGCGCGTGGAGTTACGTTATGTGAGGGTCGAAGCTGAGTCGGTTGTCAAGGATTACCTAGGTATTTGGCTGGCCTGCTCCAAGTGACAGGCTTGTTAAAGATATAGAGTAGGTACGGGCATTTCGACGAGTGAACATGACCACCTGACCCTTATTATCGGGGTTGATAGAAATACTCATTCATTATTATATTTTATTAAATTCAGTTTATTAGAAGTTTTATTTTTTATAGTTAGAGAGAAGGATTGATTGGATATTATCGATAGCCATTCAATCCTTCAGATAATTTATAGATCAGTAAAAAGTGGACATTTCAAATAATAATATAATTAATATTATATACGTACAGTATCTGCATGAGCGGGCATGGAACCAAAGAATAGCAGCGAGACCCTTCTACCAATACCACCCAACCACCCGCTTGGTGGTCGCAGCGTGCGGCATGAGACTGTTGAACGACCATCTATAACAATTTAAACATAATAAACTTAATACACAAAAATACTTCAACATCATTTATACTTTGGGCGCGAGTGTTCCATGTAGGTCTCTCTCATAGAATGCAATGACTCGTTTGAGACGATAGCAACAGTTAGTGATTGAAGTAAGGCGTTACATATTTCCCAGGATATAGTTGTTGCTTATTCTGCTGGTAAAACTCTTAGCCAATTTTTTGCTTAATTAAATTATTTTCAAATTATCTCTCTAGGCTGTTTGAGTGGGCCACCAAAACCCAATCTTTGTCTTCGGTGGCTGGTAAGCTAATGACCTATGGATTAGTTGTAAAATAGCCTAGGCACTAAATGATTATTTACACACTCTTTCTTCAAATACATAAGCTATTGCAGTATGAAGCACTAAGCAGGTTGAAGGATATTATTGTTCATAGAACTTTTAATATTTGAAGAATTGTCTTACCCACAACAGTAGGTGTTAATAGGACAACAGTACAGGTAGTTGTAGCCAGAACCAGCCCCTCTGTGGTGTAGTCACTGAGTCGCTCGCACTCCTGGCCTGCTAGTTCACAAGACACATCTACATAGACACCTTCTTGCCCAACGGATGGCCAGTACCGCACTGTGCCTTCAGGTGAAACACCAATGCAGGATGGCATCTATAGAAAATAAATTTAGAGACCTTACAACTGTGCCAATCATTTTTACATTAAGTTATCATGCTGAAGGTATGGAAGACACATAATAATGACAATATTAATAGATTGTAAAAAATTGAAAATTAACATTTACATAATTGGCAGAAATAAAACAGAGTAAGGATACAATTCATTTCCCCCTTCTTTTGCCCATGGGTATTCACTAAGGGCTATAATTTAAATATAACACCTATGTAAGAGAAGAAAAATTAGAAATAAAATCCAGTATCAACCAGTCTGAACAGCATGATATAGTAGGTCAATTTCTCTTCTATTGTGGAGATCCCAGCAGCGATATGAGTTGGTTAATGATGAGAATCATCATATATTAAAAAAATCATTGTTATAAAATTTCACCTCACTACTGAACACTTATAGGTGATATAAATACCTGAGCACCATCTTCATAGAATACTACTACAAGGTCAGCTTTATGTGCCAAATCTGTTTGGGGTAATGTGAGTTCTCTTGCTATAGTGCTAGTAGGAGCAGGCGAAGCAATCCCAGAGGTGGTAGGAGCGCGGGCCCATGTCACGACGCGCCGGCCGGATACTACCCAACACCAGCCACATGGAGACATCCGAACACTCACATCTCCACTAGCTGTAAATAAATATTAAAATATATCTCTTCCTAAGATATAACTACAAAGGGCATTAGAACGGTCTCAATATTACTTACTGAAGGTAAGTGCCTCTGTAACCATTACAGGTAAGGGCATTCCGTAAGTTTCTATAGTAGTCATTGCTGTTTTATAAACGACATCACCGGTGTGATCACCTGGTGATTGCATGAACTTACTGAAAAAATATTTACAATTATTTCACATGTTATACGAAAGTATATTGTATTTAAATTTAATTAGGTTAGGTACATACTTTTGGTTCTTTTTAGTAGATGTAACGCCCAAAGGCCTCCGCCCAGTGATAGATTGCCTTACCCGAGGTGAGAAAGGGCTTCGCATTGCACCTGGACTACCAAAATCCATTTTTCTAACTAAAATAAATGCAAAATAAACGTAACGCAAACTACACAACCAAATCAAAAATTAAACAATTCAAAATGTCATCAACCAAAAATCAATGAACAGTGTTTCGTTCGCTATAGAGTTCAGTTATACAAAATATTATTTATTAAATCATATCTTAAATTGACCAATCATGTCGAAGTTTTAAGATTTTTTTTATATATCTGACTTAATTAAATAATAAAAATGTATCATAATAAAAAAAAACTACTGAATAAAATTATATTTGTCCAATAAATTAATAATCAGAGCAGTTCTAACAAAAATATTGTAACAAAACGTGGAGGAACTTCGTTTTGAATAATTACTGGATTAAACGTTTGAAAATAATAACGGTTATAAGTATAATATTATAACGTATTATAGAAAATAAATATAACCAGTGGTGAAATATATTATGTTACAATATCCAGACGTCAGTTTTAACGAGATCCAAATGATTCAACAAAGTTCGGCAAACCACTGTACATGTACTAAAGTCAGAATGAACTTCTGAAATTTAAATCAGTTTTTTTTAAATCAGCGTTTTTGCCCGAAAAATTAGAATAAAGAAGATCTAAATGACTAAACTTGCAACACGAGTTGATTTGCACTCGTGGATTTGATCACAAGACTGAGCCATCTCAGTCTGTAATTCTTTAAGAGCTGTTCTTTAAGAAGGGCTATAAGATATAGCCCTTCTTAAAGAACAGCACCAACCTGGTCCACGAATTAAGAAGCTCTTAAGTATTTTCACAATTTGCCAATACTTTGCTGTTCTTAAATGGCTTGTCAATTACATTCTGATCTCGTACAAGCTGTTAATTATCGCATATCTATCTATTGAACCGCCTGCATTCGTACCAATTAGTTGAAGGCTGTTTGTATGAGCTTATAAATCTGGTCAAAAAGTGTTTTAGATTATATTATTCTGCGAATGTAAAACGAAGCATACAGATGTGTACTTGAGTAAACAAGAAAACTGGATATAGAAACGAAGAATCTACATAGCGGTGGGACATATGTACAAGATGGAAGTGGACCGCTCCCGAAAATAAATATAGGTAACCCTACTAGTCCTACTTGTAATGATAGGCTAGAAAAAAAAATCGATTCGTATGAAAAAATATTTTTTTTACAACAATTTTTGAAAGTTTTCCACACACAATCGTATTAAGACAGTGCCTCGTAACGATAATTTCAATAAAAAATACGTAACTTTATTCAGATGAGAAAATACGCAATGTATTCAAAATTCAGATCAGCTGTTCCAGAGGTGATGCCTACATGCTCGCGGTGAATGACCGCGGTATTGAGCCGATACCTAAATGCGCGCGGTCACTTACCGCGCGCGTGCAGGGATCGGCAGAACAGATGTTTTGATTATTGAATACATTGCATTTTTCTTATCTGAGTAAAGTTACGTATTTTTTATGAAATTATTATTACACGGCACTGTCCTAATATGATAAAACTAGCTTCTGCCCGCGACTTCGTCCGCGTGGAATGGTTACTTTGGGCTAACGTTAACTTCAACTCGCGAATTCGTTTACGTAAAAGGTGGAAATACTTTTAAATAATACATACGTTAAAGCTGTTTTAGGTACCTACATGACCCTTTTATTAGTAAGAGTAGAACATTTAACCTTAAGTAAAATAATAATAATAATCTTTATTGAAAACTAAATACATATGACAGTTGACATAGATGTCTTTGCCTCTTGAATTAGGTAATACCTGTGTTTCAAGAGACAGTTCCTTCCCGAAATACATAAATCTTGAACATCAAATTATTTTACAGTAACATACATTATAAATAATGAATATATATATCTTACGTAATAAAGACTAATGATAAAGAAATCTATAATAAATGAATGAATGAGAATTAACGTGTTAGTGAGCGCGCTCACACGTTGTGTGTGTGTGTGTGTGCGTGTGTATGTGTGTGTTGTGCGTTTGTTTGTGTGTGTGTGTGTGGTGTGCGTGTGTTTGTGTGTGTGCGTGTGCATGTGTGTATGTGTGTGTGTGTGTGTGTGGTGTGCGTGTGTTTGTGATGTATTGTGCGTGCATGTATGTGTTTCTTTTTTTTTGTGTGTATTTGTAGTTACGCGAAATAAGTATTTAAAAGTGATTTAAGTTTGCCGTAATCCATATAATGCAATGTAGTACCATATAAAGTAATGCAAGTAAAAGTATTGGGTCTTATCTATACTTTCTATAGATATATACAATGTATGTATATTATACATACATAGATACATTTACGCCTATTTACGATTACACATACTTTTAATGTATATGAAATCGCTGTGTGGTAGCGGCTATGAATACTACCAATCCTCACTTTGCTTGTGGATGTCGTAAAAGACGACTAAGAGCCTTATAACGACTTGGGCCAACTCCAGCTGATGCCGTTTGGTCAACAATTACATTCCCAATTAGAGTTGACGTCTGGCAGGCGGCCGGTCATAAAACTATTGCCAATAACTTTTACAATATGTACTATGAATGAAGAGTACTTATTGTATCGACCCCAAGTAATTGGGATAAGAGTAGGAGAATGATGATGATGATGACCTCTCGTGAACAAATCGCCAATTTGGTCCAGAAAAGGTCTTCCCCTTGTATTCGTCCCATTCACGATTGCTTTATATGTTTGCTTCGTCAACCTCTGCCCACTCATTATTTCTTCCACTTCGTGTCCAACCCACCTCAACATACCAGCGCTCTTTTATAACATTATACCTAATTTTATCTTTCAGACTTACATCACACACGTTACGAAGAGCTGTCAGCTCTACAGCATTTATTCTATTTTCATGTCTTCCCCGCCAAATCTAACTTTCACTGCCATACATGAGGGCAGGCACTAATACTTCCTATACTTATTATTATTATTTAGGATGTGTAAAGCCGACGGAAGGTCATGAGAAGAAAACAAAACTAAAAATGTAGTGTGTGCAGAAGTACTTTGAAATAACATTAGTTTGAGTTTTTTTTTAATATAAAATTATAAGATCCAGTATTTTTATCGTAAATGCGCGCCCAGTACTTGATCATTATTTTGCTGCGATGTTATTTTTAAACTGCGATATTTCCTAAGATATTCATTGAAATCAAAAATGTAAAGAGCAATTTTGTTTTAAATTAAATACTTGTGATGAATAACTCATTTATTTGGATAAGGATTAATATTATGTTTATAAAAACACCTTCGAAAATATCACATTATTTTAAAACAAATTTGATTAGCATAAAAAAGGTTATAGTGAGCCAATCTTAAAAGATAGACATATGCTGTTGCGGACTTTTATTTAGAACTTTGAAAGGGGAACAATTATGTAGTACATAATTTTTGCGCAACTTTAACCGTTTACGCAGCGAAAGCTCTCAAAAGGAAACATAAACCCGATTTTTACACATTCATCATTGTTGCTCTGCTCCTATTGGTCGCAGCGTAATGTTATATAGCCTAAAGCCTTCCTCTATAAATGGACTATCCAACAAAAAAAGAATTTTTCAAATCGGACCAGTAGTTCCTGAGATTAGCGCGTTTAAACAAACAAACAAACAAACAAACAAACTCTTCCGCTTTATAATATTAGTATAGATGTAGAAAAACGCAAAAACGGCTGCATATTTTTTTTTTCTCATCCGAATCGATTTTTTTTCTAGCCTATCATTACAAGTAAGTCTAGTAGAGTTACCTGTCTTTATTTTCGGGAGCGGTCCACTTCCATCCTGTATATAAGCTGAGATGAAAATATTTTTTGGACAAGATAAAATTTAATCTTTATACTGATTGAATAATTTAGACTAATTCAGGTTCATTGTGGCCACTACTTGCCCTTTACAGCTCTTTTGATTAATCTCATACTTTCTATAATTTTAAATTAGATTTCAATACAATTATTCAGCCTTTTATTATCTACGGCTGAACATAGACTTACTTTATATAAAGCTACATGATACGGCTATTATTTGGTATGATTAGTATTATAATCATCAGCAAGTGGGTTGGCGATTGAAGAAGGGCTTAATACGTTAGCCAGTAGAGCGCTTCTGCCCGTTCTCTTAATGATCCCTCCACCAATCAGTGATACACACATACATACATATCATCACGCCATATCCCTTGCAGGGTAGGCAGAGAGAACAGAGTGCTAGAGAACTCCATCTCTGCATACTTCACTCGCTTCCTCAACATTCATAATTCTCTTCATACACGCTCGCCGGTTTCGGAGACTCTTGACTCCACCTTCCTTCAGTACCTGACCGATCTGGTCTAGGTAGGTTAGTCTCGGTCTCCCTCGGTATCTACATCCTTCCACTTTCGCGTTGTATATCTTCTTAACCAGACGTTCGTTCGGCATTCTTTCCACATGTCCGAACCATCGGAGCATTCCCTTTCGCATCTTTACACCAATACTCTCTTTCATACCTACTCGCTCTCGCTCAGTCACCTATCAGTGATGCTAGGGGTAAATAAGAATTAGGGATAGTTGTAACCTTATCCTGTCGCCACGGACTTATATATATATATATATATATATATATATATATATTTCTCAGAATTTACGAATTATAAGAGAGCCCGGACATCAAAAACTTTTTAATAATAAAAAAAGTTTTTAATAATAATCAAGCATGTTAAAGCTTTTTAAAATAAAAGTTTTTAATAATAATCAAGCATGTTAAATGCTAAATTTCAGTAATTTGATCAAAAATTGAGTTGAGATGAGGTGAAAAAATATTTGGCATTGCATTATGAAATTGAATAATTTCTTTCACACCACATTTCGTATATTATATAATTATTTGGTTTATCTATCTTTTGTGAACGTGTAAATGCAATTCACTTGTGATTAAACGCATTACAAGTCTAATGGACTTCAAAATATTTTATTATATTGCGTTAAGTTAATAGTCTGTTATAATATTTAATACACATCTCTACAATGAAAAATCTGACATTTATTGTATGTCGACTTCCCTAAGTTGACAATATCAGAACTTTTAACTTACGGATTTTTAACGGCCGGTACTGGTTGATTAATGCTATTTCTAATGGAATAGATACAGTGTTATCATAATATCTGGTTCAGAGAAGTTTATGGATTGCTTATTCGGTACTAACCAAAATGTACATCAAGTCCATTGTTTTGGATGGTTTTAAATCGTATGGGCATCGTGTGGAGATTACAGGGTTTGATCCTGAATTTAATGCTATCACTGGATTGAACGGTACTGGCAAATCAAATATACTGGACTCTATATGTTTCGTTTTAGGTATTACGAATTTATCAAATGTAAGTAGTATTTGTTTGTTTGTAAACATTTCTATTTGGTTACTCGATATCCCGCCAATATTATTTTTAGGCATATTTAGAACTGAGAGTCTTAGAATATTTTTAAAGTAGTTTTATGCATTGGTTTAGTTTTGTTAACGCTAATTTACAGAAAAGCATTTTGTAATCCAATTACAGTTTGAAGATGATATTTTTTTTTCAAACACTAGACTTATTTACTATTAAAATATTTTTACTTATAATAATTATGAGGCTGGTAACTTACGCTTTGTGGTTTATTTAATTTGAAAATATTATATGTTGGTTTTTAGGTGCGTGCAGGCAGTCTACAAGAGTTGATATACAAGCATGGGCAAGCTGGCATTACAAAGGCTACAGTCAGTATTACATTTGATAATAGAGATAAAAGACAGTGCCCTATAGGCTATGAAAATCAAGATCAAATCACTGTTACTAGACAGGTAAGATGCTTCTATATCCACTATTTATATAAGTAATGTAGCTTTATTTTTGTCAATGTGTTGATGCAGTAAGAATACTATGTCCGCCACTCATCCACCCCCCTCATGTATAACCCAAAGAGGGTTAATGTCAGGCAGGCGGCTGGCCATGAAACAACTGTCAATAACTTTGCAATTTGTTCAACAAAAGAGGAGTATATATTGCATCAACTCTAGGTAATTAGTATAAGAGCAAGATAATGATGATGATGACTCAAAAATATGTTTAATATTCTAGTTTAATAAAAAAAAATATAAAGAATTTATTAGGTAAATTTGTTTTTATTAATATCATCATCGTCTCAGCTCATACATGTCCCACTGTTGGGCTCGCGCTTCCTCCATAATGGGAGGGAAATTGACCTATAGTAGGTCAATTTCCCTCCCATTATGGAGGACCTCACTGGTCAGACATGCTGGTATAGTGTTTTCTTTCAAGTTTTCCCTTTCTTGTATAGATGCTAAATGCATTTTATATGCCTTAGATGTCTCTTACGATCACCCACGGGCAAGATAAGGAGAGGTGAATTGTATTCTTACTCCATCACCACACGGATGGATTATATTTATTAATATATAGTAGAATGAAAAATTATTAATTGTGGTTGTCAGCAATTTTTGTGTAACTGAACTATTGGTATCCATTTTTTCTGATTTTACTGTTACAGTTTCACCCATAATAAATTATGTATTGATTTAATTATATAACAAAAATGTTTAATAGATTTCATTATATGTATTTTGCTAACATAATTTTATATTTTTAGGTAGTGATGGGTGGTAAGAACAAGTACATGATTAACGGTATAAATGTGCAGAACAAGCGTGTGAGTGATTTGTTCTGTTCAGTACAGTTGAATGTGAACAACCCACACTTTCTGATCATGCAGGGGCGTATCACTAAAGTATTAAATATGAAACCACCCGAGGTAAGTACTATTATTTTAAAATTTTGACTATTGTAAAATTATTTGTATGGCGTGCACCTTGGAAATCTTACGACATGACAATGTCACATAACTGGAGTACTGAATTGGTAATGATGACTTACTCATTCTCTCTGTAATTTGTTCCAGATTTTGTCAATGGTGGAGGAGGCTGCAGGTACAAGGATGTATGAGGCCAAAAAACAAGTTGCCATGAAAACTATTGAGAAGAAAGATGCCAAACTCAGAGAACTTAATGATGTAAGATTAAGTTATATATTAATATTATTTTCTATAGATAACTACTAATTGCAAGTTCTGCAATGAATTTATTGAATTTGAGCTATGTCTAATGAGTTGAAGATGTATTATTTATTTACGAAAACACAACAACCTCTACTAAAGAAATAAACCTTGTATTTTGGGGGACTTTACAAACACATAGACAATAATTGTGTTGTCTTGTAAGGTAATCAAATCTGCGGCACTAGGTGAATCAATATCTTAATCATTATTTACGGTAACTCTGCAAATAAAATAATGCAAATTGCAATTCCAAGTATTGCAACTGGTTTAGAATACAAATATGCCACCCCTTAATTGTCTGTGGGAGTTGAAAAATCACATAAAGGTCTGACTTTGAGAATGAGCAGTAGCTCCTGGGAATATATATAACACCTTACTGTGATTTGCAAAGCTTGCCAATTCTAACACTCCTGAAGCGATTGATTTGTGAGAGAGGTGTACATCCATTAAAAGATAGTTAAATGCTGAATGATGATGAAATTATCAATAATATATTTCGTTTCAGATTATAAAAGAAGACATAGCACCAAAGTTGCAGAAACTACAAGACGAGAGGGCCCAGTTCCAGGAATATCAGAAAGTTGTCAGAGAACTGGAGAATCTCACTAGACTTTATATAGCATATAAGTAAGTGTAATAATGTTTTACTGACATTTAGTCATTGTGCATTAGTACTTTCTTCATATTATATCATATATCATGTTATATTTGTAAAGGAAATGTTTCCATCCATCCATCCATCAGTCCATAAATGTCCACTTTTGGACATTGGCCTCCCCACGAGAATGCCATTCGCAAAGGGCCTGTGCCACCTGCATCTAACGGTTTCCTGCGACCTTGACAATGTTATCAGTCCACCGAGTCGACGTCACGACCCCCCGGTCGTCCTACGCTACGTCGTCCGATTCGTGGTCGCCACTCGAGAACCTTTCTTCCCGAACGGTTGTCGGTCGAATACTGTTCACAATAAATACATACTTCATAATGTAATAAATATTTTCAATAAGATATATTTTATTTTTCCATGTGGTGACAGATTAAGAATACAATTTATCTAATATACTATTTTACCCGTGGGTGATCTTAAGTGACGGCTAAGGTATATAAAAAGCAATATCACATCTATGCAAGAGAAGGAAAACTAAAACAAAATAAATCCACACATCTGACCGTCGCGCGTCGTGGTACAGTAGGTCAATTTCGCTCCCATTATAAAAAGCTACACAGCTTTAATTGAAGTTTTATTAAAGTTAAGTTCAGTACAAGTAAGGTAATAATTAGTTGTATGCGCGATGTGTGTTGCGGTTGCCGTATAGCTTTGCACTGGTCAGTTACATAGCAATTAAAAACTGTTTTTCAAAGATGCCAAAGAAGTATAACTTCTCTCTCGCGTACATAAGTACACACACTCATTTCTTTTTTTATTGTACCAGGTATGTAACTGCAGAACAAAACGCCAAAGAAGCTGAGAACAAAGTAACAGATGTACAAAATGAAATTAAGACTAAGAAGGAGAACATCAAGAACAATAAGAAGGAAACTGAAGAGCTAGAGAAACAGGTGGCTGAGCTCAACAAAAAGTTGGACGAGGTATGGTTTTTAATTCGTATTAGGATTTGTCACTATTAACTAGAGGTGGTAATAATTCACTAAGGCATAGCCAAAACCACCAAGCCATCGACTTTAATTAATCGGTTTTGGCTCAACGGTTCTGGTACAATAAGTTATAGCACCCCACCCCGCTTTATTGACGCCCCAGGAGGTTTGAGTTGAATTAAGTTTACTAAGATATGACTGCACCACCTTTGGAGGACAAACATGAGTCTTCTGCAAAGGGACGATAGATTGACGGACTATAGCGCGATGGCATGATGGGGTTTTTTATAACAAATTAGCTATCACACACTAATGTGTGTAGCATTGTCTCTTATCTTAGATAAATCTGATAGAACTTCTGTATAAATGCGTTAAACGCCAATTAACGTTGGTAAGCGCTAAATAAACGTGCCAAAGGTTGATTGAATGCACTAAATGCCAATTAAAGCTATTAAACGTGCTATCGGGAAATAGAGTGAACGGAGCGTTGGGGCAACTTCTCGGTAGCCACCACCTCAGCCAGAAGGCACGTGTAGCAATACCTAACGCAATACTTGTCCCAACATTACTGTATGGAAGCGAGAGTTGGGTATGCAGAAAAGAGTATGAAAGTAAAATTAATGCGGTCGAAATGCGTTCTCTGCGGAAAATCTGTGGAGTTAGGCTGACCGACCGCATTCGTAACGACGACGTAAGAGAGCGAGTAGGTATGAAAGAGAGTATTGGTGTAAAGATGCGAAAGGGAATGCTCCGATGGTTCGGACATGTGGAAAGAATGCCGAACGAACGTCTGGTTAAGAAGATATACAATGCGAAAGTGGAAGGATGTAGGTACCGGGGGAGACCGAGACACACCTACCTAGACCAGATCGGTCATGTACTGAAGGAAGGTGGAGTTAAGAGTCTCCGAAACCGGCGAGCGTGTATGAAGAGAATTATGAATGTTGAGGAAGCGAGTGAAGTATGCAAAGATAGAGTTCTCTGGCACTCTGTTCTCTCTGCCTACCCTGCAAGGGATATGGCGTGATAATATGTATGTAATTATTGGCAGTAAGCAATAGATTATTGCCAATACTTTAAGTTAAGTTACATACATATCCTGTATGTATAGATGTATGAATAACCAAAGTCAACACTATATGTTCAGGAGAGTGGTAATGTGCTCAAAGAGCTGGAGTGTGAGCTGCACTCGCTGGAGAAAGTGGAAGCCGGCGCTTCCTCGGGCCTCAAGGGTAGTCGTGACGCGCTTACGTCACACGACAAGCGATCTCGCCTGCTGCAGCGCGCGCTGGTAGATGATGAGGCAGCTCTTCAAGCGAAGGTTGCAGCACTTGAACAGGTACTCTTTCATTCTTTTTTTTATTGCTTATAGTGAACAATGATAAATAAACAGTGTGATAAACGACAGAACAGTGTGATAAACGAGCAAGCAGCACAGAAGTAGAAGAAAGAGAGAAGAAAGAAGTGCTGCTTGCTCGTGATGCTTGTGCTCGTGCTCGCTTGATGGTACGTGTTATTGCCGCCCATGGATCTTTGCAATACTAAGGGTATAGGTAGGCCGCTGCCTGTCATTACAAACCCTAAACCCACCCATTTGGACTTCCGGCCCTCTTGCTCACCGAACGAAGCGCAATAGCACATGGCCATTACTCAGACGGCGATCTTCTGCTAAGGGTGGCTGGACGGACCGGCTCCGCGGCTGTAGATAGAAAACTGTCAATAGTGTGGTCCACTAAGTATTCTATTCCTTTTTACTTAATTAACTGACGTTTTGAAAGATATCATGAAAACATATATTTATCATTAGGTTACTCTCTTTAGATCTGTGAGAGAGAGAGAGAGCGTAAAAGACCACTAGAGAAGGAAAATCGAATGGAAATAATATTCTATCTATACCAACACATCTGACCAGCAAGGTATAGTAAGTCAATTCTCGTCATATTTGAAGGAGGTTCGAACTCATCAGTGAGAGTG
The DNA here is from genome assembly GCA_905163515.2 of Lymantria monacha. Classification (NCBI taxonomy): domain Eukaryota; kingdom Metazoa; phylum Arthropoda; class Insecta; order Lepidoptera; family Erebidae; genus Lymantria; species Lymantria monacha. The sequence continues at coordinate 627,967 of LR991100.1, forward strand.
ATAATGATGATGACGATGTATATTATGTTAGAGACACGGTGAACCTACAAAATGGCTAAGGGGTCATGAAGAGAATGGGCAACAGTACTTTACTGGGAAGCTGGTAATACCAACTATGACCGCTGACCACTCTCTGAGTGGTGATTGTAACATTATTATCCCTTCGTAGGGATGCTTATTAGTCCCGTCAAGATACGTTTTTGTGCTTGCAAAAGGTCGTGTAGTCGCGAATTTTTGATATGTTATTAGGACCCAAATGAATATAAAAATACACAATTTGCAACTTCCAAAGTGCTGTGCTAAAGGTAGGGTGACCATAAAACCATAAAATTTTTGGACTTTTTTCAGATTTTGTTAAATATCTTAGTGGAAGAAGGGTCTGATATGTTTGGTTGCTATAAAACATTTAAAGTACACTAAACAAGCTACAATTTGAGACTAAAACCACTTCTATACCGCTATTGGTTCTTGCGATACAGTCCTTCAAACATAGCCAACTTTCTCAAAAAAGTGGATATTTTTCAAAATAGTCACCTATTTTGTGTAATATCTTCTATAATACGCATTTTACGCCAAAACTTACTAACGAAACTGAAGAACATTTAAATAGCTTTTATTTGAGATCAAATTGGTACCTGTAGGACCAGGAGTTCCCTCAAAAACGGCAGATAACCAAAACCAGGGCAAATAACCAATAAGTGGGTTTTGAGGGGTAATACAAATAAACTGCTTTCACGTCTGTCTAACTGACTTCAAAAAACCAAAAGAGGAGTTTATCGATTCTACCTGTGTTTTAAAGATGAAAATCAAAAAGTAACTTTACAGACTCAGGGATGACAGAATCAACATTGTTGAAGAAATCATCCGAGGGAGGATACTGACTAGTATCATACACTTGTATGCGAATATCTTCTACAATGATTTCTGCTGCTGTCTTCACAATTCTCAACTGCTCTTCTTGAACATTGGCTTTTTGTTCTTTGTACCAATTATCATACAAAATTTTCTGGCCACTATTTTTGAAACAGACGATAGAGTCTTTGTTGGAACCCATCTCCACTATGATTAGGTCATCACCAAAACGTTTTTGAAGGTGTTTTTTTTTGCTGTTCTGATATCAGGGATACAATCACACTCAATCTGCTGTATAAGGTTTGTTAAAGAAAACTGGCATTCGTCACGGTTTGCCAATAAGTAATCGTAAACACACTTCATTGCTTCTTCAATATTACTGGCTGGACGATACCTTCTCTTTTTTCCAGAAGCAGTTGCAACTGTTAAAAACAAGATATCGTAGCACAATTTGTGGTACGTCCCATCTGCAGCAACCAGGTCGTCAAAGGCGAGGAGGCGCTCCTCAATAGCCCTTTCCCAATAGTCATTTCGGCGTTTAGCAGCATCTAGAATAGTCTGCCTACTTCCTAACTTCTCAATTGTATGGATCGCATTTCTTCTTGCCAAGGGCAGTTTGTTTTGCTGCTGGAGAAATTCTTCAGTAATGGCATTACCACACAAAAAGCAAATTCCTTTCAAAGTATTAGCCTCCTTAGTTGATGATCTGGTCGATGACGGTTGGGAACCAGAATCTCTTTCTCGGCGAACTGAAGCTTCAACATTATGCAAAGCTGTATATCTCTTTCTGCGTGCATCATGAACGCTGATTTCACTGCAATTGTTGAGGAATTTTGTATTATCTTCGAGACTACGTTTTTGGCTCACCTCAACTAATGTTTTTATTCCTTGATCTTTGACAATTACGACAGGACCTGTGTCGAGGTCCTCACGACACACGAAACACACGCCTGGACGGATATACATCACGCTGCAAATTTCTTAATCTGCTCTAGATAAAGACTTTTACAATACAATTCAATCGTTTGGTGGCTGCTCCCCTGCGTTACCGGATACACAGCCACACATACACCGCATCAATATAGACAACTACAACATAAGCCCGAAGGCATGTTAATTTAGCACTATGGTTAAATTATTTGTTAGTTTGGAAGTTTTAGCCAATATAATATTTAATAGTATATTGTTACCGCCTTCACCGCGTGGAGGTACTCCCAGCTTATGTTTCTTTCTTTTTTAATTGTCGTCTTTGTTTACATTTTTTTTTGCATATTTTATTATTTAGAAAAAAAAAAGAATATTTGTGGCCGTTACGAAAAATATCCACTTTTGGGAATATTTTCGAAGATTTGTATGTTATTTTTCAAATCATCATCATCATCATCACAGCCCATAAACGTCCCACTGTTGGGCTCGCGCCTCCTCCGTAATGGGAGGGATTATAACCTACTATACCGCGCTGGTCAGACGTGTTGGTATAGGGTTTTGTTTTGAGTTTTCCTTCTCTTGCATAGATGTTATATGCATTTTATATCACTTAGTCGTCTCGTACGATCACCCACGGGTAAGATATGGGGTGGTGAATAGTATTCTTACTCCGTCACCACACGGCAAATCATCATCATCATCTTTAAAAAGACGTGAAAACAGTTTTTTTGCTTTGCCTCGTTATCTGCGTTTTTAAGGGATCTGCTGATTAAACAAGTACCAATTTGATCTTAAATGAAAGCTGATTGAATGTACTACAACTTTGTTATAGTAAGTTTTGGTGTGAAATGCGTATTATAGAAGATATTACACAAAATAGGTGAATACTTTAAAAAATAACCACTTTTTTGAAAAAATCGGCTTTGTTTGAAGAACTATCTCAGAAACTAATAATGGTATAGAGCTGGTTTTAGTCTCAAATTGTAGCTTATTTAGTGTACTTTTAATGTTTTATAACAACTAAACATGTCAGACCCTTCCTCCACTAAGATATTCAACAAAATCTGAAAAATGTCCAAAAATTTTATGGTTTTATGGTCACCCTACCGTTAGCACAGCACTTTGGAAGTTGCAAGTTCTGTATTTTTATGTTCATTTGGGCCCTAGCAACATATCAAAAATTCGTGACTACACGACCTTTTGCAAGCACGAAGGTGTTTTTGGGCCTATCTTGACGGGACTATAGTCCCGTCAAGATACGTTTTTGTGCTTGCAAAAGGTCGTGTAGTCGCGAATTTTTGATATGTTATTAGGACCCAAATGAATATAAAAATACACAATTTGCAACTTCCAAAGTGCTGTGCTAAAGGTAGGGTGACCATAAAACCATAAAATTTTTGGACTTTTTTCAGATTTTGTTAAATATCTTAGTGGAAGAAGGGTCTGATATGTTTGGTTGCTATAAAACATTTAAAGTACACTAAACAAGCTACAATTTGAGACTAAAACCACTTCTATACCGCTATTGGTTCTTGCGATACAGTCCTTCAAACATAGCCAACTTTCTCAAAAAAGTGGATATTTTTCAAAATAGTCACCTATTTTGTGTAATATCTTCTATAATACGCATTTTACGCCAAAACTTACTAACGAAACTGAAGAACATTTAAATAGCTTTTATTTGAGATCAAATTGGTACCTGTAGGACCAGGAGTTCCCTCAAAAACGGCAGATAACCAAAACCAGGGCAAATAACCAATAAGTGGGTTTTGAGGGGTAATACAAATAAACTGCTTTCACGTCTGTCTAACTGACTTCAAAAAACCAAAAGAGGAGTTTATCGATTCTACCTGTGTTTTAAAGATGAAAATCAAAAAGTAACTTTACAGACTCAGGGATGACAGAATCAACATTGTTGAAGAAATCATCCGAGGGAGGATACTGACTAGTATCATACACTTGTATGCGAATATCTTCTACAATGATTTCTGCTGCTGTCTTCACAATTCTCAACTGCTCTTCTTGAACATTGGCTTTTTGTTCTTTGTACCAATTATCATACAAAATTTTCTGGCCACTATTTTTGAAACAGACGATAGAGTCTTTGTTGGAACCCATCTCCACTATGATTAGGTCATCACCAAAACGTTTTTGAAGGTGTTTTTTTTTTGCTGTTCTGATATCAGGGATACAATCACACTCAATCTGCTGTATAAGGTTTGTTAAAGAAAACTGGCATTCGTCACGGTTTGCCAATAAGTAATCGTAAACACACTTCATTGCTTCTTCAATATTACTGGCTGGACGATACCTTCTCTTTTTTCCAGAAGCAGTTGCAACTGTTAAAAACAAGATATCGTAGCACAATTTGTGGTACGTCCCATCTGCAGCAACCAGGTCGTCAAAGGCGAGGAGGCGCTCCTCAATAGCCCTTTCCCAATAGTCATTTCGGCGTTTAGCAGCATCTAGAATAGTCTGCCTACTTCCTAACTTCTCAATTGTATGGATCGCATTTCTTCTTGCCAAGGGCAGTTTGTTTTGCTGCTGGAGAAATTCTTCAGTAATGGCATTACCACACAAAAAGCAAATTCCTTTCAAAGTATTAGCCTCCTTAGTTGATGATCTGGTCGATGACGGTTGGGAACCAGAATCTCTTTCTCGGCGAACTGAAGCTTCAACATTATGCAAAGCTGTATATCTCTTTCTGCGTGCATCATGAACGCTGATTTCACTGCAATTGTTGAGGAATTTTGTATTATCTTCGAGACTACGTTTTTGGCTCACCTCAACTAATGTTTTTATTCCTTGATCTTTGACAATTACGACAGGACCTGTGTCGAGGTCCTCACGACACACGAAACACACGCCTGGACGGATATACATCACGCTGCAAATTTCTTAATCTGCTCTAGATAAAGACTTTTACAATACAATTCAATCGTTTGGTGGCTGCTCCCCTGCGTTACCGGATACACAGCCACACATACACCGCATCAATATAGACAACTACAACATAAGCCCGAAGGCATGTTAATTTAGCACTATGGTTAAATTATTTGTTAGTTTGGAAGTTTTAGCCAATATAATATTTAATAGTATATTGTTACCGCCTTCACCGCGTGGAGGTACTCCCAGCTTATGTTTCTTTCTTTTTTAATTGTCGTCTTTGTTTACATTTTTTTTTGCATATTTTATTATTTAGAAAAAAAAAAAGAATATTTGTGGCCGTTACGAAAAATATCCACTTTTGGGAATATTTTCGAAGATTTGTATGTTATTTTTCAAATCATCATCATCATCATCACAGCCCATAAACGTCCCACTGTTGGGCTCGCGCCTCCTCCGTAATGGGAGGGATTATAACCTACTATACCGCGCTGGTCAGACGTGTTGGTATAGGGTTTTGTTTTGAGTTTTCCTTCTCTTGCATAGATGTTATATGCATTTTATATCACTTAGTCGTCTCGTACGATCACCCACGGGTAAGATATGGGGTGGTGAATAGTATTCTTACTCCGTCACCACACGGCAAATCATCATCATCATCTTTAAAAAGACGTGAAAACAGTTTTTTTGCTTTGCCTCGTTATCTGCGTTTTTAAGGGATCTGCTGATTAAACAAGTACCAATTTGATCTTAAATGAAAGCTGATTGAATGTACTACAACTTTGTTATAGTAAGTTTTGGTGTGAAATGCGTATTATAGAAGATATTACACAAAATAGGTGAATACTTTAAAAAATAACCACTTTTTTGAAAAAATCGGCTTTGTTTGAAGAACTGTATCTCAGAAACTAATAATGGTATAGAGCTGGTTTTAGTCTCGAATTGTAGCTTATTTAGTGTACTTTTAATGTTTTATAACAACTAAACATGTCAGACCCTTCCTCCACTAAGATATTCAACAAAATCTGAAAAATGTCCAAAAATTTTATGGTTTTATGGTCACCCTACCGTTAGCACAGCACTTTGGAAGTTGCAAGTTCTGTATTTTTATGTTCATTTGGGCCCTAGCAACATATCAAAAATTCGTGACTACACGACCTTTTGCAAGCACGAAGGTGTTTTTGGGCCTATCTTGACGGGACTATATTGTCAACAAAGGACGTCTAGTGTTTATAGATAGATGCATTTACCATTTGGCAAGTGTGAGACATATTTTACCGAAGACAAGCACACACAAGACTGACTGACTGACTGCACAGATGGCGTAGCGGTTAAGATACCGATATCCGACCTTCCGTACTAATGCCCCGGGTTCGATTCCCACGCAGGACAATACTTTGTGCAATCAATTCACAAAGTGCTGTTTTGAGTCTGGGTGTAATTTGTCTGCGTTAATTGCATATTTGTAAAGTCCCCCGCAAGGATTATTTCCTTAGTGCAGGGTGGCGTCTTAAAAAAAGCATTCAATACCAATGGCGTGCTTTAATGGCGATAGGGTGGCCGCGTAAGGTAGTTTATAGGGTTGCATGCCGTCGTTTCCTCCGCCCGGCGTGGTTTGGGCTAGATGTGATTCGATCATAACTTGTCCTTAAAAAAAGTGATGAAATACTTTTGATGTACAGGTGTCATCAATGTTTGATGATCTAAGGAGTGCAAGCGAGGCGAGCAAAGCAGCTCTAGATGAGGCACAGCAGAGGTTCTTGTCAGTCAGCACTGGGAATGAGGGCACCTCTGAGTCACTGCAAGACCAGCTCATGGGTAAGTTACACTCTATCATAACTATCAGTAACAAAAGAACTAACTTGTCAATTACTTTGTGGGTAAGATGTAATCATATTTTTTTTGATGTTTAGACTTTATGTGCCCAATTGCTGGGCTCGTATCTCTTTCACAATGAAAGAGAAATTGACGTTCCATACGCTAGAATAAAATTTCGTCCGAATCGGTTTTTTTTCTAGCCTATCATTACAAGTAGGACTAGTAGGGTCACCTGTCTTTGTTTTCGGGAGCGGTCCCCTTACACCCTGTATATTTATTCCTTAGTCTCCGTTTATATTATTCAGATAAAAGAAAGGGTCATATATCCTTACTTCATAACCATGTTTTAATTATAGAAAATCTTAAGAATCTTGTTATGTTTAGCCGCCAAAGCGGAAGCTTCAGAGGCGTCAACTCGCATATCACAGAGCACGATGGAGAAGAAACACGTAGAGGAGAGGCTCAAGGCTTTGGAGAAGGAGTTCAACAGCAGCAGTGCACAGTTCAAACGTGACCAGGACAACATCGGTAAACAACAAACGCAATTGGAACAATTACAGGTAGGTAAATTGTGATTTTCTTCTTAGAGGATATCTCAACTTTCAATAAAAAGCTATCGTGTTTTATTGAAATTAAGTAATAATACCACGATATTTTTTAACCTTCCTTAACCTACCATAGATGCTGCAATCAATTATATATTTTATAATTTCAACATATTTTGACACATTTTTTTTTAAATAGTTAAACCCCTACACCTGCACTACGGAACAAATATGTAAGAGAGAAATGTTACTTCACTCAAGCAAATTATTGAGATTTAGTATTTCACATTCTACATTGTTTATGAAAACTTCCTAGTAAAAAGAGATGATCATGGGTGGGACTTGATACCATATCTATGACAAATCCGGCGGCGGATTATTTTTCATTTATTTTCCTTTGGATCCAACCCGCGGCAATCGGCACGGAAGATTGTTACTTAGTCTTCTCTGCCATATATATACAGTCGTAATAGTGTCATGTTCTGTGTACGTGCGGTATTGTTGAGTATTGTAAATCAGTCTGTCACCAGGCACAACTATCGCGGTTGAACTTTAGCGAGGACCGTCAGTCACAGTTGAAGCAGGGGGTACGAACGCTCCAGGCGACAGTGCGCACTCAGCGCGATGCAGTCGAGCGACTAGCACCACGTTTGCAACGCTGTGACTTCAAGTACACACCGCCACAACACAACTTCGATCCTAAGAGGGTCTGCGGTTAGTATAATAGCTAACGTTATTAATTACGCTTTTGTCGTTCATGTAAAATCATTTATGCCACGTTTCTTAAAGTCTTTCTCTGTGATGACGGAATAACGATATAATTCATCACCTTTCTTTTCTATCCACCTTGTTCTTCACATAGGTGTCGTAGAAAACAACTAAAGGGTAACTACGGACGGTACTAGGGTAAGTGTAGCTAACATGTAAGAGCAGTAGAAAATTCTATAGCAATGTATTGGACCAATGTGGTATGATAGCTGAATTTCCCTTCCTTCATAAATAAGGCCCGAGCCTCGAGGTCAGCAGTGGGATGTACAGGAGCTAAGCTGAGCTGATAATGATGAACTTAGACACAGTCTAACAAATCATCCATCACTCACCATCTGTGGTTTTATGAATCTTTTTGAAAGTCTAACAGTACTGAAGAATAAATCCTTCGCTCGCGAGGGATTTATATGCAATTAATTTACACGAATATCCAGTTTCGGAAAAGTCCTGCTTGAAGATCGCAACCACGCCACACGATATAGAAGGTTCTTCGATGATTATGCCATCTGTGCAGTCATATTAACGATTCCTAGTTTCGTATGAGTGAATTGTACTACATATTTGAGTTTTATCTTATTTAATATTGTAAATTATGAGGACTGTCGAGATCTAATTATGTTTATGTATCTAATTATGTATTAAATACTATGCAGGTGTTGATTTGGTTGATATTATTTTACAGGTACTGTATGCAGGTTGATAGATGTGTGCGACCCAATGTACTGCACTGCACTGGAGACAGCAGCGGGCGGACGTGTTAGTGCAATATTTTTTTTTTTATAATTTTTTTTTTTTTATGCTACAACCATGAAACGTCGACGGTCTACGCGTGAATGTGAGCAAAACCAAAATAATGGTCTTTGAAAGAGATGAAGCCAGAACAGATGTAAGAGTAACAATAGGTAATGATGTACTAGAGCAAGTGGATGAATTTGTATATCTTGGATGTGGATTTAGCCGAGATGGACGGTACACCACTGATATAGAGCGAAAAGTGAATGCGGAAAATAGAGTGAACGGAGCGTTGGGGCAACTTCTCGGCAGCCACCACCTCAGCCAGAAGGCACGTGTAGCAATACATAACGCAGTGCTTGTCCCAACATTACTGTATGGAAGCGAGAGTTGGGTATGCAGAAAAGAGTATGAAAGTAAAATTAATGCGGTCGAAATGCGATCTCTTCGGAAAATCTGTGGAGTTAGGCTGACCGACCGCATTCGTAACGACGACGTAAGAGAGCGAGTAGGTATGAAAGAGAGTATTGGTGTAAAGATGCGAAAGGGAATGCTACGATGGTTCGGACATGTGGAAAGAAGCCCGAACGAACGTCTGGTTAACAAGATATACAATGCGAAAGTGGAAGGATGTAGGTACCGAGGGAGACCGAGACTAACCTATCTAGACCAGATCGGTCAGGTACTGAAGGAAGGTGGAGTCAAGAGTCTCCGAAACCGGCGAGCGTGTATGAAGAGAATTATGAATGTTGAGGAAGCGAGTGAAGTATGCAGAGATAGAGTTCTCTGGCACTCTGTTCTCTCTGCCTACCCTGCAAGGGATATGGCGTGATGATATGTAATTTTTTTTTATTGCTTATAGTGGCAAAGGAGCAGACAGCACACCCGATGGTAAGCGTCATTGCCGCTTATGGACCATTGCAATACCAACCAAACCCCAAACCCACCCCAGTTTGGCTTCCTGCTCTCTCGCTCACCGAACGAAGCGCAATAGCACATTGCCATTACTCAGACGTCGATCTTCTGTGAGAGTGTGGTCCTACCCCGGACGGACCGGTCCGCGGCTGTGGACAGAGAACTGTCAAAAGTATGGTCCTACCACTAAAATTTTAGTTGGCAGTTAAACAAATTAAAGAATATCTTTGTAGTGACTGAAGAAGGCACATAATATAACTTGGACACGAAAATGTTATAAATGCCTAATGCAGTAATTAATGAGACATTTCAATAAAGTTTGCAAGAATATGATCATCCATCGGGTGTAATTACAATTTATGAGGATTTCTTTACAGCAACATTCTGTTTGATTCTGGGTTTGAACTTAAGGCACATAGATACGTAATCACTCAAAGTTAGGAACCACTTTCGGTGGTTCGCTGCGTAATAACCGTAATACTGAAGGTTATAGGGCCGCTTGCTTGTCGCCCCGGATATGAGGCCCGGGTTGCGTGGAGACTTACCAGAAAATAGCTTGTCAAACAAAATGGCTACGAGAGCTACGTTCTTGAGCTGGTAGACTATTTTTGTTATATTTAAAAACCCGGTGCTTGATAATATAAAATTTCATCTAATATGAGCCTATGTAGTGAAATTTCAAGTGAAGTTTCGAGTTTACGACTTCATCTAATTCACTATACCGTAATACGAATTGCCTAATGCATCAATGGAGCGGCTGATTCCTATATGAGCTCTTTCAAATGTGTATGTACGCTACGTACTTATGGGCCTCTGACGGCACATGAAGAATAAATGTTATGTGTGCAGTTGTACAACGTGGTGGTCGACAATGAGGTGACGAGCAAGTTGCTGCTACAGCGCGGACAGCTACAGACACGAACCACCATCATACCGCTCAACAAGATCTCCGGGTACGTGATCGACAGGGACACCGTCGCCACCGCGCAGAGAATTGTGAGTCAAATATAAATTAATAATTTTTTGCTTTAAAACGTAAACGCTTTACGGCGGAAGTAACGTTTAATAAAAAAAAAAAGAATAGCAGCCAAGTGCATACTGTTGTGAAACTCTTATGCCAATTTAATAAAATTTGTTTTGTCTTATCTCTTTGGATGAGTGGATAAATTGGTGGGTGGATATGTAGTATTTGTTTTATTAGTTCTTGGAAGAGCGGTCTAAGATTACAATGCGCTAACCTTATTCGATAGTGTCCTAAGCATATAATATTACTCCAAAATAAGGAATTTTCGAATGTTTTTTTTACAAATTTAGAAAGAATTTGAAGGACCTCTTCTCTACTTCTAAATTTGTTGTTGTTGGCTTAAATAACAAATTTCCTTTTGAAATACTATATACTACGCCATTTGACCGACTGCACCTATTGTGCTGGTTTCCTGGGTTCGATTCCCACGCAGAAGAGTATTTTGTGCGATCTACTAATTATTATGCGGGAAATAGAGTGAACGGAGCGTTGGGGCAACTTCTCGGTAGCCACCACCTCAGTCAGAAGGCACGTGTAGCAATACATAACGCAGTGCTTGTCCCAACATTACTGTATGCAAGCGAGAGTTGGGTATGCAGAAAAGAGTATGAAAGTAAAATTAATGCGGTCGAAATGCGATCTCTGCGGCAAATCTGTGGAGTTAGGCTGACCGACCGCATTCGTAACGACGACGTAAGAGAGCGAGTAGGTATGAAAGAGAGTATTGGTGTAAAGATGCGAAAGGGAATGCTACGATGGTTCGGACGTGTGGAAAGAAGGCCGAACGAACGTCTGGTTAAGAAGATATACAATGCGAAAGTGGAAGGATGTAGGTACCGGGGGAGACCGAGACTAACCTACCTAGACCAGATCGGTCATGTACTGAAGGAAGGTGGAGTCAAGAGTTTCCGAAACCGGCGAGCGTGTATGAAGAGAGTTATGAATGTTGAGGAAGCGAGTGAAGTATGCAAAGATAGAGTTCTCTGGCATTCTGTTACCGCTGCCTACCCTGCAAGGGATATGGCGTGATGATATGTATGTATTGTATGTACTAATTATTATTCTGAATGTAGAAGTAATCTGTGTCCGTTAATTGTATGTTTGTAAATTTTGTTGTCTTACGAAAATTATTTGCTTAACTCCGGTTATCAGCAAAAAAAAACACTATGATTGATGATGTATGTGCATTCAGGGTGGAGGACCAGAAAATGTACAACTGGCTCTAGATCTGATAAAGTTCGAGAGTCACCTGCGACCGGCTATGGAGTGGGTGTTCGGCGGTACTCTGATATGTCGAGACTTGGAGACGGCCAAGCGGGTAACCTTCCACCCGAGCGTTAGGCGCCGCTGTGTCACGCTCGACGGCGACGTGTTCGACCCATCAGGCACGCTGTCTGGTGGTGCTAGGGTTAAGGTAACAAATATATCTATTATGACAATATATTTAAACTTAACAGATCTAATAAGGTACCACCACATCAAGACACGGCCATATTGTGAAAGATCTGGCAACAGATCTCTTTGCTTTGCCTTATAGTTGAGCTTGCTTGTGTGTTCATATCTTACCCCTAACATGTATTCATTCATTCATTCATATCATCACGTCATATCCCTTGCGGGGTAGGCAGAGAGAACAGAGCGTCAACGGATTCTTTGCACATTCTACATGCTAATCCGACAGTCGACGCCCTGCTCTCCTCGACTCGCCAGATTGGGCAAAGTGTGATGGGTGGCGGACCCCTATGTATTATATTCGAAATTGTTTGTCAGGGTGGTTCAGTGCTCGTGCAGTTGCAAGAGCTGAAACAGTTGGAGCAGCAGCTGCAAACGTCCGAAGCTCAACTGTCGCAGAACGTTGCCGAGCTCAATTCTATGCAGAATGCAGCCGAGAATTACACCAGCTTGCAGCAGAAGTATGTATTATATTTCTATAAGGGTTAATGATTCTCTTTGTGATGATTACTCTAGATCTCTGCTTGCATTAGCTACCTGGAACGGGCTCTATATACCCAATGTGATTAAGAGCTGCGTGATGGCTGCTCTACTAGTAGAGCGGCACTCGCTCACAAGTTAATTAGTTAACTTGTGAGCGAGTGCCGCTTTTGGGACATAGTCCAGCCATAATCTTTATACATTATTGTCTTAAAATAAGAAATATATCCTAATCGTTGTGTGACGCGAATGCTCTTAGGTACGAGGTGATGTCCCACGAGCTGGAGGTGGTGAAGGCGCGACTGGCGACCACCACCACGGCGCAACTTCACTCCGAAATTGAGAGCCTGCGAGCACAGGTATATTATTGAATACGTGTCATATTAAATAGCTATTTGCACTGACTCTAATATTAATGAACATATAAAATGTGAATGATGTTATTGTAAATACGCGTGATAGCAGTTTTTATGACAGTAGCGGTTGCCTAGTAAAAGCAACCAATAGTATTCTATAGTTAAAGGAATTCTATTGATATACTTTCCATTTATCATAACATTGTGCATAGGTATCAGAGTTGAGTGCGGCGGTTGAGCGCGACAGGGGGACGCAGAAGGAGACCGCGGCGCGCGCCAGAGACCTGGAGGCCAAGGTCAAGGACATCAAGGGGCACAGGGAAAGGTGAGCACACACATTGTCGTCTCTGTAAAATGTGTATTTACCTTTTTATTATTTGATATAGCAGCTGCATGTGTGTTTCATTGTTGTAATTACATTATGAGAGTTCCATCCATCTACATCAACTTAACGACGTCCATTATTGCTGGGAGGTCTTTCTAAGTAAGTTAATGCCATAATGACCACTGCCTGCATTATATTGTAATTTATTTCATCATTCTTTTACTCTTATCCCAATTATTTGGGGTCGATACAATATATACTCTTATTTCATAGTACATATTGTAAAAGTTATTGGAAATAGTATTATGACCGGCCGCCTGCCAGACGTCAACCCTTCTTGGAAATGTAATTGTTGACAAACGGCATCAGATGAAGTTGGCCCAGGTCGTTATAAGACCCTTAGTCGTCTTTTACGACATCCACGAGCAAATTAAGGTTTGGTAGTATTCGTAGCCGCAGCTATATTGTAATTTATTTATTGTAATATAATTATGGCTTTAGTAAAAAACGAGGTTGCGAGCCTAAACATGACTTCGCTCTGACTATGGAGTGGGATTTACAACCCAACTGTGTGGTTGTGGAATAACCACAATGGGAAGGACCTGCCATACCTAATATATTGACCTAAAATTTTGATTTAATTTTGTTTTCTCCTTCAGCAATGTTATCTGCTTGTTCAGGCATTCTCTATGACACTGGCAGGAAGGAAATGATGAGACATTATCTTTATAACTCGTTACCATACGAATTAGTCGCAATGCATGCTCATCGCCGAATTAAAACATTTCTCCTGCAGGGAGTACAAAAAAGCGGAAGAAGCACTGAAAAAAGCGAAAAAAGAAGCAGAACATCACGGCAACTCGTGGAAGCAGAGGGAACAAGATCTGGAGACGCTAAAGTTGGAGGTGCAAGAGTTACAGAACTCCGTGGCGACCAGTCGGCAGCAACTGGAAGATACGAGCACTGCCGCTGAGGAACTGAAGCAAGCGTTAGAAACTGCAAAGGAGGAACACGCCACAGCTTCGGTTAGTGGTGTTCAAATGGTGTCTTGAATCTCTTCACAATGGGAGGGCAATTAACTTATTATATTGGTTCTGACCAGTCCCAACCCGTCTGTGGGTTAGTGTTTTTTCAACTTTTCCCTTTTGTTGTGGTGTTATCTGCTAACTCGTCTACCTCGTCATCTTTTACGATATCTATAGGATAGGAATCGATGGTGAATTGTATCGTAGATCCATCACCACAAGGAAAAATATATACAGAGCTAAACGTGTTTTAATTTTCACACCATTGTAATTTTTCTTTCACAATTATTGGCTAAATGAAAATAGTCTTTTTTTACTGATTAATGTGGCAAGCGAGCAAGTAGCACACCTGATGGACTTTGTCATAGACTTTTGCAATACCGTGTACAGAGAAGCTGCCAACCATCCAAAACCCACATAGAAACTTAGGCTGCCGCTTCTATCACTCACCAAACGAAGTGCAACAGCACATTGCCATTACTCAGACGCTTTAAGTCTCTGCGAGAGTGTGGTACGCCCGGAACGGACCGGCCCGCGGCTGTAGACAGGCAAATGTTAACAGTGGGACCCTAACACATCGAGATTATTTTTTTTTTTTTTGTGTCTTAGTTGTTAGCCTCAGATGGCTATGACAACTTTACCCGGACTGTGGGTGAGCGCTGAGGGCTCTCAACCCGTCGATTATTATTATTATTACATATTTACTTTTATTATTAATTACATATCAAAATTAAAGTTTATATATCGGTAAATTTGCGATTTAAGAATACATTGTTTTACCACATTACTGTTTGAGTTGTAAAAAAAAAAACAGATTTAGGGATCACAAAGAGAACGGCTAGTACCATTCTACTGGCAAGCCATCAGCGATCGTTAACCCGCCTGAAAAACGTTGCTGAAATATTGAACATATTTCGTTTGAAGGCAGTAACAGTATAGTCTGATAGAGGGATGAATGAAAATGTTTGCCGGTTTATCTTGTATTGCTGAACACTTTACAAATATATAATTAATGGGTAGATGGGTATCCTAGCTACTACGATATCTGTACAGTCGAGTCACAGTTATCCTCTAGTCTAGTTAATAGTATTTTCTGTCATAAGTTGTTGGCTATTACAATCTTGTACGTTACAGGAAGCTGTGAAGGAAATGCAAGGTCGTATAAAGCAGCAGAAGGCTGAGATAGCCAGCAGGAACACGGACATAGCCCGGCTTCTGCACAAGAGGGACAAACTGAACAAGAGCAACACGGACGCCGAGCTCAAGATCAAGGAGCTGGACTTCCACATCAAGGAGCTGCAGACAGAGGCAGCCGAGTGCGCCAAGAAGGTGGATTAAAGATTATTTTTATTGTTATTCTAGCAATAAAGCTTAAAAAATAAGCTCAACTGAAATCAGACAATGGAAAAGTCAAACAAGTAACGTGTTATAGATATTTAAAATGTTAATTTGAACTCCATTAACTTCCAGTAGGTGTCATAAGAACCGATTCAATCTTTTTCACTAGGAAAATATGAATGTCTACATATTGTACCGATTTAATACTCGTAACTTTTCAGTTAGAATTACGATAGCACGATTCAATTATTTAAATGGCAATGTAAGTGGGAATTGGTTTATTAAGCATTAACGTTCACGTGCGTCTAAATTATCAGACAATTGGAAAGGATTTTCATTAGATGTGAGTTGAAATCCCACTTGTGACAATTATTTTTCGCACACAAAAACTAAGTTTATAAATAACCTACCACGTTAAATGATAAATCTCAGAAATTTACAAAATGAGTATACTCTATGGATAACTCTTAATCTGATTGCTAAGCGTGCCGATTATGGCCCTATTTCCCTTGGGGGGTCTATAGTTTGTCAGATAGATGGATATAAAAAATGCGTGTCTATTTGTGTGTCAGATAACAGCATTGGAGAACGAACACAATTGGATAGCAGGCGAGCGCGAGTACTTCGGTGCCGCGGGCGGGTTGTACGACTTCGAGGGGAGACAGGCGAACGTGGCGGGCCAGCGGCTGGCGCAACTCACCGAGCGCAAGGACAAACTGGCTCGCGGACTCAATGCTAGAGCGCACACACTACTCGGCAAGGAAGAGGAACAGGTGTGTGCCGAGAACATAATTGGTTCTTCTACTCATTATCGTACATCACAGCTCGTATACGTCCCACTACTGGGCTATAATAACAACGAAATCGACCAACACTATCACACCGATCTAACCCGTGGATGTCGTAAAAATACGATGTCCGCGGATGACGGGCAAATATAAATACACTGCTACTCACTACTGTAGCATTGCTGTGTGATAGCGGCTACGAATACTACCAACCCTTTATTCATGAACGTCGTAAAAGACGACTAAGAGCTTTATAACGACCTGAGCCAATCCCACCTGATGCCGTTTGGTCAACAATTACATTCCCAAGGAGGGTTGACGTCAGATAGGCGGCCGGTCATAAAACTATTGCCAATAACTTTTACAATATGTACTATAAAAGAAGAGTACATATTGTATCGACCCCAAGTAATTCGGATAAGAGTAGGAGAATGATGATGACTCACTACTGTAGCGCAAGTATACTAATAGGTAATGTATTCTTAATATTTACGCGACTGCTTACACATGAAATAAAACAATTTTCATGGACAGCCGAAAAGTCATAATATGTAAATAACATGTGTGACCGGTCGGGTAAAGTAAGTTATTTTTTCCTCTATCGTAGAAGATTTTGAATCTCAATAATGACACGTATATAAGCTGATATGATGATAATTGTTGTAGAAGATACCTAGAAGTATGATATTCACCCATCTGTTTACCGAGTTAAAAATCATATTTTATTAAATAAAAGAAACGAACGTATCCCAATAGGGCTGCCGCAAAAAATATGGTCTTAACTATAATTTATTGAAATTTAAAAAACAAAAATATTTATTTTGTGTGTTACCAGGGCCAAGGGTCGAATTTTTGGTAGCCGGATCGCGGCCGGAGATTCCTAACACCCCTGACCCGCCACCAACAGGCCCGCTACCAAAATGAGCCCGTGGAACAGCGGAACTGTCGTGACTGGGGGCCGTGACTTTTTCTACATCCATATTTATTTTGGGGGGTTAATAATGCCATAATCGCCACGCTTGGCGAGCGGATTGGCGATCGCGGTAGATATTATTAAGTTTCCCGGGAGATAGCCGCTGCCCAATCTCCCGGTGAGACCCTTAGCCGATTTTTACGACTCCCACGGGCAAGTAAGGGGTGACGACCTTTGTATTCTATTCCCGTCGCCACACGGGTAAAAAAATAAAAATATAGCTACTAATATTAATTTATTATAAAAATAATAAATTATAGCCAGGAACATATTTCTTGTGGTAACGTTATTGGAATACGTTCAGAAACATAAAGGGCAATCCTGCATATTAATAGCAATCCTAGTATATTTCGCTAAATATATTTTTTATTGTATAATAATAAATAAGATATTTATTACAATAAATACATATTAAATTTGTAAAAGAAATAATTATATATATATATATATATATATATATATACACGCGGCCTTATTTTTTTTTTGTAGCAACTCTATTGGGTTATGTTTAGTAACGTATTTTATTTGACAATATGATTTTCATCTGGTATTTATGGAGATGGATGAAGGTTGACTTCAAGGGATCATAGACCATTTATACCACACAAACAATATGACAGTCATATAAGTTCAGTAATTGATTAAATTCTGTTGGCACAGTATCAGGACGTGTTGCGCAAGAAGTCAATAGTGGAGGCGGACCGCGCTAAGCTGGTGCAAGTGATGTCCGAACTAGACGACAAAAAGCGTCGCACACTGGTCGGCGCATGCGAACAGGTCAACAAGGACTTCGCCTCGATATTCAGCACGCTACTGCCGGGCGCTCAGGCGAAGCTAACGCCACCGCAAGGTCACACCGTACTCGACGGACTCGAGGTATCATTCACCTTTCATATATACAGCATATCCATATATACACCAGCTTAACTACTGTAGAGCATAGGTTAATGGGAGAATACAATAAAATATCAAAGTCCACACACGCGGCACCCGATCACAAGTTAACTACTAGATCTACCGTCATTTCAACCGCCACGCAAAAGATAATACAATAATCCCAACGCTTATCAAAGGCGGGTTGGTGATCTAATTTAGTGTTATCAGTTGTTGCTCACTTCTCTGCTGTTGCTTTAGTCGAATTTCGCTCCTACGAGATAGTAAGGGGTGACAACAGATTGTTCTTCTCCTGTCACTATACGAAGAACAATGCAATACTATTGCTAATAGTGTAGTGGTAAGTAAATACGTCCTATGCTGAATGAATGACACGGATTCGATATCTGTGCAGCACGATTTTGTATGTAATCCACATGATATTGATTTTATTATGGCAGTTGCGTTTATTGTACGTCTGTGAAGCTAGAACTTTACAATACAAGCACTACAAGGAAGGAAAAAAAGGCAATACAAGAAGTTATTCCTTGGTGTGTGGTATTGTTTAAAAACAATGCTGGTTCCATTATAAATATCTGATACTGTTGGGTGTTAGCGTATTAGTGTTAGTAATATCGGTTTTCCCTCGTTCTGGTTCTATTAACATGCAAAATTCTTTGACGCACTTTATCCACAAATAATTGTACTGATGTTGATAAAATGTGACTTATTACTCAGTGTGAGATGATATATTTAGAAAGTTGTATTAGTACTATATTGTGATTGGCCCATGTCTCAGGTGAAGGTTGGCTTCAATAACACGTGGAAGGATTCTCTGGGCGAGTTGTCCGGCGGGCAGAGGTCGCTGGTGGCGCTGTCTCTGGTCCTGGCCATGTTGCTATTCAAACCGGCGCCGCTGTACATTCTCGACGAGGTGGACGCAGCGCTCGATCTCTCTCACACGCAGAATATTGGTCAGATGTTGAAGGAGCACTTCACACATTCCCAGGTATGCTACTTTATAGAAATAGTGATGGATTAAAAATAATATGTAGTGAGAAGTACCTCTTGTACTTCTTATAGGTACCTAGTATTATTCCTATATTCTTAATTTATCATAAGACGGGTTAAGAATATGCCACCAGAAAAATATGTCACCACCTCTTCCTTTGCCATGGATACTGTAAAAATATTGGTAACAGATAACTCCACTGTAAGAGACAGATAGGTGGAAACAAAGCTGTTTCACCGTATGGCCAGCGTGATGTGGTGGGCTAATATCTCCTATAAGTATATAAGTAAAAAAAAAGTTATATAGCGAGATATCTTCACCTGATAGATTCTGAAAACAATATAGATAACTTATGTCATGCTTTCTCAAAAAGTCTCGTGTCATATATTACAAATCATACATTATAACCATTTCAAGTTGTTGGTAGACTTGGGTTAATTAAATGGTAATCGAACTAGTGGCGCCATCTTTAAAAAACTGGCAAGACCTGAAAACTATCTGAGTGAAAAGTTGGCAACACTATTTTAAACGGAAGTGTTTGACAATTTATATTTTGTGTATGTTGTGTGTGTTGTGATATATGGGGCGCCTACGACATTACGTTGTGAAGTACGATTCATAGTAATTCATTACGAGACGAGCTTTGGTGAAAGTAACACGGAGTCAGAGCCATAGGCTGCCCGAACAAGACCCGATAGATCTACAATATAACGATTGTAACATTTATAATGTATCTTTGTTTCAGTTCATCATAGTGTCGCTGAAGGATGGCATGTTCAATAACGCCAATGTGCTGTTCCGCACCAGGTTCGTGGACGGCATGTCCGCCGTACAACGTACTGTCAACTCGCGGCACTGAACCACTACCCCGTCTGTCGAGCACACGCCTCACCTACCTCCACTGAACTATATTGTACAATTTATTATATATGAAAAACTGGTGTTAACTTAGTATTAAGATATTACAGTGCCAATGGTCCGCTCTAAAGGTGATGAGTGGTCCCAGGGCTAAATATGGACCTCAATCGCATGCGGTTAACCAAAATACTGCCAGCCTATAAATTCTAGTTTGATCACAAAGTTACAACTTTTGAGGTCGCAATATTTAGAATTGTAATATATATTTTAAAACTTTAAAAAATGTTATTTCTTACCTCATATACGTCTCACTTGGTGATTCATTCAACAATTAGTGAGAAATGCATTTATTATATCACGCTGGTCAGACTGGTTGTCTGCGTGTTTGACTCCTCTTGCAGTGACGTTACCTGCTCATATATCGGAGTCGTCTTCTACAATACCCACGAAGAATGGAAGGGATTGGTGATTATTGTATTCTCCGTCACCAGATGGCAATAAAATTTATTAAAAAATATATTTAGCTTAAAAATATATTTAAATACTATATAAAAAATATATTTAAATACTATCATCTTCATAAGTCTCTCAACGTCTATCAAATCAAATCAAATTATTTATTTTGCATAAGCCCCATAGGGGCACTTACATATTGTCAATTTTACATTGTTTTTTTAAATTAAATTTAATTAATTTACCACCGGATCGGAAAGTAGCCACATACTGAGAAGATCCGGTAAGAAACTCAGTGGACTCGTCGTTTTTTTATTTTTTTTTATTATATTTTTTCACGAAAGAGTTTTGAGATAGGCCATAATATTTTCTAATCATAAAACGTCTAAATTATTGTTACAAAATGGAAAGAGAAACTCTTTGGAGATTTCTAATATTTCTAGTACTCATATGTACCTAAAATGATTTCGTAACTCACCTTGCAAAAAAAATGTAGTAGATTGGTTTTATTCTTAGTCGCCGCTTGCAATTCTTCTTCAATTCTCTTAGACACAATAATATCTAATTCCTTGTCGGACTTTGCTTGTAATTTATAATTTCGCCACACTTCGTTCACTAACTTTTGTACATTTTGTACTTTCGTATTTATTAAAACTTTCAAACAATTTTTGGTATAACTTGGATTTGTCTATTTGAAACGACATCTTATTAAACATTAAACTTTAGCTAATGGAATCACCGTTGAAAAATATTAACTTGCTTCGCTATGCTTACAATACGTCTGCTCGCTATAGTATACAAACGAAACTATACACTAGACTTGGGTAGCTCCTGAATGAGAGATACAAATGAACTAGCTCTGTGATCTCAATCTAGCTCACTATTAGCTCAGTAGCTCAGTTAATAGTTCAACGGCTCAATCGGCTCTTTTACTCGCGTCTTCATGTCGTGTGAGCAGTCGGCGACCGAAAGTGTCCGATATATGCCGATCACCGCCGAACAGTAAAAGTATTGAGCACCGATATGCATTGTGACTATTGCGAGCCTAAACGTTATATGTTCAACAAAGAAAAAATGTTTGAAAATAAAAAGTTATATTTAAAAAATTAATATTCATCTTTAAATAACAATATTCAATAATAATAATAGTTATCAGTATAAGCTGTCACTGGACGCAGTCGATTCTGTCAGCCCATATGTATTTAGTGAAAAGCTGTTTTTAACCATTTCAATTACAAACAGACCTTTCAATTTTATTTATTTTTTTATATAAATATATTTTATATCTAATCCTGTGATCACCAATCAAAATGTACATGCTCATGCATATCAAGCTTATCGCTTAATGATCGCGTAGTTCAGAGTTTGAACTATTCAAAAGAGTTAGAGCCGTGAACGAGTTGAAATGAAATGAGCTAACTCAATAAAAGAGCTAGCTCTCTTGATGAGCTAAATGAACTCAAGATATATATGAGCTAAATGAACTAAAGAGTAGACTTGGGTAGCTCCTGAATGAGAGATACAAATGAACTAGCTCTTTGATTTCAATCTAGCTCAGTTAATAGTTCAACGGCTCAATCGGCTCTTTTACTCGCGTCGTCGTGTCGTGCGAGCAGTCGACGACCGAAAGCTCCCGATCTATGCCGATCACCGCCGAACAGAAAAAGTATTGAGCAGGTTCCGATATGCATTGCGAGCCGATTGAGCCGTAGACGGTAAAACTAAACACGATCACTGCGGCCGTACTCCGTACATATAAATATATTTTATATCTCATCCTGCGATCACCATTCAAAATTTACATGCCCATGGACATCAAGGTTATCGCTTCATGATCGCGTAGTTCAGATTTTGAACTATCGCTTCATGATCGCGTAGTTCAGATTTTGAACTATTCAAAAGAGTTAGAGCCGTGAACGAGTTGAAATGAAATGAGCTAACTCAATAAGAGCTAGCTCACTTGATGAGCTAAATGAACTCAGGATATATATGAACTAAGTGAGCTAAAAGAGCTAAAAGAGTGATATAGTTCTTTTGATCAAAAGAGCTATATCTCTCTTTTCTTTTCAGTGAGCCGTTTTTCGCATCGCTACTATACACTGACAGAAAAAAAATTTTGACAAGTGAATAGCGCGCGGTGATTCCCCTATACGGTTCTAAAGCGAGTGCCTAAACATATGCATTATTTGCGGGAATCCCCGAAAATTCGTTTCGTTTTCAAGCAAAGACAATGTGAGGGTTGCCATTCGTGTAAAAAAGTAATTTTACTACCGATGACGTAATCATCATCTAGACTCCCCTACCCCCATGTCATCCAAAATAAGCAATACATAGACTCCCCCGCCCCCACATAGTGCTTACGTAATACTTGAACGGCCCCTTACAATAGTTTGCTCAGTTAGTTGCTCAGACATACGTATACGAGAGGAATGTTCTAAAGATTTACAATTACTTACATTACTGGCTGATTCCTTATCCTTAGAACTAGAATATTGTCATAGCTGCCAATTTTCTTGAAGACAGTTAATTTGTAATTGGAAGTTATGAATGTCACTTTTGTGTTGTGTAGTTTTAATTTCTAACTTACATAAAAATCAAGTTTCTCAATCAGATGTAATCGTTCTCTATTCCATTTAACATTTTTAATGAAAAACTTGTGCTTTTTAACCAGGTTTTGTGTTTTCCTTATATATTTATTTATTCTGACAATTTTCCTAAACTTTTTAATGTATAGTTCCTACCGCACTCAGATACCCCCTCATTGCAAGATGGTAAAAAATCTTCAACTGTGTCAGTTGGTATGAAGGAAATCTCAGGTGCAGCCCAAACCAAGTTTGGAGCACTGGTAATCAGCTCATCAAATAGGCTTTGGTTTAGTGAGGCTGTCATATTACACTTGGCATTTTCAAACTCTTTTATTTGATTAATTATTCGCCTCTTGTAGTTGGTGTTCAAGTGTAGTTATGCGATTAAGACTGTTTATATACTCTAGACTACACTCTTGAACACCATCCACAATAATGTGGAGGCTATCCCGGGCTTGTACAGCCTCACTAAGTTCAGTATGCAGCTGTGTCATTTCTAGTTTTAAGTTTTTGTTAGAATCGGGCAAGTCTAACAGTTCCCTCTCGCTGTCATCTCGTTCTTTGCCTAATTCACTGCATAATTCCTTTGCTGCCTTCAATTCACTCAAAGCCAAATGGAGCTTAGTCTCCTCCTGGCGAGCGAAGGCCTTGCGGGTCAACATTATGTAATGTAATATTAGTTAATATCTTAGAAGCAAATGAGAAATGCAGCAAACACAAAAAGTTAAGGTAAGTAGTAAACGGTTAACTATTAAATTTTGAAAATTAAGTCAATATATATACTACTACAGTACTACTATAATATAGCTACTATGATCACTATTTTAGTAATAAAATAAGTTACCTTATTATGAGACAACGAAAACAGCAGATTACATTACAAATCTAAAACACTCGTAAAAACAACACTGTCACCGGCACTTACGAAATATTTATAAAGTATAGTTTTGGTAACTAACTGGTGTTGGAAAAGCAATTAAACATTAAGTTACTCTTCAAAGAATGCGAAATTGGTAAAAGAGGAATAAGCTAAATTAAATATAAAATTAAAATAAAGTACGAGAGCAAAAACAGACACAGCTGATCGCTCGGTGTTGCCAATGCAAAAAAAAAGGTCTATTATTGGACAAACTATCTTATAAGAGATAATCATAATACCATAATCACATCACTTGGAAAATGAATTGACGATATAGAAAAATTAAGATAAATAGTATATAGGTAATATATTAGTTATATATTGGAGATGAAGCCAGAACAGATGTAAGAGTAACAATAGGTAATGATGTACTAGAGCAAGTGGATGAATTTGTATATCTTGGATGTGGATTTAGCCGAGATGGACGGTACACCACTGATATAGAGCGAAGAGTGAATGCGGGCAATAGAGTGAACGGAGCGTTGGGGCAACTTCTCGGCAGCCACCACCTCAGCCAGAAGGCACGTGTAGCAATACGTAACGCAGTGCTTGTCCCAACATTACTATATGGAAGCGAGAGTTGGGTATGCAGAAAAGAGTATGAAAGTAAAATTAATGCGGTCGAAATGCGATCTCTGCGGAAAATCTGTGGAGTTAGGCTGACCGACCGCTTTCGTAACGACGACGTAAGAGAGCGAGTAGGTATGAAAGAGAGTATTGGTGTAAAGATGCGAAAGGGAATGATGTCCGATGGTTCGGACATGTGGAAAAAATGCCGAACGAACGTCTGGTTAAGAAGATATACAATGCGAAAGTGGAAGGATGTAGGTACCGGGGGAGACCGAGACTAACCTACCTAGACCAGATCGGTCATGTACTGAAGGAAGGTGGAGTCAAGAGTCTCCGAAACCGGCGAGCGTGTATGAAGAGAATTATGAATGTTGAGGAAGCGAGTGAAGTATGCAGAGATAGAGTTCTCTGTCACTCTGTTCTCTCTGCCTACCCTGCAAGGGATATGACGTGATGATATGTATGTATGTATGTATATATTGTATATAAACCTGTGTGGTGGCAGTTATGAATACTACCAACCTTTACATTGTTGGTGAGTGTCGTAAAAGATGACTAAGAGCGTTATATTAATCTGGGCCAACTCCATTTGATGCCGCCTGATCAACAGTTACATTCCTAAAGCAGTTGACGTCAGCCAGGCGACCGGTCATTAAACTATTGCCAAAACTTCGACAATATATACGATGGAAGAAGAATACATATTGTATCGACCTCGAGTAATTGTGATAAGTGCAGAAGAATGATTATGATGATAATATTCATAATTTTGGTCCGAGTGATCAATATGGAATGAAAAATATTTTTATACATATTCTCATATAGTTGTATAAGTTATTATAAATTGTTTATAATTCGATAAAATATACGATTTATTTTTATATAACATTGACGGATTTGCGGACTGTATACACTATCGGCAGTTTTAATATCGATAGTTAACAATAAACTCGATAGTTACAATAGTATCGATATTATTTATAATCTGAAAAATAAGACTATTGATCATATTAGATTAATAGTTATTAACTTTCAGATGTAATGTCATGAATGCCAGTTGATAGCTATTCATAATATTCCTATTATAACAGCGGGACGGTTGGCTTTCGAATAAGTAATTGTCGATAGTCGAAACATTCGTTAATATCAACAGCTGCCTTTTTCAGATCTTCAATAATATTAATGGTACGGTAGATATTAATGTGGCTGGTCAATAATATTGTTAAAATTAACACAACAACCGATATTTTTTTGGTTGTTTATCGATTATGTATCGATAGTCGACTATCGATAAACAACACTAGTATGAATTAAGTGTTGGTACGCTATATGTATTGCTATGAATAAATTTAAGTGAACTGTATGTGAAATTATATGGAATAAATTGTCACATTGTTGGTATTGGATTTATTTTTGTAACTGTGATGCGCTGCGCGCTGCGTCGTCCGATTCGTGGTCGCCACTCGAGAACCTTTTTTCCCCAACGGTTGTCGGTTCGTCGAGCGATGTGGCCTGCCCATTGCCACTTCAACGTGCTAATCCTTAGGGCTATGTCGGTATCTAAGAATAATATAAAGAAATTTACTATAAGAAAACTAAATAAAGTTATACCAAGCCGTCTGACCATTGTGGTAAAGGAGATTAATTTCCATGCTGTTGTGTAGGAAGCTTGAGTCCGACAGTGGGATGTATATTAACTGAGATGATGAAAATTACATAAAATAATACGAGTTTTAGTAGTCTGAGAACTAAGGACTAGCTCTGCTCACAGGTGACATTACTAAACTCTTTTTTTTTGTGGTGGACTAAGGAGGTGTCACGCCCCGCCAAATCGGTCCGGGGCGACGAAAGAGGCGGCGCGCGACTCCATAGACCCACCTTGCAAAGCGCCTCTCTTCGCCATGCGAGCGGACTACCCGTACCCGATCTTTGTCTTCGGTGGCCCGCCCGGCTACTAAGCCCTACCCTCAATTGTCTAAGTATATTATAGCGCTTGTACTAAAGGGCTGCGCTTGTTTACAACTTATTGGCTTAGGTATTTTCTTTTTCGGTATGTGTAGCGGTTACGAATGAAAGATGATTAAGAGCCTTATAACAACCCGGACTAACTCCATCTGATCGCGTTTGGTCAACAGTTACATTCCCAAGGAGGGTTGACGTCAGGCGGCCGGTCATAAAATTATTGACAATAACTTTGCAATATGAAAGAGGAGTACATATTGCGTTGACCACAAATAATAGGGAGCAGGAGAATGATAATGTCAGTTTATTTCGTGTATTCCGCTTAGCATAGGAGGAAAGTGGAGTTTCTTTATCTCCTGTTTTTCTTTTCTAATTAAATTTGTTGCGATCCAAGACAAAAAGATTTCAAGGCCTGGGACTCCATGGGGGTCAAGCGTCGGTGTCTTATGAAGTCCATTGTGCAGCTTGTCTTATAGGTGTGGTACAATAGTAGAAAAGTGTGGTGGGATTAGTCTCTTTAAATAATAAAGGAAAATGATAACCGCTCCACGTAGCTGACGCAAACGAACATTTTTCAGTGAGCTAAGCCCTAAGGAAATTATCCTTGTATTGCGGGGATTTTACAATCATAGCGGTGCGTCCGTTACACACACACGCAGAACGACAATTTGTGGATCACACATTGTATTGTTCTGTATGGAAATCGAACTCATGACACGGGCAAGGTAGGTCAATATCTTAACTACCACCCCATCTGTGTATAATGGGGAAAATCTCAATAAATATCTAAGTGCATACAAATTGCGTTACCACCTTATTGTTTGCCCGCGGACGTCGTGCTTAAAATACTTTTGAGATTTCGAATTTTCAACGTATGACGCGTGTAGAAAATTGTTAAGTATATATTCTTTCAACTATCCATCTGTTTAGCACACCAACACTCACTGTTAGTCTGTTAGACATATGCCTCCCTGTGAAGGAGGGATAAGTTCGTAATCATCACTTGGCATACGAGTTGAACAACCACAATTTATGTTATAAGTTTCACAGAACAATGCTGCCGCCGATTCTAGCGATCCTTTAACCTGCTTTTACGATTTCAACGTCCCAATACATATCTTTTTATGAAATAAATTCTACTTAATTTTTTAATTACATATCACAGTAATTACATTTGCAGGTAAATTAGGGCAAGCGCTTTTGTGTACATATTTGTTGTTTAAGATATATTACTAAAGCAAATAAAGTTATATAGTCAAACATATGTAGGTACAATACAATATAACAACAGAGCCCCGTACACATTTACTAACCAAAAATGATAAACAATGGCAACATTAACAGTAACATAAGCTACATCCGCAGCCCTTTATAATGTTCTAATGTTGTGTTCATTAGCATAAAACGTGGGTACACAGCCGCGACATCTGCCCGCGCGCTCCCCCACCTACGAGTTAGGGACAGACCCCGGACGGTTATTTACGGCAACTCGCGCACTTAGTCCGATCATTTGTTTTAGCGTTCTCTCTGTGCTCAGCAAAGATTCGTTAATAATTATGCTTTGATAAAATATGTACTTAAATCTTTTATTAACGCATAGCTTGTGTTTAATATTTTGTGTTAAGCAAATTATTTGTAATTTCCTTCCTTCTTCCAGCTTTCATCTGTGAGTTTTAAATTGTTTAATAGGCCACTGACTAAGAAAAAAATCTACGAGTTAAAAACAAGCATTTAGTTACTTTATCTATATTTATATTTGAGTAATCATTTTAACTCGTCGTATGTCACATCTCCGACTATTAAATGACTCCTCGCTATCGGTACACGAAGTTCGATGAACCGCTCAGCTGGTTATCTTTTCAGGTACCTCCATCAGTGACCTCACACGGTAAGCCTAACTAAGAAACGGACTAGTTGGTTAGGATAACTATATTAGCCATGAGAGGATTGATATCAAATATAAGTTTTATTAATTTAATTTTTATAATTAAAGGAAAACTGGAAATAAAACCCTGTACCGACCCGTCTTATCAGCGTGGTATAGTAGGTCAATTTCCCTTCTATTATAGAGTCGACTTGAGCCCAACAGTGGAAATTCACCGCTTAAGGATTTATTGTTTAATGCGTTGTTTTTTAATTTAAAATAGATATTCCTATTTTATACGATATTATTTTTTTATATTTATATAATTTTTATTGGAACGAAGTTCCTTATCGCGCGTTGTGAAAGGGGGCTAGACGGAAAAAATTCTTACGAAAAGTTGTCACGACACTTTTTGCTATAGTAAGCTATTGTAAGCTGTGCGGCGTCGCTCGTCGGCTCTCTTATAGAAAGCAAGCCAGATATTTTCATTTCTATTTCGCATTGAACAGTGTGGTGTCGCGACGATTTTTTTTATAGATAGAGTGATTCAAGAGGAAGGTTTATATGTATAATATATGCATAATGTACTAGAGAAACACTGATAATTTTAGAGGTTTCTAATGTGATGTCGTAAATAAACACATTATTTTGCGCTTACATTGCAAACGCTGGCTGAACCCTACGAAATAGATCAAAATAAAGTACTACAGTATTATACAGCTTAAAAAGGCCTACAAAAAAGTCCGCAATGGTATATATCTATCTCTTAAGGATAACATACTATATCCATTTTAATACTTTAAAAAATGTTCTATTATAAAACGGTAATTGAAAAGCTATTTACACAAATACTGTATTAATCCTTATCATTTTAAATACATTAGTTGGCTTGAGCATTTCATGAAGATATTTTTTTTCCTTCAGACCATGCAAATTAAATCAATACCTTAAGAGATATAGCAAAATCAAAATAATGCGCAACGAAATTATTTTTGCACGTGACCGGGCCGCGTGGCCGGCTCGCGTTCGAGCTCGGGGCCGAAAAGTTTTGGTAGTCTAGTGGAATTGTATATCCTATTATTAATATTATAAACGTGAAAGTTTGTAATAATGTATGGATGTGAACATGTTTGTTGCTCTTTCACGTAAAAACTACTAAATGGATTTTGATGAAATTTATAGTAATATAGCTTGCACATCAGAATAACACATAGGCTATAATTTATAAAGATATTTTGCAAATTGGCTAAAATATAACGATAAAAATCGCTTAAGGCAGAAAAAAATTATATAATTAAAATAGAACTTCGTTCCATCCGGGTGTCCCTTGACACCTCCGGTTTTTTTATTTATTGAAGTGAAACTTCAAAATACCGTCACATTTTTCGGTTACGCCGGGAGAGAGAGAGAGAGAGAGAGAGAAAATCATCATAAAAATCAAATACGTATCTCTCAGACAGAACAGACTCGTACAAACGTAATAAGAACTGTAAAAATAATAGTTTTATTTCAAATATTAACACAATTGTTAAAAGCAACTTACTATTAATCTCTATGTAAATTTAAGCTCGTATAAGTCTCATTGCTGGGTTCAAGCTTTCTCTACAATAGGAGAGGAATTGACTTATTTCACTATTAAGCCCATCAGGGACGTATGTAAGCCAAAAGTCCATTCAGGACCAAGACCTGCCGGTAATAGAGGTACACTGGATGATCAGAGGCACCTCACGCCAGCCATTTGACCTAGTAATGGTCGTCCTAAACCTCACCAAAGAGGGAAAGGACATCTTCCGCCTCACCTCGGTGTGCGGTCTATCAGGGATCGCCGTCGAAATCCCGCATCGCAAGGGCATGCTTTCCCAATGCCACCGATGCCAGCTCTACGGCCACTCCGCGTGCAACTGCCACGCGAAGCCCCGGTGCGTTAAGTGCCTGGAGGACCACGCAACGGCAGATTGCTCAAGGCCAAAAGCTAATGACCCCATTAAGAGCACGACACCACCGTCGTGCGTAATCTGCGGTCAAGTGGGACATGCCGCAAATTACCGTAGCTGCCCACGAGCACCACGACCATTTGTTAGGGGACCACCCCCGCCAAGGTACCCTTCGGTACCACAAGCCCCAACCATACCTTACATCCCAACCAAAAATCCGTGGGTTAAAACTTCCAGCAGGGTGGAGTTCCCACCTCTGCCCTCTCAGACTAAGATTCCCGCACCCGCGATCGCGACACCGTCTTCTAATAATAATACTCCTAAGGCGCCAACCGTAGGGCATAAACAGCCCACCGTGGGCCACCCTAAGCCCCTCAGGGCCCAAAGCTCACACATACGCGACACCCACTCGGGGACTAGATACGGATCTAGACCTAGTGGTTAAATTCGCGTCAATAATAAATCCTGATAAAATCCGCGAAGTCGCAACCGAGGTGCGCAAAAACCAAGGCAATAGCCTCGCGCTTTTAAACATAGCCATTAGGTTCTCGTCCGTTCTAGAGAGCCCAGGTTCCTTCATCGCCTAGTATGGATACGTACACACCATTAGGCACAGTCAAACCACGAACACTCAAGTTAGGGTTTTTTAACGGGGACGGTCTCTCCCGACAGAGAGACAAAATAGGCACACTACTACAAGACCAGCAGCTTGATCTTCTGGTCCAGGAGACCTTTCTCAAGCCCTGTAACAGAGACCCAAAAATTACAAACTACAATGTAGTGCGCAACAATCGGGATTACTCCCGCCTAGGTGGGACCCTCATTTATTATAAAAGGTCGCTGCACTGCATGCCCCTAGAAACCCCAGTCATGATGTACATCGAAGCCTCGGTTTGTATATTGGCCCTTACCAGCCACCAACCACTGATTGTAGCATCAGTATATCTCCCTCCCCCGCGCAACAACGGGAGGAATGCCCTCTTATTGAGCGATCTCAAAGCTCTGCTAGATCTTGGCGACGCTGTGCTTATCGCAGGCGATCTAAATGCCAAAAGTAAGTCGTGGAATAGCTACATGATCAACACCAGAGGCAGGGCCCTTTTTTTTTTTTTTTTTTTTTTTTTTTTTTTTTTTTTGTGGTGGGCCATGGACGTCGCACGCCGCCAAATCGGTCCGGGGTGACAGAAGAGGCGGCGCGCAACCCCATTGACCCACCCTGCAAGCACCTCTACTTCGCCGTGCGAGCGGGCCACCGGTACCCGATCTTTGTCTTCGGTGGCCCGCTCGGCGGTATGCCCTCTCGGGCTCCTCTCCTTCTCCTGTCGACGCCCCGACAGATTTCGCCGTCGAGGCGTCGTCCTCACGCGGTGGCCTCGCGTCGGGTGACCGGACAATTCCCCGGTCCGATCACCCGAAGCCTCGGTTAGGGCGGCATCAGGCGCAGGTATTCGCGCCTGCGCCGCCCCGGCCGCGGGCGGCGGCCCGGGTCACGGGAATCCTCCCGGGCCCGTTCCGCCGCCTCCTTCTGCGAGATGACAGCCTCGCAGAAGGCGGCGACCGCGTCCCAATTCCTGACGCTGTCGACCATCGCCCTTGCGACAGCCGGCAGCGCCAGGTCGGCACCGATAATAGCGACGAGGTCGCGGCGCTGCCCGTCCCAGCCCGAGCATTCCTCGAGCGTATGTTGCGCCGTGTCCTCGTCACTACTGCAATGATGGCAGCCCGGAGTCCATTCCCTGTACACGACCGTGTGCAGGTATTTCCCGAAACACCCATGCCCCGTTAACACCTGCACCAGTCGGAAGGTGAGGACCCCGTGCCGCCGCTCCATCCATTCCATCAGTACGGGCCGGAGGGCCTCGACGGTAGTGACACCGTGTCTAGGCCTCTCCAGCCGCGTAGCCCAACGGGCGATGACTTCTCGGCGGGCGTCCTCGCGCCAGGTGGCTATCTCGTTAAACGATGGGGAGCCACCCTCTTCGCGCATTGAGGCAACCCGCCGGTAGAGGTCGGAGAGCATCTCCGCCTCTAGGTCCCACGGGGGTGTCCCAGCCAATAGGCACGCCGCCTCTGTCGACACCGTGCGGTACCCGCGAATGGCTCTGACCGCCATGGCTCGCTGTGGCCTCCACAGCACCGCCCTGAGCTGGGCGTTCAGAGCCCTCGCCCACACGGGTGCGCCGTACATGACCATTGAGCGGATCACCCCCGCATACAGCCGTCGGCCCTCGAAACTGGGTCCGCCCACATTCGGCATGAGCCGAGAAAGGGCGGACGCCGCGCCGACCAGCCGGGGAGCAATTTGGCGAAAATGCTCCCGGAACCACCATCGCCCGTCGAGCACCAGACCCAAGTACCTCATATGGGCCTGGATACTGATGTGGATGGAGTTGACGACTAACGAGGCGCCGATGGGCAGCCTCACACGGGGCCCATGGAATAGCAGGGCCTCCGTCTTGTTTAGGGCCACCCTGAGCCCCAGCGCCTCGATTCGCCTGACCATCTCCTCGGTGCCGAGAGTGGCCAGGCTCGCCGCCTCTTCGAATGTCCTGCCCCGGGCTGTGACGAGCGTGTCGTCAGCATAGCAAATAACGCTCAGCCCGGGGGGGAGACTCCCTCTCAACGCCCAGTCGTACCCGATGTCCCACAGAGTCGGCCCCAGAACCGACCCCTGCGGAACACCGCACGACATGGGCGTCCGCACAATGTCCCCTGCGGGGCTCGCGTAGAGAACACTGCGCCCCTCCAAATAGTCTGCCACCAGCCGCCTGAGGTACAGGGGCACTCCATGGAACCGGAGCGCCTCCCTAATGCAGCTGAATGGCAGACTATTGAAGGCGTTGGCGATGTCCAACGACACCGCCAACAGCACTCCTTTGCCGGCGACAACCTCCGCGGCCGTCTGCCTCAGGCGTAGCAGGGCCCCGATGGTCGAACGCCCCCTCCGAAACCCAAATTGAGCGTCCGACAGATCGGGCCCCACCTCCTCCAGGTGCCGGACGATGCGGGCAGCGAGGACACGCTCCAGCAGCTTACCCACATCGTCCAGAAGCACAATGGGCCTGTAGGCCGACGGCGAATCCGGGGGCCGTCCCGGCTTTGGCAGGAGAACCAACCTCCCTTCCTTCCAGCACTCAGGGAACTGTCCAGACGTCAGACAAGCGTTGAACAGTCGCCTGAGGCGAGGTTCGAGATGCTCGAGGAGCAACGTCAACACCCGGACTGGGACTCCGTCCGGGCCGGGGGCCGTGGTGGCGGAACGAATCTTCGCCACGGCTGCCCCCACTTCCGACTCCGTCACGGGCGGAACACTCTCGACGGCCTCCCGGTCGTGATCTGGCGAAGCCATGACCGGGGGCGTGTGCTCCGACTGCCGCGGGAACAGCTCCTCGACCACTCTACGAAGGAGGTCGGGCTGGAGGGTCTCGGTGAGGGGGGGCCCCTGCGCGCGAAGCTTATTCAGCGACGCGCGATACGGGCGACCCCAGGGGTCACGGTCGAGACCGTCCAGCATCTCCTGCCAACTTGCGTCCTTAGCGGACCGGATGGCCAGCCGAAAGGCGGTACGCGCACTGCGGTACGCCTCGTAAAGCTGGCCCTCCCGCTCAACATCGCGGCGACGCCGCCGACTGCGGGTGTAGGACCTTCGGGCACTAATGCACGCCGCACGAAGGTCCGCCAGTCTTGGGGACCACCAGTAGACCCCCTGCCTCGGAGGTAGACGCCGCACCCTGGGCATGGCCGCATCGCAGACCTACGTTAGCGCACTGCGGATGCGGACAGCCTCAACGTCCACTCCGTCCGCTGGGGGTGGTGAGGACAGCCACGTGTTCACGATGGCCGCCTCCGCCAGTAGGTCCCTATCCAGCCGCCCCACAGCCCACCGCGGAAATGCGGGAGCCCGGTCCGCCCTGTGACCCCTGCTGGGGTCCCGGAGAGGGGAGACCTCCATCCGGATGTATCGGTGATCCGACAGGGTCTCCGCCTCCTCCAGGACACGCCAGTTCCTCACTCGTGGTGCAACAGCGGGGCTAGCGAACGACAAGTCCACTATCGACCCACCCTGCTGTCGCACACACGTGTTCACTGAGCCTCTGTTTAGGACACAGAGGCCCAGTGACGCCGCCCACTCCACGATCGCCCGCCCGCGATCGTCCGTCATCGGGGACCCCCACGCCGTGGATTTGGCGTTGAAGTCCCCCAGGACCAGGACGAGGCCCGGTGCCAGTCGCCGTATCGAAGCCTCCAAGGTGGTGAGGGAGGCCCCGAAATCGTCCATTCTCCTGTTAGGGGAGAGGTATACACTGTAGAGCGTGACCCCTCCCCAATCCGCCGCGACAAATTCCTCGCCCCTATCCAAGAGGGATAAGGACGGGAAGTGCCGCTGCGTGGAGGTGACGATTGCCGCGGTTCCGTTCCGGCTGACCACCCAATTGGGGCGATCAGGCACGACGTACGGTTCCGCGACTACGGCTGCACCGATCGACCACTCCGCCATGGATTGCAGGAGGAGATCCTGCGCACCGGCGGAGTGGTTGGTGTTGGCCTGCAGGAGGTGAGTGGACTGGGCAGCCATTAATGGGCCGTGTCCATCATCACCTCCTGGCTTGCGGCGGGCGATCGGGCCGCGCTAGGAGCTGGGGCGGCCGGAGTCGAAGGGCCGCTCCGCCCCTTTGGAGCCGAAGCCGGAGGTCTGCACGCCCCAGAGCCCATGCGGTGCTTGGCAGGCTTATTGCCCGCCGCACACGCGGGGCAGTGGGGCGGGGCGGCGCAGGATGCCGCCATGTGCCCAGTCTGACCGCAGCGGAAACAGAGTCCGCCGCAGTCAAAGCAATTAGTGCATGTTGGCCGGGTGTGCCCGACCGCCATGCACTTGAAACACCTGGCAGGCCGGTGCTCCAGCACGATAACTCGCGCTGAGCTCCAGCCCACGAGGAGCCTGCCTGAGTCGGCCAATTGCCTGACCGACTCCACTGGGCACTGCACCCAGGCGGCACCTACGCCGCCCGGACCGGGCCGGATGACGCCAACCCGGACGGTGTCCAGGGGACACCCGGTTTTCAAGGCAATGGCCTCCCGGATGTCTTCCACCGTCACGGAGTCGTCCAGACCCGAAATGCGCATTTCAGCGCACTTCACGGGTCTGGCGATTTTGACGCCACCCTCCTCGGCGAACAGACCTCTCAACTTCGACGCCACGCTATCGGCCGTCCTGGTGCCCTCGGCCCCAGGGAACTCTAAAATTCGAGCCCCTGTCCGGGCCTTGCGGGTCCTGGCTTCAACGCCTCCTATGTCGGAGACGTCGAGCTCCCGGCGGGCTTTCCGCAGAACGGCCTCATAGCTGAGGCCCCTTTCTGCCGCCTCAGGCAGCACAGTGATCACCACTGCGGCTGTCTTCGGCGGCCGGAGCCCCTTGCGCGGCCTTTTCCTCTTCTTCTCGCCTCCTCCGGCTCCTGCCTGGGGAGCGGCGACCTCAGCGGCGCGCTTGGTCGCCGCTCTCCTCCTCTGACCGCGACTTTTCCTGCCGCGCTCAGCCACCTGCCAACCCTGTTCGGGCGCAGCGGGCGTGCCAGGCGCGGAAGGCGCAGTCGCGGGCGCGCTGGTCGTCGCTGGCGGTGTTGATGCTGACGACGACTGCAGTCCGGCAGGAGCCGGTGCCACCTTCTTCTTCTTCATCGCGGGAGCGGGCCCCTTGGACTTGGGCCCAGCCGCGGCCGCGGCGTAGCTACCCCCCACGCGGCCACCCTGACAAGGCAGCGGGGCGGGGGTTGGTGCCGCATATGGCCGTTTGTCCGCGGCCAGAGGCGGCCGGACACGTGGTTCCGGAGGCAGCCTTGCCTCCAGAACGACCAAGCGCGCATCGACCAGTTTGACTACCGAGTCGATGATGGCGCGCAAGGCCTCGTCCGGCACGCCTCCCACCGCGGGCAGCGGGGTCGGTGTTAACGGCTGGGCCGCTATCGGAGCCTGCTCCACGGCGTTTGGTGGGCTGGCGACTGTCGGCGGCGCGCGCTCCGCAGTCGGAGCCGTCTTCGGCGCAGCGGCAACCGTTGGGCGGCCAGCTCCTCGGCGGCCAGTGCTGGCCGGTGACGCGGGTGGCGCAGTCGGCATAAGTCGCGCCATCTGCGCCTTTAACTCGGCCACGTCCTTGGCGAGGAGGCGGTTTTCCCTCCTCACCTCGGCCAGCTCCGACTCTAGGCGGCGGTTCTGGGCCCGCAGGCCTGACACCTCGCCACCAAGGCGGGCGTTTTCGGCCTGCAGGGCCTTCGCGTCCGGGGCGCTACCGCTCGCGCGGGCACCAGCGGCCGCCACTTCGGTGGGAGGGATGCCGGACAACACCTCCAGCACCCTCGCGGCGGCCGCCTCGTCGTCGGTCCGCTTGCGAGCCTCCGCCCCTCTGCGTACTCCGCCGGCTGGGGAATGGGTCGTCCGACCTGACGCCGCGGCCCCTCGCCCTCTGCGAGAGGCCGGAACTTTGGGAGGAGGCATGATGATAGCACTCCCCTCGGAGTCAGCGCCCGAGCTGCCATCCCTGTTCAGGGGGCGCTTCCGCACCTCCGAGGGGAGGGCCTCCTCCCTTGTCGTCGGGGCCGCAGCCGCAAGACGCGGCGACGACCTGGCGGCGGCGGTTTTCTCCGCCGACCCGCTAGCCTCCTTGGACGGCTCTGCGGAACTACCGCCCTCGTCCATTATATCGGCAGATCCATTGCCCTCGTCTCTGGACGGCTCTGCGACACTACTGGCGCCCTCGTCCATTGACGGCTCTGCAGTGGATCTGCCGCCGTCTTCCTCCAGTTTTGCGGTAGCGGCCTCCTCCTTCGCCTTCCGCTCCGCCAAACGCTGCCGGTCCCGTGAGGCACCCTTGCCTGACCAGTTATGCGCCTTCCGCCGCTTCTTCGTCTTCTTTTTGTGGGCCTCTTTCATCTGTGCCGGGCCCTCGGCGGACGCCTCAAGTCCTGAGGACGAGGCGTCGTTGTCAGTTTTACGTTGGCTTGACAAGGCCGTGATGTGGGAATCCTCTGGATTCCCGTCTTGTGTTGATGTAGGTAAAAGAAAATCCATGTTGATTCCCACGAGTATGGGAGAAAAACCGTCGACCCGGGCAGAGATCCCTGTACCCGGGCAAGCCTACATTTACCAACCAGGGGGTCAGCCGGTACCCTGGCTGGAGCGTGCTAGGAACAGAACAGCCCATCTGCCATGCATCCTCTCGCCGCACGCCAGAACTTAGGATTCTGGGTAATTTCCGAATTCGAAGGTCGAATTCTTTATAGAGGTTGTCTTCCTCGCGGTCCGGGCGGTTAAGCCAAGACCCTCGTTCCTGAAACTACGCCTCACGACAATTTGTCTTGAAGCAAGATATCAGGTTTACGATATGTCGGCGGTGGCATAAGCCTGCCCAGCCCTCAAGTTAATGAGTGACCGGGCCCGTCCGAAATTTCGCGTCCTGTACCGTCTACAACTAGAGGGTCAGGAGCGAATTGGGGCTCTACCCATTGCTGGGGAACCCCCCCTCGCGCCAGAAATTCGCTACGGGCGACAATTCAACAGAGGGATCTGGGGGACTGTCGCCCGCACCCAGGGTACACCACGCGGAGGTTTCTGGCATCGTACCCCAGAGGCAGGGCCCTGGAGACTTACGCCGATCAGCTAAGGTTCGACATAATAGCAACTAAGGTTCGACATAATAGCACCTATCGAACCCACGCACTATCCTCACAACGTTGAGCACAGGCCCGACGTGCTAGACATAGCTACTAAAGAACATAAACTTACGTTTATGTTCAATAGAGGTACTTCATGAGCTTAACTCAGACCA
Organism: Lymantria monacha; assembly: GCA_905163515.2. Lineage (NCBI taxonomy): Eukaryota > Metazoa > Arthropoda > Insecta > Lepidoptera > Erebidae > Lymantria > Lymantria monacha. The sequence continues at coordinate 666,020 of LR991100.1, forward strand.
TCGTCCGGTGGTAGTAGATTTCGCCCCCCCGATACGGCCCTTCAGACACCAACCCTCCCACTACCAAAGTGTGTACGGACTGGAACCGACTGAGAGACAAACTCCAGTCCTCCTCGTCAGCACACCTAGACCAAATCCCGACCAATTTAAATACCCAAGAGGACGTTACGTCCGCGATCGATTCCCTCACTAGCCACGTACAATCGTTAGTTAGCGACTGTTCACGGAGGGTGCCAAACACGAGCGATCGTCAATGGCGCCTACCCGCTGACGTCCGTGACTTGCTGAGGTAAAAGAACGCAGCTATAAGAGCTTATGACTGCTTCCCCTGCGAAGAAAACCGCCTTCGAATGCGGTCGTTGCAGAGGGCGGTCAAACAAGCAGTACAAGAAGTTCGGCAAAATAGATGGGATGCCACGCTGCCAAGTGAACTGGTGCCGTCACACCAGGCTTACTGGCATTTAGCCTGTTCTTTCAAAAAGGACATAGTGTCCACCACGCCCCCCCTAACTCGCCCTAACCAGCCACCTGCGTTCGAGTACGAAGAAAAGTCCGAATGCCTGGCAGATAGCCTTGAGCAACAATGTACGTCAAACACTCAATGCAGCAACGCGCGACACACCGAACTCGTAAACAGCGAGGTGGAGCGTCGTACATCGTGTACACCCACCACAAACGTCACCACAGACGAGCCTATCCCACCAGCGACAGTGGATGAGGTCGGAACGATTGTCAAGGGCCTCCTCATCAGGAAATCCTCCGGTTCGGACGGCATATCGAATAGAGTCATAAAACTCTTCCCCCTATCATTACTTATTATTTTAATATCAATAATTAACGCCGCAATGTCCAATTATATATTTCCATATCAATAGAAACAAGCCGTGGTCATTGGAATCCACAAACCCGGCAAGAAACGTACCGAACCGTCCTCTTATAGACCAATTAGCTTACTCAATAGTTTCGCAAAGATCTAAAGATCTATGAACGTGTCATTCTTAGCCGTCTAAGAACACACGCAGAGGCTTACGCCCTTATCCCGCCGATTCAATTCGGTTTTCGCACGCAACACTCTTGCGTTCAGCAAGTACTTCGAATAGTCGAGTATACCAGTGTTAAGCTACAACATTCATTTCACGAGTATGCTTCTATTCGATGTAGAAAAAGCGTTTGACAAAGTCTGGCATAATGGCCTTATTTTCAAACTATTAAAGTTAAATATTCCCCACTACTTAGTTATGATAATCAGAGACTTTCTAGCCAATCCTAGCTTCTGCTACAGGGTAGAAGGTACTCTCTCCGTACCGCACCCACTTAAAGCCAGCGTCCCCCAGGGATCGGTGCTATCTCCAATCTTATTCACGCTGTACACCAGCGATATCCCACAACCGAAGTGCGTGCAAACAGCACTCTTCGCTGACGACACTGCCATCTTCTATACAGGTCGTTCCGTAGAAACAGTAATCAGTAATCTCCAAAGTGCGGCTACCGCCCTAGACAAATGGTCTAGGAAATGGAGAATTACTATCAACCCCACAAAAAGCCAAGCGATCATGTTCCACCGATGGACAGATCACATCCATCCTATGGCTACATTCCCACGTATAACCACGTCAGACCAGTCCATCCCCTGGACTAGGCAAGTCAAATATCTGGGCGTCACCCTTGACAGTCGCCTGACCTTCGGTCCGCACATAAAGCGAGTTCGCGCGCGCGCAGCTTTTGTGCTAGGACGATTACGCAGCTTGTTGCACGCCAAAGCCGGGCTATCTCTCAGTAGTAAAGTTAGATTATACACCGCCTGCATACGCCCCATCATGACGTACGCAAGTGTGGTGGTTACACAAGCGAAACCCTTCAGGTTACACCGTTTACAAGCACTCCAGAATAGGTTCATGCACCGTGCGACGTGAGCACCGTGGTACATGCGCAATGTGGATCTTCACATAGATCTAGGCCTGCCGACCATCAGGCAGTACATGAAGCACTGCTTCAAGTAGCGGCGGGAGCACTGGCTCCCGCCGCTACTTCGACTCTGCCGCCACTCACCTTAACCCCATAGTGGTTAGGGTGAGTGGCGGCACCATCAAAAATATCCGCGATCCGACAACCGCGACTAATCCTCGACAAACCCGACGACGCTATCACGCTCGCCCAGACGGAGGCATACACAGCCCGCGCGGCCCTGACAAATAAATATCCACGATTCCGCCCCCGCCGTCGAGGTCGGAAATCGTACCGTGTTCAAATTATAAACGTGGGAGAACCCACTTTGCCAGCGACCCCCTGAGCTGAGGTCCGTACCCCACAGTGGGTGCCCTCGGGATCGGTCGCTAAACTTTTACGGGTTGAGAGCCCTCAGCGCTCACCCACAGTCTTATTGTTGGTTTGATCAGATACACAATAAGTATTCATAGTGTTTTGCAGGATATTGCAAAAGACAAATTAATATATTCAAAATCACTTACGAAGTTACGAGATGATTGCAAGGTTTAGCTGCTTTCACTTTGGTTTCATATAGACTATAGCTTAAATATAAAAGCAAAAATAAGTTATCTAAATACGTATGAGCCGAGTGTGACTATACAGGTCGTCGTGTGAATAACAAAGCACCAACGAAATGCAATTCCAATGCGACTCTTCATCGCGTGTGAAAATTGTATTACGTGTGCCGTATAAACGTTCGCTCACAACACTTCACACCTGACTCGCGGGAAATAAAACTTTTACCGTTTCAAAGCTGCGGCTTTCATATGTGAAATTGATCGTGCGCGAGTAACTGCAACGATAACTTGTACTATTGCACTGTTACTTATATAAACATTTTATGTATTAACTTGATTATCATACCTTTTTTTTTAGATGTGTTTTGGCAAGCTATGGTCTGGATACACCCCTTTTTATTTTTCCTTTTTTTTTGCGGTCGACTATGGATGTGGTCTCGCCCCGCCAAATCGGTCCGGCGTGACGGAAGAGGCGGCGCCTGACCCCATAGACCCACCATGCAAAACTCCTCTCTTCGCCGTGCGAGCGGGCCACCGGTACCCGATCTTTGTCTTCGGTGGCCCGCTTGGCGGTATGCCCTCTCGGGCTCCTCTCCTGTCGACGCCCCGGCAGCTTTCGCCGTCGAGGCGTCGTCCTCACGCGGTGGCCTCACGTCAGGTGACCGGACAATTCCCCGGTCCGATCACCCGAAGCCTCGGTTAGGGCGGCATCAGGCGCAGGTACTCGCGCCTGCGCCGCCCCGGTCGCGGGCGGCGGCCCGGGTCGTGGGAATCCTCCCGGGCCCGTTCCGCCGCCTCCTTCTGCGAGATGACAGCCTCGCAGAAGGCGGCGACGTCAACTCCATCCACATCAGTATCCAGGCCCATATGAGGTACTTGGGTCTGGTGCTCGACGGGCGATGGTGGTTCCGGGAGCATTTTCGCCAAATTGCTCCCCGGCTGGTCAGCGCGGCGTCCGCCCTTTCTCGGCTCATGCCGAATGTGGGCGGACCCAGTTTCGAGGGCCGACGGCTGTATGCGGGGGTGATCCGCTCAATGGCCATGTACGGCGCACCCGTGTGGGCGAGGGCTCTGAACGCCCAGCTCAGGGCGGTGCTGTGGAGGCCACAGCGAGCCATGGCGGTCAGAGCCATTCGCGGGTACCGCACGGTGTCGACAGAGGCGGCGTGCCTATTGTCCGGGACACCCCCGTGGGACCTAGAGGTGGAGATGCTCTCCGACCTCTACCGGCGGGTTACCTCAATGCGCGAAGAGGGTGGCTCCCCATCGTTTAACAAGATAGCCACCCGGCGCGAGGACGCCCGCCGAGAAGTCATCGCCCGTTGGGCTACGCGGCTGGAGAGGCCTAGACACGGTGTCACTACCGTCGAGGCCCTCCGGCCCGTACTGATGGAATGGATGGAGCGGCGGCACGGGGTCCTCACCTTCCGACTGGTGCAGGTGTTAACGGGGCACGGGTGTTTCGGGAAATACCTGCACACGGTCGTGTACAGGGAATGGACTCCGGGCTGCCATCATTGCAGTAGTGACGAGAACACGGCGCAAGATACGCTCGAGGAATGCTCGGGCTGGGATGGGCAGCGCCGCGACCTCGTCGCTATTATCGGTGCCGACCTGACGCTGCCGGCTGTCGCGAGGGCGATGGTCGACAGCGTCAGGAATTGGGACGCGGTCGCCGCCTTCTGCGAGGCTGTCATCTCGCAGAAGGAGGCGGCGGAACGGGCCCGGGAGGATTCCCGTGACCCGGGCCGCCGCCCGCGGCCGGGGCGGCGCAGGCGCGAATACCTGCGCCTGATGCCGCCCTAACCGAGGTTTCGGGTGATCGGACCGGGGAATTGTCCGGTCACCCGACGCGAGGCCACCGCGTGAGGACGACGCCTCGACGGCGAAATCTGTCGGGGCGTTGACAGGAGAAGAGCCCGAGAGGGCATACCGCCGAGCGGGCCACCGATGACAAAGATCGGGTACCGGTGGCCCGCTCGCACGCCGAAGAAGAGGTGCTTGCAGGGTGGGTCAATGGGGTTGCACGCCGCCTCTTCCGTCACCCCGGACCGATTTGGCAGGGTGCGACGTCCATGGCCCACCACAAAAAAAAAAAGGGGCGATGAAAGGGTGTGTGGCCCTATAATTCACCGTGTTCCCTCCCCGTCACCATTGGCCGACCACGATACTGATTCCTTGACCTAGCCACACACAAGACAACACCCTGCACTAAGGAACCCTTAATAATCCTTGAATTGCGTAGGATTTTATAAACCTATTGAACTAAATCACTCGGCACATTAATTTGGGGATCGTATAAATGATTAAACTGCGTGAGTATCGAACCCGAGACACTTGACACGGTAAGTCCAATCTTAACTACAACGTTATATGTATAGTCAATTATTTTCACGGTTAATCTACTCGTATATAAACCTTTTCGCATCTTCTATTTCATTTTCTTCATTATTCATTATCATCACTCTGCCCCTAGCCGTCCATTGCTGTACTAAGGCCTATCTTATAGCGCTTTCGTCTTTTGATAGAATTAATTATTGCCATAATCACGCCTTTGGCAAGCGGGTTGATGATTGCAGCAAGGTGTTGATATGTTTGCCAGGAGAGTGCGGCCGCCCATTTTCCTGGTGAAACCTTTGGCTGATTTTACGACCCCTACAAACAAGTAAATGGTAGTGACAATTTTATTCTTATTCCATAGTCTTATGGGAAATTGTATCCTTATGAATAGAATGCTCAAATTCTTGAATGGATATTGATTTATGGTTCTCAACATAAGTGAACTCGGGAGGTATATTCATGGTTCTCAACATAAGTGAACTCGGGAGTATTTATAAAAAAACAATATAATAATATTTAGATAGTTTTCTTAGTCAAATTACTGAAAATTTTTATCATTTAATATGCTTAATTATTTACAAATACCCGATTACGAAACGAAAAATTATGTCACAAGCGGGGTTCGAACCCGTACCTATTGGGAATCCGGCATTTCTAAACATACATTCTGCATATCCTAAAATAGTTCACGATTGTGTAAGTGGCAGCACGGTTGGGCCGGATTCCCAATAGGTGCGGGTTCGAACCCCGCTTGTGTCATAATTTTTCGTTTCGTAATCGGGTATTTATAAATAGTTTTCTTAGTTTTTATTATACAATTCTTACTTTTTTATTCATATAATTTGTTTGAGGAAACTTAGATTAGTTAAAATATAAGTCGGTAATACTCATTTTCTGTAAAACTGATGATGGGTTTGTTGGACTTTTCAACATGGTTTTAATTTTGATCTCTTTTATAAAAAATAATATCACTATTTACAATCATTAAAGAGTCGTGATGATGACGTGTCGAAATGATTTAATAACATACAAACGCCTTACAATAACTTGTAGCTACATCTGTATGTACAAATGGCTTACAATTACTTATTTACTTACAAATAAATTTACCGAGCATTGTAACATTTGATAGCTATCGAGCACTCCTCGTGGAATAACAGTACCAATCTCTAAGTTAAAGGTTTATTCGAGAGATACTTTCGCGTCCCGCTGGGTACACGCCCAGACTCGCAGATGAATACTTATAAAGCTTGTCGCATAGCGAGCCCGCGGCGGAGTCGGGCGGCGGCGGCGGGCGGTAGGCGCCCGAAGCACGCGCTGAATATCAAAAACTTGTGATTAGTGTTGTAAACAAAGTCACGACTTCACAATTTATTGTTACCGATGTGATTAAATTAATTTGGGACGCGTTATTGTTCGGTATTCAACTCACTGTTACGTAACTCGTACAAAAACGTAACGGGCTCTCAGTGAACTTTCTTTACGTTTAATTAGCTGAGGGATTTCTCGGTCGAGTTCCAATACTGCAGTGCCATTGTCGAGCTTACTTCCGCTACGATTATTACCTGCAGGGGAGGCGAGTTTAATAAATCTCTAGCTCTTTATTCTGTTTACATTGTCGGGCGAATATTTCGTAGGTATCAGGGATTTCGCATTTACATATGGGGAACAAAAACTCTTTTATTGGTTCCGAGACAAGAATCAATACGAAAATTTCGAAAGTCTTTATGCGATCCTTTGTAGATGTATGGTAACAACGTTTAGGTTCACAGGGCACGATACACACGTGTCGGTGAGTCCACAACACGACTTGAATATTTGTCGAAGCGATCATAAATTGTGAAGGGTTAGACAATTGGTTTGCGACATTAGCTTACCGAAGGTTCTGGACGATAAAAAATCAGCAAATACTAGGGACGTAATGGAATTTATAGCTGACATTGAAGGCGACCAACTTGGGAATATTTGCACTATTACCTATACTGCTTACGAGATTAAAATTAGGGTTTTCTCGTTCGGCTCCTGACAGATTTATTTGCATTACGTAAAGGTAAGTCTGATGTGAGTGAATTGTAATTCAACTTTTTGAATATTGTTATTAGTGGTTAGTTCTATTAATAGCAATGATATATTACTAGAGATGTTACATCCTAACATTATGAAGACATCTACGGAAGCCAAGTGTAGCAATATAGTAAGGCTATGATTTATTTACAAATAATTTCTACTGTTTTTTTTTAAAGACACCACCCTGCACTAAGGTAACAATCCTTGTATTGCAGGGGATTTTAAAAACATGCAATTAACGCAGACAAATTACACCCAGACTCAGAACAACACTTTGTGGATCATACAAATTATTGTCTGCGTGGGAATCGAACCCAAGGCACTGGCACGGAAGGTCGGTATCTTAACCACTACGCCATCTATGCAGTCTTTACGCGAGTATTACACATTGCACGACTTTATAGCATGTACGGTCCTGCCGAGCCCGACACTGTAAGTGTTCGAAACATGAGAAAATTATAAATCAAATACAAACGAGATAGAAAATACTACCGTAAAACTAGTTTTATTTTAATTATTTACACATGTTATGCATTTAATTTATACATAAAACTAGTTTTAGCCTTTTTTTAACCGATATATATACATTACGTCCTACTGTGGAGAATGGGTCTTCTTTGAATAATGGAAATTAGCCTAATATTTATTTAATAATTCAGTTTGCGGATCGTATTATATTTCCGTCTTATTGTATGGGTGACGTGTTTTTTTTTTTGAGGTGGACTATGGAGTGGTCACCCCCCGCTAAATCGGTCCGGGGTGACGGAAGAGGTGGCGCGCAACCCCATAGACCCACCCTGCAAAGCGTCTCTCTTCGCCGTGCGAGCGGGCCACCGGTACCCGATCTTTGCCTTCGGTGGCCATGGGTGACGTGTGCCATGTGCCCGACAATGTTTAAGCATTACACAGATTTTAATACTTTGTAGTTAGAATTGTATTAAATGATGATACGATCCTGTTATTCAAATTACTGAAATTTTAGCATTTAACATGCTAGGTTTATATATAAAAAAAAATATTTTTTTTTGCTCGTAGTCAAGTTTTTGTAAGTAACCTGAATGTTAAATACTAAATTTCAGTAATTTTTATGTGTCAGTTAGTTGACTACGACACCCATGAGCAAAAAAAAAAGCTGTTGAATTGTATTCTTACTCCGTCATTCTCAATCCGGAAAATTGTACTGTTTTATTGGAATTAGAGCGTCTTCTATTGATACGAATGGGATGTGGTGAATATACTTAATATGTCAAGGTAAAGTGGAACTATCTGTTTATATTTATTTAAAATTTTGTCTATTTGTTATTTGAGGAGAAATGGTAGAGCTGATTTAACGTGTTTTAATGAAATTCTTATACGATCCTAGCGGTTCATCTCAGCTCTTATGTGTCCCACTGTTGTGCTAGCTCGAGCCTCCTGGAGAAGGCTCCTCCTCCATAAACAAAGGGAAATTGACCTACTATACTATGCTGGTCAGACGTGTTGGGGACTGTTGCTGTCTGATAGGGTTTTGTTTCGAGTTTTCCTTCTCTCGCATAGATGTTATATGCGTTTTATATCCCTTAGTCGTCTCTTACGATCACCCACTGGTAAGATACAGGGTGAATTGTATTATTACTTCGTCACCACTAGGAAAATCCTGTATCTGGATCTTGGAATCCCCGGATCCTGGCGGTTCCACTATTGAAAATACTAATTAACAAGATTTTAAAGCACCATAAACTACATTTACCGATTGAGATGCTGTAAGAATCTCAATTGACTAGAAAACAAATTAAATACTTTTTTGAGGTAACATTACTTGGACATTGACCAAATCACTCGTTGCAACAGAAGCTTAAAAAAGTCGCATGAATAGGTTATTTATTGCAATAAACTGTAATTACGCTCCACAAATTTGAATTTTTAAATATTTGAAGTATGTATAGGACGTCGTCCCCTTCAAGGTCCCTCAGCTTAGAGAGGGACGAAGACCCGCTCCTCAGTTGGACAGTAAGACTGATTGATGCCGGCGTGTAGTGAGCTATCGCGCCCCAATGACCACTGCAGACATTTTTTTTATGATTTACGCAAGTATAATTTCACCTTGAGTATTATAGGGAGTGATTTATTAAGGTAAGATTAGGTTTCCCTTTGAAGAATTTAAGGTGAACAAATTACTGAAATTTAGCATTTAATATGTTTAATTATTTATAAAAACCCGATTACTACATAGGCGCGGGTTCGAATCCCGCTTGTGACATCATTTTTCGCTTCGTAAGTCGGGTTACGACGAAGTAGTCGGGTTTTTATAAATAACTAAGCATATTAAATGCTAAATTTCAGTAATTTGAATAACAAGGTTGTGTCATCGTTTAATACAATTCTAACTGCAAAGTTTGAAGTATTAAGCCTATAACAATGTGTAAACATTGTCGGGTAGATGGCATACGTCATCTTAAGACGTAAATATGATATGAAGCGAGATTTGCATGTCCTACAATAGTTCACGGTGGTGTAGTGGCAGCACCATTGGGCCGGAATCCCAATAGGCGCGGGTTCGAATCCCGCTTGTGACATCGTTTTTCGGTTCGTAATCGGGTTTTTATAAATTTAAAGAGAAGTTAAAAAAAGTAATTTAAAATTAATTATATTATTCCCTTGTGGTTACAAAGCATATTATTAATATTAAAAATAACAAAGCATATGATCAATATTTAAAATAATATTTTCTCAAACATGCTTGGAAATTTGAGCATTATTTTGACAACCTTCTTCGAGATAAATCGAAATTGCTGTACTGACCAAAAACACGGGAGCAGCGGCCGGCAAAAAATGTATGAAAATCCATATCTGTCGTGTTTTAGCGGCCAAATAAATATATAGGTTCAAGTTCTACTTATTACTACTTAGTTTTAATTTTCGCTCATTATTTGAGAAAAGAAAAGGTGTGCCTCGGCTTCGCCTCGGCCAACATTTACACGTTGATCAAACGGCATCAAATGTTTGGCCTAGAATGGTATTAAGTTTTTAGTACTTTCTTACGAGCTTACGACAGCTACGACCAAAGTAAGGGTTGGTAGTGTTAGTAACCGCTACCACATATTTTTCAATATTTATAATTAAATATTCAACACGTATTCACAATTACCCTAATTTTAATTCTATTATACAGGGGGCTCCAACCATGTATTGAAATACATATTTGCTGAGAGAAAGATATTTAAAAACAATAGATTTTCTTTGCGATGACGGAGTAAGAATACAATTCAATACCCTTACTCTTACCCGCGGGTACAGTAAGATACGTCCATCCATCCATCAGCCCGTAAACATCCTGTTGAGTATAGACCTCCTCACGAGAATACCATTCGAAACGGTCTCGAGCCACTTGCATCTAACATTTTCGTGCGACCTTCATAATGTCGTCAGTCCATCTGGTGGGGTCGTCCTACGCTCCGTCGTCTGATGCGTTGTCGCTACTCGAGAACCTTTCTTCCCCAACGGTTGTCGATTCGTCGAGCGATATTGTCTGCCCATTGCCACTTCGACGTGTTAATTTTTCGGCTTATGTCAGTTACAACCGTTCTTCTACAGATTTGCGTATTCTGGATTTTATCACTTAGAGCAATACCGAGTATGGCTTTCTACATTATAGCACGCTGAGCGACTTTGAGCCTTTTTATGAGGCCGACATTTAGATACCACATTTCAATGTCTTACGGCACTGATTATTGCAGATAAAACACACTGGTTATAAACCTTTGTCTTCAGACACTGTGGAATATTGGCTGAAAAGATCCTTCTAAGTTTCCTGAACCTAAGAGAACGTTTCGTAAGAGACGAGTAAGGAATATAATATCCATATATCATCTATGGAAGAATAATCAAAATAAAATCTTATATTAACCCGTCTATCACTGTGGTATAGTAGGTCAACTGTCCTCGTGTTTTGGAAGAGAGATGATGATGATGATGAAGAATATAGGTATATACTATTGATCGCTCAGCTGTGTGGTAGCGGCTACAAATACTACAAACCCTTACTTTGCTCGTGGACGTCGTAAAAGACGACTAAGAGCCTTAAAACGACCTGGGCCAACTCCATCTGATGCCGTTTGGTCAACAATTACATTCCCAAGGAGGGTTGACGTCTGGCAGGCGAGCGGTCATAAAACTATTGCCAATAACTTTTACAATATGTAATATGAAAGAAGAGTACATATTGTATCGACCCCAAGTAATTGGGATAAGAGTAGGAGAATAATGATGAAATGTTGCTCAATGGGCAAAATTCAATAAAATATTTTTTTTTATGTAGAAGTATTCATTGGGACTATACAGATAGCCTTTGTTGTCTAAGTAATGATCTACTAGGCGTGAATCGTTATTGTAATTTGATTTCGGAGCTGTAATAGTAATCATTGGGACTATACAGATAGCCTTTGCTGTCTAAGTAATGATGTACTAGGCGTGAATCGTTATTGTAATTTGATTTCGGAGCTGTAATAGTAATCATTGGGACTATACAGATAGCCTTTGCTGTCTAAGTAATGATCTACTAGGCGTGAATCGTTATTGTAATTTGATTTCGGAGCTGTAATAGTAATCATTGGGACTATACAGATAGCCTTTGTTGTCTAAGTAATGATCTACTAGGCGTGAATCGTTATTGTAATTTGATTTCGGAGCTGTAATAGTAATCATTGGGACTATACAGATAGCCTTTGTTGTCTAAGTAATGATCTACTAGGCGTGAATCGTTATTGTAATTTGATTTCGGAGCTGTAATAGTAATCATTGGGACTATACAGATAGCCTTTGCTGTCTAAGTAATGATCTACTAGGCGTGAATCGTTATTGTAATTTGATTTCGGAGCTGTAATAGTAATCATTGGGACTATACAGATAGCCTTTGCTGTCTAAGTAATGATCTACTAGGCGTGAATCGTTATTGTAATTTGATTTCGGAGCTGTAATAGTAATCATTGGGACTATACAGATAGCCTTTGCTGTCTAAGTAATGATCTACTAGGCGTGAATCGTTATTGTAATTTGATTTCGGAGCTGTAATAGTAATCATTGGGACTATACAGATAGCCTTTGCTGTCTAAGTAATGATCTACTAGGCGTGAATCGTTATTGTAATTTGATTTCGGAGCTGTAATAGTAATCATTGGGACTATACAGATAGCCTTTGCTGTCTAAGTAATGATCTACTAGGCGTGAATCGTTATTGTAATTTGATTTCGGAGCTGTAATAGTAATCATTGGGACTATACAGATAGCCTTTGCTGTCTAAGTAATGATCTACTAGGCGTGAATCGTTATTGTAATTTGATTTCGGAGCTGTAATAGTAATCATTGGGACTATACAGATAGCCTTTGCTGTCTAAGTAATGATCTACTAGGCGTGAATCGTTATTGTAATTTGATTTCGGAGCTGTAATAGTAATCATTGGGACTATACAGATAGCCTTTGCTGTCTAAGTAATGATCTACTAGGCGTGAATCGTTATTGTAATTTGATTTCGGAGCTGTAATTTCTGTAAGATCCACATTGTGGTACGTCTGTATGTATTTTGTGTCTGTTAATTGTATGTTTGTAAAGTTGGAAGACCGCAATACAAAGATTTATTCCTTAGTTTAGATATTTCCCTTTTAAAAATAATTTAAGTACCTATATTTTATGGTTTTTCTATTTTTAATATCTATAATATCCATGCAATGTGGAAGTAAATTATAACAACCGCCCCCCCCCCCCCCTTCCTTTCTGACTCGATAAAAAACACAATGCAAAAAACTCTGTAACGCCAACCCGTATCGTTTATCATACTGGCCTTGTTAAATGTTTGCTTCGTGTATATCATATACGGGCAATGGGATGCTCTTTACTTAGTCGATACCACAAAACAGACTGATTCATTTGTTTTATACACAAAAAAATAATCCATGCATTGCGGGGCGTTTATTTATCATATAATTAGTCTGTTAATAACCCAAACCCAAGCCAAAACATTATGGATAATACAAAGTACTGTCCTGAGTTGTAATTGAATCTGTGATACTTGGTACGAAGGGTGGGTATCTCACCCTTCATCATTAAAATTATTTTATTGTTCTGAGTCTGGGTGTAACTAGTGTCCTATTAATTGCATATTTATAAAGGGCTCCGAAATACAAAATTATTTCCTTAGATAAGAAGGATATTGACTTTTAAATAGTAATTGTAAAGTATTCATCATCATTCTCCTACTCTTTTCCCAATTACTTGGGGTCGATACAGTATGTATTCTTCTTTCATACTTAGTACATGTTGTAAAAGTTATTGGTAATAGTTTTATGACCCTCCTTGGAAATGTAATTGTTGACCAAGCGGCATCAGATGGAGTTGGCCCAGGTCGTTATAAGGCTCTTAATCCTCTTTTACGACATTCACGAGCAAAGTAAGGGTTGGTAGTATTTGTAGCCGTTACCACACAGCAAACCTATTTTACTACTTGTAAAGTATTCATATTAAATCATTACAAATATCCTGTTACAAATTATTGATGTAAGCTCTTTTCACGGAGCGAAACCAAATCTACCAACATTCATATATTACGTAGAGCCAACAGACGAGCACGCAGGTGTACAGTACACATGTTACTTGTACAAAAATATCGTTAATTACAAACATAACTCAGTGTACGTGCGCCGTAATTCTTTAACCTACCAACAATGTTGTAAATTTACAATACACACTAATGATATACAGCCGGCAACCCTTTTTTTTATTTTTTTTATTGGTGGGCCATGGGTGCGTCTCGCCCCGCTGAATCGGTCCGGGGTGACGGAAAGGCGGTGCGTGACCCCATAGACCCACCGTAAAACCTTCTCTCTTCGCCGTGCGAGCGGACCACCGGTACTCGATTTTAACTTCGGTGGCCCGCCCGGCGGTTTACCCTCGCGGGTTCCTCTCGTCGACGCCCCGACAGATTTCGCCGTCGGGGCGTCGCCCTCACGCGGTGGCCTCACGTCGGGTGACCGGACAATTCCCCGGTCCGATCACCCGAGGCCTCGGTTAGGGCGGCATCAGGCGCAGGTATTCGCGCCTGCGCCGCCCCGGCCGCTGACGGCGGCGCGGGTCGCGGGACTCCTCCCGGACTCGTTCCGCCGCCTCCTTCTGCGAGATGACAGCCTCGCAGAAGGTGGCGACCGCGTCCCAGTTCCTGACGCTGTCGACCATCGCTCTCGCGACAGCCGGCAGCGCCAGGTCGGCACCGATAACAGCGACGAGGTCACGGCGCTGCCGGTCAAAGCCCGGACACGCCTCGAGCGTGTGTTGCGCCGTGTCCTCGTCACTGCTGCAATGGTGGCAGAACGAAGTCCACTCCCTTTGCGCGACCGTGTGCAGGTAAAAGCCCAAGCATCCGTGCCCCGACAACACCTGCACCAGTCGAAAGGAGAGGACTCCGTGCCGCCGCTCCATCCACTCCATCAATACGGGCCGGAGAGCCTCGACGGTGACGACACCGTGTCTAGGCCTCTCCAGCCGCGTAGCCCAACGGGCGATGACGTCTCGGCGGGCGTCCTCGCGCCAGGTGGCTATCTCGCTCAGCGATGGGGAGCCACCTTCGTCGCGCAGTGAGGTCACCCGCCGGTAGAGGTCGGAGAGCATCTCCGCCTCTAGGTCCCACGGGGGTGTCCCGGCCAGTAGGCATGCCGCCTCGGTCGATACCGTGCGGTACCCGCGAATGGCTCTGACCGCCATGACTCTCTGGGGTCTCCACAGAACAGCCCTGAGCTGGGCGTTCAGAGCCCTCGCCCACACGGGTGCGCCGTACATGGCCATAGAACGGATCACCCCCGCATACAGCCGTCGGCCCTCGAAGCTGGGTCCGCCCACGTTCGGCATGAGCCGCGAAAGGGCGGACGCCGCGCCGACCAGCCGGGGAGCAATTCGGCGAAAATGCTCCCGGAACCACCATCGCCCGTCGAGCACCAGACCCAAGTACTTCATATGGGCCTGGATGCTGATGTGGACGGAGTTGACGACTAGCGAGACGCCGATTGGCGGCCTTACGCGTGGCCCATGGAACAATAGGGCCTCCGTCTTATTTAGGGCCACCCTGAGCCCCAGCGCCTCGATTCGCCCGACCATCTCCTCGGTGCCGAGAGTGGCCAGGCTCGCCGCCTCTTCGAGTGTCCTGCCCCGGGCTGTGACGAGCGTATCGTCAGCGTAGCATATCACGCTCAGCCCGGGGGGGAGACTCCCTCTCAACGCCCAGTCGTACCCGATGTCCCACAGAGAGAGAGAGGAGCGACGTCAGCAACCGGACTGGTATTCCGTCCGGGCCGGGGGCCGTGGTCGCGGAACGAATCCGCGCCACAGCTGCTCCCACTTCCGTCTCCGTCACGGGCGGAATACTCTCGTCGTCAGCCTCCCGGTCTTGTTCTGGCGAGGCCATGACCGGGGGCGTGTGTTCCGACTGCCGTGGAAACAGCTCCTCGACCACCCTACAGAGGAAGTCAGGCTGGAGGGTCTCGGTGAGGGGGGGGCCCTGCGCGCGAAGCTTGTTCAGCGACGCGCGATACGGGCGACCCCAGAGGTCACGGTCGAGACCGTCCAGCATCTCCTGCCAACTCGCGTCCTTGGCGGCTCGGATGGCCAGCCGAAAGGCCGTCCGCGCATCGCGGTACGCCTCGTACAGCTGGCCCTCCCGCTCAGCGTCGCGGTGACGCCGCCGGCTGCGGGTGTAGGACCTTCGGGCTCTGATATATGCCGCACGAAGGTCCGCCAATCTTGGGGACCACCAGTAGACCCCCTGCCTCGGAGGTAGACGCCGCCGCACTCTGGGCATGGCCGCATCGCAGATCTGCGTTAACGCACTGCGGATGAGGACAGCCTCGGCGTCCACCCCGTCCGCTGGGGGCGGTGAGGACAGCCACGTGTGAACGATGGCCGCCTCCGCCAGTAGGTCCATGTCAAGACGACCCACAGCCCACCGCGGAAACGCGGGAGCTCCGTCCGCCGGGGCGGATGACACCAACCCGGACGGTGTCTATGGGACACCCGGTTCTCGAGGCAATAGCCTCCCGGATGTCTTCCACCGTCACGGAGTCGTCCAGACCCGCGATGCGCATTTCGGCGCACTTGACGGGCCTGGCGATCCTGATGCCACCCTCCTCGGCAAACAAACCTCGCAGCTTGTCAGCTACGCTGTCGGCCGTCTTGGAGCCCTCGGCCCCGGGGAACTCGACCGCAAGTATCGGGGTCAGCTGGGCGTCTTCGTGGGCCCGTTCCGCGGCGCCTGGCGGCTTTGGCGTCGCAGGGACGCCAGCCGGCGGCATGCGGTCCGCAGCGAGAGGCGTCATCCTCACCACGGGGACCCGTTTCGCCGCGGCGACCGCGCCAGCGTCAGCCGGCGACGCGCGCTTCACAGCGGCAGGCGTCTTTCTCGCTGCGGGGACGGGTGTCACGGTGACGCCAGTGCCCAGCGTCGTCGGCACCGCAGCGCGAGGCGGCTTTGGCGCTGCAGCGGCCGCTGAGTGGCCGGCCTTGGCCGGTGGCGCAACTGGCGCAGGCGGCGCGAGCAGCGCCATTTGCGCCTTTAGGTCATTAGGTCGGCCACGTCCTTCAATAACTGGCGGTTTGCCCGCCGCATCCCCGCCAGCATGTCCCCCAACTGCTGGTTCCGGGTCCGTATGGCCGACATCTCGCCATTAAGGCGGGCATTTTCGGCCCGCAGGTCGGGGGGGTCGCCGTTGGCGCGGGCAGCGACCGCCGCCGCCCTTTCTTCTTCCGAGGCCCCTCGCCCTCTTCGGGAAGCCGGCACCTTAGGTGGGGGCATGCTGGCCACGCTCCCCTCCGAGTCGGCACCCGAGCTGCCACCCTTACTTAGGCGGCGCTTCCTCACCTGCGAGGGGAGGGCCTTCTCCTTGGTCGTCAGCGTTGTCGCTGTCGCCGCCGGGCTCTTTGCCACAAGACGCGCTGACGACCTGGCGGGGGCTTCAACAGCCGGCCCGCTATCCTTCTCGGACGGCCCTGCGGGAATGTCACCGCCCTCGTCCATTTTGGCGGTAGAACCGCCACCCCCATCTTCCCCGGACGGCTCTGCGACATCGCTGTCGCCCTCGTCCGTCGACGGCTCCGTTTCGGCTCTACCGCCGTCCTTCCTCGCTTCCGCGGCGGCAGCCTTTCTGCGCGCTCGCCGCTCCTCCAAACGCCGTTTGAAGCTAGAGGTCTTCCCCTGGCTCCTCCTGGGCGACCTCCGCTTCGGTGTTGTTTGGGCCTCCATGTGCTGTGCCGGACCCTCGGCGGACGCCTCGAGTCCCGAGGACGAGGCGTCGTTTTGGTCAGTTTTGCGTTGGCATGACCGGGCCTTGAGGTGGGAATCATTATGATCCCCGTCGTAAATATTATTAAAATTGAGAGTTTCCATAATGATCCCACGAGTGTGGGAGAAACTATGACGTCGACCCGGGCAGAGATCACTGTACCCGGGCAAGCCTACATTTACCAACCAGGGGGGCAGCCGGTACCCTGGCTGGAGCGTGCTAAGAACAGAACAACCCATCTGCCATGCATCTTCTCGCCGCACGCCAAAACTTAAGATTATGGGTGATTTCCGAATTCGAATGTACATTCGAAATTCTTTATAGAGGTTGTCTTCCTCGCGGTCCGGGCGGTTAAGCCAAGACCCTCGTTCCTGAAACTAAGACAAGCAAAGAATCAGGTTTACGATTTGACGACGGTGGCGGTGGAACATGCCTGCCCAGCCCTCAAATGAATGAGTGACTGAGCCCGTCGCGGATTCGCGTCCGGTCACCTTCTACGGATAGAAGGCTAGGAGCGAAGCGCCAGATATTCGCTACGGACGACAGTACAACAGAAGAACTGGGGACCGCCGTCCGCACCCAGGGTACACCGCGTGGAGGTTTCTGACATCGTACCCCATACAGCCGGCAACCCTCGACACCATACATACATATATATTTTTCTTTCTTTACAGCATTTATACTGCTTAATCCCCCGTGATGGAGTAATAATACAATGGTTAGAAGTCCTTTCTTTTGTTTCGAGTTTTCCTTCTCTTGGATAGATGTTATATGCGTTTTAGCCTTAGTCGTCTCTTACGATCACCCGCGGGTAAGATAGGGGGTGGTGTATTGTATTTTTAATCCGTCACCACACGGATAGTAATATACTAAGTAACACAAGCTGTTAATATCCAGTAAGAAACTAATATATTGAAATATGTATCAATCCGCCTGACTAGCTGGTATAGTAGGTCAATTTCACTTTCACTATGTAGAAAGCTTGAGGCGCGATGAGCTGAGATGATGATGATGGTGTCACTGTCCAATATTAGGCATGAGTCTCCTCCAAAAGAAATTAGCCTACTATACTCCAATGTACCATACTCTTATGAAGAGAAGGAAAAATCGAAACAAAACCCTGTACCAACACTTCCGACCAGTGTGGTATAATAGGTTAATTGCCGTCCCGTACTGGAGGAGGCTCGACCCCAACAGTGGGAACATATATGAGCTGAGATTATGATAATGATGATACTCCGATTCGCCGACGAGTTCATAGATACTTTGGTTGTCTCTCCCTCGTTAGGTCTGGTTTTTCTTCTCATGTATCCTACATGTAGTCTACGAAAACAGTGAAAATGAAAGATGTTGGTGACATATTATTATTAGGTTAATATATTTGCCTATTTATTTAAAGACTAAGGAATTAATGCTTATATTGCATAGGACTTTACAAACATATATTATTAGGCACAAATTATTTTTCTTCAAAGCGTTCTTCTATTTTTCTTCAAGTCATTTGAAAACATACTAATATGAAATATAGACATTTCATATTAGTGTTTTTTCAAAATAATCATAATGTATATTAATTATGAAATGTCTATTAATGCTAGTTTCTTTATTAACCACTTTTTTATGTTTTTGCATATCAGTCATCGTTTTCTCTACATTATCCAGTATCATTCACTGCATTTAATTTGTCACCCATCAAAGTTTCTTTCTTCCTTTGTTTTTGAATGTTCGAGCTAAATAATGAATGCAGTATTTGCAATTATAATATCGCTGTCAGAGTCGGACATAAAGAAGTACTACCAACCGCAGAATTGACATGAATGAACAATGAGCATTCGTTCGGCTTATCTGAAAATTTATTGTAGTAATACATGATTCGTAGTTTTACGTTCTCATTTTTGCTTATTATTATTTTGGTGTAAATACTAAAAACGAACTTTTATTTACATTGAGAGTGTTCTTGTTCTAACTTAAATTCTTTGTTTGTTTTGGTTTATGTCGAGCCTAAAAGAAAGAAAACATAGTGCCATTCATAAATTTATGTATTATTAAAATAATTTATACCTTCTCCATTAAGTCATAGGTACATATTTAGCCATATAATTGACACAGGATACTTCCGGATGAGGCAAATTAGCTTACTATACTAAGCCGAACAGATGTAAGCTGGACGGGCTTATATTTTGAGTTCTTTTTTATGCAGTGATGTTATCCTCCTGTCAGTCGATGTATTTTCATTCTAGAGCAAAATATGACACAGAAAGACAAATAAAATTTAAATGGTAGGGAACATTATGCCGTTTGCCGTACTTGTTTTCAATCAGAATATACCGAGATAACGTAAACATACGGTTTTCACGAAATCATTTAAAACTGGTAGAGTCATGCTGCTGATAGTTTCTTGTCTGCAGCCGAAATAAATGTGCCGACTTAGCTCAGTTAGTACAATACTTTCGTAAAAGATCAATGTTTGAGTAATTACAATTTCTTTTTACTGATGGTGGCAAGCGAGGAAGCAGCACATCTTATGCAAAGTGAAACTGCCTATCATAGACCTTCACAGGGCCGTTAGAGTCGCTAGACCGCTGCCAACCGTGAATAAAGTACTCATGTTGTCAATCCCAATTTGCTACTGCGCTTCGTTCGGAAGAGAAAGTCTCAGGCTCAGGCTACCTTTATTTTAGGCAGCAACCTGGTAGAGGTATTGGAGAGGTTCTTGAGGAGTAGTTACTACTACTAGGTGGATTGCATGCTTGTATACTATTAAGGATAGTTAAAAAAAAAACAAGTTAATGCAAAGTAAGCGAATTTTTGTAATTCTTTTTTGATAAATTTCATCATTCGTAAAAAATAGTATATTTTATTATTATCAATATGAGGTAGTGAATCTACTCAGTGACAAATAAAACGCAAAAACTACGCGTATTATATTTTCATTCGCGGTATTTTCTTTGGTTTCCCCTCGGATTTACGACTAGTGATCTGGATTAGGGGAGGTATATTTATTTCTTTCTTTTCACATTTCTCTATTGATATACCCTTTGAATCGGTAAATTTCATGCAAGAATCTGAAAATAAATTGTAATAATAATGTATGATGTTATTATTTGAAAGTTATTTCGATTTGATTTCTTTTATTTCAATATAAATAAAAAAGGAAATGAAATTATTTTATTTGTTATACTTTTACCTTGTTCATATTGTTGTGTGGTATCTGTTTGGTGGCTACAGGAACTGCTACTACCAGGCCTCATTCACCAACTTCATTCTTCTCGTACTGTATGTATCAGCACTTTGGCGACTAAAGCGACGGATGAGAGACGACTGCTTGTAGCGAAGATGTATTGTAACGAATATTATGATGAATGTGTAGTGTGATGAGCATGGGTAAAATAAGAACTTAACATATTAGAGGAAGTTTGAAAGTTGCGCTTGTGACGGAGAAGTTAAGGAGTGAACGCTTGACATGGTATGGACATGTGATGAGATGGGATGAAAGTAATGTTGTGAGGCAAGTTTTATGTATGAATGTTGAAGGCTTAAGGGGTAAACCAAAGAAAAATGGGTGGACTGCGTGATGTATGATAAGGATAGACAGGGAGTATCTACAAAGATGACGCCGAAAAGATGATATATTTCGTCGAGCCCAAGTAATTGGGATAAGAGCAAGATGATGATGATTCGCCAGCTCCATCTAATGCCGTCTGGTCTATAATTACATTCCCAAGGAGCGCAATATGATAATGATATTATTTTTTCATTTTCCATCGTCAGCCTATCCGACGTGCATTTTTTTATTTTTATGTGTTTAGCTGTTAGCCGCAGATGGCTTTGACAGCTTTGCGCGGACTATGGCTGGGCGCTAAGGGCTCTCAACCCGATTTCCGACATGCACTGATAGATTGGTTTTACATGAAGGAAAGATAGAAGGTAGAAGTGAGGTAATAAGAATACAAAAGTGATTACACATGGTTTGCCGTGGTTTGAATAAATATTGATTAAGGATAATAGGTGTTACCAAGTGGGACATTGGAAAGGTAGCATGCCCGAATTGGTCCGATGAATCGTAGCAATAGTGACAAGGCAGAGAACCAGTTGTGTCGTGGGACTTCGACGGTCCCGACAATCACATTTAAAGCATCACAGGTGTCCACAATGGGTTCTAACCCGTGATTATCGCTATTTCACGTTAGTGTCTATCAGCAAATAATTTACATTAGTAATAGTAAATAAATGAAAAAGTTTTAACAATAAAAAAGTATGTTTTTAGATATATTTAAAAGTGTTGTCTGTTAACAGTTTAACAATTCCGCAGTGAAAGTGAACTGTTTACACATCATAAGTCAAAAGTCATACAACTTTTAGATATATTTAAAAGTGTTGTCTGTTAACAGTTTAACAATTCCGCAGTGAAAGTGAACTGTTTACACATCATAAGTCAAAAGTCATACAACTTTTAGATATATTTAAAAGTGTTGTCTGTTAACAGTTTAACAATTCCGCAGTGAAAGTGAACTGTTTACACATCATAAGTCAAAAGTCATACAACTTTTAGATATATTTAAAAGTGTTGTCTGTTAACAGTTTAACAATTCCGCAGTGAAAGTGAACTGTTTACACATCATAAGTCAAAAGTCATACAACTTTTAGATATATTTAAAAGTGTTGTCTGTTAACAGTTTAACAATTCCGCAGTGAAAGTGAACTGTTTACACATCATAAGTCAAAAGTCATACAACTTTTAGATATATTTAAAAGTGTTGTCTGTTAACAGTTTAACAATTCCGCAGTGAAAGTGAACTGTTTACACATCATAAGTCAAAAGTCATACAACTTTTAGATATATTTAAAAGTGTTGTCTGTTAACAGTTTAACAATTCCGCAGTGAAAGTGAACTGTTTACACATCATAAGTCAAAAGTCATACAACTTTTAGATATATTTAAAAGTGTTGTCTGTTAACAGTTTAACAATTCCGCAGTGAAAGTGAACTGTTTACACATCATAAGTCAAAAGTCATACAACTTTTAGATATATTTAAAAGTGTTGTCTGTTAACAGTTTAACAATTCCGCAGTGAAAGTGAACTGTTTACACATCATAAGTCAAAAGTCATACAACTTTTAGATATATTTAAAAGTGTTGTCTGTTAACAGTTTAACAATTCCGCAGTGAAAGTGAACTGTTTACACATCATAAGTCATAAGTCATACAACTTTTAGTGGCACTTTATAATTGTGTTTCTACATCAAATCCCTACTAATATATAAATGTGAATGTAAGTTTGTTTGTTACGCTTTCACGCTAAAACTACTCAACCGATCATCATGAAACATTGTAAACATATTCTTGGAGGTATTAAAAGTAACATAGGATACTTTTTATTAAAAAAAAATCAAAATTTTTATATGAAAAATAAAAAAAATGTTTGTCAAAAAATCTCAAAATCTAGCTTCTTCAACGCCATCTAGCAGTCCAGTAATGAAGTTCCAACCCTGAGTATTGTAATACCCTGGGGGGGCACAGTTAAAACATTACTTATTTTTACTGATCGTCGCGCCGCCTACAGATTGTTTGTAAAAACATAGCTGCCATTTTGTTGTAATTGTCAAAAGTTTGACAACTGAGAATTGTTATTTTTAACCGACTTCCAAAAAGGAGGAGGTTCTCAATTCGAACGCTATTTTTTTGTTTTTTTTTGTTTTGTATGTTTGTTACGCGATAGCAACGCCAATTATGGATGGATTTTTATAATTCTTTCTTTGTTCGAAAGAGTATACTCTAAGGGTGGTCCCATATGCAGGGTATCAGGGTCTGATGCTGGGATCCTGGTTAAATCGAGAGTAATTCCTTAAAATGTAGGGCAAAAATGCTGTTTCTGACGCATCTATACATAATTTATTTATAGTTCATCTAATCTAAGAAGTGCATTTTGACGTTTTGCATTTTTTAATACACAATAACCTCGGTCAAACGTATACACATGATTGTAAACACTAAATCTGAAAGTTTAAACAACTATTAAGTTATTTACATAATTAACATTGCGGATGACTTTCTTGTACAATAATACATACGTACAAACCATCACGCCATGTCCCTTACAGGGTAGGCAGAGAGAACAGAGTGCCAGAGAACTCTATCCTTGCATACTTCACTAGCTGCCTCAACATTCATAATTCTCTTCATACACGCTCGCCGGTTTCGGAGACTCTTGACTCCACCTTCCTTCAGTACATGACCGATCTGGTCTAGGTAGGTTATTCTCGGTCTCCCCCGGTACCTATATCCTTCCACTTTCGCATTGTATATCTTCTTAACCAGACGTTCGTTCGGCATTCTTTCCACATGTCCGAACCATCGGAGCATTCCCTTTCTCATCTTTACACCAATACTCTCTTTCATGCCTACTCGCTCTCTTACGTCGTCGTTACGAATGCGATCGATCAGCCTAACTCCCGTAGAGATCGCATTTAGACCGCTTTAATTTTACTTTCATACTCTTTTCTGCATACCCAACTCTCGCTTCCATACAGTAATATTGGCACAAGTACTGCGTTATGTATTGCTACACGTGCCTTCTGGCTGAGGTGGTGGCTACCGAGAAGTGGTCACAACGCTCCGTTCACTCTATTTCCCGCATTCACTCTTCGCTCTATGTCAGTGGTGTACCTTCCATCTCGGCTAAATCCACATCCAAGATATACAAATTCATCCACTTGCTCCAGTACATCATTACCTATTGTTACTCTTACATCTGTCCTGGCTTCATCTCTTTCAAAGACCATTAATCTAATGTTGAAACTCGTAAAAATAATTTAAATTAAAAATAACATGATAAATAGTAATTGTTATTCACGACCTAACAATGTCACGTCATCACGTTCTATACAGTAGTGCTTGACAACTTCCAATTCACAAATATCCAAATAATCGGTAAAAATATTAGAATAATACAATTAATCGAATAAAGATTTTGACAGAGATGTACATTTCGACACTTGATTGACGAGGAAATAATTATTAATGTTCACGATGCTGATAATTCAAGTAATAGTAGTAATTCTTAATAAATAGCCATTTTCAAATCCAGTTTTTGTTTTTAATTAACCTAATCCTACTAAATATGATGAATAGATTCTATGATGAAATAATTAAATTTGTTTAGTACTAATTTAGCACTTAATTTATCACCATTTTGAAAAATAAAAAATAAACCGATTATTAATTATAAAGAATTAATATCAATTTCTCAGTAAAATCGGATATTTTCGATAGTGATTATTTGGTTCACATACCTAGACAACTTACTCGGACAGCTGTCAAAGTGCACTTCTTAGATTAAACAGACTATAGTTTGATTATTTGTGTATGGAGATTATCTTTGTGAGCTTTAGCTGATGGTAAAACAACAATGTTACTAAGGGGTAAAATAAGGGTCACGGGATGAATATGGAAGTTTATCATTTTCAAAGTTAGAAGTACGAAATTTCGCACACCTACATCTTTTTAGAAATAAAAGAATGTGTGTTAGCGTTTTTCAAAATTTCACTACTAAGGGGTAGTATAAGTAGTATAAAATAGGTAAAAACAAGTGAAAAATATAAAATATATTTTTTTAATTAATATTAATTATTTTTTTAAATATTGTATTTTTTTTTTCAATTTTGTTAAACTTTCGTGTTTTAAGCTAATACGTTGAGATCGTTGCTCCTCGATTTGGTTTGATAACGTTCGCGAATCAAACTGAGTCGCTGAGAATTACTTTCTGTAGTTTCATTACGCCTAGATAAGTTTGTGTATGCCCTCATCTGAGAAAGCCTATTGACCCGCTGCTCGTCACTCTAATTTGTAATATTTATCCCATTTCCTAACCCCATTTTTCTTTAAACGAGTGTCTCTCTCTCTCGTCACTCGTATCTTCCAAACGGTGCTGTCTCATTTGAGCAGCCCGTTTACTAGGTCTACCTATTAAAAAAAATCTGAATTCACTTATTTTCCACTAAAAACCGGCAAATAAAAAAATATTTTATAAAAAAAACAAAAACCGACTTCAAAACTATACCTACGATAAACGATATCCAATAAACTTACACTAAAAAGTAGAAAATAATTCTTTTAATTAGTTTAATCTCAAAAGAATAACAAAACAATTTACGAAATTATAGTATACCTACCTATGTACAGGTAGGTATGTAAAAACTTATACTATGTCAAGAAAAATGGATAATTATATTATATTTTGTATTTCAAAGCAAGGAGCATTGAAATATAATAAACGAAATTATTAATATTTATTTACAAGTACTATTTTTTTGGAGTCGGTGCCAGCTAAATCAAAATTAAATTCCCTTGCATAAATCTTTTAAGCGCATTAAATCATCAACGAAATCTGCCCTCGTTCGGGTAGTTCACTCAGTGACATCGCCCCTCCTTTCTCGCACCTGCCTCGCTTCGGTTATCCGCCCTATTCGCAGTGATCGTCCATCTTTGCGTAGGTGAGGTAGGTACTACGTGAGCTGCTTGATGTTCGCAAAATAGAAAAACTGTCCTTGGCTGGCACAGACTCGAAAAAATAGTACTTGTAAATAAATATTAATAATTTCGTTTATTATATTTCAATGCTCCTTGCTTTGAAATACAAAATCTATACTAATATTATAAAGCGGAAGAGTTTGTTTGTTTGTTTGTTTAAACGCGCTAATCTCAGGAACTACTGGTTTGATTTGAAAAATTCTTTTTTTGTTGGATAGTTCATTTATAGAGGAAGGCTTTAGGCTATACAACATTACGCTGCGACCAATAGGAACAGAGCAACAATGATGAATGTGTAAAAATCAGGTTTTGTTTCCTTTTGAGAGCTTCCGCTGCGTAAACGGTTAAAGTTGCGCAAAAAATATGTACTATATAATTGTTCCCCTTTCAAAGTTCTAAATAAAAGTCCGCGACAGCATATGTCTATGTTTTAAGATCGGCTCACTATAACCTTTTTTATGCTAATCAAATTTGTTTTAAAATAATATGATATTTTCGAAGGTGTTTTTATAAACATAATATTAATCCTTATCCAAATAAATGAGTTATTCATCACAAGTATTTAATTTAAAACAAAATTGCTCTTTACATTATTTGATTTCAATGAATATCTTAGGAAATATCGCAGTTTAAAAATAACATCGCAGCAAAATAATGATCAAGTACTGGGCGCGCATTTACGATAAAAATACTGGGTCTTATAATCTTATATTAAAAAAAAACTCAAACTAATGTTATTTCAAAGTACTTCTGCACACACTACATTTTTAGTTTTGTTTTCTTCTCATGACCTTCCGTCGGCTTTACACATCCTAAATAATAATAATAAGTATAGGAAGTATTAGTGCCTGCCCTCATGTATGGCAGTGAAAGTTAGATTTGGCGGAGAAGACATGAAAATAGAATAAATGCTGTAGAGCTGACAGCTCTTCGTAACGTGTGTGATGTAAGTCTGAAAGATAAAATTAGGTATAATGTTATAAAAGAGCGCTGGTATGCTGAGGTGGGTTGGACACGAAGTGGAAGAAATAATGAGTGGGCAGAGGTTGACGAAGCAAACATATAAAGCAATCGTGAATGGGACGAATACAAGGGGAAGACCACGTCATACTTTTCTGGACCAAATTGGAGATTTGTTCACGAGAGGTCATCATCATCATCATTCTCCTACTCTTATCCCAATTACTTGGGGTCGATACAATAAGTACTCTTCATTCATAGTACATATTATAAAAGTTATTGGCAATAGTTTTATTACCGGCCGCCTGCCAGACGTCAACCCTCCATGGGAATGTAATTGTTGACCAAACGGCATCAGATGGAGTTGGCCCAAGTCGTTATAAGGCTCTTAGTCGTCTTTTACGACATCCAAAGTGAGGATTGGTAGTATTCGTAGCCGCTACCACACAGCGATTTCATACACATTAAAAGTATGTGTAATCGTAAATAGGCGTAAGTGTATGTATGTATATATGTATAGTATACATACATTGTATATGGTATATCTATAGAAAGTATAGATAAGACCCAATACTTTTACTTAAGGTTTAATGTTCTACTCTTACTAATAAAAGGGTCATGTAGGTACCTAAAACAGCTTTAACGTATGTATTATTTAAAAATATTTCCACCTTTTACGTAAACGAATTCGCGAGTTGAAGTTAACGTTAGCCCAAAGTAACCATTCCACGCGGACGAAGTCGCGGACGAAAGCTAGTATAATATAATTATCCATTTTTCTTGACATAGTATAAGTTTTTACATACCTACCTGTACATAGGTAGGTATACTATAATTTCGTAAATTGTTTTGTTATTCTTTTGAGATTAAACTAATTAAAATAATTATTTTCTACTTTTTAGTGTAAGTTTATTGGATATCGTTTATCGTAGGTATAGTTTTGAAGTCGGTTTTTGTTTTTTTTATAAAATATTTTTTTATTTGTTCCTAGCGTATGTACTTATTGTCAATAATCTATTTTCAGTTATTAATGTTCGTTCTGGAAATTATCTCAATTTTCATTATTAAGTTTATACTATTGCCGTTTCGTTAACGGCTGATATGTTATTTTTATATTTCAGGGTAGGTTTCATAGGTTTCGGCTGGAGAGGCCTAGACACGGTGTCATTACCGTTGAGGCCCTCCGGCCCGTACTGATGGAATGGATGGAGCGGCGGCACGGGGTCCTCACCTTCCGACTGGTGCAGGTGTTAACGGGGCACGGGTGTTTCGGGAAATACCTGCACACGGTCGTGCACAGGGAATGGACTCCGGGCTGCCATCATTGCAGTAGTGACGAGGACACGGCGCAACATACGCTCGAGGAATGCTCGGGCTGGGATGGGCAGCGCCGCGACCTCGTCGCTATTATCGGTGCCGACCTGACGCTGCCGGCTGTCGCGAGGGCGATGGTCGACAGCGTCAGGAATTGGGACGCGGTCGCCGCCTTCTGCGAGGCTGTCATCTCGCAGAAGGAGGCGGCGAAACGGGACCAGGAGGATTCCCGTGACCCGGGCCGCCGCCCGCGGCCGGGGCGGCGCAGGCGCGAATACCTGCGCCTGATGCCGCCCTAACCGAGGCTTCGGGTGATCGGACCGAGGAATTGTCCGGTCACCCGACGCGAGGCCACCGCGTGAGGACGACGCCTCGACGGCGAAATTTGTCGGGGCGTCAACAGGAGAGAAGCCCGAGAGGGCATACCGCCGAGCGGGCCACCGAAGACAAAGATCGGGTACCGGTGGCCCGCTCGCATGGCGAAGAAGAGGTGCTTGCAGGGTGGGTCAATGGGGTTGCGCGCCGCCTCTTCCGTCACCCCGGACCGATTTGGCGGGGTGCGACGTCCATGGCCCACCACAAAAAAAAAAAAAAAAAAAAGGGTAGGTTTCATAGTAAAGAAAAATCCTATATAATTACATACACACAATATGTAGATACGTAGGTATATATGTATATTACTTCAACTTTATTTCACCGCCTTAGCTCTAGGTAGCAGCACTTTCCATACATGCATATTTTACTATCGAGTTGCCACTCTTTTTCAGTTAATATAATTTTACTCTTTGGTAATACCGTTGCACTGTATTACCGGCGATCAAAAATAAAAATAGGGGATCAAAAACTTTAGGAAAGTAACCCTTTACGCGGCGAAGCCGCGGGCAGAAGCTAGTTTTAAATAATTAAAAAAGACTACAAATTGCTGCATGATGTCACGTGCTTGTAAACAAATTTTAGGCAATACTTTAAGGCTGCCTAATTGATATATATGACTATATGTCATATCGTCACCCTTGACAGATGGGTTGGCAATCATTGATGTTATATATTGCTCAGGAGAGTACTCCAGCGGACGGTTTTTGCTACTCACACAGGGTATTAAGGGTTCTAACCGATTACCAGAGAGATGTTCATCATCATCATCACAGCCCATAAATGTCCCACTGTTGGGCTCGGGCCTCCTCCGTAATGGGAGGGAAATTAACCTACTATACCAGGCTGGTCAGACGTGTTGATATAGGGTTTTGTTTCGAGTTTTCCTTCTCTTGCATAGGATGTTCTATGCGTTTTATATCCCTTAGTCGTCTCTTACGATCACCCACGGGTAAGATGGGGGTGGCGAATTGTATTCTTACTCCATCACCACACGGAAAGAGAGATGTTAATACTATTTAATAATAATGTTGTTTTGTAGCAAATTATATTTTTAGCAATTAGTTCAGTATTACCGTAGCCTTCATAAAATTTGCAAAAACAATCGTATTCGATCTAAATATGCGTAAGCCCCTATTCAGTCGCCCCAATGTATGGAGGGCACTTCTAATTTGATAGTTTAGTCTCGGCGAGTTTGTAAATAGATATAAACGAGACTAAGAGTGAGTATCGAACATAGACTCACCATTAGTGTTGCTTGTTTACTACTAAATGTTTATTTTCTTTGAAATGTTGCCACGAACTTACCGTATGGTGTTGTTATCTTTAAATAAATCGACTGATTGTGCCAGCCCACACATGAGTGTGAGATGTCCATTTAGGACAATGCTTTGTGAGATTTATCAATTTTTATTTTGAGTAGAGTCTTTTAATCCTTTTTTATAAATAATATTCAAGCATATAAAATTCTAAATTTCAGTAATTTAAATAAAAGGGTTGTGTCATCGTTTAATCCAATTCTAACTGCAAATTTAGAGTATTAAGTCTGTACAATGTGTAAACAATGTTGGGTAGATGGCACACGTCTCTTTAAAGACGAAAATATAATACGATGCGAGAATTGAATGTCCTACAATAGTTTACGGTGGTGTAAGTGGCAGCATGATTGGGACGGACTTCCAATAGGTGTGGGTTCGAATCCCATTTGTGAAAATCATTTTTCACTCGTAATCGGGTACTATTATGAAAGGGAAATTACAATGACTATACCACGTTGGTCAAAAGCATTGGTGTAATGGGGTTTTATAACGTCACAAATACCGTATCTGTCCTCCTGTTATTGTATTTTACGATATAATTTAATTTTATAGTAAATTATTTTAAGTGTATTTTTTTTTATATAAGTAGGTATTGAATTACCTTAGTTATCGAATCAGAGCATTTCTTGTATTAATACATAGGATACATTTATCCCAGTAATATGACTCCTTGGGATAATAATTCAACTATAGGAATGTAACTTTTTATGTCTGTGTGGTAGCGGCTAAGAATGCTACCAACCCTTACTTTGCTCGTGGATATCGTAAAATACTACTAAGAGCTTTATAACGACCTGGGCCAACATTATCTGATGCCGTTTGGTCAACCATTACATTCCCAAGGAGGGTTGACGTCAGGCAGACGGCCGGTCCTAAACCTATATATAGCCAATAACTTTTTGATAAGGTAACCTTTTTTTTTTTTACGCGATAATTTTTAGTAATATTATAAATGCGAAAGTAACTCTGTCTGTCTGTCGGTCTGTCGCTCTTCCACGCCAAAACTACCAAACTGATCTAAATGAAATTTGGTACACGGATAGTCTAGAACTCGACAAAGGACATAGGCTACTTTTTAATGCAAAAAAAAAGGGTTGTAAAGGGGGATAAAAAGTTGTAAGGAAGTATCGTCATTTTCTATATTAACTTATAGGATACTTTCATCCCGGTAATGTGTTCCCTTGCGATAGTAGTTCAACTTTAGGAAAGTAACCTTTTACGCTATTAGCTTCAGCTAGTCTTTTATATATTTAAACAATACAATGTATCTTATATACAATATTTCTTATTGAATTAAATACATTAGGGACGTGGTACATTTAATGTAGAAAATAGCCATTTACAACCATATCATTAAAATAAATAACTTAAAAGTTTTCAGAGCTTTAAAAACAGGTTTAGAGCAACTGAAACCGAAGCGTGGGCGGATCGCTAGTACACTTATAAGCAGATACTTATAAGATTTGCTGTTCATTTTATTTATTCAAACGTTTATTTTCATTAAGAAAACTTTATTGAAACCATTCACAAATATATGTAAGCCACTCATATTACGATTTCTAATTTCTAATAACCATTCTATATTATCATTTAATATGTAGGTAATGTGAATCAAATTATTCAGCTGTCAATTTTGATTCTGTAATTTTACGACCGGCTATAAAATTCAACTAAACCTGTACTCGGAACTTGAATGGTATTGAATGTATTCCTCATTACCATCACAGATAACTTATATAATTTTAATTAAAAATTATTTTAAGGTTAATATAATATTATAATTTTCCGTGTGGTGACAGAGTAAGAATACAATTCACCACCCCTCCTATCTTACCTATGGATGATCGTAAAAGACAACTAAGGGATATAAAACGCATATAACATCTATACGAGAGAAGGAAATCTCGAAATAAAGTATGTCGTAGGTCAATTTGCCTCCTATTACGGAGGAGGCTGGAGCCTAACGGTGGGACATATCTGAGCTGAGATAATGATGATGATGAAGAATATTAACATACGATTCTAACGATATTCAGACTTCAGCTTCCTCTATGATGAAAGGGATTTTGACCTGCAAAAAAAAAGTTACGCTGGTCAGGCAGGTTGGCATATTCATATCAAAGCCCTTAGTCGTGTTTTATTACACGCATAGGGGGTGATGACTCATAGGAAATTATTAATATTGTATGTTGTAAATTGTTAATAAAGTAATATAAAACTTGTTCGGGACAACAAAGGGGAAGAAATTAAATTCTAGCTTTACTTTTTCGTTTCTTGCGTAAATTAAAGTTATTTCTTCACTGAGAATGCCGTGACATGTTAGATGTTTGCTAGTGAGAGAGGAGAAGCATTTTGTACAATCGTCTGTCACTATATGAAAGTTCCTAACGATATAATAATAGCCACGTTTTTAATGCAGTGAACGTAAATAACCTGAACAAAGCGTATGAATAAGCATTTTGTTTTATTAGTTATCTGTACGGCGCTCACGCTCACGGATTACAGATACAAATA
Source organism: Lymantria monacha (assembly GCA_905163515.2). NCBI lineage: Eukaryota > Metazoa > Arthropoda > Insecta > Lepidoptera > Erebidae > Lymantria > Lymantria monacha. The sequence goes on from LR991100.1 coordinate 698,236, forward strand.
ACAAGATCTTGGCGCGAGACAGTAGTATAAATGAAATTTAACAAACTGGTATTGCAATAGTAAAATATGCAAAATTGTATTGCAGTACATATTAAAACACTCCGTGTGGTGACGGAGTTTCCATGTGGTGACTGTGTAAGAATACAATTCACCACCCCCTATCTCAACCGTGGGTGATCGTACGAGACGACTAAGGGATATAAAACGCATATAACATCTATGTGAAAGAAGGAAAACTCGAAACAAAACCCTATACCAACACGTCTGAGCAGCGTGGTATAATAGGTCAATTGCCCTCCGATTATGGAGGAGGCTCGAGCCCAACAGTGGGACGTGTATGAGCTAAGATGATGATGTTGACATATTAAAAATAAGCAAATTGTATTGCAATATTAAAAAATATACAAATTGATATAGCGACTGTTTCCACCAATGACAACTAAGTATTGAGCAACACGTTAAGTAATCATTTATATATAAGCACAACGATTGTTCGGTGTTATGTATCATTCAACGTATCAAAAACGTACAAGACTACGTCTGGGTAGCGAATCAGCGCCCCGGATATGAGTCCGTCACTTGCAGAGAGATTATCCACCCGATACCTTGTATTAGCGGAAATCGATGCTCGATGGCGGTTGGTACGAGTCGAAGTCAAGCAATTGGTACCAGTGTTTATTTTTAATAAAATATTTTTGGAGTTTACTCCTTAAGAATCGATTTTCATATAAGGCGCCCGGTATGAGAAAAATTTGAGGAGTAAAATCTAGTGATCACTTTCACTTTCTGACGTGAGATAATACTTCGCTGAACAGTTTTAATAAATGTAAATAAAAATATATATATATTATTTTTAGTCAAATCAGCCTTTTTTTTGCGCCTGTTTTGATAATCGTACTTAAGGAGTGAACTCCAGTCGTGCGTCAGAGCTGACACACACTTTTTTTTGCTTAAAAAAATGGTATCATGTGTTTTTTAACAGAGTATTTATTGCTTTCCGCTCCACTAGTACTCCTATAGTTGGTTTTACAACTCCCGTAAGCCAGTATAGCTGACGACATATTGTATTCTTAATACCTCACTACTGGGGAATACATTTTCTATCACCAGCGTTCATCATCATCATCTCAGCTCATATATATCCTAATGTGTTACTTGAGCCTCCTCCACAATAGAAGGGAAATCGGCCAATTATACAACACTGGTAGGATGAGTTGATATAGGGTTTTATTTCGAGTTTTCCTTCAATTGTGTAAATATCTGCATTTATATTTATTTTCCATCTTTTACGATATCCACAGACAAGAAAGGGAATGGTAAATTGTATTTTTGCTTACTTAATACACGAACATCCGTGTGGTGACGGAATAAGAATACAATTCACCACCATACCCATTTTTCATTTTTTTTATTTTTTTTATTGGTGGGCTATGGATGCGTCTCGCCCCGCCAAATCGGTCCGGGGTGACGGAAAAGGCGGCGCATGACCCCATAGACCCATCGTAAAACCTTCTCTCTTCGCCGTGCGAGCGGACCACCGGTACTCGATTTTAACTTCGGTGGCCCGCCCGGCGGTTTACCCTCGCGGGTTCCTCTCGTCGACGCCCCGACAGATTTCGCCGTCGGGGTGTCGCCCTCACGCGGTGGCCTCACGTCGGGTGACCGGACAATTCCCCGGTCCGATCACCCGAGGCCTCGGTTAGGGCGGCATCAGGCGCAGGTATTCGTGCCTGCGCCGCCCCGGCTGCTGACGGCGGCCCGGGTCGCGGGAATCCTCCCGGACTCGTTCCGCCGCCTCCTTCTGCGAGATGACAGCCTCGCAGAAGGCGGCGACCGCGTCCCAGTTCCTGACGCTGTCGACCATCGCCCTCGCGACAGCCGGCAGCGTCAGGTCGGCACCGATAACAGCGACGAGGTCACGGCGCTGCCCGTCCCAGCTCGGACATACCTCGAGCGTGTGTTGCGCCGTGTCCTCGTCACTGCTGCAATGGTGGCAGAACGAAGTCCACTCCCAACACGCGACCGTGTGCAGGTACAAGCCGAAGCATCCGTGCCCCGACAAAACCTGCACCAGTCGAAAGGAGAGGACTCCGTGCCGCCGCTCCATCCACTCCATCAGTACGGGCCGGAGAGCTTCGACGGTGACGACACCGTGTCTAGGCCTCTCCAGCCGCGTAGCCCAACGGGCGATGACGTCTCGGCGGGCGTCCTCGCGCCAGGTGGCTATCTCGCTCAGCGATGGGGAGCCACCTTCATCGCGCAGTGAGGTTACCCGCCAGTAGAGGTCGGAGAGCATCTCCGCCTCTAGGTCCCACGGGGGTGTCCCGGCCAGTAGGCATGCCGCCTCGGTCGATACCGTGCGGTACCCGCGAATGGCCCTGACCGCCATGACTCTCTGGGGTCTCCACAGAACAGCCCTGAGCTGGGCGTTCAGAGCCCTCGCCCACACGGGTGCGCCGTACATGGCCATCGAACAGATCACCCCCGCATACAGCCGTCGGCCCTCGAAGCTGGGTCCGCCCACGTTCGGCATGAGCCGCGAAAGGGCGGACGCCGCGCCGACCAGCCGTGGAGCAATTCGGCGAAAATGCTCCCGGAACCACCATCGCCCGTCGAGCACCAGACCCACTTTCTGAACAGACCACTAAATCTCGCAATAACGAGATAGTGGTCCGTATCAACTGTGGGGCCCCTGTAGGCTCTTGCGTCCGATATTTTGCTTCGGAGGCAGCTGTCTACCAAAATTAAAACTATTATACTTTTCTGTTCATTCCTTCTCCATGTATACATATGAATGTCCTTATGTTGGAAAAATGTGTTTGACACAATAAGGTTTCTCTCCATGCATACATCCGCAATGAACCTACCTGCGTCGTTCACTCTCTTATCACCAAATGGACCAAGTACGTCCTCACAGTTGGGACGCTTGGGCCCCACCAATCCGTTCAAATCTCCGCATACAATCACGCGTTCACTGGTTTCTGCCATATCCAGAACTTCCCTAACATTATCTCAAAACATCTACAGTCTGATGCCACCGAGGATCCTACAGGAGTATATGCTACAACCATGAATACCTTGGTGACACCTAGTTTTATACGAACCCAAAGAAGTCTTAGATAAGATCATACATCTCGCTTACATGTTTCGCGCGCGAATGACAATGGAACACAAATCCATTATGTGTATTTCTGTACATACGATTTTTTGCTAGTGGACAAAACACATATGGAATTTTATAAAATTGTTTCTAGTTCAAATATTACGTAATGGATTTTACCAACACATAAAGAATAAAATGGAGATTTGTTTAGTGCAAAATAACGAAAAATAAAAAAATGCACATATGGAATTTGGCAGGCGCAACGACGAAGTATTTCTGTATTATTTATATTCTCTTCAACATTGCATAGGTTTCATTAGGTAAATTGTAATTGGGGCAGTAATAACTTACAAAAATATTAGATAGTATATATCTCTACTCGTCGAAATTTTGTTACAATGCCAATGAGCGTGTACACATTAGTGATGTAACGAATATTCGCATTCGCATTCGCGAATATTCACATATTTTTGCATATTCGCATTCGCGAAATTCTTGCGAATGTTTTTGTGTGTATAATTTTTTTAATTAGGTAATAATAGTTGTTTAATATAAGAAAATCCAATTCCATTAGTTTATTATGTTTTTTAATGTAATAAAAAGTAACTTAACTTCGTAATCACGTTATCAGTCTTCTCTTTATCATTTGTTATCATTTATTTATTTAACTTTGGGCAATGAAGCTTAACAATCAAACTTTTATAACAATTTAAAAAACAAAACTATGTACTAAATGGCCTAAATGCAATGTAATCAAGCAAAAATAATCTTCTATGAATTTTTACCAAACTTTAATGATAACATACACATACATACATACATATCATCATGCCATATCCCTTGCAGGGTAGGCAGAGAGAACAGAGTGTCAGAAAACTCTATCCTTGCATACTTCACTCGCTTCTTCAACATTCACAATTCTCTTCATACACGCTCGCCGGTTTGGGAGACTCTTGACTCCACCTTCTTTCAGTACGTGACCAATCTGGTCTAGGTAGGTTAGTCTCAGTCTCCCCCGGTACCTACATCCTTCCACTTTCGCATTGTATATCTTCTTAACCAGACGTTCGTTCGGCAATTAATGATAACAATAAAGATTATTATTTTTAGCTTTATCTAAAAATAATAATCTACAAATACTTCTACAATAAATAAACTATAATTAAAACCAAATTAAATTTTAACATGAGTTGCTGTCATCATAATCAGTAAGTGTTTTTAGTATATCTATATTATATAGTTTACTAGTAGATTCGGCAACGCGTTGCTGTGGCTAAGGTAGCCTCAGTAACAGATGATGGTTATGCTAATAAATTGTAGCTTATATGAAACGTTTGTACGTTTAACATAGCGCTATCTATTAAATACTTACTCAATCCAGTCAACAGATACCGCCATCTGTTAGAATCGTTTGGAGATAATAGATAATTGTGACTGTCAAATAATAGACAAATAATTTGCAATAAAATAATATTGCGACTATAAATTGAAATGGAAGCTATCCTATCTTTTAAGTTGGATCAAACTACACCTGCTGTGCAAATTTGATTAAAATCGGTTAAGTACTTTAGGAGTCCATCGCGGACAAACAACGTGACGCGTAATTTATACATATTAAGATAGTGTTTATAGTATAAATATAATCATTTTACATAAGAGTTAACACTTAACACTTTAAGCGAACAAAAATAAAATTAAGTCTTTTACTTTAATAAAGCTAAAAAATTTAATTGTTATTAGAACTTGTAACACAAAATTTTAATGCAGTTGAAACTAATAAAATTAAATTGTTCTATTAAACTTTTCTCAGTCTTTAGATATATTTTTAATATTTAGATAATCAAACAAAAAATATATTCTTGTACAGAATAGTAGACCATTAAATAGTCTAACTCTAAACAAACAAAAAAAAAATAAGATTCTCAAATAAAAATTCTCTTCCTCTTCTCTCCCTTAAAAAATAATAGTTAATTATATATATTTTTCATATTAATAATTGAACTTCACTAGGAGAATATTAAACTTTAAAGATTGTAGTTTTGATGCTTTGTCTCCTTCAAGGCTGTTTCGATATGGCGTGTAAAAAGTCCAGCGCCACTAAATATGCGCTCGCTGGGGACACTCGTTGGTGGTGTAACTAAATAAAGCCATAGACAAATGGCGCCAAATTTAAACAAAAACTGAATATTCGCATTCGCATTCGCGAATGTTGGCAGCAGATATTCGCATCCGCATTCGCATTCGCGTGTCCAAAATATGACATTCGTTACATCACTAGTACACATTATTCAGTTGGAGGCAAATTTATTTAATTGAAAAACAAAACAAATGCAGAAAGAAAATGATTCCATATATAAAACAAGAACCCCATAATAATTATCAAAAATTAAATGTTTAATAATAACATCATAAACAATATTTTTTTATATATACAGAATCATTTTCATTTTGTACTGGTAATGAATTTATAATAAAATGTGGGTTAAACTTTAATAACTAATACTGTAGCGAGTAGATATACATTTCTGTAACAACGATGACTTATTAGACGTGAGACAACTTAGTCCTCCCGTGACCATGATCACTGTGAAAGTGTTTGAAACGTCGGGAAATTATAAATCAAATACAGACGCGATAGAATCCGCAAAATAGTTTTATTTTCAAAATACTATTACGTGTGTGGCTATAGCACTGTTGAAGGCGACGCGACGATTTGTCTTACTGACGGACAATATGAAGAAAATAAAAAAAGGACTTGAAGAAAATTATAGTTTTTTAATGAAAATTGTAACTCGAGACTGGTAAAATGACCTTATGTTAGTAGCTGATGGCCAGTACAAAAGAATAAGGCACGAATGAAAAATTAGTTTGTTTTAATTTATTACATATTAAATTAGAGTAGAAAGTGTAAACTTAGCTCCAATCGTTTTTATTACAATTGTGGACATGTTTTCATTATTTTGTATTTCCGTTTGTAAACCGAGATACAAAGCGAGTGCCACTTGTTTACTGTGAAAGCTGTTCAGTCGCTTTACTTCAGTGGTCATCAGGAGAAAAGGTAAACCTTCCATTTCGTTCACCAATATTATGGAGAGAACTTTATAATTATGAAAATAATACCTGCTTTTATGTTACGAAGATAGTTTGAATATGACACACAAAATAAAACGAGTATTATGTATTCCGAATTTCCATCTGTACATATATAAAAAATAGTGACATTTTTATATATAAAGTAGTTTCAGTATTTTATATATAAAAAAAGAGACTAATTTTTTGTCTTTAACAAAAAGAGCGAGAGAATGCGCCTATCGATATTCATAAAAAATCTTTTTCTGTAAAGTCTTCTTCTTCCTCTTTACGGAGGCAAAACTGAAAGAAGGAATCATTTGTTGGCCCATAGATCTACAATGTTGTGAAAGATTCTTAACTTGTACTACTTTTATCTGTTAATGAAAAATTAGCATGGATGTTATCCAAAATCGTTGTTGTGGATGAAGTTTTGGCGATTAAAAAATAATTGCATAGAAATTATAGTCAACTTATTCAAAAGATGGGAGTAAAATGTTATTAAAGATATATTTCCTGCACTCGCACTCGAGTTTTATCCCGAAAGCTTAGGAAATATGAGTGAAAAACAAACGTAGAGAACGTTGTCATTAAGAGCTTAAAATTTTATAGAACAATATGAGAGATTTTAGGCTGAAAACCTATTAGAAAGGTTACTGTTGGTCTATTATAAGAGATATTAATCTAAATAACTATCCAAAGAAAGGCTAAAATTAATCATATTTTAATTTTTTTTAATACCAAAATTATGTCATTCGGTTTTTTTTTGGCGGCAGGTTATGGAGTGGGTACACCGCGGTAAATTCGTCCGGGGCGACAGAAGAAGCGCGCACGACCTCATAGACCCGTCCGCTCGGCGTGAGAGGTGCATGTCACCACCTCTCTACGCCGAGCGAGCGGGTCACCGAAACCTGGTCTTTGTCTCCGGTGTACAGAATTATTAAAAATCCTTTTTTTTGGGTAAATCTATCTAAATAAACAATAAATTAAAACTTTCAACTAAGGTGTTAAAACCGTGTAAAGTAATGTAATTGAACTATGCAATATTATGATTGACGATAATTGCAGTTAACTACTAAAGCGGCTTTAGTTGTTAATTAGTGATCTGTGTGACTGGACTGGATGTTCTTTTTTTTTTTTTTTTTTTTCTCCAGATATTTAGTTTGAGGTGGCAAGCCTGGCGACTCTCGGCACCGAGGAGATCGTCAGGTGGATTGAGGCGCTGGGGTTGAGGGTGGCCCTGGCCAAAACGGAGGCCCTCTTGTTCCATGGGCCCCGCATGGGCCCTCCCATCGGCGCCTCGATCACTGTCAATTCGGTTGACATCAGCATCCGGGCCCATATTAAGTATTTGGGCCTGGTGCTCGACGGGCGTTGGTGGTTTCGGGAGCATTTCTGCAGGCTCGCTCCACGGCTCGTCGGCGCGGCGTCCGCCCTTTCGTGGATTATGCCGTATGTGGGCGCATCGAGCGCTACGTGCTGACAGCTGTACGCGGGGGTCGTCCGGTCGATGGCCCTGTACGGCGCACCGGTGTGGGCGGGGTCCCTGACCGACCGATTCAGGGCTCTTCTGTGGTGACCACAGAGGGCCATAGCGGTCAGGGCCATACGCGGGTACCGCACGGTAGCGACGGAGGCAGCTTGCCTGTTGGTCGGGACTCCCTCGTGGGACCTGGAAGCGGAAATGCTCGCCGATTTGTATCGGCGGGTGTCGGGGGTGCGAGCGGAGGGCGGTGTGGTTTCATTGAGGGAGCTCACCGCCTGGCGCGTCGATGCCCGCCAAGACGTCATTGCCCGTTGGGCAGTCCGGCTGGAGAGGCCTCGATTCGGTGTGCGGACTGTGGACGCCTTCCGGCCAGTGCTGATGCGGTGGTTGGAACGGCGGCACGGGATGCTCTCCTTCCGACTGGTGCAGGTTTTGACGGGGCATGGATGCTTCGCCAAATACCTGCACACGGTCGTTAGGAGGAAGAGTACACCGTCCTGCCACCACTGCGACTTCGACGAGGATACGGCGCAGCATACGCTCGAGGCTTGTGCTGCTTGGGCAGAGCAGCGCCGTGAACTCGTCGCAGTCATCGGTGCTGACCTGATGCTGCCGACCATCGCTAGGGCGATGCTCGACAGCGTCAGGAACTGGGACGCGGTCGCAGCCTTCTGCGAGGCAGTAGTCTCGCAGAAGGAGGCGGCGGAGCGCGTGCGCGAGGAGCGTCTCCTCGACGACGCGAGCCGTCGCCGGCGACTGGGGCGGCGTAGGCGCGTTTACCTGCGCCTTATGCCGCCCTAGCCGAGGCCGCGGGTGACTGGACCGGTGAATTAGTCCGTCACCCGCCGAGAGGCTGACTGCGACGAAAAGACCGACGTCCTCCCCGAGGGAGGGGATGTCGCTCAAGAAGAGGGTACCCCTCGGGGGGTATTCCGTTGGGCCGGCCGCTTACAACAAGTTCACACTGCTCCGGTGGCCGGTCCAACAACGAAGGTGAGGTTCACGGGTGGGTTATGGGTGAGCGTGCTTACGCCCCTCTGTCGCCCCGGACAGAGTGGTGCGAGGAGCGCGACGACCGTAGCCCACCCCACAAAAAACAACAAAAAGATATTCTTAGTTAACAGCCGTTTGCTCATTCATTAGTGGATTATTAGATTAATATCAAACAAAATTTGAACACTGGTTGCCTAGAGGGAAGGTCAACTGAGTGGGTTTGGGTATTTTATTGGTAGGCAGCGGTCTAAGCTGTACCCTTGGTATTGCAAAGGTCCAAGGGCGGCAGTGACACTTACGATCAGGTGTGCTGCTTGCTCATTTGCCACCATAAGCAATAAAAAAAAAGATGGAGGAGCTGTAACTGAAGATTTCTCCTTGTCATGATATATTTTTCATTTTTTCGCTTATAGCGCGTTTGGTAGTTCAGTTTATCCTGAATCTGCACGGGTTGATCCTAAATAACCGTCACGGCCTACCATATTCTACTATCATATTTGTTTTCTATAAATGCTTTGTCAATTTTTTCCATCCATCTTTCTACCCGTCATATATGTTTTTAATTATTGTCTCGTTCACAACGCTCCTATATACTTTATCTTTAACATATACACTAGGAACACCTCATCGAAGTGCATTACCTTACCTAATGATGAATACTGATGATTTTCTTTGTAATGTAATGTGAAACTTTTACCAGTTTCCACTATTTGTGTGCGTGTAGAATAAAACAAAACTGTTACCAGCATTCACCATCCTTTCAAAATATTTGTGGTATAATTATAGAAGACGACCTCGTGATTATGGCATTACTCCTCTTTGTGAATAGGCCAATGACTAGCAATGGACGTTGTTAGACTGATGGCTGAATGGATAAATAAGGATTTAAAAATGTCAAGAAATAGGTATCTAGATTGCTTCAGCAATAAATCTAATATAAAATTATTACTAAGTGTAGAGTCATCTACTTAGTTCCATATGTTCATGCACAAAAATAATATAGTTAGCACTAAGCCTTCATCTGTTACATAAACCCATTATCAGTCAAGACATGACATGGCAATAAAGTAATGATAACCTCCAGCGATATTAATGGAAAAATATACATACATACATACATATCATCACGCCATATCCCTTGCAGGGTAGGCAGAGAGAACAGAGTGCCAGAGAACTCTATCTCTGCATACTTCACTCGCTTCCTCAACATTCATAATTCTCTTCATACATGCTCGCCGGTTTTGGAGACTCTTGACTCCACCTTCCTTCAGTATATGACCGATCTGGTCTAGGTAGGTTAGTCTCGGTCTCCTTCGGTACCTACATCCTTCCACTTTCGCGTTGTTGGAAAAATATACCATCGACATATTGTTTATATAAGTTTAGATATGAACTACGTGATTATTAAATACATAATTAAATATCTTAAAATTACATATACCTAATGGGGTTATAGATTCTGCCACACCTTTTTTTAGATAAAATTTTGAGCCCTGGCCAATTGGTAAAAAATAAATTGGTTTTGTTGCATTAAAATGAATGGATTAAATGAAAAAAAAAAAACCAAGCCACGGTTTTTGCGTAAATTAAGCGACTTAAAAAATATAAAATTTGAAAGTAACCATAACTATCAAGCAATTAAATGAATATTGGTGCTTCGAAGATCGTTGAAGAAATGGTTGATCATGAACGTTTAGAACAGCCACTATGATAGTGGCTGTTCTAAAATCAACACGGGCGTGATTTCAACGAAATCCTATCCACAAGCAAAAAAAATATTAGCCTTGTACATACATACATACATATCATCACGCCATATCCCGTGCAGGGTAGGCAGAGAGAACAGAGTGCCAGAGAACTCTATCTCTGCATACTTCACTCGCTTCCTCAACATTCATAATTCTCTTCATACACGCTCGCCGGTTTCGGAGACTCTTGACTCCACCTTCCTTCAGTAGGTACATGACCGATCTGGTCTAGGTAGGTTAGTCTCGGTCTCCCTCGGTACCTACATCCTTCCACTTTCGCATTGTATATCTTCTTAACCAGACGTTCGTTCGGCATTCTTTCCACATGTCCGAACCATCGGAGCACTCCCTTTCGCATCTTTACACCAATACTCTCTTTCATACCTACTCGCTCTCTTACGTCGTCGTTACGAATGCGGTCGGTCAGCCTAACTCCACAGATTTTCCGCAGAGATCGCATTTCGACCGCATTAATTTTACTTTCATACTCTTTTCTGCATACCCAACTCTCACTTCCATACAGTAATGTTGAGACAAGCACTGCGTTATGTATTGCTACACTCTAAAGCTACCTCGGATATGTATGTTCTGCACATGATCTAACATTGTGACTCCTCCGGCCCATCTCAGCATTCTCATTTCGGCGGTGTGTAGCTTATCGGCGTGCTGTTTTTTGAGTGCCCAGCATTCGGCGCCATATGTCATAGCGGGCCGCACTGCAGCTTTGTACACCTTGCCTTTAATGTGGCATCCTTCTGTCACACAGTACTCCTGACAGCTCTCTCCACTTCATCCATCAAGTATTTATTCTGTTGATGACATCGGTTTCGATTGAACCATGCTTGGCTACATGGGAGCCTAGGTATTTAAAGCCTTTTACCGTTGTCAGTGGTACCTTTTGGAGATGTAAAGTGCCAGTGTTGTGACCTCCGCTGAAATCACAATGTAGATATTCGGTTTTCTGTCTACTGATTCTTAGACCAGCCCGTTCCAATGCTCCTCTTCATTTTTCTAGCGTTTTTTGTAAGTCCGCTGGACTTTCACTGATCAATAAACAACACAACAACAATATCTAGCGTAGATATTACCTTTCATAAATTGTGGTTTGACTTGGAGTGTCATATTTGGGCCTGAAACGTGTTTTTTCTGTAATAAAGGAGAAAAAACGAGAGGTGTCAAGGGACACCCGGATGGAACGAAGTTCTATTTTAATTATATATTTTTTTTCTGCCTTAAGCGATTTTTATCGTTATATTTTAGCCAATTTGCAAAATATCTTTATAAATTATAGCCTATGTGTTATTCTGATGTGCAAGCTATTTTACTATAAAGTTTCATCAAAATCCATTCGGTAGTTTTTACGTGAAAGAGCAACAAACATGTTCACATCCATACATTATTACAAACTTTCACGTTTATAATATTAATAGGAAATAGGATAATACGATATACAATTCCACTACCAAAACTTTTGGGCCCCGAGCTCGAACGCGAGCCGGCCGCGAGGCGACACGAAGTTAATTTCGTTGCGCATTATTTTGATTTTGCTATATCTCTTAAGGTATTGATTTTGCGGGCAAGCTATTGGAGAGGGTGCTGGCTGCCCGCATCGAGCGGCACCTCGTTGGCACGGGGCCCGATCTGTCGGACGCCCAGTTTGGGTTCAGGAGGGGTCGTTCGACGATCGCGGCTCTGCTGCGCCTGAGGGCCGTGGCGACTGAGGCCGTCGCCGGCGGAGGAGTGCTGTTGGTGGTGTCCCTGGACATCGCCAACGCATTCAATAGTCTGCCATTTAGCTGCATCAGGGAGGCGCTCCGATACCACGGAGTGCCAGTTTACCTGAGGCGGCTAGTGGCAGACTATCTGGAGGGGCGCAGCGTCCTCTACACCAACCGAGTAGGGGACGTTGTGCGAACGCCCATGACGTGCGGTGTCCCACAGGGGTCGGTCCTTGGACCCACCCTGTGGAACATCGGCTACGACTGGGCGTTGAGAGGGAGCCTCCTACCCGGGCTGGGCGTGATCTATTACGCCGATGACACGCTCGTCACAGCCCGCGGTAGGACGCTGGAGGAGGCGGCAGGCCTGGCGACTCTCGGCACCGAAGAGATCGTCAGGCGGATCGAGGCGCTGGGGTTGAGGGTGGCCCTGGACAAGACGGAGGCCCTCTTGTTCCATGGGCCCCGCATGGGCCCTCCCATCGGCGTTTCGATCACCGTCAATTCGGTTGACATCAGCATCCGGGCCCATATGAGGTATTTGGGCCCGTCCGACTCAGGGCTCTTCTGTGGCGACCACAGAGGGCCATGGCGGTCAGGGCTGTACGCGGGTACCGCACGGTGGCGACGGAGGCAGCGTGCCTGTTGGCCGGGAGTCCCCCGTGGGACCTGGAGGCGGAAATGCTCGCCGATTTGTATCGGCGGGTGTCGGGGGTGCGCGCGGAGGGCGGTGTGGCCTCTTTGAGGGAACTCACCGCCTGGCGCGTTGACGCCCGCCTAGATGTCATTGCCCGTTGGGCAGTCCGGCTGGAGAGGCCTCGGTTCGGTGTGCGGACCGTAGACGCCTTCCGGCCGGTGCTGATGCAGTGGTTGGAACGGCGGCACGGGGTGCTCTCCTTCCGACTGGTGCAGGTTTTGACGGGGCATGGATGCTTCGCCAAATACCTGCACAAGGTCGTCAGGAGGGAGAGTACACCGTCCTGCCACCACTGCGATTGCGACGAAGACACGGCGCAGCATACGCTCGAGGTTTGTGCCGCTTGGGCAGAGCAGCGTCGTGAACTCGTCGCAATCATCGGTGCCGACCTGACGCTGCCGACCATCGCCAGGGCGATGCTCGACAGCGTCAGGAACTGGGACGCGGTCGCAACCTTCTGCGAGGCAGTAGTCTCGCGGAAGGAGGCGGCGGAGCGCGTGCGCGAGGAGCGTCTCCTCGACGGCGCGAGCCGCCGCCGGCGACTGGGGCGGCGCAGGCGCGATTACCTGCGCCTGATGCCGCCGTAGCCAAGGCCGCGGGTGACTGGATCGGGGAAATCGTCCGTCACCCGCCGAGAGGCCGACCGCGTGAGGAAAGACCGACATCCTACCCGAGGGGGGGATGTCGGTCGAGGAGAGGGTACTCCTCAGGGGTATTCCGTCGGGCCGACCACTGACGTCAAGTCACTCTGCTCCGGTGGTCGGCCCAACGACGAAGGCGACGTCACGGGTGGGTTACGGGTGTGCGCGCTTACGCCCCTCTGTCACCCCGGACGGAGTGGTGCGAGGAGTGCGCCGACCGTAACCCACCCCCCCAAAAAAAAAAAAAAAAAAAAAAAAAAAAAAAAAAAAAAAAAAAAGGTATTGATTTAATTTGCATGGTCTGAAGGAAAAAAATGAAATGCTCAAGCCAACTAATGTATTTAAAATGATAAGGATTAATGCAGTATTTGTGTAAATAGCTTTTCAATTATCGTTTTATAATAGGCCATTTTTTAAAGTATTAAAATGGATTTAGTATGTTATCCTTAAGAGATAGACATATACCATCGCGGACTTTTTTGTAGGCCTTTTTAAGCTGTATAATACTGTAGTACTTTATTTTGATCTATTTCGTAGGGTTTAGCCAGCGTTTGCAATGTAAACGCAAAATAATGTGTTTATTTACGACATCACATTAGGAACCTCTAAAATTATCAGTGTTTCTCTACTATATTATGCATATATTATACATATAAACCTTCCTCTTGAATCACTCTATCTATAAAAAACCGCATCAATATCCGTTGCGTAGTTTTAAAGATTTAAGCATAAATAGGGATATAGGGACAGAGAAAGCGACTTTGTTTTATGTTGTGTCGTTACAACTTTGTTGTGTCGTGACAACTTTTGGTCTTAATTTTTTCCGTCCTTTCGCAACGCGCGATAAGGAACTTCGTTCCAAAAAAAATAATTTTCTAAAATTTCGAACACCTTTTTCACTCATCAGTTTAATTTATAATAATAATTCATTTATTTCAGACTTACTATTATGTCCATATAAAAACTTAACTATTACAGGTTTCTTTACTGTTTCTACTTACTTATTAGGTTAATTAATAAAACAGATTATGACATGTCAATTACAAATATTAATAAGATTAAGTAGGTGGTAAAAAAATGGTGGTAAAATGTATAAAAGGAATAAAAGTTAATAAAATTGCATAAAGTTAAATATTAATATCAATGTCAAATTTGGAATGTCAATATTTTAAGATAAATAAAATTCAAAATAAATAAATAAATAATCTTTGAAAACGTCCGAAATTAATTATAATTGACATGTAGGCCAATCGCATGTCTCATAATGGGACAGCCAAATCGGCCTGCTACGACCTTCAGGATGCTGTTAGTGCTGCCCCGGACACGGCTTAGCATCGAGGCGGCCCGCTTGCGCATGATAGCATGGAAGCCTTCCACCCGGGCGTCAGCAAACATGTCCGATGCACTGTGTGTAGTGTCGTCCTACCACTATACCTAACTATGTGACTATATAATTTAACTTAGAGAATTAATAAACCATCAGCCCGTCGATCATTCGGTCTAAATATTGCATCAGGGCCTGGATGTTGATGGGTACCGAATTAGATACTAATAGACCGTTATATATCTCTATCTTATCTTATCTATCTGTATCTTACTGTGGCAGCAAATTTAAAGAGGTATTCACGTTAATACTCAATAAACATTATTATAATTGTTATTGTGTTATTATAACTATTTTCATCATCATCATTTCAGTTCATATATGTCCCACTGTTGGGCTCGAACCTCCTCCATAACCGGAGGGAAATTGAACTACTATACTACGCTGGTTAGACGTGTTGGTATAGGGTTTTGTTTCGAGTTTTCCTTCTCGCGCATAGATGTTAAATGCGTTTTTATATCCCTTACGTCATCTCTTATCTATACTTTTATATATACACTGATTTTAGCAAAGCTTTCGATAGGGTTTCTCATTCTATGCTACTTGATAAGTTGGACGCATATGGCTTCGCGGGTTCTATGTATTCATGGATCGAATCATACTTAAGTGATCGTCTTTTTAATGTAGTCCTCAATGGTTTTAAATCGGCTAATTATTTAATAACTTCAGGCGTGCCCCAAGGTTCACACTTGGGTGCCCTGTTATTTAATATATTTATAAATGACCTTCCCAATTGCTTTCTATATGCTACACCACTTTTATTTGCAGACGACCTAAAAATCTATAAAACTATAGAATCACATAGCGACATTGATTTGCTGCAGGAGGACCTAAATTTATTGTTTAAGTAGTGTCACAAAAATGGTATGTTATTAAATGTAAAAAAATGTCAGTTTATTAGGTTTACTCGTCAAATAAATGAAATTAAGTCAGTGTATAAAATAAATAATATTCAATTAATGGAAAGTGATTGTGTTTCGGATCTTGGAATCTAGTTGGACAAAAAACTAACTTTTACAGCTCATTTTGAAGTGACAATTAAAAAGGCATCTAGGGCTCTAGGATTCATTATACGAAATGGAAAGGTTTTTCGCGACATACAAACAAAAGTAAAACTATACAATAGTATTGTAAGAAGTGGTTTGGAATATTGCAGTGTGGTCTGGCGCCCGCATTATGCTACTCATATATTAAGATTAGAAAGAATCCAAAAGCGATTCTTCAGGCATTTGTCTTATTCCAGAACATTAACTATAAGAAAAATGTCGTATGATGATAAGCTTATACATTTTAAAATGGACACACTTGCAAAAAGAAGACAATATTTAGATCTAATGTTCTTATACAAACTTCTTCGTAATAAAATATATTGTCCAGAGTAGCTGGCAAGGCTTAATTTTAGAGTGCCGCATAGATTCCCTCGAGGACAAATCACTCCTCTCTATCTACCACTAAGAAGAACCGTATTAGGCTACACTTCTCCAATTCCTTGTTTGAGTAAGCTTTTGAATCAGTATTGTGACTCTATAGATGTATTTTCAGATTCTCTCAGTCGCTTTCGTAAAATTGTACAAACGTTGATTTTATTGTAAATATAATATGGCTTTGTTTTTTTTAATTGTTTAGAATTACTCTTGTTTACTTTCTCTCTTAAAATACTATAGATAGATATATGCATGTGGTGTTTGCTTGTTATATAATGTAACCTTTTATAAATCTGTAAAACTAGAAATAAGTGGATGTATTACTGTTACATTTGTTAGCAAACCAAATAAATAAATCTCTTACGATCACCCACGGGTAAGATAGGGGGTGGTGAATTGTATTCTCACTCCATCACCACACGGAAAATATATAATATTATAACTATTACATTGATATTATTATAGGGTACCTCCTTATCTCATTGATAAATGAGTTCACATAATCAAATCAAATCAATCAAATTACATTGCCCCATGAAAGACCTACTAATTTTTTGTAGGCGAGTATGATGACTGTATGATGAATAAAGACGTATCATCTGCGAACAACACTATGTCTTGGTTATCCCCTATATAATAAGGTAACTCATTAATATATACAAGGAACAGAAATGGCCCCAGAATGAATCCTTGTGGAACGCCCATTCTTATAACAGAACCAGATGATTGTACACCATTAACATCGACCCTCTGAATTCTGTTGCATAAATATGATGTTAAAAGTTCGAGAGCACTATTCCTGATCCCATAATGGTATAACTTCTTGATGAGAAAGAATTTCGTGGTGTACGCAATCAAACGTATTGGATAAATCGCAAAATATACCCAACGTATCATGCGATTCTTCCCAGACTGTAAAGATATTTTTTAATAATTCTGCACCCGCTTCAGTAGTAGAGCAATTTTTAGTGAAGCCAAATTGATGTTTGTGAAAGATATCATGTTTCTTAAAATGATTTAACATTTGACTAAGTATAAGTCTTTCAAAAACTTTACTAAGTGTAGGTAGTATGGATTTGATGCATGCAATTTTTTATTCAGGTTTGATACTCGTCGATATAAGTTGATTTTATTATTGAATCGTTTCAAAAAGACTAATGTTTTATATAATCGTTAGCGTATGAATATATGTATATACAATTGTAACAAGTACCGTTACGTATTAATGTGATGGTAAACGTTCTCGTACAATATGTTTGTTAAAGTAAATACCTTCGAGTGAACGTACAAAGTAATAACGATCAGGTTGTGTTCAAAACACTCGTACGTTTTAATGTTACTGAGAATTCAATCATAAAGTTTGCGCACAAAAATTTCAATTAATGTGGGACCCAAGTGGTATGTTCTTGTCATTGTTTGTTATTTTTGTAACAAACGTTCAATCAATGTTAGATTAAACACACAAAGTAGTTGGTTAGTATTTGGCTTTGCTCTAAAATGCCTTTGATATCTTTAATGGAATTTATTTAAGAAAACTGGCAGTTAAAATTGAAGAGATATAATTCAACGCGGGACAAGATTGAGTTATACTGACGTTGTGACTGCGGAATATTGTAGATAATAGCACCTGCGTAATAGGTAGTGGTAAGATCACATTGATGATCAGGATAGACCGAGATTAGTCCACCATCTATTGATAAGCCGCCCACGCGGTAGCGGCGTCGGCGCCCCGGCAATATTTTGTGTCGTCTGTCGCAGGATTGTCGCTGGGCCGGCCACGGATGTCGAGGAGAAGGGAACAAGGTGGGTTATGACCGCGTGCCGTCCCTCGGTCGCCTCGGAGGGAATGGGCAGTGTATTGCCAGACCATAGCCCGCTAAAAAGAGGGCATCATATTGTTGATAGTTCTATCTACGGCCGCGATTCGTTTTATCCAGAGTAGTACCATACTCGAGTAAGTTCAACACCTCGTATGTACACTAAGTGCTTAATGCTAGAACACATCAATTGATAAAATTATTTAATAGTATCGTTGTGCCTTGTTTGTAATACTCTTAATATTTAGTGTTCACAGAGTGTTTGTAATTAGTTAAGTAGACTCAACTTCTAGTGTGTATGTAGTTTTGTATCATACAGTAGTGTAGATCACAGAACTGAACATTTGATGCACTTACTTATCCTTCCCGTCACCGCGCGGGGACGTAACAAGATTTATTTAGACACTAGCTTTTGCCCGCGACTTCGTCCACGCAAAAGTCATCTCTAACAGAGTTAAATAGAAAAAGCAATGTAAGGTGTTGAAGGTTTGTCGCTAGGATGATAATCAACAGCGTCAGAAACTGGGATGCGTTGAGGTGTTGATTCTGCGAGTTAGTTGTCTAACGGAATTAGGCAATAGGGTGGGTCCGAGAGAAAATATTCTACGTTGACACGCTCTACCGTCAGTGCTTTGGGCGGTGCAAGCGTGAGTACCTGTATTTAGGTCCACTGCATGAGGGCTTCGAATCGAGATGATACCCGGTTGCGGTGGCCCGCCCGCACAACGTAGATTAACTGCGTGTACGGCGCGCGTGTGTCTATATACCATAGCCGGTCACTATAGAAACAGGTGGTTCAAAGTTCTATTCATTCTACAAATTATATTGCCATTAATATACTATTTACGGTATGACCATGGGATAAAAATATAATTATTGTCACCCTTTATTTGACTGTTATGTTTCACCAGCAGACTTGCGATCTCGTTAGATATGATTTATTATTTATTTTTTTAATGAACATTTTTGAATCTAAACTTAACCTGTATCTTAAACTATTAGGCAAGAACCTATTGTCGTCTACTATGTGTATCGTGTGAGCTCTCACGCTGGAACTGGTCGCCACAATGGCACTGGTGCGGGGTTGATGGAGAAGGAGAGAGAAACACGTGTTTATTTATTGTTACCGAAGAATATTTGTACGTAATTTGAAAAGAATCGATAATGAAATTTTCTCCCCATACACACTTTGCCGCTTTGTTACACCCCCTTAGGGGCGGCATTCATAAAATCCTTTCATATTGAATCTCTATGTCAAAATAAAAACGTGCTTCAAAATTTAATGTTTCTAGATTTAATAGTTTCGGCTTGGCGGTAATGAGTCGTTCAACCCGCTTCACAGGCCTAATTTACACAACCAGAGGGTGAAAATTGACAAATGCCGGATTTTACCCTAGAATATTTGATTCGACTCGTAATTTGAAAAGAATCAATAAAGATTTTTTTCTCTTCACAGAAACTTTATCACTCTGCTCCCCCTTAGGGGTGTAATTTCGTAAAATCCTTTCTTAGTGATTCTCTACGTCATATAAAGAAACCACTGTCAATATTTCAAGTTGCCAGCTTCAATAATATCGGCTTGGCGCTAATCATTTAATAAGTCGTCCAACCCTGTTTACAGGCCTAATTTACACCCCCAGAGGGTGAAAATCAACAAATGCTGAAACACGTGCTTATTTATTTTTACTGAAGAATATTTGTACGTAATTTGAAAAAAATCGATAAAGATTTTTTTCTCCGAAAATTTTTTAAATTGACATAACTTTTTTTTTATAAACCAATTGACATAAAATAAAGCCTAAATGTTAAGTGAAGCTTACCACAATATATTAGTGAAAACCGCGTCTAAATCGGATAAGCCGTTTCTGAGATTAGCGTGCACAAACACACAGACAAACAGACAAACAGATAAACAGACAAACAGATAAACAGACAAAAATTTTAAAAATTATTGTTTTGGGTTCTATTAGTGTTGATAAAGGTCCCAGTAATATTTTTTTTCATATATCTTCCATGTACAGACAGCGACCCGTTACATTTTTATTATATGTATATTTAGACATAATAAATTATTATCATACATACATACATATCATCACGCCATATCCCTTGCAGGGTAGGCAGAGAGAACAGAGAGCCAGAGAACTCTATCTCTGCATACTTCACTCGCTTCCTCAACATTCATAATTCTCTTCATACACGCTCGCCGGTTTCGGAGACTCTTGACTCCACCTTCCTTCAGTATATGACCGATCTGGTCTAGGTAGGTTAGTCTCGGTCTCCCTCGGTACCTACATCCTTCCACTTTCGCATTGTATATTTTCTTAACCAGACGTTCGTTCGGAATTCTTTCCACATGTCCGAACCATCGGAGCATTCCCTTTCGCATCTTTACACCAATACTCTCTTTCATACCTATTCGCTCTCTTACGTCGTCGTTACGAATATCTTATTATAATACTTTATGGAAATTAAAGTATGGCTTGTATTGTATTTGTAGAAATAGTTATTGTCATGGTACAGGTATCCCTCGTGATGTAATAAGTATATTAGTTTTATAGTATATTGAATAATTAATGTTTTTCATTTCACTTTTTAATTCATTTGAATATTTGATAGTGAAAGGGAGCAGTAACTTAAATATTAGTTGTGACGTCACGTTATGAAATCAATGATCAGGTTCTAACTGTCATTTCAATTGCAATTATACAAATGCATATACTTTTTAATTAAAATAATTTATTTATTTAGACATTTAGATTCTATTAAAATCCACAGTTGTGATGCTGATAAGCATCATACGCTTAAACGAAAATGTAGTTAATCTGATTGAGTATCTGACATTAATTAACTTGCAAATCGTGCCTCAAGAGTAGCGGGTACCGTCTCATTTACTCCTCTCAGAAGCCATCCGTAGCCGGGCTGTTGCGACTGATCGGCTGCTATAGGTTCGTCATCAGCGGCTCCCGCCTGCAGTAGGAGCATCCTACGTGATCTGGTCGATGTATTGGGAGGGCTACCGTGCACCAAAAGGTAAGAGAAAATCACCACATCACCACGCTCTGCGATAATCGGGGTAGCACCGCTCAGAGGGAATTTGTCCTGAAAAAATATTGTGGTCATTCCAAAGAAAGACATTTGAAAGATATATTTTATATATATAGATGTATGCAATACAAATGATATAGAATATTTTTTCATTGTTTTAGAAGAAACTATATGGATTTTTGGATAAACAAATGAGGACACCGCGTGCAGTGATGATTTAAAAAAATTGTTCTATCACCAGTATTACTTTCTTATTGGAGTCGTAAAGACTGAGGAATCATCGGCAGAATACGCAGCAGCATTCAAAAGAGAGAAAACTAACTCTATCTGTGATTATCAACTCGCCTGCCAACCAGGGCGATAATAGCAGAACTTCCTCTTAGAGAGGCCTCCTAAGGAAATACATTATTTAGTGTACTTCTTATTATATTATTTAGTCTTCCTTAAAGGATGTTGATAAGCCGGTGGAAAGAAATTAACAACTATAAAACTTATAAAAGCAAATGAGGACGATTAACACTTTAGTACATCCGGCTGCGCGCGACAGGGTAAGGGATGGTGAATCATCTTGATTGTAATTACTGCCAGAGGTAACTTTATTCTTTAGGCAAATGTTGGATGACTTTTATTGCCTGGACTTACCTGATCAACGTAACGAAAATCGGAAACTTTAATTCCAACATCCTCTTGTGGTCCTAGGTTATGTGATCCAGGGTAAACACATAGACCGCCGTTTTCAGGTCCAGCAGCGTCCAGGTGGAGGAAGGCAGCGACCAGCGTGTCCTTCTGGTATGGGAAGTAATGGTAGTCCTAAAACCATGCATATTACTTATTAATAAAGAGGTTAATCTCAATTTATGTTCCTATCAATAGTAGACATGGCACTTACTTGACTGGCTTTATATAGCACTTAAGTGATACAGATTGGACACGACCTAAGCCAGGTGCTCGGAGCTCACTGATGTAAATTGTACCAGTACGATGGGAGTCGACACAATGTTCGTGATATAATTAACACAATGTAAGTAAACGTGTTAATGATTTATGTGATGAAGGATTAAGATTACAATGTGTCTTCATACTTCCTATGGAGGACGTTAAATTCAATGCATGAATGTCTCAGACAAAACAAACCTCCATGTCAATGTGTCTATTACAGTGATACACTTTCCCTTCCAACGCGCAGGACATTCACGCTCAAGAGTTGAATATGTATATTCATCTCTTGAGATATATGTACATTCAACTCCTGGCGATTGTTGTGAAAGTTCTTCTTTAAAACCCAACAGTAATAAGTAATTTTTGTGATATTATCTGAATATCATTATAAGAAAAGGCCAATTCTATACAGAACTCTATGACAAACTCATTTGACCTGACGTCGTGGGCTGGTTGGCGTTAATTGAACACATGCTGCGACGTGATGTGATTGTCACCAAGTTTAAACTAAACTTTGGGTACATTTATATAGATGAACATAATAATATTCTACGTTATACATGTAAAGTAACAAGAACATCAGCATTAAGCTGTAAGTGTTACCTGATGCATGGGATACGCCGCGCCTTTCTCAGGGGGCTTAATGTGAGCCTTGGTGTGGTGAAGTATTATATTCTTTGATCCTATACAGCCTTCCAGAGCGTCCACCAGGTTCTCGTTGAAGATATATTTGTTGAATACAGCGTTATGGTTCTGCAGGTTGTGGATACCTTTCACCTGGAATTAACGAAAGTTTTAATGAATTGACTTAAATTAATCACAAACTCGTTCATTAATTAACTAAATAACTCTAAAGTGATGTATTTGTACAATACTGACGTGTATACAATGTGAAATAACTCACCGTGGAGTCACCCTCGTGTGTTCTGTCATGTTTCTTGCCGAGCCACGCATACTCCAGTTTCCTTTGGTCTTTGCTTGCAAACAACTTGTCATATTCTATCGATATTTCGTCTAATTGTTCTTTCGTCAGTATGTTCTTTACGACTATGTAGCCATTGTCCTTGTAGAACTTCTCCTGTTGTTCTGTGAAGAGAACCATCGTGATGTTCGATTGTAACTTAATGGAATAAAACAGCTGTGTGTAATACATTTATATACAATTCTGTTATCAAATACAAAACAATACATACATAAAGTTGACTAGTCATCTGAGGTTGCTTATATCGATTATGATGAGTTACGTGTTAGCTCATTGGGTAACGAAATTAATTTACTCCGTCTCGAGTTCGATTTTGTGCCGGGCGTATCTACCTTATCGAACTTTTATTTTTTTTAAAAAGTTACCACCTTGCATTAACGTAATAATCCTTGTATTGCTGGGGACTTCATAACCATGCAATTAACACAGATAAATTACACCCAGACTCGGAACAAAACTTAGTAGATCGCGCAAATTAGTGTCCCGTGTTAGAATCGAATCCATAGCACTGGCGCGAAAGGTTTGTATCGTAACGACTAAGTCATCTTCTCCTTTCTATTCTCATGTCCAACCCTTACATATTCTGCTATTAGGCACGGATCTCCTACGTAACGGGAGGGAAAGTGAAAACACTTGAAGGAAAAGATTTGCTCTTGTATTGTATTCTAACTCGCTCACTACATGAACTGTAATTCTGTAACTGTTATAATATCAAACACCATCATCATTTCAGCTCTTATATGTCCCACTGTTGGGCACGAACATCATACACATTAAGAAAGATATTGATCTACTATACCACGCTTGTTAGACAAGTTTGTATAGGATTATATTTCGAGTTTTCATTGTCTTGTAAAGATATTTATAGTCGTCCTTTACGACAACCATGGCCAAGAAAAAGGACGGTGAATTGCTTCTTCTTTCTTTATGTATTGGCAATCAGCTACTTATAAGATATATACATCATTGTTGCCAGTGTCGAGTTACAACTTTCTTCACGTCTTTAGTCTCTTCGTGTTAGTCATTATCCGTCAGTAAATGAAATTCGTCGCCATCAACAGAGCTATGGACACACTGTTAATGGTTATTTCTGGGAATTTTGGTGGAACACATAAAAAATGCTAATTTCTACATTTCAATCTGCCGTTCAAACCAATTTTATGGTGAAACTAGCGGGATTAGCCACGTAGTGTAAAAGACTATAAGGTCTGGTAAACTGACGCCTCAGTGTCGATCTTGGCCTTTGGCCTGCAATTGACAGCCATTTGGTATTGCTATGGCCACCGAAGACAAAGATCGGGTACCGGTGGCCCGCTCGCACGGCGAAGAGAGGAGTTTGCATGGTGGGTCTATGAGGTAACGCGCCGCCTCTTCCGTCACCCCGGACCGATTTGGTGGGGCGAGACGCATCCATAGCCCACCGCAAAAAAAACAAGAGTGTATTGCTATCACATCGAGCCTTCATATGTACATATTGTACATTTACTACAAATACTGCTAGTGGTTTTAAAGTGTCGTTTAGGTTTAACACTGAGATTATAGCGTCTATGTGTTCGTTTGTCCCTTCATATCACAAAAATTGCTCAATGATATTAATATTATTAATTAATAGGACTTACGCTCACCTTATCTCATCTCATCTCAGCCTACATATGTCCCACTGTTGGGCTCGGGCCTCCTCCATTATGGGAGGGAAATTGACCTACTATACCGCGCTGGTCAGACGTGTTCGTATAGGGTTTTATTTCGAGTTCTCCTTCTGTTGCACAGATGATATATGCATATTATATCCCTTAATCGTCTTCTACGATACCCGCGGGCAAGAGAGAGGGCGGTGAACTGTATGCTTACTCCGTCACGACACGGGAAAAAAAACTTACGCACGACTTACATTTTTTACTTACAATAAAGTAGGAGTTTAGATCCTAATTATCCTAGCTTTCTGCAAAGCTACAAAAAATAAAGCAAAAATAATCGGATAGTGGCAGAAAAATTATAAACAAATATATATATATATATATATATATATATATATATATATATATATATATATATATATATATAAATATATATATATATATATATATATATATAACTTCAACTTACTTATTTTAACCTTTATGACTTTTTTTGGCAGGTTATAATCTGGACACATCCCAACCATGCCATCTGGGGGGACGAAAGACCGGAGTGCGGTCCCTTAACCCACCTTGTTACGCCATTGGACCAACCACTGCTAGTACAGCTTCCTTGAAATCCATATATATATATATATATGTTAAACAATTTTGCAAGTCACCTGTGGAGTAGTATACCATATGGACCTTGTGGCAACTCGAAAAAATTATTAAAATTTAAGAGGGAAGTGGAATCACTCTTTCCAATTCATCCTCTTTAACCTTTTCTAATTAAAATTGTTGCGGGTCCCAAGACAATTAAAAATATATCGCGGGACTGCCTGAGGGTCAAACCTCGGTGTCATTTATGGAGACCATTGTGGATCCTGGCTTACAGGAGTTACAATGGTGGGAATGTGTGGTGGGATTAGTTAGTTAGTTAGTGGATGTCGTAAAAGACGACTAAGAGCTTTATCTGGGCCGACTCCATCTGATGTCGTTTGGTCAACAATTACATTCCCAAGGAGGGTTGACGTCTGGCAAGCGGCCGGTCATAAAACTATAGCCAATTTGCAATATGTACGATAGAAGCAGTGTGTGTGAGGATTGTGTCGACCCTAAGTAATTGGGATAAGAGTAGGGGGATGAATGATATATATACATTTTATTATCATTGAGATTGATATTAATAAAGGTCTTCGCACGAACTAGTTTTAAGCTGTTATATAATAAATATAATTGACGCATCAAACGAAAAATGGCGTAAATATTATTATATAGGTAGGCATATAATATGTATATGTGAGTGTCGCTTATCTATTTGTGTTGTAATGTATAATCATTTTAATTTATATTTAAAGAAGCATATTATATAAAAGTATTAGCATTCCGCAATCCTTCATCATATAAACTTTAACTGTGTCTAATTTAACATTCTCTTATATAAGTACTTCACGTATTATTATGTATATTACTTAATGCGATATAAGTGAACATTTTTTTAATCCAATGTTTAGCTTTTTAACTTCTACGATAGTGATATCATCCACTTATGTCTGTAGCCGTCTTCATCCGTGGCAATCATTGGGCTGATGACCGAATATATCCACTAGGAGTACACTCAACATTTTGTAAAGGCTATCAAATTTGGTGTCTTTCAGTAAATATTAGAGTTTTGAGTTATGGATTTTATTTATAGAATTTCTTAGTAGTTAAATAAGAAGTTCGAACGTCATTTGGTTTTTTTTTTTAACATTGAAGTTTGCAATTCGTGAAAATGAAGTTAAAGAAAAAATATACAAGAGCGATTTTTTTGAGGGATTTTTTTGAGCGAATTTAATTGAGGGCGTTGAATGACAAGTCGGTGAAAAACATCCCAAGCAAGATCACGGATTTGAATATGGATACAGTTAAGCGGATATACATATTTATCAACGATGAAATGGTTCTACAACAGTCGTGAAAAAAAGCCAATAGCTTTTTTTTGCGGCTGATTATCATCTATTCACATTCCGCAAAATCCATTCGGAGCGACAGATGAAGCGGCGCGCGCGGCACCATAAACCCGACCTGCAATGTACCTCTCCAGGCCTTGAGTGTGGCCCACCGGAACCCGGTCTTTGTCTTCGGTGGGTCGTGTATTGTATGATATAAATTAAAAAAAATTTCAAAAGAAATTAAAATGAAATAAAAGTTGTTGTACCTGAATCTCACACGAAGTGACGTTAGAACAGAGATGGCGTTATATTCATTGATGTACAGCAATGTTACACAAGTAATATATCCCAACACTGTTTATGACGTATGTATGTATATGAAATTGTAGATTTATTGTTTTGAATCACTGAAAATGTAACACACGTGTGAATGGGTAAACCCGAATTCGTAAACGAGAAAAGATCCAACTAAAATTGAGAATCTGGTACGGTTTTTGTTTGCACGATCTTACTTAAAGATCAAAAAAGAATATTAATACTACAATTTATTTGTCCCCTGTACTTGATAAAATACGAGAGACTCGGCTAAAGGTCACATGTTATCGCACCATGATAATGTTTTTTTCGTACAGAAATAACAAAACGAAACTGTTTTTAAACTCCGAAAAAGTAGCTCGGACTCAGAATGAATGCACACATAATCCGGAACTAGCACCTTCTCATTTTATTGTTATCTTCTTAAAAATCAAGGATATAATGAGACGCCCGTAATGATTTTTATCAGCACACAGTAAACGTATTATTAGATTAGTAGCCATCATATTTCTAAAAATATTCGGAGAGTACTTTGAAAGGCAATATAAGTAATATTTCGCTTACAATATGTACTGATAATACGCAAATCTTTCAGTGTGACCTACGTATTCTCACTTCATCACTTGATAGAGTGAAAGTCAACCGAATAGCAGCAATAAATACTTGAATACAGAGTGAATAATCCTCAAGTGGTTGACGCAATAAACGTTTATAGTTGTATCGCCGCCGCCGTGAGCGCGTAACGTCCCTTGGCGATTGATAACGTCACACGTTACGTTTCCTTTATATATAGGAGTTTAAAACTGTAGTTTTTGTTTTATATTCCCATTTGATATTTTCGCTGCGCGGTACAACAGCTAGATACGATCTTCTTTCATAATAATAAGATATTAGCATATTGTACCAGTGAGACGATTTGATATATTGTTTTATTTCGAGTTTCCCTTCTCTTATAGTGATCTTATTTGCTATTATACATAATATCTATTAACAAATTCGTTTACGTCAAATACATTTACGAATGCAATAGGATCATCAGTTCGTAGCTTAATTACCAGGTAAATTTCATCGGCCATATAAAATCAAAAAGTATGCTGAGGAGCATAAGTAATATATTCTTTTACAAACTTCTGCACGTGTTGAACACTATACTGAACAAAGTTAACATAACACAAGGTAACATATTACCGGGTTAAAAAATATCCTACGTATTAATCCAGGAAAATATCTATGTGCTAGTTTTATAATAAACATTTAAACATTAGTAGGAATAAGAGTGTGTGAAGAG
The DNA here is from genome assembly GCA_905163515.2 of Lymantria monacha. Classification (NCBI taxonomy): domain Eukaryota; kingdom Metazoa; phylum Arthropoda; class Insecta; order Lepidoptera; family Erebidae; genus Lymantria; species Lymantria monacha. The sequence continues at coordinate 726,441 of LR991100.1, forward strand.
TTTCAATGCATTTAACTAATAACTGAGCGAAGGCGTCTCCTGAGTAGGTCTAAGAGCAACAGAAGCAAAGAGAGGACTATGCGGAGGCGTATCGAGTACTACCACTCCTGTCTCTACTCGATGACATCACCTCACTATTAGTTTATTTTATTTTCTTTGTATAAGTGCCTACATTGTTGTATATAATTTAGGCACTTATATAATTATTATGGAGAATATAAAAAAATATATAGTCGCTACACTTATCACTAAAAAGCATTCAATTTCTAACTACCGTCATTTATATACAGATTAAGAACAAACATTTTGCTTACTCCAGCATACAGACTTTTCTGCATTTGAAAATATTCCTTCCGTTCCCTTCTGATCACCAAATAAACAATAATGACAGTTTACCAGGTCATTGGCAGTGTCGAACTTTTTGTTCTTTCTTTTTTAAAATAGATATTATCGTCAATAGGGAAGAACGTATTTCTAAAGTGCGGGAAGTCATAGGTAAATAGGTAGACTTGGAACAATAATTTCTGATTCATATAATGTATTATTCTGTTTGGAATCGAACTTGCGGTATTTAACACTGAACAAACATATACTTAGACAAGAAATATCAGCAACAGGTTTTTATAACAGAACTCGTGCTATTGTTGCTTTTGTGTTTCTAACTCTGACAATAGTATGGATATATAAATGCACATACTTTTTTTTTTTTTTTTTTTTGCGGTGGGCTATGGACGTCGCACCCCGCCAAATCGGTCCGGGGTGACGGAAGAGGCGGCGCGCAACCCCATTGACCCACCCTGCAAGCACCTCTTCTTCGCCGTACGAGCAGGCCACCGGTACCCGATCTTTGTCTTCGGTGGCCCGCTCGGCGGTATGCCCTCTTGGGCTCCTCTCCTGTCGACGCCCCGACAGCTTTCGCCGTCGAGGCGTCGTCCTCACGCGGTGGCCTCACGTCGGGTGACCGGACAATTCCCCGGTCCGATCACCCGAAGCCTCGGTTAGGGCGGCATCAGGCGCAGGTATAAATGCACATACTAGGTGTTGAAAATGAATTAGTAAAATTTCACCATGTCATCATCTCAGCTCATATATGACCACTGCTGGTCTTAAGCCTCCTCCACAATAGAGGGAAAATTTACTTACTGTACCATTTTTTTTTGGTAGGCTATGGTATGGACACTATGGACACACTGACCGTGCCGTCCGGGGCAACGGAAAGGTGGCGCGTGGCCCTATAACCCACCGCATTCCCTCCTCATCGCCATTGAGCCCGCCGTTACTGCCGCATCTATTGCGTGGACACTAAGTAGTTGGGATAAAAGAAGGATAATGATAACGAGTAATATTATAAATGTGAAAGTTTGTAAAGATTTTTGGCGGTTGTAATATTTGGATGTTTGTTACTCAATTATACGTAAATCATTGAAAAAATTTGGACAAAAATTGATATATACATATAATAGATATTTTTTTTTATTTATACAAGATACTTTTTATCCCGCGTAATAAGTTTCCTTTGGATAATATAATGATAAATTTTCATATTGTCACTTTTAGGCGGGCCAAGCCGCGGGAAAAACCTAATATTTAATATTTTTCTGTGTGGTCATCACCATGGTGTGGTGAATTGTGGGTGATCGGACCGGGGAATTGTCCGGTCACCCGACGTGAGGCCACCGCGTGAGGACGACGCCTCGACGGCGAAAGCTGTCGGGGCGTCGACAGGAGAGGAGCCCGAAAGGGCATGCCACCGAGCGGGCCACCGAAGACAAAGATCGGGTACCGGTGGCCCGCTCGCACGGCGAAGAAGAGGTGCTTGCAGGGTGGGTCAATGGGGTTGCGCGCCGCCTCTTCCGTCACCCCGGACTGATTTGGCGGGGTGCGACGTCCATAGCCAACGGCAAAAAAAAAAAAAAATGGTGTGGTGAATTATATACTTACTCCATCGAGTAAGTATACAATTCACCACACCCTCTCTTGCCCGTAGGTGATTGTAAAAGTGACTAAAAGGTGTAATATGCAACCGCGAAATAAAACCCTATGCCAACTAGTCTGACCAGAGTGATAGAGTAGGTCAATTTCCCGCCCAATGCGGAGGAGGCTCGAGCCCAGCAGTGCGACGTATATAAACTATTTTTTTTTTGCTTCGGTTTACGCACAGTCACACCCCACTAAATCTGTCCGGGGCGACAGACGAAGCGGCGTGCACCCCTACAGATCCGCTCCGCAATGTTTCTCTCCACGCCGTGCGAGTGGGCCACCGGAACCGGCCTTTGTCATCGTTGGCCCACCCGGCGGTCTAACCTGGTGGGTATCCTCCTGAGTCGACGCCTGGATAGCTCGATTAAAGTCTAAACTAAAGAGGTGATTGATGGTCATGAATAAATAAATGATTAAATTAACTATTAGCGGAATCTCGGAAGTGGAATGTATTTTTATCATTTTATAATACATCACCATATAATAAGCCTGTAAGTGTTTACTCCATTCATACAGAGTCACAAACATTTATATAATATATTTTAACCTCCCCGACTAGAAAACAAGTATGGTTCAACCAGATCATGTATCTGGACCCGATCAGGATAGAATGAGGCATGCCGGATCCGGCAAACCCGATCAGGACCAGGTCTGGTCCTGATCAGGATAGCCTGATGTGAAATAACATCAAGTATGATAAGGCATACCGGATCAGGACCAGATCAGGACCAAATAAGGATAGCCTGATGTGAAATCCGAGCGGCCTCGATTCGGATTACGAGTCATCGAGGCCGTCCGGCCCGTACTGATGGAGTGGCTGGAGAGGCGGCATGGAGTCCTCTCTTTCCGGCTGGTGCAGGTCTTGACGGGGCACGGTTGCTTCGGCAAGTACCTGTACACAGTCGCAAGGGTGGAGACGACTCCGTCCTGCCAACAGTGCGGCAGCGACCGGGACACGGCGCAGCATACGCTCGAGGTCTGCGTGACCTGGGCTCAGCAGCGCCGTGCCCTTGTCGCCGCTATCGGTGCCGACCTCTCGCTGCCGGCCGTCGTGAAAGCGATGGTCGACAGCGAGAGGAATTGGGACGCGGTCGCCTCCTTCTGCGAGGACGTCATCTCGCAGAAGGAAGCGGCGGAGCGAATCCGAGAGGAACTTCTCTTCGAGGATTCGCGCCGCCACCGGCGACTGGGGCGGCGGAGGCGTGAATACCTCCGCCTCATGCCGCCCTAGCCGAGGCAGCGGGTGACCGGACCGGGGATTAGTCTGGTCGCCCTGGGAGCGAGGCCACCGCGTGAGGACGACGCCGCGACGGTGCAAACTGTCCGGGCGTCGACATTACAGCGAGGATACCCGTGAGGGTAGACCGCCGGGTGGGCCACTGAAGTAAAAGACCGCGTACCAGTGACCCACCCGCACGGCGTCGAGAGGTATATTGTAGGGCGGGTCTACGGGGTCTTGCGCCGCTTTTCCTGTCGCCCCGGACGGATTAGCGGGGTTTGACGTACCGTAGCCCGCCGCCAAAAAAAAAAAAAAAAGCCTGATGTGAAATATCATTAAGTATGGTAAGGCATACCGGATCAGGACCAGATCAGGACCAAATAAGGATAGCCTGATGTGAAATATCATTAAGTATGGTAAGACATACCGGATCAGGACCAAATAAGGATAGCCTGATGTGTAATATCATCAAGTATGGTAAGGCATATCGGATCAGGACCCGATCAGGACAGAATGAGGCATGCCGGATCCGGCAAACCCTTGTTTTTGCATTTGCAATTGTATTTGCATCATAGGAGATTAATCTGAAATCTTTAATTAATCATATGTATTTAATAATAATAATAATAATGTTTAATTAATAATATAAAAATAATTTATATTTAAAGTAAAAATCAAAAATAAATTATATATATATATATACATATATATATACAGGGTGACTGGTAAAAGATTGTACATATTGAGAGAGTGTATTCAGTACTCGATTCTGATACCGAATATGTAAAAAAAATTGATACTTAAATTTTGAACTAATTGTCCTATAAAAATATTTATTTACGTACACCTCCGCATAGATATTGAAATTACATTAAAATAGTAATTAGCCGACTGCGTGACCTTGACAACAGTGCTAAGTAGTGGATCCCGCGCACACTCTGCCCCGAACCCCGAGGGATGTCCCCGGGGTGAGTGTCCGTCTGTGGTCAGCTGATCAGTCATGATGATTATGTGTCAAGTGTGATAGAATGTGTTATTTTCACTAAGAGTGTTGGGAAATTGCATATGCTCGACCAAATGGCAGTGTACGAGATGCGATTGATTTGTATCGACAAATGTTGAGAAGGTGACCATCTTTTTGAGAATCCTGACACACTAATATTGTTGAGGTTTACTATCTAGTTAATTAATATTACCTTCTTATTATATTTTTATTGGTTACATGTGACCATTATCTATCGTCTCCTTCGATATGTACAGTCTTTTACCAGTCATACTGTATATATGTACCTAATATTTGAAAACATAGATAGATAGAAATATTATATTGTAACAACCATTCTTACATTTAATGTTTTGGGTCATAATAAATAGATGGCGTTAGTAAAATGACGTCATTATTTGAATCGCGGTGTTAAGATTCTCCGAAGCGTAATGACATAGCCTAATATTAAATTAGTTGTTATCGAATCAGATTTAAACAGATCGATCAGGTCATGAATGAGAAATTCAGGCGACAGTTGCAGTCGTTAGCATCTGGTGGTTGCTCCATAATCGGAACGGCTCACTGTGGGACTCTATGGTAAGAATATAGCACTGCATTCGGTGCCTACGTAATATATTAATTTATATTTTTACCTATTAAACATGTTCTTTAAGATGTTCATGTTTTTTAAAAGGACCGGACTGGGCATCGGCACTCGTTTTGGATCAGGCAAGATATAAAACGCAGATGATTGATTTGGTTCCGATCAGTAAAATTTCATCCGGACCCGATCAGGAACGCCTGATCTGGACCCGATCAGGAATGCCTGATCTGGATCCGATAAGGTTTTCCTGATCGGGTCCAGATATATCTTCTGCGTTACATACCTTATCTGGTCCAGATCGGGCATGCCCGGGCCGGTCTTGCTAAGGAAGACGAAAAAATTTCTAGTCGGGTCTCTCTCGAGGACAAACATGTGACATACAGGCTCCCTATGTACACGAGCACAGATTTACTCGCCAAGGAAAATATTAAATAAAAATGTAACATGTTACCAATTTAGTGAAAGCTGTAAGTAAAACATGTAATCCTGTGATGGTAACTGCGCAAATAGCAGATAAAAATATTTTTCTTAACAATACACGGAGCGCCCGCCGCGCCCGCCGCCCCGGCTGACATGTCAATTAGGCAATGTCGAAATAACATGTTTAAAATCCTATGTACTTTGTTATCCTCGCTACATATACGCACACAATATTAAACCGCTGTATGTATTTTTTTTGTAGATTCTGAAAGTCTTTAAAATAATTCAAACGTCCCGGCTAGTAAGATAATAACAGTTCAATATAATTAATGAAAAGCTATTTATTAGTTTTATATAATTAATAAAACCTACTTAGTAACTTTAAGAAACTGATTTACTTGTAACAGAGTAGAAATACAACTCGTCACCCCTTTCTAACTCATGATCGTAAGGGATTATTAAGGGACGCAAACAGAGAACATCACTGCAATTTATTTTAATTTTTTTTTCACCAGCGGGAACTGTTATGATCGGATGGCATGGATTCCACAAGTGGTCATGAAAATGATCTCAGTCTTTTGAGCGTATTGACACAGTATGTAACTCCAGTAAACAATAGAATTTGTTTTAGCTATTCTTCTTCTCAGTCCATAAACGTTCCATTATTGGGCAGGGATCCCTCCCAGAGGAGAAAAATTAACTTACTATACCAACCTGGCTTAATTCGACAGGTTTTTTCATATTAATGGCTCTTCTATCATGCCATCAATATCTACTGATTCATATAAGTCTCCCCAAGGGGGATAAATAAATAGTCCACCGATGAGAAGCACCGGGTATCGGTCGCCCACCCACATGGCTTTGAGAGGTACGTGTAGAGCAACAATGGGGTGGCGCGCCATCCCTTCTATCGCCCAGGACGGATCGGGCGGGCTATGTCTGTTACATAATTTGACTCAAAAGAAGGAGAAGGGTGGTAAATAATGCTAATATCACCACATTTGGTCAGTGGGTTGGTGATCACAGCCAATGTTATAAGTTTGTCAGAAAAGTGCAGTTATGGTCATGGTGTTCCGCAGCCGGTCCTTAACTCTTAGACGAAATAACTATAGGATGTTGATTTATTAAATTCTTAACAAATCTCTGTACAGTGTCTGTCATTAAACATCGTCACATCTTTTACTTATCTTTGACAATACCTGTGGAAAGGTCTTTCTTTTAGTTGAGAAAAAATGAATATATATATATATATATATATATATATATATATATATATATATATATATATATATATATATATATATATATATATATATAACCTCACGCCTGTTTTCCAGAGAGGCAGGCAGAGACTACGGATTGCCATAAACCACGATCCTGGTATACCTCCATCGTGTCATTCACACTCAACACAGTCTACATGCATGCTCTTCGATTGCGCATACATTTAATATAACCATACAATATTTATATCGTACATATAACTGCTAATGCAAATCGGGTTGAGAGCTCCCAGCGCTCACCCAACAGTCCGGGTAAAGTTGTCATAGCTATCTGCGACTGGCAACTAAGTTAGACAAAACAATATAATGCTAATGGAATGGAGAATAAAAATTGCAGTGTGGTAACGGCTTAAGAATACAATTCATCACCCGCTATCTTACCCGTAAGTGTAATAAAAGTCCACTACTTACTATGTAATATACAAATAACATCTATACAAGAGAAGAAAAACACGAAATAAAATCCTGTAACAATCGGTCTGACCAGCGTGTCTACAGTAGGTTAAATTCTCCCCTATTTTGTAGGAGGTTTGAATTTAGCAATGAAATATATATGAGCTGACATATCAGCTGACGATGGAAGAATCTAAATTATAATGATACAATTCAATAAATTATAACTTTCAAGATCTTTATTTCTGTATATATTTCCAACATCACAAAAAGCTACAAAACAGGGTTTTATGAATTTTTTTTGAAGTAAAACTTTTTTATCAACGTATGGGAGAAATTTTATATTGTAACGTTTTTCTGTTACGCGCCATTTTTATTTCTAAGTCACATTTTTCCGTTACGCGCCATATTTATTTTGAAGTGAATCTTCTTTGCGCGCATGAGGGTAATTTTTTTCACTTCTGATAGGTACGATTATACGCACGCATTTTTTTGTACTGTTCGTTCGAATAGGCAAAGGGAACAAAGCACAAACAGCCAAGCCTCAATTTTATTTATTTATTATTTAACACTTTTTCATAATGTGTAGCCTATTAATAGTCACTACCCGTCAGTAGGTCAAGTCATTAATTGATTCATTGAACCAGACATTGATTGGGCGCTGATAACCAGCCTATGACTTCTTTTGGAATTCTGGCAAAACATGTAAATACACTTCAACACATTAACTGTATTATATTCCATAAAATACCAGAAACGTTATTCAGTGTATCACTACAAAGCACTAAAGAAATTAATATAATACAAGAGCGTGACATAACATTTCCATATATCCGCTAAAACTACTAGATTTTCGTAAAAATATAGATTAGATTTTATAACGACTGAAAAATCTATAGTGACTACTGTTTTTGTTTTTATTGGGAGTAGTACTACTAGCGAATATTATCACCAATCATTAAATGCGATATTGAAACATTAGTTTTATTCAAGTATTGTATTTAATAAATATTGCTCTGAATTATCATTCATTCCTAGTTAATCTTCTCTCGTCCACTATTACGTTAAGGGATTTTTTTTAGAAGTAAATGTTTTCTTTGTCGATGTGGTGGCAAGTTAACAATAGCTGGCGGGCGGGCCGCCGAAGACAAAGACCGGGTCCCGGTGGCCCGCTCACTCGGCGTGGAGAGGTATTTGTAGGACGGGTCTATGGGGTCGTGCGCCGCTTCATCTTTCGCCCTACGGATTTAACGGGGTGTGCCCAGCCCGCCGCAAAAAAATAAATAAATAATAAAGTTAAGAATACCTATAATAACTTTTCTTCTTGTGGCAATCGAGTTAGAGAGATTTAAGAATCTCCTTCTTTTTGAAATCCGTTAATAATATAAACCTTTGGTACTAAGCCGATGACATGTCAGCCAGCGCAATGTAATTGATAAGTACCTACGTCACACGTCGAACGCATGACATGATACTCGTTCCACCGTGAAATGCACCCTGTTGCACAAAGCATGGCACACCCCACACCCTTTAATCAATGTAGGCCACATGCCATTCATAGCGGGAGCCGATATGTAGCTAACATATAACGCGAATGTTTTGTGATCATTTGTTACTTTGTCACTTTAAAAATTCTAAAGGGATTTTTTATAGTTTAATAGTGATAATGTTTACGCGAGTATTACATATTTAAAAAAAAACAATTTTTACGGTTTTTTATCGTGTTTGTATTTGTGTTTAGGAAGGACAAGTTCTTATGGATTTCTTTGTTTGGCTAATGTAGACGAACCGCCAATAATGAGCATTGTAAGATGTTTCAAGAAGACTGCTCAATATAAGCTGCATCGCTTTACACATTGCAGTACTACTTTACTGGTACTTATTTTAATTTTTTTTACACTTCGATGGTACTTATTTTAATTTTCAAAGAATATTTTAACGAATTATCTTTTTCAAAAAATAAAAAAACTGGACCATATAACTAATACCGGGACCATATAATAACCAATACAGACGACTCTTGCGAATCATCATCGTTTCAGCTCATATACGTCCTACTGCACTACTGTATGTGTATGTATATATTTTAAAATTTTCTTTTCTATTGATGTTATTTGTATATTACGTCACAGAAAACACTGTTGTAACTAATTTAGTTTGCATCATGAGAATGTCAATCAGAACAGTCCTGTGCCACCTGCATCCAATGTCTTTCTGCGACTTTTAAGATAAAGCCAGTCCCACAATTGGGTCGTCTTACGCTGCGTCTTCTTGGCCGCTGCTCGAGATCCTTTCACAACGGTTACCTGTTCGACTAGCGATGTAGCCTTCCTATTACCATTTCAACGTAGTAATTCTTTGGGCTATTAGTTGAGCGCCTTTGAGCCTTTTTATGAGGCCGTCATATAGAGGAAATCAACATTAGGATTTTTATAGACTTTTATAAATATGATTGTGTATTTTAAAAATGTAAATAAAAATCACTAGATAATATTTGTTTCTTTTTTATGATTGAAGGTTAAAATAATCTTCAAAATGGCTATTATATGGCTATTTATTATATGCTAGTTTTTGCCCGCGTCTTCGTCCACGCAGAAGTCATCTCTGACAGAGTTAAATAGAAAAAGCAATGCAAGGTGTTGAAGGTTTGTCGCTAGGACGATAATAAACAGCGTCAGAAACTGGGATGCGGTCGCCGCCTTCTGCGAGTTAGTTGTCTAACGGAATTAGGCAATCGGGTGGGTTCGAGAGAAAATACTCTAGGTTGACACGCTCTATCGTCGGTGCTTTGGGCGGCGCAAGCGTAAGTATCTGTATTGAGGTTCACTGCATGAGGGCTTCGACTCGAGATGATACCCGGTTGCGGTGGCCCGCCCGCACAACGTAGATGTACGCGTACGGCGCGCGTGTGTCTATATACCATAGCCGGTCACTAAAGAAAAAGGTGGTTCAAAAATCTATTCATTCTACAAATTATATTGCCATTAATATACTATTTACGGTATGACCATGGGATAAAAATATAATTATCGCCACCATTTATTTGACTGTTTTGTTTCACCAGCAGAGTTGCGACCTCGTTAGATATGATTTATTATAGAGTGAACATTTTTGAAGCTAAACTTAACCTGTATCTTAAACCCTTAGGCAAGAAACTATTACCGCCCACTATGTGTATCGTGTGAGCTCTCACGTCGGTACTGGTCGCCACAAAGGCACTGGTGTGGGGTTGATGGAGAGGGGAGAGAAACACGTGTTTATTTATTTTTACCGAAGAATATTTGTACGTAATTTGAAAAGAATCGATAAGGAAATTTTCTCCCCATACACACTTTACTGCTTTGTTACATCTCCTTAGGGGCGGAATTAATAAAATCCTTTCATATTGAATCTCTATGTCATAAATAAAAGGGTGCTTCAAAATTTAATGTGTGTAGCTTTAATAGTTTCGGCTTGGCGGTAATGAGTCGATCAACCCGTTTCACAGGCCTAATTTACACAACCAGAGAGTGAAAATTGACAAATGCCGGATATTACCCTAGAATATTTGATTCGACTCATAATTTGAAAATAATCAATAAAGATTTTTTTCTCCCCATACAAACTTTGCCACTCTGCTCGACCTCTTTAGGGGTATAATTTCGTAAAATCTTTTCTTATTAAATCTCTACGTCATATAAAGAAACCACTGTCAACATTTCAAGTTGCCAGCTTCAATAAAATCGGCTTGGCGCTAATGATTTAATGAGTCGTCCAACCCGCTTTGCAGGCCTAATTTATACCCCCAGAGGGTGAAAATCAACAAATGCTGAAACACGTGTTTATTTATTTTTACTGGAAAATATTTGTACGTAATTTGAAAAGAATCGATAAAGATTTTTGCTCCGAACATTTTTTAAATTGACATAACTTTTTTATTTATGAACCAATTGACATAAAATAAAGCCTAAATGTTAAGTGAAGCTTACCACAATATATTAGTGAAAACCGCGTCTAAATTGGATAAGCCGTTTCTGAGATTAGCGTGCACAAACACACAAACAAACAGACAAACAGATAAACAGACAAACAGATAAACAGACAAAAATTTTAAAAATCATTGTATTGGGTTCTATTAGTGTTGATAAAGGTCCCAGTAATATTTTTTCTCCTATATCTTCCATGTACAGACAGCGATCCGTTACATTTTTATTATATGTATAGAAGATTATGTTAATGCAGCGCTGTGGGAGAATGGTAGAATTAACGATGACATTATGAAATGACAAAAATTAACACATATAAGAAATAAAATAGTGAGATTAATTATCTTAATCTACACGATTATGATAATTGATTGAATAAGACGATGCATGGTGAAAATCTATTACTATTTTAAAATAGAGAAAAGAAAGGGAGACTCACCTGTACTTTTCCATATATAAGGAATGATAATAATTGAAGTTCTGCAGTCTGTTCACTACATAGTAGTGAATAATTCCGTTATATCCTACATACATAGACATCATCACGCCATATCCCTTGCAGGGTAGGCAGAGAGAACAGAGTGGCAGAGAACTCTATCCTTGCATACTTCACTTCCTTACCCAACATTCACAATTCTCTTCATACAAGCTCGCCGGTTTCGGAGACTTTTGACTCCACCTTCCTTCAGTACGTGACCAATCTGGTCTAGGTAGGTTAAACTCGGTCTCCCCTTGTACTTACATCCTTCCACTTTCGCATTGTATCTTCTTAAACAGATGTTCATTCGGCATTCTTTCCACATGTCCGAACCATCGGAGCATTCCCTTTCGCATCTTTACACCAATACTCTCTTTCATATATCCTATTCCACCTTAATCCTATTCCAATATGTCTTTCTTTCTTGAAGTGTATGTATGATCATGAAAAAGTGGTAGATCTCGCTTCCTTTTCCCCCATTTTGAAATCAATCTCTACGTAAGCAATGATTGATTTAAATGTTATGAAATGCAAGAATATTGGCTTTTTGCATTTCATAACATTTAAATTGTAAATCTTTAATATATAATTCTATTGTACGTGTGTATGTCACTGAACTCCTCCTAAACGGCTGGACCGATTTGAATGATTTTTTTGTATAGGTTCGAGGGAGTTCGGGAATGGTTTAGATTCACATTTGAACCTGATAGATGACCCCGTTGTCGGTATGTCAAACGGTTGGACTGATTGGGATGAAGTTTTCTGTGTATATTTCAATGGATCCCTGGATGATTTTAAAATACAATCAAACCCGGTAGGTGGCTCTGGCTTATCCGTCTGACCAGCGCGGTATAGTTGGTTAATTTCCCTCCCATTACGGAGGAGGCCCGAGACCAACAGTGGAACATTTATGGGCTGTGATGATGATGATGATGATGAGGTGGCTCTGCTGTTGGTATATCGCTTAAAGCTTTTCCGGGCAGGACGACGTCTGCCGGGACAGCTAGTAGTATATAAAAGTTAAAACAAATAAAAGTAAAAACTTGGTTACAAATATCAGTTATATCAGAATATGGACGGATACAATAGACTTTCCATCTCCCTCACACAACATATTCATTCCCGTCAGAAGGAAAGCGACAGTGACAAGTTTGAAAGTGGAATTTATAAGAATAAAATGGAAAAACACATGACCTGAGATTACTTACAACGTTCGATGCGTCAATTTTGTTTATTATATAACTGGTTGAACCTGACCTTAACCAATTTGTTATCAATGTCACTACGATAATACAGACCCCTAATATAAAGGTACCTATGTTCTTCGGTCTGTATACTTTAATCTGAATATTCATTATTAACATACAAATACTTCAAATTACTGAAATTTTTAGCATTTAATATGCTTAATTATTTATAAATACTCGATTACGAAACGAAAAATGATGCAGCGTGATTGGGCCGGACTCCCAATAGGTGCGGATTCGAACCCCGCTTGTGACATCATGTTTCGTTTCGTAATCGGGTATTTATAAATAATTAAGTATATTAAATGCTAAAAATTTCAGTAATTTGAATAACAAGGTTGTGTCATCGTTTAATACAATTCTAACTGTAAAGTTAGAAGTATCAAGCCTATACAATGTGTAAACATTGTCCGGTAGATGGCACACGTCACCTTGAAGACGTAAATATGATACGAAGCGAGATTTGCATGTCCTACAGTAGTTCACGGTGGTGTAAGTAGCACCACAATTGGGCCGGATTCCCAATAGGTGTGGGTTCGAACCCTGCTTGTGACATCATTTTTCGTTTCGTAATCAGTTATTTATAAATACAAATACTTTAAAAACATTCCCATGGGGTGTTGACGTCAGGTGGGCCATCAAACATAAAACTGTTACCAGTAACTTTGCAATATGTAACTCTGAAGAGGGGTACATATTGTATCGACCCCAAGTAATTGGGATAAGAGCACGATAATGGTGATGATCATACTTTGAAACTAACTTAATGTTATTGACATTTAAACCCCTGAAATTAGCTTTGATATTCATGCTGTGTAAGCATAAATCCACGTTTCAAGAAGGATACAGATATACAGGAAGGGTACAGGGTACATATATAGGAAGGATAAAGATATACAGGTAATAATCGGAAAAATAATTTGTGGATTCTATAAAAAACTATTTTGGTATGGGAATCAAATTTGCGACACTCAGCATATGAGATTGCTACTTAGACTAATAGTCTAGTTGTGTAGTCTTTATTGTGGTTTTATAAAATGTGTACGCCATACATTTTAACGGGTATATTCTTAATATTAAACTAAGTTCTAAGTTATAGATGGAAAAGCTATTCAAAAAGTGAAGGTTAAGTGTACCAAGGGGTGAAGGGCACACGTTAATCTACTGTCACATTTACACGAGCGTGCTTGAGTCTGACAACGTGCCACTACAAAATCAAATAAGATGTGAAGTAAAGAGTTGACTACCTCGCATTGCTCAGACAAGTTGGTGTAAAATATTGTCTTAAGAGTTCTTCTTTTCTTCGCTTTCTTGAAGCTAAATACATGTTCTGGTATGGGGCTTAGGTCTTCTTCAATAGTGGGAGCACATTGATATATCACAACACCTAGCGGGGATTGCGTAAGATTTTTTTTGTATTAGTAATCAGATAGTGACATAAACCCGTTATTGCCAGTGTCGAGTTACAGTTTTCTTCGCATATTATCAGTTACTTTTAGTTTCTTCATATTTAGTCATCGTCTGTCAGTGACTCAAATCGTCGCCTTCAACAGTGGTATGGCTACACTCTTAATAGCATCTTCAAGAGTTTTTATAGCCAAGTAAAACATTTGCAAAGCACTTTTATATTATACTCACTACTACCCAGCATTTTCTCTGCATCACATTACATAAAATGCCATTAAAATTATTTTATATAACACGATAAAACACTAAAACGTTAATTATAATATAAAACCATCACATGATGCTTTCAAGTTTCTGTTTTTCTCATGCTATCTATTTAACCTATTAATATTTGCAACAACAGTTGGAATGGTAGAATAATATTCCGTTGCCACATTAAATATACATACTTTATGAAGAAACAATTGTGATTACGATTTCTTATGATTACGTAATTACACAAATGAAATAAAACTATTTTTACGGGTTTTATCGCTTTTATTGATGTTAATTTTTACTTGATCACTGTTTTGATCACTTTTTAACGATTAACGTTAAAGAGTGTTCAAAACGGATCAGGGGAAAGCTGTGGACTATGAACTGTGGCCCCCTTCTGTGACTTTAAAAAGTGTTAAAACCCGTAAAAATTGTTTTATTTCATACCATTGAGACTTCATGCGATCCACTGAGAACGTTTCGTGTAGTGCTATTGTTCTACAGATGAAGCTGTCCTATATCGCGTGTAATGTCAGAGCATTAGTACTATATCTCATAATAATTTGTTACTGATAATTAACTTAATTATAAATATAATGACTAAGATTACTTCGATGTAGTTTCCTTTAAACATTACAATGGTTCTCCTCACAGAAGAACAAAAGAATTTCTACAAAGATAATGGCTATATAGTCATAAAAAACGTTTTGCCAAAAGAAGAATTAGATCAGTTAACAGAAGAATATGATAAGCTGTTTGCAAGAAAGAATCAGGCGAGAATGGAGAGCTCTTGGGTCGGAAGTGATGCTGATGATAGGCAGAATAGCGGTGAACTTACAGTAAGTGCCTCTGATGGATTTTTGCATTATGCTGCTCGTATCCCAATTACTTGGGGTCGACGCAATACGTACTATTCTAAAAAATGGTATTGGCACTAGTTTTATGGCCGTCCGACTTAGGGCCCTCCTGTGGCAACCACCAATAGCCATGCCGGTCAGGGCTATACGCGGATACCGCACGGTGGCGATGGAGGCAGCGTGCCTGTTAGCCGAAACTCCCCTTTGGGACTTGGAGGCGGAGACGTTTACCGGACTGTACCGCCCGGTCATGAGGAGGGAAAGGACATTGTCCTGCCATCACTGCAATTGCGACGAGGACACGGCGCAGCCCACACTCGAGGTCTATGTGGCTTGAGCAGAGCAGTGCCATGAGCTCGTCGCAGTCATCGGTGCCAACCTGATGCTGCCGACCATCGCTAAGGCAATGCTTGACAACGTCGGAAACTGGGACGCGGTCGCTGCCTTCGGCGAGACCGTCGTCTCACGGAAGGAGGCGGCGGGGCGGCTCTGCGAGGAAATTCTCTTCGGTAACACGCTGGGCCGCCGGCACCTGGGACGGCGTAGGCACGAGTGCCTGCACCTGATGCCGCCTTACCTGAGGTCGTGGGTGACTGGTACGGAAATAGTCCGTCACCCGCAGAGAGGCTGACCACGTGATGGCCGGGGCGTCGGCGGGAGATGGTACCCGAAAGGGTAGCCCGCCGAGCTGGCCACGGATGGCAAGGAAGCGGTGCCAGTGGTCAGTCCAATGGAGACGGAGAGGGAATACGGTGGGTTATGGTGCCACGCACTGCTCTGTTGTCGCCTCGGATGGAACTACCAACCCTTACTTTGGTCGTAAATATTGTAAAAGACGGCTAAGAGCTTTATATAGACCTGGGCCAACTCCACCTGAAGCTGTAACAATTATATTCCCAAGAGATTTGACGTCAGGCAGACGGTTAGTCATAAAACTACTGCCCATAGCTTTTGCAATATGTACAATAGAAGTGAAGTAGATATTGCGTCAACTCTAAATAATTGAGATGAGAGTAGGATAATTATATAAGACGCTAAAATATTTGAGTCAACCTCTACTCTTCAAAAAATTTCAAACAATTAGTAGGTAATAACTAATGGGCCACCGAAGACAAAGGTCGGTTACCAGTGGCCCGCTCGCACGGCGCGATCGGCCCGCTCGCGGCAGCGAGAGGCGCTTTACAAGGTGGGTCTATGGAGTTGCGCGCCGCCTCTTCAGAATCCCCGGACCGATTTGGCGGCGCGTTACTACTCCATAGTCCACCGCAAAAAAAAAAGAAAATGAAGTACCATTTTCTTTTTATTAATGATAATAGTATGTATTTCAAGCATAGAAATTATGTTCTACTTGCAGGATAGGAACATTCATACCAATGCATTTTATCAATTTCAGGTAAAAGGCATCCACAACCTGCAGTATCACCATGCTGTATTCTCATCATTTTTATTTAATAAAAATCTCTTGGACGCATTGGAAGGTGTTATGGGGACTGGTAATATAATATTGCATCATACAAAGGCCCACGTTAAACCACCTGAGAAAGGTGCTGCGTATCCAATGCATCAGGTAAATTCTTCTATCTAAATAAATATCTATCTATAAATTACTTATATACCTATATCGAAAAGGTTCTTTCTTATTGCTTTATGTTGGCAAATAAACATGCCGCCCATGGACCTTTACAATGCCGGCGGTACAGCTAGGCCGCTACCTACCAATGAAAACCCACCCAAGTAGTTGGACTGCTGGCTATCTCACTCACCGAACGAAGCACTACAGCACATTGCTAATACTCAGAAGTCGATTCGTTGAGTAATTGTATTTTATTTATTGATGCTGATTAATGAATGAGTGAATGAAGGAACGAAGAGAGTGAACGAAAATGCAAGAGATAATTTAAGGTATTTATTAATTAATAATGTTAACACTTTTAGGATTACCATTATTTCCCATACGAGAAAGATTCTATGGTAGCTGCGTTCCTTCATTTGGATGCTGCTGGACCTGAAAACGGTGGTTTGTTCGTTTATCCTGGGTCACATAAGTTAGGACCACAGGAAGATGTTGGGGCAAAAGAGTCTAATTTTCATTACGTTGATCAGGTACGTAAAGACGTTAAAATCATATAAGGCCCTACCTAAGAAATAGCTAAAGTCAGTTTTAGTGTTAGGCAACACTGCTGATTTTTTTTGCCTACAACCACAAATCCACTGGCTTATTTGGAGTAATATTAAACTAACTCTTGCAGAAAATTAATCTCTGGGTAATCATAGTTTGCTGCGCATTTCGTTTTATCTACGAGAGATCCAGAGTTCCAAACCCCTCTCCCTTCCAGTTGTGGTGAATTGTATTCTTACTCCGTCACACACGGAAAGGATCTTCACTGCCTTACTATAATCATATTGTTCTTTTTTTTTAATCTGCTACTAGCAGACCTGGCCACGAGTTGCTGTGGCTAAGGTAGCCTCAGCAACACGTGGTGGTTATGCTAATAAATTGTAGCTTATATGAAACGTTTGTACGTTTAACATAGCGCCATCTATTAAATACTTACACAATCCAGTCAACAGATACCGCCATCTGTTAGAATCGTTTGGAGGTAATAGATAATTGTGACTGTCAAATAATAGACAAATAATTTTCAATAAGATAATATTGCGACTATAAATTGAGATGGAAGCTATCCTATCTTTTAAGTTGGATCAAACTAAATATGTTGTCCAAATTTAATTAAAATCGGTTGAGTTTAATAATTACTTTAGGAGTCCATCGCAGACAAACAACGTGACGCGTAATTTATATATATTAAGAAGATTTAATCCAGTGTTGATCACGAACATGTTGCATGTACACACACAATTTGACCTAAATACCACTCTATAGATATGGGTTAACGTGGACATTTCTTTTTAGATCATAAATATATTGTTAAATAATGTCAATTTTGTTTCAGACGAAGTTCCCTTTGAGTGGAGCTACCCCAGTTATTGCTCAGCGTGGTGACGTCGTTATATTCTCTTATCTTTTAGTACATGGCAGCCCTCCAAACGTTTCCGATAGACCACGCAGAATGTTGCTCCTTCAAGTAGCATCAGCTGATGACGTTCCTATGGATAATCAGCCACTTAGGCCTGCTCAAGGATTACTTCTAAGAGGAGTAAATGTAAACAGAGATGCTAGTATTGGGAAGAGGTTCGAAAACTAATGAAAGTCACTCCATTTTCGATAATACATTCTATTCCGACATAAGATGTTATGCAAAATATTGTCTCACGCATAATATTATTTTACCTAAAATTTAATATAATTAATTAAATAAAAGATTTTAAGAAAGTGTTATGAGTTTCTTACAAAGTCTAGTTAATAAAAAATAATATAATTTCAGTATCTTAGTAATGATGTAAATACATATACTTTTACACTACCCCTAATCACTGATAGGAGATCACTAAGAGATGTAAGTAAGTAACGCAATAGATTAAGAAATTCCCGTTTGATGACTTGGTAAATATATAATATGTCACCAGCCTTTAGACAGTGTACCGTGTGAATAATACTTTACAATTTTTAACTTGGAGATTTTTACAAATACACAATGAGGACAAATTACACCCAGACTCAGAACAACAATTTAAATTGCAATTACAACAATTTTAAATAATTTAAATCGCATTAAGTATTGTCCTACGTAGGAATCGAACCCTGCATTTGTAACGGTAAGTCAGTAACTTAACCACTACCTGATAAGTAAACAAATGTCATTAAAAAAATATTGTGAAGATAGCTAGTACCGCAAAATAATAAAAAAAAAAAATAAACATTCAATTAAAAATTGAAATAAAACTATTTTTACCGATTCTACGTTGTAAAGTGTTCGAAACGCCGGGAAATTATAAATCAAATACAAACGCGATAGAATCCGTAAAAGTAGTTGTAATATGGTGTTAACAATTTTTGACGTTCGATGAACCGATAATTGACGGGTAAAAAGGTTTTCGAGTGGCGACCGTGTATCAGACCCGCGTGTTGGACCACCACCCTACAGGTGGACCTACGACTTGGTGAATATTACCGATAAGGTTCAATCGTTGGATGGGTGGCACAGGACCGCACTTTGTGGCGACGTATGAGGGAGATCTACATTCAGCAATACACGGCAGAAGACTGAATGATGATAATGTCAAACATTTGTTATGTATGAATTTATTTAATTGCCAAAATTCATTCAAAATTCAAATTTCCAGTTTTGATTTTATACGTCTTGTATTAATTTTGCAAAAATGTGATATTATTGGAGTTTACTCCTTAAGAATCGATTTTCATATAAGGCGCCCGGCATGAGAAAAAATTGAGGAGTAAAATCTAGTGATCGAATGACCTCGTTACGTTTTTGGTGTGCAAACTATTCTGCGCACCTTTCTCTTTCTGACGTGAGATAATACTTCACTGAACAGTTTTAATAAATGTAAATAAAAATATATATATTATTTTTAGTCAAATGAGCTTTTTTTGCGCCTGTTTTGATAATCGTACTTAAGGAGTAAACTCTAGTCGTGCGTCGGAGCTGACACACACACTTTTTTAAAATATGCTCATTGCTAGACAGAAAACATACCAGATGGAGATTTAGTAAGCAGTTAATACGGACCTGTGGCAAATGGAAAGATCTTGATGTATTTTCTTTGTCCATCATGATACAGATAAATTCATTTAATCCTGAGCTGCCCTAAATTCAGTCTGCAATGAATAGGATGACATATTAAATCCCAAAGACATCATTATATAAATTTAGATGATATATAACGAGTTAACAAAGTTGTCTAAAGATATAAATAATTGTTGAACAAAGAGCAAAAACCGTGAATGATAATCCTGGATTATGTGGACGCTAGGCTGGTACAATAATGAGGTATTAGGGCGCGAGGGGTGGGGTGTGAACGAAGGGATGCGCGACGAAGCGCTTATGATAAGCCTCTATTGTGCGTGTGAGTGATATTTCGAGGACTTCGTACAATTTTTCACGGTAAATAGAAATCACGCCTTGTAAAGATATAAGTTGTTATATTTTTTTCTAGTCGGTGTCAGCAGCTTTGCTCGTGTGGACTTCACACACGGAGCAAATACAAAGAGGAGACGGCCTAAGTAACTGTGCACTGTGATTCTCAAGTAGGCCCTGACGTCATCACGTTAACATCAATAGTAGGCGTGGCCTATTACTCTTCTGTCGTCGCTGACGGTGTTCGTACGGTGCATAAAATTATATTTTTGGTGTATTTTTATGTTACTACGAAGAAAACCATGAAGTGTTGTGTTTTATCATGTAAAAACTACTCCAATAAACGTACAGATGCTATGGAAAGAATCACATTCCATTTGTAAGTATATTTATTCATAATTTATCAAAATAATTTCTAGAAAGTTCTTTTGACGGTATCATGTTCAGAAATAATTTTACTCAACGTTAGATGTCACCACTTTTCGTAATAGGACCTAGAACAATAAAAGCACATACAGTTCAAACTATTAAGATTATTGTAATAACTAATAACCATGAGTATTAAAATTTATACCCAAAGCCTTTTACCTCAACAAAAATATGAGTTTTATATGTATTTAATAATTATTTTGTAAGCAATACGCCAGCTGTCGTTAACTATGAAGAACTATAAAAGTGTCAAAAATCCAGGGTCGTAATTAGAATATAATTATAACATTCGGATTTTTCATCAAAGAAACATATTTTTTACACTTCTTTAAATGAACCTATTATAATTAAACTGTAAATTTTGTATGTTTTAGAATACCGTCCAATGACGATGTTAGAAGCAATGGATTTCAAAAATTAATAGAAAAACTGGACTCCTACGAAATATACAAAGATTTGTTCTTCTCATTTTAACAATGAAGATTTAAAGGACTGTATTGCAGCCAATAGAAACCACTTCGAACAAGCTTTTTATATTTTAAATTGTTTTATATTTATGTATTAAACTAACACTGTAAAAGTCATAAATATTTTTTGCAATAGAAAAAGGTTTTTCTTTATTATAGGACAAGACGTACGACGTATTTAGGGCAAGACTAGGTATAGCTCAAGAAATATATGATGCAAAAGAGTATTTCATTTTTATTATTGGAACCAATGTCACCCTTTCTTCTTTATTTATTAATAATGTAATTGCACTCGATGCAATTTCTTGATAAGATTAACGAGGTTGAGCACGTCACAAAAATACTCAAAATGGTGGTGGCGTCGAAGGTCTTCAAGTTACCTTTAGCATGGCTAAGTTTTAGATGGCCCGTGCGTCAATCAAAGGGTTGCTACCAGGGGGGGCTGGTCTGCTCGCTTGAAATACTCTTTTACATGTCTTGTTCATTGACACCATTGTTGCATTATCAATTGTATAAAGCCTTATTTTAATAGAGTGGTTTGATTCTTTTTTTATATGGAAAAGACAAAAAGGAAGGAAATAATACCGTGTAACTAACATATTTACTAAAAGTCCAACTACTTTCATTTGATAATTTGTTAGAAACCCAAACAAATAATTGTATTATTTGGTCGTATGTAAAGGACACAAATATGAAGAAAAAAAGGTTTTTAAACTTCTGAGTTTATCAGAATGACAGTAAAGAAAAGATGGATTTTTCATAAAATATTAACATTATGAACATTGCTGACAAGCCTTATAAAGAAATTTTCGGTTAAAAACAGTAGTCATACAGCTATTCGCTATGCAGAATTATTTGATTATAAACATTTGTATTTGAATAGAGCAAACAGCTAATAAGATTTGTTTGTATCTTTGAAATAAAAAAAAATTAGCACTCCTTGATATAGGTAAATTCTGAGTACGTCCCTGTTACACCATACACTTACTGACATCTAATGCAAGATAGCTCAACTGCATACAATATACGAAATTAGTAGTTGTGCTAATAGCCGGTAGATGGACATAAAGGAGGGAGTGAGACAAGTACTATTACTTATCTCAGTTTCTCCATTAGCAGCGTCCCCCTCATCCCCTGTAAATGACACGCATTGTTTCATAGAAAATATTCATTACAACAGCTCCTCTTTGTATTTGCTCCGTGACTTCACATCTATATGTTATAAATTTGTTTGAAGACTCATATCATTGTGTGGCATTAGTAAAAAATATCATTATAATACATTAATACTATCTACAATAAAAATATAAATATATGCATAGTCGGGGGGAATAGTCCGGAGCGTGCTCGTCGCGTCACCTGCCAGTCTAATTAGACTGCTAATCCGGCTCGATATGCGTACCGCACTGCGTGTTAGGGCGTCCCCCGCAGGCGACGCGTACCGATCCGCCCCCGTCGGTACGAACTTCGGCAGTTGCGGCGATGGGGGCCGCCACCCATCACGCCTTGCCCAGTCAGGCGAGTCGAGGAGAGCAGAGTGCCGGGTGGGCACGTGGAATGTAAGAGGTTGTGTGGAAGGTAAGTTGCACAAGCTGACATCCGTCATGGCGGACAAACAGCTAGACGTGCTCTGTGTAACAGAGACCAAGCGAAGGGGCAGCGACGCCTGTGATCTTCCTGGTGGCGGGATGGCTCTGTGGTCTGGTGTACCACAGAGCGATCGAGCCAGCATGGGGGTAGGTGTGCTGTTGTCCTCTCGCTTGGCCTCGGGTATGAAGGATTACGGAATGTATGATCCCAGACTTCTTTGGGTCCGTATAAAACTAGGTCACCAAGGTGTTCATGGTTGTAGCATATGCTCCCGTAGGATCCTCGGTGGCATCAGACCTAGAGAAGTTTTGGGATAATGTTAGGAAGTTCTGGATATGGCAGAAACCAGTGAACGCGTGATTCTATGCGGAGATTTGAACGAATGTAACACCAAACTCTTTTGGAGGGAGGTGAAGAGGTCTCGGTGTGGTTGTTCAGCCTTCAGAATGAATAAAATAAGGTCTAAAGGTGGAGACATTCTTACACAAATACAAGACGTGTTAAGCCGATGGAGTGAATATTTTGGCGATATGTATGCGGATGCTACGGTTGACGCCGGTGTCGCATGTGGTTTAGTAGAACAACATTCAACAACGGCGTCTTCCGATGACATCAGTATGGATGAAGTTGAATGGGCGATAAGAAATTTGAAAAATGGTAAGGCAGCGGGCATTGATATGGTGTCTGCCGAGATGATCAAGCTTGGTGGCTCTTGTGTCTGGGAGGCGTTCCTATTGCTCCTCAATTTATGTTGGAGCTCGGGAATGGTTCCCGGGGACTGGAATAGCGCAGCCATCGTGCCTTTGTTTAAAAACAAGGGTTCACGTTATGACTGCGCAAATTACAGAGCCATAAGCTCGACCAGTTTGGCAGCAAAAGTGTACGGTAAAATTATTGAAAGGAGAATGAGGATCGTGTCCGATGGTTTATTGTGTGAGACACAAGGAGGTTTCAGGAGTGGAAGGGGATGCATGGACCAAGTGTTCTCTCTGCGCAACATTGTGGAGAAGCATCTAGCTCTAGGTCAGAGGGTTTTCTGCAGTTTTGTGAATCTGGAGAGAGCATTCGACACGGTTGTACGAAAGGAACTTTGGGACATTTTACCGGAGTATGGTATTAACGGTAAACTGCTACAGGCTGTGCAGTCCAGTTACATGGGCTGTAGAGCCTGTGTGCGGCTGGATGATGGAATGTCGCCTTGGTTTGACGTCAATATCGGCGTTAAGCAGGGGTGCGTTCTGTCAGCCAGGCTGTTTATCATATATCTGGATAAATGTCTCCAAAGGTTGAACGATATGAATGTGGGAGTCCAGATGGGCGACTCAGTGGTCATGCTCTGCTTTATGCAGATGATGCAGTCCTGCTGGCACAGTCAGCGACTGACCTGCAGCCCCTAGTCGACACAATGACAGAAGATTGTAAGAAGCGGGAACGGAGCGTCGGGGCAACTTGTCGGTAGCCACCACTTCAGCCAGAAGGCACGTGTAGCAATACATAACGCAGTGCTTGTCCCAACATTACTGTACGGAAGCGAGAGTTGGGTATGTAGAAAAGAGTATGAAAGTAAAATTAATGCGGTCGAAATGCGATCTCTGCGGAAAATCTGTGGAGTAGGGCTGGCCGACGGGCATTCGTAACGACGACGTAAGAGAGCGAGTAGGTATGAAAGAGAGTATTGGTGTAAAGATGCGAAAGAGAATGCTCCGATGGTTCCAACATGTGGAAAGAATGCCGAACGAACGTCTGGTTAAGAAGATATACAATGCGAATGTGGAAGGATGTAGGTACCGGGGGAGACCGAGACTAGCCTACCTAGACCAGATCAATCAAGAGTCACCGAAACCGGCGAGCGTGTATGAAGAGAATTATGAATGTTGAGGAAGCGAGTGAAGTATGCAAAGATAGAGTTCTCTGGCACTCTGTTCTATCTACTTACCCTGCAAGGGATACGGTGTGATGATATGTATGTATATACATATATATATATTAGGGTGTCCGTTATTTCCCAAATTGGGTTTTGTTCTGCAAACGCCCGTCAAATTTTTAGGTTATGACCTAAAAAAAAATATCAGACCCAAATCAGCCCTTAATATTTACATTAACCCGTGCCTAAATCATAATACATTTCCCATTTAAATAACATGGGATTTTTGCACTTTTTGCAGTTAATTTTTTACACTGAAACAAATGTTGCTAAAAATACTCAAATAGCTATTTCTTATAGGAAATTTAATGCTCTACAAAAAGATCTGAATGCTTTTTTCGATAAAATTTACCGTTTAAAAGTTATTCAACAATAAACTTGTATTCATATTTTATAATAATTCATCGTTTTTTTTTAATGTTCACCATAATTTTTATTTATATCAAACTAAATGCATACAGATAGATAATAAAATAAATAAATACAAGATTTGGATCTAAAATAAAGTATATTATTGCTTTTAAATAATATCGATACTTATTATACAGTTTTTCGACTTTTTTTCACACATCTTGAAACAATTTGTATTTCAATTCCAGCTCTATACCAGAATTTAGTCACTTCTCTTATAACGAATTGACAACTTGCTGGAAGTGTTTGTTTTGCTTCTCTTGTTTGATAAAATAACAATTATAGTACTTGTTTGTTAGTTGGTAATCTATTGCCACTGATTGTTTCAGTTGGTTCTCCCAAAAGAAACATTAGATTTCTTAGGCCCACAGAAGTATTAATTATTTTTTTTTTGGAAAATTATATTAAACAGTATTTCTGCTGAATGAGTTCGCAATAATAAAGTTTATTAATTTATTTAATTTCACTTCACCGAGACGTTATAGACTCAAATGACATGAAGTTCTCTCAGGTTGCTCACAGATGGTGTTTGATTATAAGACGAATAAATTTAAAACGTGATTGCGTTTAGCTTGTTGCTTAATTGCCTTAAATTCAAAAATTTTAAAAAAGAAAGTTATTTAAACACTTAAATTTATGTAAAAGTACGTTAATATACGGCCTCTTAGAGTGACTCCATAATTTTATAACAAACAAAAGTAAGTACAAACAAAAGTAAGTAAGTTTATAACAAACAAAAGTAGTAAATAAAAAATAGAAAATGATGAATTAAAATATGAATACAAGTTTATTGTTGAATAACTTTTAAACGGTAAATTTTATCGAAAAAAGCATTCAGATCTTTTTTGTAGAGCGTTAAATTTCCTACAAGAAATAGCTACTTAAGTATTTTTAGCTGCATTTGTTTCAGTGGAAAAAAATTAACTGCAAAAAGTGCGAAAATCCCATGTTATTTAAATGGGAAATGTATTATGATTTAGGCACGGGTTAATGTAAATATTAAGGGCTGCTTTGGGTCTGATATATTTTTTAGGTCATAACCTAAAAATTTGACGGGCGTTTGCAGAACAAAACCCAATTTGGGAAATAACGGACACCCTAATATATATATATATATATATATATCAATAGACAATTGAAGTCGTACACTCGTGTTCGCGGAACGACAAATCTTCAAACACAGTACCTACCGGTACAAACTTTGTTACGTCACCTCATACTATATTAATATTCCCACTCCCTGGAAACTGTTCATAGAAATTGTATCTAGATAGTAATGAGAATGCTTTGTCACATTATACTATATACACTACTATTTATAATAATAGTTCATAGATATTATTGTACAAATCGTTTATTAATTTGTGTAAAAAATAACCAACAGTTTAAAAAAATAATATTTAAAAAAGAACCAAATTGGAAAACTAAAATTTTGTCTATTATTTAAATATTATTTAGTTTCTTCTATTGGCTACTTTATATCATTATCATATATATGTCCCACTGTTGGGCTCAGGCCTCCTCCATAATGGGAGGGTAATTAACCTACTATACCACGCTGGTCAGACGTGTTGTTATAGGGTTTTGTTTCGAGATTTCCTTGTCTGTCATAGATATTATATGCGTTTTATATCCCTTAGTCGTCTCGTATGATCACCCACGGGTAAGATAGGGGGTGGTGAATTGTATTCTTACTCCGTCACCACACGGAAATGCTACTTTTTATGTAATTGTATTATTATTATGTATTTGATGCTGCGTATTATTTAGTGAAACTAGTTGTGGATCTATGTAGTATTATATTTTTATTTTACTCTTAATTCAAACACACACACTTCTCCTACTCTTATCTCACAGATGAAAGTATTTGTATTAAATACATAAAAACTACTGCTGGGTCCAAGTCTCCTCTCCACGCTGATTAGATAGGTTGTTATAGAACTTTATTTCGAGTTTTCCTTCTCTTGCATTTTTTTTATTGCTTATGGTGGCAAACGAGCAGACAGCACATCTGATGGTAAGTGTCACTGCCGCCCATGGACCTTTGCAATACCAAGGGCATAGCTAGCCCGTTGCCTACCAACACAAACCCCAAACACACCCCGGTTGGGCTTCCGGCTCTCTCGTTCACAGAATGAAGCGCAACAGTACATTGCCATTACTCAGGCGTCGATCTTTTGCGAGAGTGTGGTACTAACCCGGACGGACCGGCCCGCGGCTGTAGACAAGGAACTGTCTATAATATAATGATGAAGTATACAATTCAGCTCGTCTTATTTTACCGTGGATTTCATAACAAGCAACACACGAGGCATGTGTATTTTTTTTGTGCGCTGTGATAAAATGCATTTATACATTCCCTTTACTTGTTACAGCAAAGGGCTATGTAGGACTCACTGGCACATTATGGTTTTACTGCATCAGAATACCTACTATAAACCACAGCCGCCTCGCGTCCCCGCCGGTTGTGGAACGCCAAAGGTTTGCCTTTGTGCATACGACTTTGACGTTCCGGCGGTTAGCCGACTAGCGCCCTAGGTCAATCATGACTGAGGGAAGAGAAGCGCGTAGCGTCTTCTCCGTCTCACCATTCGTCGCCTGCGCAGCGGGTTAGCATAGACACATGCCTCACGGGCGCGCCCCGCCGCTTCCTTCTGCGCTATGACCTCCTCGCAAAAGGAGGTCATAGCCATCCAACACCCGTCACTGTCTACCATCTTATTAATAACGGTCGGCAGTGATAGGTTTTCACCTATAACAGACGCCAGCGCGAGGCGAGGCATGTGTTAGCGATAGCACTTGAAGTTTATAAGTACTTCAGAATGATGTTGTTGGCTATTCATCCGGAGAGCCCTCAATAATTTATTATGACTTTTGTGTTAGAGTAGGGAATGGCGAGACATTGTGTTCCTAACCATCACCACGCGGAGCACTAAATCACTAAATAATATAATAAGAAGAGGAGGAATTTGCTTAGTTGAACCACATAGTGTGCTTTTTTTCTAGAATATATAAGAAAGTTCCTGGTGTGGCGAAGGAATTGGAATACAATTGTCACCACTGCTTACTACACATGAGCATACATTGTAATACAAATTCATTGTCAGTACAAAAAGAAAATAATTCTATATATAAAAAAAATATTGTTTATGATCAGTTATATTAAACATTTAATTTATGATAGTTAACTGATCATAAACAAATATTTTTTTTGTACTGGCAATCTATTTGTATTAAAATGTGGATCAAACTTTTAATAACTGATACTAAAGCAGGTAGATATAAATTTCTGTAATAACGATCACTTTTGAACGTAAGACACCTCAGTCCTCCCGTGACCATGATCACAGTTTTTTTTATTTCACCGACGTTTCGAACACTTTGTTCGAAACGTCGGGAAATTAAAAATTAAATACAAACGCAATAGAATCCGTAAAAGTAGTTTTATTTCAAATGTGTAATACTCAGGTAAACATCAGAAACCATTATGTATATAGGCATTTTAATAATTGCCTCAGGGTTTCACTAAGAGAACAGGCAGCAGCTCGCTCCTTGGAAACTTGTAACAAGTCATTGCGATCGCCAACCCATCTGTTAAGCGTGGCGATTACGGCGCTATCTTCATTTATAAGTGTACGAGGGAGGCCTAGGTCCAGCAGTGGACGGCTGTGGTGGACAAGGCTGAATAATGGTGATAAAGAATTTATAAAATGACTCACAATGTCTTACTTCTAGAACGTATTTAATCTTAATATTAGATAAAAGGGGCCACAAATAAATATTTTTCGACCCATCGACGGGCTCTTTACATAAATTTCAGTTTATGTGAAGACATTTGTCAATGGATAATGCGGGCGGTAGCAATATTCATGGTCGGTGAGGCCGTATATCTCAG
The DNA here is from genome assembly GCA_905163515.2 of Lymantria monacha. Lineage (NCBI taxonomy): Eukaryota > Metazoa > Arthropoda > Insecta > Lepidoptera > Erebidae > Lymantria > Lymantria monacha. The sequence goes on from LR991100.1 coordinate 755,247, forward strand.
CGAGCATACATCTCCGGGAGAATTTGCCGAATGTACGATAAATATGATATATGGCTGTTCTAATGCTATTTATATTTCGATGGTGGCTGAAGGTGGCGGCTCCAACCCTTCTTAAAACGTTAACATCATCATTTAAACGGCATAACATTATTATTTGAATAAATTAATACACGGTGGCACATGATTTTAAGAAACTAAAACTCAATGCTATAAGAAGGAATAAAACCCATTTTAGTAGTGGTAGGGCAACACTGTTGACAGCTTTCTATCTACAGCCGCGGGCCGGTCCGTCTAGGATAGAAATCTCGCAGAAATAGTACATTACTGCAGCGGCCAGCAAAAGAGGCATTGATGGACGAACGTGTAAATGCGGGCCGAGGCGTAGCCGAGACACATATACATAAGTCCAACAATTCCTAGTTGTGGCCAAGGCTTGTATAGTGCTTTTCTCAAATAATGCGCGGGAATTAAAACTAAGTAGTCTTAGTAGAACTGTATACATGACGAACAACGAACAACATTTTTCTCGTGCTAAAGGGTTCATTTGTTTTTTTTTTCATTATCAAATAGGTTTCTTTTCAAGCCAGTTCGAAATTTAAATAAAACTTTGATATGTTGCTTATTTAATTGCAATGTTTTGAAGTAACAAATCGTTCCATTTTTAAAATACACGATAGATATGAATTAACATATATATTTATTTGGCCGCTAAAACACGACAGATATGGATTTTCATAAATATTTTGCCGGCCGCTGCTCGCATGTATTTGGTCAGTACAACAATGTCAATGTATCTCGAAGAAGGTTGTCAAAATAATGGTCAAATGTCCAAGCATGTTTGAGAAAATTAACTTTTGAGCAGTGGCAATATGCTTTTACGTTTCGTTTGGTGAGCAAGAGAGCCGGAGGCCCAACTTTCTGAGTGGGATTGGGTTGTTTGGCAACGGTCTAGCTGTATCATTGGTATTGTAAAGGTCCATGCCATAAGCAATAAAAGAAAACAAATATAACGGAATATTTTTGTGTGATGACAAAGTAAAAATGTACCACCCCATTATCATGTTAGAGAATGTTGTAAAAGAAAAGAAAATATATTAGTTTATTTTCTTCTACATACATATAACATTTAGATAAGTGGGAGGTAACAGGATTTTAACTATCGTGAGCCTACCTGTTACTTACGAGGTAAAAATAAGTATAGAAGTTTAATATTGCGTGTGTGTAGTGAGGATAACGAAGTACATAGGATTTTAAACATGTTATTTCGACATCGCCTAATTGACATGTCAGCCGGGGCGGAGGGCGCGGCATTGTTAAGAAAAATATTTTTATCTGTTATTTGCGCAGTTACCATCACAGGATTACATGTTTTACTTACAGCTTTCACTAAATTGGTAACATGTTATTTTTTTTATTTAATATTTTCTTTGGCGAGTAAATCTGTGCTCGTGTACATAGGGAGCCTGTATGTCACATGTTTGTCCTCTCGGGAGTGGTTAAATTATATTATATAAATGTTTGTGACTCTGTATGAATGGAGTAACTTATTATAAATTGTACTTGTAATATTTATGTACTTTGAATGATACGTAATTACTCATTTTTATTTCCATGGATCATGAGGTGATTTATCTATGTGGTGACGTAAGAATACGATTCACCACCCCCTCTCTTGCCTGTTCTCGTAAAATACTATTAAAAATATATATAATATGTATATAACATCTAAGAAAAAGATGAGAAAATGAAAATAAAACTATATACCGAGAAGTCTGAGGAGTGTGGTATTGTAAACGTTTACGCTCTCATTGTGAAGCCAAATCGAGCACTGGCATGCATTATGTACTGAGATGCAGTAACTTGGAAATATAGCTAACAATTTCTCGTTATCTTCGCAGTTTTATTATTTAGTTTATATTTAAAAAAAATAATTAACGCTTCCCATAATATCTTTGGTAAATCGTCGTATAGATAAAAATTTAAATCGTCATTACATGATTGATTTAAAATAAAATATTAACTTACATACATACATACACACATACATATCATCACGCCATATCCCTTGCAGGGTAGGCAGAGAGAACAGAGTGCCAGAGAACTCTATCTTTTTCAGAATTACAAAATCATAGAAACCTAATCGTTTAAATTAATTTATATAAAAATAATAATTCACATTTCTTATTACATACTTCAGTTAAAAGTTCATCATATTGGCAGTATTATTAATGCTAAAAATTGTATTTTTTTTTTTTTCCAAATACTCGTATGTTTGGGCTACTATCTCCCCTAACATGATCAGGGACCTTGTTTAGAGTGTTATATTAGATTTAAAACAAAAAAAAAGAACAGAAAGTACAAACACTAAAGTACATACAGAACATAAATATTAGATTAAGGTTAAGTAGAATACAGACAATTAAAACTAGATAATGACGGAGTAATACACTCATTTGCAAAAAAAACGGGCACCTAAGCAATGAACCATTTCAAATGTTAATATTTCTTTGTTTGATAATTATAGGTAGTTTTATCCACACAATTTGGTAAATTAATAAGAAAATAATCGTTTTCATCAGTATTTCATAAAATTTAGATACAATTTATGGGAAATAATGCTAAACCTCGCTAGTAGTGTATATTCGCTAGTAGTGCATATGCTCATGAAGTAAAAATAAAAAAGTTTTTTTGTTTGTTTTTCTTTAATAAAGTAAAAGCAGATAAATGTTTAGTATCGAGTGTGACCCCCTCTAGCTAAAATCACAGCTTGAATTCGTCTGGGCATGCTAGCGAGTATATCCCGGATACTTGCTTGCGGAATACGTTCCCACTCCGCAGTAATCACATTCTTCAGCTCTCTGATGGTCTGCGGAGCCGGGTGTACTGATCTCACACGCCGTTTCAGAACGTCCCAGACATGCTCTATGGGATTGAGGTCGGGACTTCGAGCTGGCCAATCCAAACGACGAATGCCGACCTCTTGCACATACGCATTAACATCGCGGGATCGGTGGGCGCGAGCATTGTCGTCCATAAAAATCGAGTCTTCACCTAGAGCGGCCAATGCGGGTTGTGCATGAGAAATTAGAACTTCCGTTATGTATCGATGCCCAGTCAGTGAGCCGTTTTCAATGAAGACTAACTCTGTACGATCCATTGAATTTATTCCTGCCCAAAACATAACAGAGCCCCCACCATAAGGTGTGATTTCTTCGAAACATGCCTCTGCAAAGCGTTCTCCTTGTCTTCTTAGCACTCGCCGACGTCGATCTTCACCGAACAGAGATATCCTGGCTTCATCAGAGAACAAAACCCTATTCCAATCGTCTTGAGTCCATGATTCACAATTTCTAGCGAACCTAAGCCTGTGAACTCTGTGCTCACGGAGTAATTTGGGGCCGCGGGCCGGGCGGTGACTGCGTATATTGGCAGCGAGAAGCCTCCTCCTGACCGTCCATAGACTAATATGCACATTTCTTACTTCTTGGAGGTTGTTCTTAAGATCCACATACGAAGATTTGCGATTTCTCAATGCGCGACTCACAAGAAAACGATCATCCCGTGGTTGGGTACATGGTTTTCTTCCAGAACCAGGCCTTCTCTCGACGGAACCAGTCTCCTGATATCGTTGCCAGGTCCTTTGGACTGTCGAGCGACTAACATTTAGCCTCCTAGCCACGAAACATTGGCTGCAACCCTCTTCAAGCAGCGCGATAATTTTGGTAGCTTTTACCACTTTATCTACCATTTTTGATACAGCCAAACAGCATTAAATAAAGCTTTGACAGTCAAGGATATGAAATTAATCGATAAAAATTGAATAAAAGTTATGAAAGTCGATGTTAACTTCTGGAACTTCGCGCCAAAAATGTAGGATAAAAAGGGGTTTTCTGTAAAAATGAACATCAAATGAAAAATTGAATTTAGAACGTACTTTTTTAAATACCACAGCATTTTTAAAACCGGCCAGTAACGTGTACAAACGATTGAAACCTTTTTGGTATTGTATCTTTTTAAATATGAATGAAAATCAAAACCGCCCGTTTTTTTTGCAAATGAGTGTATTAACTATTATTATTATTATTTATATATATATATTTCTTGTTTTTTTTTTTTTTTTTAAATTGATTGGAACGCTTCGGTTCGATATTTGGACACGTTACGAAGAAGCGTTTGAGATAGCACCACTCTATCCATTTCTACCGATAAGAGCAGGTGTTATGGAGGCGCGGCTGCTTTAGGAAGTATCTGCACACGAACGCGGCGAACAAGCCCCTATTATCCATGTGATTATGACGTGTACACGGCACAGCACATTCTCGAAGTCTGTCCGTCCCGCAATGTATGCGCGCTAGGTACTTATGGCGTGATTTACGTGATATAACTTGTTATAACAGCTTAAACAAGTTCATATCAAGACCTTTATTAATATCAATGTCAGTGATAATACAAGTATATTTGTATACAAATCTGTTGGTTTGTCTGTTTTTATATAAATATAATCGAATTATACGTCCCTGTCGTACTGCTGGACTAGTCCAGTACTGTCCAGACTCGTCGTACTGCTGGACTAGTCCAGTACTGTCCAGACTCGTCGTACTACTGGACTAGTCCAGTACAGTCCAGACTCTAGAGTCTACTCCACAAGGAGGAAGATTAACGTACGTACCACGCCGGTCACACTGACTGTAGACTGGCTGTAGGCTGTAGAGATTTTCTTCTCCTTCTTCAGATGCTATAATCATATTATATCATTTTAGTATTTTTTTATCTATGGCAAGAATCTCTCTTGCGGCGATTTCAGAAGGCCATGGCGGACAGGACAATGTCTTGATTCGCGAGTTGGCCACCTAATTGAGCGATCCCCGAGGCAGTCGTCTTGCAGAAGGAGGCGGCGGGGTGTGTTAGAAAGCAGCAGGTTCTCCACACTAACACACTCCGTCTCCGATACTGCCCTCGCCGAGGTCAAGGATGGATGGACGGGGATAAGTTTGCCATTCGTAGAGAGGTTGACCGCGTGAAGACGATAAAGGCTTGCCGTTATTATGAAGGAATCGGCACCAGTGTACGCATGTAACATCTATGCAAGAAAAGGCCAACTTGAAATTCGCTCTTATTGTTTAGGAAGCTCGGCCCCAATAGTAGGAAAAATATGAGCTGAGATGATGAAGGTAAATGATATTATAGCAATTAGAGAATTACACAGTTAACGTGTAGTGCGCGAGTTAGAGTACAAGAGCAAATCTTTGGTTGCCAGCGTTTTCACTTTTCTTCCCGTTGTGTAGGAGGTCCGTTACTATTGGCAAAACATTAAAGGGTTGGATATGAAAAGATAAAGATATAATAAAAGTATTGCATTATATATTTTATTTAACTAGTAACTAAATATAATTAACGCTAGCCAATGTCAGATGACTAGTCAACTTTATGTATGTATTGTTTTGTATTTGATAACAGAATTGTATATAAACGTATTACACACAGCTGTTTTATTCAATTAAGTTACAATCGAACATCACGATGGTTCTCTTCACAGAACAACAGGAGAAGTTCTACAAGGACAATGGCTACATAGTCGTAAAGAACATACTGACGAAAGAACAATTAGACGAAATATCGATAGAATATGACAAGTTGTTTGCAAGCAAAGACCAAAGGAAACTGGAGTATGCGTGGCTCGGCAAGAAACATGACAGAACACACGAGGGTGACTCCACGGTGAGTTATTTCACATTGTATACACGTCAGTATTGTACAAATACATCACTTTAGAGTTATTTAGTTAATTAATGAACGAGTTTGTGATTAATTTAAGTCAATTCATTAAAACTTTCGTTAATTCCAGGTGAAAGGTATCCACAACCTGCAGAACCATAACGCTGTATTCAACAAATATATCTTCAACGAGAACCTGGTGGACGCTCTGGAAGGCTGTATAGGATCAAAGAATATAATACTTCACCACACCAAGGCTCACATTAAGCCCCCTGAGAAAGGCGCCGCGTATCCCATGCATCAGGTAACACTTACAGCTTAATGCATGTGTTTTACTTAAATACATGTTCTTGTTACTTTACATGTATAACTTAGAATATTATTATGTTCATCTATATAAATGTGCCCAAAGTTTAGTTTAAAGTTGGTGACAATCACATCACGTCGCAGTATGTGTTCAATTGACGCCAACCAGCCCATGACGTCAGGTCAAATGAGTTTATCATAGAGTTTTGTATAGAATTCGCCCTTTCTTATAATGATATTCAGATAACATCACAAAAAATCCGTTGTGTTTTAAAGAAGAACTTTCTCAACAATTGCCAGAGAAGGATGACGACTCCTTGTTCCAACAACAAGTCATTCTATAAATTTTGTTATTCAATAACTTATACATATTCAACTCTTGAGCGTAAATGTCCTGCGCAATGGAAGGGAGAGTATCCTATTGTAATAGATAAGTTAACATGGAGTTTTGGTTCAAGTTTATGTTCTGTCTGAGACATTCATGCATTGACTTTAACGTCCTCCATAGGAAGTATGAAGACACATTGTATTCTTAATCCTTCATCACATAAATCATTAACACGTTTACTTACATTGTGTTAATTATATCACAAACATTGTGTCGACTCCCATCGTACTGGTACAATTTACATCAGTGAGCTCCGAGCACCTGGCTTAGGTCGTGTCCAATCTGTATCACTTAAGTGCTATATAAAGCCAGTCAAGTAAGTGCCATATCTACTATTGATAGGAACATAAATTGAGATTAACCTCTTTATTAATAAGTAATATGCATGGTTTTAGGACTACCATTACTTCCCATACCAGAAGGACACGCTGGTCGCTGCCTTCCTCCACCTGGACGCTGCTGGACCTGAAAACGGCGGTCTTTGTGTTTACCCTGGATCACATAACCTAGGACCACAAGAGGATGTTGGAATTAAAGTTTCCGATTTTCGTTACGTTGATCAGGTAGGTCCAGGCAATAAAAGTCATCCAACATTTGCCTAAAGAATAAAGTTACCTCTGGCAGTAATTACAATCAAGATGATTCACCATCCCTCACCCGGTCGCGCGCAGCCGGATGTACTAAAGTGTTAATCGTCCTCATTTGCTTTTATAAATTTTATAGTTGTTAATTTCTATCCACCGGCTTAGCAACGTCCTTTAAGGAAGACTAAATAATATAATAAGAAGTACACTAAATAATGTATTTCCTTAGGAGGCCTCTCTAAGAGGAAGTTCTGCTATTATCGCCCTGGTTGGCAGGCGAGTTGATAATCACAGATAGAGTTAGTTTTCTCTCTTTTGAATGCTGCTGCGTATTCTGCCGATGATTCCTCAGTCTTTACGACTCCAATAAGAAAGTAATACTGGTGATAGAACAATTTTTTTAAATCATCACTGCACGCGGTGTCCTCATTTGTTTATCCAAAAATCCATATAGTTTCTTCTAAAACAATGAAAAAATATTCTATATCATTTGTATTGCATACAAACATTAGTACTATTTCTTTCAAATGTCTTTCTTTGGAATGACCACAATATTTTTTCAGGACAAATTCCCTCTGAGCGGTGCTACCCCGATTATCGCAGAGCGTGGTGATGTGGTGATTTTCTCTTACCTTTTGGTGCACGGTAGCCCTCCCAACACATCGACCAGATCACGTAGGATGCTCCTACTGCAGGCGGGAGCCGCTGATGACGAACCTATAGCAGCCGATCAGTCGCAACAGCCCGGCTACGGATGGCTTCTGAGAGGAGTAAATGAGACGGTACCCGCTACTCTTGAGGCACGATTTGCAAGTTAATTAATGTCAGATACTCAATCAGATTAACTACATTTTCGTTTAAGCGTATGATGCTTATCAGCATCACAACTGTGGATTTTCATAAAAACTAAATGTCTAAATAAATAAATTATTTTAATTAAAAAGTATATGCATTTGTATAATTGCAATTGAAATGACAGAAACTGATTATTAATTTCATAACGTGACGTCACAACTAATATTTAAGTTACTGCTCCCTTTAACTATCAAATATTCAAATGAATTAAAAAGTGAAATGAAAAACATTAATTATTCAATATACTATAAAACTAATATACTTATTACATCACGAGAGATACCTGTACCATGACAATAACTATTTCTACAAATACAATAACAAGCCATACTTTAATTTCCATAAAGTATTATAATAATTTATTATGCCTAAATAAATCTTGTTACGTCCCCGCGCGGTGACGGGAAGGATAAGTAAGTGCATCAAATGTTCAGTTCTGTGATCTACACTACTGTATGATACAAAACTACATACACACTAGAAGTTGAGTCTACTTAACTAATTACAAACACTCTGTGAACACTAAATATTAAGAGTATTACAAACAAGGCACAACGATACTATTAAATAATTTTATCAATTGATGTGTTCTAGCATTAAGCACTTAGTGTACATACGAGGTGTTGAACTTACTCGAGTATGGTACTACTCTGGATAAAACGAATCGCGGCGTAGATAGAACTATCAACAATATGATGCCCTCTTTTTAGCGGGCTATGGTCTGGCAATACACTGCCCATTCCCTCCGAGGCGACCGAGGGACGGCACGCGGTCATAACCCACCTTGTTCCCTTCTCCTCGACATCCGTGGCCGGCCCAGCGACAATCCGGCGACAGACGACACAAAATATTGGCGGGGCGCCGCCGCCGCTACCGCGCGGGCGGCTTATCAACAGATGGCGAACTAATCTCGGTTTATCCTGATCATCAATGTGATCTTACCACTACTATTACGCAGGTGCTATTATCTACAATATTCCGCAATCACAACGTCAGTATAACACAATCTTGTCCCGCGTTGAGTTATATCTCTTCAATTTTAACTGCCAGTTTTCTTAAATAAATTCCATTAAAGATATCAAAGGAATTTTAGAGCAAAACCAAATACTAACCAACTACTTTGTGTGTTTAATCTAGCATTGATTGAACGTTTGTTACAAAAAGATCAAACAATGACAAGAACATACCACTTGGGTCCCACATTAATTGAAATTTTTGTGCGCAAACTTTATGATTGAATTCTCAGTGACATTAAAACGTACGAGTGTTTTGAACACAACCTGATCGTTATTACTTTGTACGTTCACTCGAAGGTATTTACTTTAACAAACATATTGTACGAGAACGTTTACCATCACATTAATACGTAACGGTACTTGTTACAATTGTATATACATATATTCATACGCTAACGATTATATAAAACTCTAGCGGCCCGACCCGGCTTCGCACGGGTGAACGTTTATTTATTAAACATTTTGGCATAAACGTACAGTAAATGCAGGATATACCTAAATAATAATGTATTTAGCAATAGTGTATCGCTGGCTTCCCTTGGGTTGATGTTTGAAAACAAAATGAGTAAACAGAATAAATGACATCAACTGGTAATTTTTAAAAACATTTCACTGAGGTTTAGAGTATAGGTATACTAATAATAATTAGATATATTATATACCTACTATTACTGTATAAGTACTGATTATCACATATTTTATAGAATAAAAAATATAGCACCCCGACTTATGTGCTAAGTTTTTTTTCACATTTATTTTTCCTTTTTGATTTATATTTTTTATTTATTTGAATGCAGTTTTTTTTTATTTGTGTATCATTTCTTTATTCAAGTACATCTTTTATTTTAAAGACTTTTAAATTTCATTAGATTTTTATTTTAATTTTCCATTTTCACCTTAATACTTCACTATACACTATGTTAGCAGTGGTATTTGTAGATGGCAATAAAACATATTGATTTTCAGGCGACCCTACTCGAGAAAGTGCAACATATAGTTGGCCATGAGAAAAGCACTCTTTTCTTAGATCGATGCCAACCATAGAAAAAGTTTGTCCCTGGGATTTATTTATTGTAAGGGCAAACGATATCTTTACAGGAAACTGTAATCTTTTAAAAGATATAGGACAATCCGTCGGTATCCGCGGAAAGTGAGCAAGCTGTCCGGCCGCGGGGCCGGTGATGATAGTAGCTACAATCACATTGTCTCGCAATTCCATAACCGAAAGTCTTGTTCCATTACACATATTGGGAGGGCTTAAATTTCTCAGAGCGAGCCGCGCGGCTACCTGTTTCATAGATGTGCCCCTCTCCTGCACTCCGCCCCCGGCGGCGAATTAATTTTATTTCAATTTTATTAAACTCGTAATATCTTTCGAATGGAGTGTCCGACTTTAATAAAATAAAAAGTTATTTACAGGTATTTAAGCGGCCTTGCTTGAGAAATTATTTATTTAGGTAAGGATTAAGGCAAAGGTATAAATAACTTGATCTGATTATGGTCGAAATTTCTATTAAATTTTAAAATGTTAAAAAGTAGTTAGAGTGACATAACTACAATAGTTAGATACATGCTATCGCGACATTTTTTGTAGATATTGATATGTTCTTTAATATTGTGGAACATTTTTGGTTCTATTATCAATAGTTTTCGCAGCACATGCGATGAAAGATATTTTATAGGCGTTTTTTTACACCTTGGGTAACATTATTGTAATTTTAGTAGGGATCCTTATATTTTTCTTACAATTAAAATAGCCTATAATAATCAGTGATAATGTTGCATTCAAATGGTGAAAGAATTATTTAAATCGGTCCAGTACTTTTTGAGCCAATTCATTACAAACATACATACAAACCTTTTCTCTTTATAATATTAGTATAGATTAGTCTTTTTGAAACGGTTCAATAATAAAATCAACTTATATCGACGAGTATCAAACCTGAATAAAAAATTCCATGCATCAAATCCATACTACCTACACTTAGTAAAGTTTTTGAAAGACTTATACTTAGTCAAATGTTAAATCATTTTAAGAGACATGATATCTTTCACAAACATCAATTTGGCTTCACTAAAAATTGCTCTACTACTGAAGCGGGTGTAGAATTATTAAAAAATATCTTTACAATCTGGGAAGAATCGCATGATACGTTGGGTATATTTTGCGATTTATTAAATACGTTTGATTGCGTACAACACGAAATTCTCATCAAGAAGTTATACCATTATGGGATCAGGAATAGTGCTCTCGAACTTTTAACATCATATTTATGCAACAGAATTCAGAGGGTCGATGTTAATGGTGTACCATCATCTGGTTCTGTTATAAGAATGGGCGTTCCACAAGGATTCATTCTGGGGCCATTTCTGTTCCTTGTATATATTAATGACTTACCTTATTATATAGGGGATAACCAAGACATAGTGTTGTTCGCAGATGATATGTCTTTATTCATCATACAGTCATCATACTCGCCTACAAAAAAATAGTAGGTCTTTCACGGGGCAATGTAATTTGATTGATTTGATTTGATTACGTGAACACATTGATAAGATAAGGAGGTACCCTATAATAATATCAATGTAATAGTTATAATCTTATATATTTTCCGTGTGGTGATGGAGTGAGAATACAATTCACCACCCACTATCTTACCCGTGGGTGATCGTAAGAGATGACTAAGGGATACAAAAACGCATTTAACATCTATGCGCGAGAAGGAAAACTCGAAACAAAACCCTATACCAACACGTCTAACCAGCGTGGTATAGTAGGTCAATTTCCCTCCGGTTATGGAGGAGGTTCGAGCCCAACAGTGGGACATATATGAACTGAAATGATGATGATGAAAATAGTTATAATAACACAATGACAATTATAATAATGTTTATTGAGTATTAACGTGAATACCTCTTTAAATTTGCTGCCACAGTAAGATACAGATAGATAAGATAAGATAGAGATATATAACGGTCTATTAGCATCTAATTCGGTACCCATCAACATCCAGGCCCTGATGCAATATTTAGACCGAATGATCGACGGGCTGATGGTTTATTAATTCTCTAAGCTAAATTATATAGTCACATAGTTAGGTATAGTGGTGGACCACACTGTTGACATATTTCTGTCTACAGCCGCGAGCCGGCCAGTCCGGAGTAGTACCGCACTCTCGCAGAAAATCGACGTCTGAGTGACAATTACTAGGTTTAGGGTTTTCATTGGTAGGCGGCGCTCTATCTGTACCTCTGATATTGTGAAGGTCCATGAGCGCCAGTAATATTTATCATCTGTGTTGCTTACACATTTGCCACTAAAAGCAATAAAAAAAAAAGAACTTTCATACAATACGATAAAACGTCGCTTTAGATAGAGAATGCAAGGCAGTCACGTTCTGAGTATGTTTTGCTAGCAAACAGGACTGTAACATACAAAATAAATAGTTGCATACCACAATTAGGAAAATTATTACAAAATATTTGCTCTCTGATGTTTACGTGAGATTATACTTGGTAAAATAAAACTATTTTTACGAATATATCACGCTTGTACTTGATTACATTCAGAGCGTTTCGAACACTTAGTTTTCACCGTTCATCGTCCTCCCGTGACTATGGGAGATAAAAGGTATTTGAGGCGATTACAAAATAAAATAAAAAATCTAATAGAAATATGATGAAATTCTTAAAAATATAATGTTTTCTAATGTTTACGCGAATGTTATAAATAATAATATAATAATCAAATGAATGTGGTGCGATGGTCAGGTCAGCATTGCGATGCTTATAGGTTGAAGTGCGGTGTGAGACAGGGAGGTTTAAGTTCGCCTCGCATTTTTAACTTGTACATTAATGGGCTTGTCGAGGAGCTGAGTAGCGCCGGCGTCGGATGTTCCATCGATGGTACTTTTGTAAATAATATAAGTTACGCGGACGACATGGTGTTGCTTGGACCCTCGATAGGTGCAATCAGGAAGCTCCTCGGTATATGTGAGAAATATGCCGTGGCACATGGGCTCAGATACAACGTCAAGAAGAGTGAGTTTCTGGTCTTTCAGTCCAAGGGCGTTAAGACGAATACCGTACCGCCTCTGTTGCTGGCTGGTGTTCCTTTGGATAGAGTTTCTCGCTTTAAGTACCTGGGCCATTGAATATGTGAGGCCTCACAGATGCCGAGGACATTGAGAGGGAACGCAGGGCGTTGGCTGTCAGAAGCAATATGCTGGCTCGCAGATTTGCACGTTGCACGGTTGAGGTGAAGATCTCTGTTTTCAAAGCATACTGCCAATCTTTTTACACATGCAGTCTATGGGTCCGCTATTCGCAGAAGGCAATTAGCGCCCTCCGTGTGCAGTACAATAACGCATTCAGGATGCTGCTGGGGCTGCCGTGGCGCTGCAGTGCATCGGGCATGTTTGCTGACGCCCGGGTGGAAGGCTTCCATGCTATCATGCGCAAGCGGGCCGCCTCGATGCTAAGCCGTGTCCGGGGCAGCACTAACAGCATCCTGAAGGTCGTAGCGGGCCGATTTGGCTGTCCCATTATGAGACATGCGATTGGCCTACATGTCAATTATAATTAATTTCGGACATTTTCAAAGATTATTTAATTATTTATTTTGAACTTTACATACATACATACATACATATCATCACGCCATATCCCTTGCAGGGTAGGCAGAGAGAACAGAGTGCCAGAGAACTCTATCTCTGCATACTTCACTCGCTTCCTCAACATTCATAATTCTCTTCACACACGCTCGCCGGTTTCGGAGACTCTTGACTCCACCTTCCTTCAGTACATGACCGATCTGGTCTAGGTAGGTTAGTCTCGGTCTCCCTCGGTACCTACATCCTTCCACTTTCGCATTGTATATCTTCTTAACCAGGCGTTCGTTCGGCATTCTTTCCACATTTTATTGTGGTAGGACCACGCTGTGGACAGTTCTCTGTCTACAGCCGCGGGCCGGTCCGTCCGGGGTAGTACCACACTCTCGCAGAAGTTCGACTTCTGAGTAATAGCAATGTGCTATTGCGCTTCGTTCGGTGAGCGAGAGAGCCGGAAGCCTAACTGGGGTGGGTTCAGGGTTGTATTGGTAGGCAGCGGCCTAGCTATACCATTGGCAAAGGTCCATGGGCGGCAGTGACACTTACCATCAGGTGTGCTGTCTGCTCGTTTGTCGCCATAAGCAATAAAAAAAAAAAAAAAAAAAAAAAAAAAAAAAACATGTCCGAACCATCGGAGCATTCCCTTTCGCATCTTAACACCAATACTGTCTTTCATACCTACTCGCTCTCTTACGTCGTCGTTACGAATGCGGTCGGTCAGCCTAACTCCACAGATTTTCCGCAGAGATCGCATTTCGAACCCATTAATTTTACTATCATACTCTTTTCTGCATACCCGACTCTCGCTTCCATACAGTAATGTTGGGACAAGCACTGCGTTATGTATTGCTACACGTGCCTTCTGGCTGAGGTGGTGGCTGCCTAGAAGTTGCCCAAACGCTCCGTTCACTCTATTTCCCGCATTCACTCTTCGCTCTATATCAGTGGTGTACCTTCCATCTCGGCTAAATCCACATCCAAGATATACAAATTCATCCACTTGCTCTAGTACATCATTACCTATTGTTACTCTTACATCTGTTCTGGTTTTATCTCTTTCAAAGACCATTATTTTGGTTTTGTTCACATTCACGCGTAGACCCCTTTTCTTACAATTTTCTGTCATTGTGTCGACAAGGGTCTGCAGGTCAGTCGCTGAATGTGCAGCAGGACTGCATCATCTGCATAAAGCAAAGCAGTGACCACTGAGTCGCCCATCTGGACTCCCACATTCATATCGTTCAACATTTGGAGACATTTATCCAGATATATGATAAACAGCCTGGCTGACAGAACGCACCCCTGCTTAACGCCGATATTGACGTCAAACCAAGGCGACATTCCATCATCCAGCCGCACACAGGCTCTACAGCCCATGTAACTGGACTGCACAGCCTGTAGCAGTTTACCGTTAATACCATACTCCGGTAAAATGTCCCAAAGTTCCTTTCGTACAACCGTGTCAAATGCTCTCTCCAGATCCACAAAACTGCAGAAAACCCTCTGACCTAGAGCCAGATGCTTCTCCACAATGTTGCGCAGAGAGAACACTTGATCCATGCATCCCCTTCCACTCCTGAAACCTCCTTGTGTCTCACACAGTAAACCATCGGACACCATCCTCATTCTCCTTTCAATAATTTTACCATACACTTTTGCTGCCAAACTGGTCAAGCTTATGGCTCTGTAATTTGCGCAGTCATAACGTGAACCCTTGTTTTTAAACAAAGGCACGATGACTGCGCTATTCCAGTCCCTGGGAACCATTCCCGAGCTCCAACATAAATTGAGGAGCAACAGGAACGCCTCCCAGACACAAGAGTCACCAAGCTTGATCATCTCGGCAGACACCATATCAATGCCCGCTGCCCATTTTTCAAACTTCTTATCGCCCATTCAATTTATTTATTTTATTAACTTTTATTCCTTTTATACTTTGTCATTTTATTATACCTACTTAATCTTATTAATATTTGAATTTTATTTATCTTAAAATATTGACATTCCAAATTTGACATTGATATTAATATTTAACTTTATGCAATTTTATTAATTTTTATTCCTTTTATACTTTGACATTTTATTATACCTACTTAATCTTATTAATATTTGAATTTTATTTATCTTAAAATATTGACATTCCAAATTTGACATTGATATTAATATTTAACTTTATGCAATTTAATTAACTTTTATTCCTTTTATACTTTGACATTTTATTATACCTACTTAATCTTATTAATATTTGAATTTTATTTATCTTAAAATATTGACATTCCAAATTTGACATTGATATTAATATTTAACTTTATGCAATTTTATTAACTTTTATTCCTTTTATACTTTGACATTTTATTATACCTACTTATTCTTATTAATATTTGTAATTGACATGTAATATTCTGTTTTATTAATTAACCTAATAAGTAAGTAGAAACAGCAAAGAAACCTGTAATAGTTAAGTTTTTATATGGACATAATAGTAAGTCTGAAATAAATTAATTATTATTATTATTATTATAAATTAAACTGAAGAGTGAAAAAAGTGTTCGAAATTTTAGGAAAGTATATTTTTTATTTCCCCTTTTTTTTAACTATCTGTTTATTTATAATAAATTTTGTATTTGTATTTTTATATGTTTATGTATGTATCTGAAATATGAAATAAACTGTTAGTATTATTGTTAACTAAACTCGATACATTTTGTACGTTGATACAATCAAGTACAATAAGTATGAGTTAGTTAGTTACATTCTTGTGCGTGTGTGTGTGTGTGTGTGTGTGACGGTGCGTGAATGAGGCCTCTCGGTGTGTACAGTGTTCTAAGTATTATCCTCAAGCAGTAACACATATATAGATACAACTGTTCTTGTATTGTACACACGTCCCAACGGCAACGAGTTGTTTTTGTATAACTGATCTAATGATCTACCATATACGTGAGGGGTTGGACCTACATCTCATCACTTAACTTTCCTATATTATAACCTAAACATTGTATGTAGCCGCCAAACCTTAAGTATTCGTTTTTAATAATGACGCCAAAAGTTTAGGTAGCACATCAACATTCGGTTTTTGCTGTCCACTGTTGAACGTAGTGCCGTAATCGCCTCTCCGCAGCTCCCTCCTGAGGAATGTATAACAAACACCTTACTGCTATCGTTAACGTACCTATCAAGCACAGCGATTGTGGCACTCGTGTTATCTATGCGGCAGGCTTACGTTCAATAGTGAACGGCAGAAGACTGAATGAGGATAAATTCTGTTTCTGTTCTATGAAAAGATTAACGAACATGTATCAGAACAGTGTCTAAGGTATTACCTCTTTTTGCAAGAATTACTTGACTGCTGGCGAAAATTAGGTTAAAAAATATTTTTTTTTTGTATTGTAGAGTGAAAAATATCAAACCAAATTGTATCTCCATTTACACTCTTAGAGAGAAATATATCCTTTGAGGGGCTGATGTTCAGAATATTCTTAATGCTAATAAAAAAAAGTAGGTACTACGATTTCATGAACGAAACGATAATTAACATCAGTCATATATATGTAGGGAAAATGTCAGACATAAGGAACAATAATGTGGATACAAAGTCGTAAATTCTCGTACTGCAAGTAATCACAATTACTTTCACAACTATATACCAATTACAATTTACACTAAGTGAACACACAAAGCAGTCCCAGGCAATCGCCTTTGCACAAACGACTACATGGTACTGGATGACACAGTAAACTGCTATCAGTTCAGTAGTACTAAGGACGACATAGTAACTGATAGATAATACTTCCCCGTGTGACTACGGGACAAGATCACAATTGTCACTACTCTTTTACTTGCATGTGGAATCCTTGGCCAGGAGTTCACCAAAAGAATGAGCAGCAGTTCTTCCTTTGGGAAATACGGCAACAGATAGTTCACTACAGATCTCGCACGTACGTAGGAGAAATGATCGTCGGAAACGTGCAGTCGTGGACCGCATCGTTGCCAAGCGAAATAGATGAACCCTGCTACGGTATCGGAAGACGCTCGATCTTAAACTGATTAAACAGACCAACAAACAAATAAATTACACGACTAGCGCACGACATGTGCACCGTGGCACGCGCGGGCTTAGACTGACTAAACCTTTTTTTTTTTTTTTGTGTGTCTTAGTTGTTAGCCTCAGATGGCTATGACAACTTTACCCGGACTGTGGGTGAGCGCTGAGGGCTCTCAACCCGTGCTGACTAAACCGCGCGCTCGCCTCTTTTTATAACAAGTTTGCGTGGCGGGGAATGCATGACGCGCTAGGAGGCGTGGTCAGTGAATATGTTAACACGTTGTAACATGTTTTAGCACGTGCAATAAACGCAAGTGCCGTCACGGCCATGCTGACGTGCGTACGTCCTCGTACGCGTCTTCATTAGTCATCTGGGAACAAATAAACAAACATCCTGGCAAGTTCCAGGTATAGCAATTACCAAAATTTTTTACAACAATATTTTTTAATTACAATATTTTCTATTAACTAACATCTTATCATGTCTGGTCCGGTTCACATTAACCCTTCAGATCGTACTGGACCAGTCAGCAGACCCTTCAGTTACAGATTTTACTAGACCAGATATTGATCTCTATAGCAAGCTAGACCAGATCAATTCTCTATAGCAAGCTAGACCAGATCAATTCTCTATAGCAAACTAGACCGGAATTGTCATTCCCTTTAGCCATATCATTGGACCGGCTCAAGCCCTACAATGATGGTAGGCCCCTTTTTCTTACTACTTCTTTTTTATTTTCTTTTGTTTTTCAATAGCACAGTTCACACGTTAACACCAATCAACAATAAATCACAAAGATTTATTTTACGACTAAGAGTCAATGGGGTTACACCCGTACATAGTCCGATCGTATCGTGGCAACAACTCACTCAACAACTGCCACAATTAACTAGTGGCAACAATTCACTGCAACAACTAACTGATTAACACCAACGACCGACTACTCGTCGATTGCAACCGCGAGACTTATAAACCCATTCGAGATTACCCGTTTTCAAAAACTAGAAGTACTAAATTTGCTTGACTCGATTATATAAATTACCAACACAAAATAAATGACTATTTAATAAAAAACCCTATTCATGCCGTTACGGCCGTCCTGCATTTTCACACTTCCTCGTGTGCAATGCTCTTATCCTTAGGCAACAGACAGATTACCATTAAGCTCGCCTCGGTCAACCTGACCAATTAATAAACCACTTCCTACTTTGAAGAGGTTATACAAAGAGCTAACGCTCAATAATTACCACTTTCGCTTAACTTAAACACAACTCATCATTTTAAAGATACTGTCTCGTACACATCTGTCAGTGCCGTGCCTCACAGGGCAGACGGCTATACATTGTATAGTCCATACCATACAGGCTAGTCAACGTCACACAGGCTAATGTGTATTACACATAGTTTGATGCTTACCACCTCCGTTAACTTACCACCGCCGTTAACGGTGTATCCAGACTCATCTAATTCTGAAGAAAGATCTAGTCCAAGATTCAATTCCAAAGGAACACAGCACTCACGCATAAATCTTAAGCGATCATGGACTTGCTTGGACGTCACATTGGAGTACAATGTCTTCAACACGTACCTGTCACCATCGAGCAGCTCTGTAAAATCATTTTTCAAAACCATTTTTTGATAAATCGTAAAAATTTCGTAAACTAGTAGTTCTACTACTACAATAGAGCTACTGTAAAGATAACTAGAACTCACAACACTTAGAAATCACGTTAGACATATTTCTTTATACATCATTACAAATTTATATTGGACTACCTTCAAATTCATATATCATGCAAAAATTTAAAATCTATGCTCAAAATTATCACTCGATGTACAAAATCTTACGATACCGGTTCAGGTTTCGACGTACACGACTACGTAATCTATGCGACGTCGGCATATTGGTATCACTTCACGCGCACACAAAATTAATCTTGTAGGGTAGATTCTTTGTTATATGAAAACGAAACATTTTAAATGTAGATGACCAAACTGAGCAAGGTGGTAGTAGGCTTGGATACTTTATCCCATACTTCTGATGTAGGGAAAATGTCAGACATAAGGAACAATAATGTGGATACAAAGTCGTAAATTCTCGTACTGCAAGTAATCACAATTACTTTCACAACTATATACCAATTACAATTTACACTAAGTGAACACACAAAGCAGTCCCAGGCAATCGCCTTTGCACAAACGACTACATGGTACTGGATGACACAGTAAACTGCTATCAGTTCAGTAGTACTAAGGACGACATAGTAACTGATAGATAATACTTCCCCGTGTGACTACGGGACAAGATCACAATTGTCACTACTCTTTTACTTGCATGTGGAATCCTTGGCCAGGAGTTCACCAAAAGAATGAGCAGCAGTTTTTCCTTTGGGAAATACGGCAACAGATAGTTCACTACAGATCTCGCACGTACGTAGGAGAAATGATCGTCGGAAACGTGCAGTCGTGGACCGCATCGTTGCCAAGCGAAATAGATGAACCCTGCTACGGTATCGGAAGACGCTCGATCTTAAACTGATTAAACAGACCAACAAACAAATAAATTACACGACTAGCGCACGACATGTGCACCGTGGCACGCGCGGGCTTAGACTGACTAAACCGCGCGCTCGCCTCTTTTTATAACAAGTTTGCGTGGCGGGGAATGCATGACGCGCTAGGAGGCGTGGTCAGTGAATATGTTAACACGTTGTAACATGTTTTAGCACGTGCAATAAACGCAAGTGCCGTCATATATATATTGTGTGGCTTAACTTGTATCTCATCAGAATTAACTCATATCTCATCAGCATTAACTCTTGTTTCATCAACATCAATATACATCTCATTAAATTTAACTCACATGTCATCAGTGTTAACTGACATCCCATCAACATTAAGTCACATATCATCAGCATTAACCCACATCTCATCGGGCTTAACTTGTATCTCATCAGAATTAACTCGTATCTCATCAGCATTAACTCTTGTTTCATCAACATCAATATACATCTCATTAAATTTAACTCACATGTCATCAGTGTTAACTGACATCCCATCAACATTAAGTCACATATTATCAGCATTAACCCACATCTCATCGGGCTTAACTTGTATCTCATCAGAATTAACTCATATCTTATCAACATTAACTCATATCTCTTCAGCATTAACTCACATCACATCAGAATTAACTCAATCAACATATATTGGCTGCCACATGCAGAACATTTACAGTATGGTAATCCATAGGTAATGGTAGACACTAAGGATGTTCCACGTCCTACGATTAGAAAAATTCACCCACTTCCAATATCTATAAAAGCGTGCATTGCTCAAAAAAAATATTACCAGCCTTCACTGTCCTTTCAACAAAA
This sequence comes from Lymantria monacha, assembly GCA_905163515.2. Classification (NCBI taxonomy): domain Eukaryota; kingdom Metazoa; phylum Arthropoda; class Insecta; order Lepidoptera; family Erebidae; genus Lymantria; species Lymantria monacha. The sequence goes on from LR991100.1 coordinate 776,144, forward strand.
TATTTTAATGTACATCAAAATATTAATAAAAGATGTTGTTTCAATTATGACATTATCAACCCTTTGACCGGCAATGGATATTTGTAAGCTGATGTATGAATGAATAAATATGGGTTTTAAAGCTATAAAAATTTCAAGATTTTTAGCAATAAGTGTAAAGTCATCTACTTAGTTCCATATGTTCATGCACAAAAATAATACAATAAGCACTAAGTCTTCATCTGTTACATAGACCCATTATCAGTCAAGACATGACATGACAATAAAGTAATGATAACCTCCAGCGATATTAATGGAAAAATATACCATCGACATATTGTTTATATAAGTATAGATGAGTACATGTAACTACGTGATTATTAAATACATGTATATACATAATGAAATATCTTAAAATTGTTATATACTTAACAGGGTTATACGTTATGTTACACTTTTTTTTTAAAACATTTCAAACACTGGCTGGAAATAATTGGGATGATTAAGAAAAAAAAAAACATACGCGCCATTTAAAAACAATAAAGCAATAGTGTTTGCTGCATTAAACAAATTTATTCCAACTTTTACAAAATTTGAAAGTAAATTAAGGTTAATTCATCATACTGTCAAACGGTTTAACGAAGATTAGAAGATTAATGCATAAAAAACAGTGACAGAACTGGTTGAGCACGCATGATTAAAGCACCAGCGATCATCATCAGTACTTACGCGAATTGAAAGAAATCCTGTAGGCAAACTAAACATGCTGGCCTTGTAGTTGGGATTAAGTATAACTACGGTCGAGAGACAGCTATATAAGATTTGGAGTTTGTACTTACTTACCGTCCACAACCAGGATAGTTTTTTAACGACTGTCTCAATAGTTTTAGGCTTGACAGTTTTTGGACTTTGTTAAGATGGTACTTGGGAGAAATACCACAAAATCCTTTTTCAAATGAAAATATGTTTAACTTTCAAGAAAGTTATAATGAACAAAAGGATAAGGTGTCCACAACTATAAAGAAGTCATCCAATATATGTTGAGGATCCAGCGTCAACGTTAGGTAGATAATCATAAATAATAGAAATAGAAACTTTATGGAACCCTTTTCTCAAACAATGTTTGAAATCTGACCCTGGATATGACATCAAAATTCTGAGCCATCTCATCCAGCAAAAAGTACTCAAAACTGACTGGGCGGGTATAGAAAAATTTCATCAGACATGATTATAAGCGAACACGCTAGAACGTGATTCAGCTTGGAAGCTGTAAAGCGAGAGTGATATCGCGACAGGGGCAACCTGTAGTCTCTGCCATAAATAAAATTGAATCAATCATTAGTTATTTAATTTTTTTATATATAAATAGATGCTTAGTGAATGATGACATTAATAACGTTATCATCACATTTGACCCCACGGTGTTTATTATTAGAACTTCCATGTAAAATATTGCAGTGTCATAATGACAAAGAAATACGATCGAGAAATAATATATTTATTGTATAGATAGATACAATATTTAAGATTTACTCTACGACTGCTGTCATCTTTATTATTTTCATCATCATCACAGCCCACATATATCCCACTGTTGGGCTAGAGCCTCCTCCGTAATGGGAGGGAAATTAACCTACTATACCACGCTGGTCACACGTGTTGGTATAGAGTTTTGTTTCGAGTTTTTCCTCTCTTGCATTGATGTTATATGCGTTTTATATCCCTTAGTCATCTCTTAAGATCACCCACGGATAAGATAGGGGGTGGTGAATTGTATTCATACTCCGTCACCACACGGATAATTTATCTTTCTTATAAGTAATATACACCAGTGACCTGCAGACCCTAGTCGACACAATGACAGAAGATTATAAGAAAAGGGGTCTACGCGTGAATGTGAGCAAAACCAAAATAATGGAAAGAGATGAAGCCAAAACAGATGTAAGAGTAACAATAGGTAATGATGTACTAGTAGAAGTGGATCAATTTGTATATCTTGAGTGTGGATTTAGCCGAGATCGAAGATACACTACTGATATAGAGCGAAGAGTGAATGCGGGAAATAGAGTTAACGGAGTGTTGGGACAACTTCTCGGTAGCCACCACCTCAGCCAGAAGGCAATTGTAGCAATACTTACGTATTAAAAAGCCATATAAAACGCATGTAACATCTATGCAAGAGAAGGAAGACTCGAAATAAAACCCTATACCAACACGTCTGATCGGCGCGGTATAGTAAGTCAATCTCCCTCCCTTTATGAAGGAGGCTCGAGCCCAACAGTGGGAGATGTATGAGCTAATGAGGTGACAGTACATATAGTAGGACGCCATGTTAACATTTCGTGTAACATCTACTCAAGTTTATTTCAAATATAATAATAAATTCCAATTAATAATTTATAATGAACACATTAAACATAAAATATATTCGCACCAAAACTCTCACGTCTCTTAAGTAAATATACCTCACATTCTGTCGCAAACAATAAATTATACAGCGAGTTGTGATGCGTCGTTACGCAAATCAAATACTTACGCGTTACTTACCTTAAGTATGCAATGATATCATATATTAACGTACATTTATTGAATAAGCTCTTATTGTTTATTCAAACCGATACTTACAACCATTTCGTAGCGCTGTGTGATGGCGGCTGCGAATACTATTACCCCTTGTATTGCTTATACGTTGTATCATAAAAGAAGACTAAGTGTTTTAGATACATCTACTTGGGGTAACTCCATCTCTAACCATGAAATGTAGTTGTGGACGCCCAAGGAGGGTTGACGTCAGGAAGGTAGTCGGTCATAAAACTATTGCCAATTACTTTTGCAATGTGTACGATGGAAGAAGATTATACTAAGTGTAAAAAAAAAATGGAGCAGTTGGTCAGAAAGGTGGTTGGTAATGATGGTAGGAACCCATAACAAAAATTTTAAGGGAGAATGTTAAGGGGTCATTGACTCATCAGCTGTCTGTAAAGGCGACGTTTGTGATAATGTAGCAAACGTTATCATTGATTTATGTATAATAGATTCTAATGTATATTTAAGAAAGTACGAGAATATAGCAGATTATTTATCGTTTACTTGGTACATTTCATTCGGTTTCAAAGAAAAAGCGATGACAAGATTGAAAATTTTAAATTCTTTTAATTCATTACCGAATCGACATTTTCCATTCAAATTTTTGTTATGGATTCCTACCATCATACCTATCACCCTTCTGACCAGCTGCTCCATTCTCAGTTACACTATGTATATTAAGTCAATCACACGTAATTGGTATAAGAGCAGAGTAATGATGATGATGATGACTTATAATCACTTCGTAATAATAATTTCATCCATCCATAGCCGATTGACATACATCTTGAGTAAAGGCCTCCCCAGAGGTGAAATGACACCCTAATTGCCACGCCGGGTAGGTGTGTTGTCGATCGCATTTAGTGTTATGAGCTTCCTAGGACAGTATTGCTACCCATGCTTTTAGTGATTTCTCAACTTATTTTTATAACTCCCACAGGAAAAAGGATTTATGTACAACAAAAAAATTCATCTCGACACCGCTAATGACTTCAGCTCCTTTTATCTGAATCTGAATAGAAATGGAAGGAATATTACCATATGTACAAAACTGGACACTGGATATGGTAAACAGATTGTTACGAAACATTATGACTTCATGACATTAAAAGAGGAAAAATTATTTCTATGATCATAAGATAGTTTAAGATTTTGTGCTGGTGGTGAGGTCCGTCTCGTGATACAATAATATAGTTTCTATATCATTGACTATGAAGATTGCTCTCATATAAATCAGCGTGTGCTATCCGTGTCTCCACAGAAAAGTAACACAATGCAAGAGATTACTAAGAAATTCGAGCAGATTAATGGCATCATTACGAGGCAAGGCAATTTCAAAATATATTTACATAAAAATCTGTCTGACCAGTGTGCTATAGTAGCTCTATTTCTTTCTCAATTGGGTTTTGGAATTTTTTTTCTTGTGATAAATGGAAAGATCGTATAAGTTTTATAACAAAACTATTTTTTTAATTATTTTTCGCAATTATTAAAAAGTTATATCAACATAAAAATAACTTTTGAATCCAGTACCGAAGAGCCGCTGACAACTACCGAACGAACTAGAGCGCGTGTGACGTCATAATGTTAGTTTTCACCCATTGTAGTATATGAAGATAATAAGTACAATGTTTGAATGGCTTTAACATTATGACGTCACAAGTGTGGTAACGAATCATGGCGCGTTCACAGACACGTGATTTTTGTTCAAATTTCCACAAACAAACACAACAAACCTTTAATTGTTTATTGATTTTTTTAAGTTTCTCGCATTAAATATCAATATAATACCTAAATAAAAAAGTTTTAGAAATAATAATATTTTTTTCCAATTACCAATTCTAGTGCCATATAAGTATTTTTTTTTATCCTCTTGAGATATTCTCTATTACATATTGTGAAGAAAGTTTATATCTATTTAGGCTGTAAAGGAGAAGAAAAATCTGCATAATCTATAATAATAAAAGAGCAATGGCTGTTTATATCGAACAGCAGATGCAGCAGTATAAAACAAAAACTACAGTTTTAAACTCCTATATATAAATGTAACGTAACATGTGACGTTATCAATCGCCAAGGGACGTAACGCGCTCACGGCGGCGGCGATACAACTCACACAACTATAAACGTTTATTACATCAACCACTTGGGGATTATTAACTACGTATTCAGTTTACTATTTCTCTTGAATTGAATTTCATTATGTACGGGGACCGGCTCCGGCTCCGGTCCCCGTATATATATAATTATCTAGCAACTTTCGTTTGCCACAGGTATCATAAAGATGATTAGGAGCAGGTAGCACCGTTATAAAAATAAAATGAAAGCTCGATATAAAACCATAAGTCAACCCATCAAGTGTGCTGGACTGCAGCATAACTGTCTATATAGCTATTCGGTAGGTATATCGCGGATACGAGTTTTTGATCTGAATAAAGATATTACAAAAATATTAAACCGGTTTCGGATACTACAATAACTTTAAGGCGACTTCAGATGCATTAACATTAAATCGGTTTCGGGTGTTACAATAACATTAAAATGGTTTCAGATATTACAATAACATTAAACCAGTTTCGGATTATAGAATAACATTAAACCGGTTTCGGATATTACAATAACTTTAAACTGACGTCAGATTAATATCTGACGTTAATACGTTAAATCGGTTTTGAATATTACAATAGTATAACTGGTTTCGGATATTAGAATAACATTAAACCAGTTTCGGATATTACAATAACTTTAAACTGACAATAGATTAATATCTGACGTTAATACGTTAAACAGGTTTTCAATATTACAATAATATAACTGGTTTCGGATATTAAAATAACATTAAACCGGTTTCAGATATTACAATAACATTAAACCAGTTTCGGATTATAGAATAACATTAAACCGGTTTCGGATATTACAATAACTTTAAACTGACGTCAGATTAATATCTGACGTTAATACGTTAAATCGGTTTTGAATATTACAATAGTATAACTGGTTTCGGATATTAGAATAACATTAAACCAGTTTCGGATATTACAATAACTTTAAACTGACAATAGATTAATATCTGACGTTAATACGTTAAACAGGTTTTCAATATTACAATAATATAACTGGTTTCGGATATTAAAATAACATTAAACCGGTTTCGGATATTACAATAACTTTAAACTGACATCAGATTAATATCTAACGTTAAACCGGTTTTGAATATTACAATAATATAACTGGTTTCGAATATTAGAATAAAATAAAACCGGTTTCAGATATCACAATAATATTAAACTTGTTTCAGATATTACAATAAAATTAAACCGATTTCGAATATTAAAATAACTTTAAACCGGCAATGTAATTTGCCACATAATACACCATCCCTAACTTGTTTGTAGATGTTGTTAAAGACGACTAAGGGATATAGTATGCTTGTTACATCTGTGGAAAAAAAAGGAAATTTCGAAATACAGCCCAGGACTTTGGACTAGTTGGAAATAAAGTCCAGCACATCGGACTATGGTAATATAGGAGGTAAATTTTCCTGCTATTGTAGAGGCTCGAACCCCTCAGTGAGACTTATAAGCGCTGAGATGATGATAAAAGCATTCGAGCCATGAATTCATTTCTCAGTAAGAAAAGTTTAATAATAAATAAGTAGATACATATATGAATGTTCATTGCTATCATAAGGTACCTTTATGAAACATTGTTACCTTATTTTAAAATGAAAGTGAAAGTAGGGTAACCGCTAAAGTTTTACACAAAATTATTCATCAGTAACTTATAGAAGTCAGACTTTACTAATAATATTAAAAAAGTTATTTCAATAAAGTTATATTTTGTCCTCGCGGCGGCGCTCCGCTGCTAGCCATTTCAAGGGTCGTGTAATTCTTTTCGCCTTGTTTCTATTATTTTTAAGTTATCACTTTATAAATTTTAAATTGTTATGTGATACTTATGTTTTAAGAAGTTTAATATATTTATTTAAATTTATATTTTTTTGGAATAAGAATATAATTCACCATCACTTTTATCTGACAATGTTATTGTAATCATACGATATACGCTGAGATCATACGATACACGCTGTGAGATAGGCACTGTTCTCGAAACAGCGGGTTCAGATCGGATTTTATTTGTGGTAGGACCACGCTGTTGACAGTTTTTTGTCCACAGCCGCGGGCCAGTCCATTCGGGGTAGTACCACATTCTTGCAGAAGATCGACGTCTGAGTAATGGCAATGTGCTATTGCGCTTCGTTCGGTGAGCGAGAGAGTCAGAAGCCCAACTGGGTGGGTTCGGAGATTATATTGGCAGGCACGCCCTAGCTATAGCCTTGGTTATTGCAAAGTTCCATGGGCGGCAGCGACACTTACCATCAGGTGTGCTACTTGCTCGTTTGCCACCATAAGCAATAAAAAAAAAATAAATAAGAGAGAGATCTTACTTATTTTTTATATCATCCTTTTCCTCTTCGTTCTTTTTTTATATCTTTTTCTCATTTTACAGTTTATAGTGTAAGCTAAAGAAAAATATTGACGCACGTAAAAAAATGTACAACTTCTTTTAAATTTGAGTGTTCGATTTGGTGTGGACTGTGGGATTCCGTACGGGTCAAAAGTAAGAATAACTGCCCGAATGGCACAGTGGTCTAGGTAACGTGGCATGCTGAGCGTCATGAGGTCGTAACCCACGCAGGATAATTAATTGTGCGATCCAAAAAAAAGTTGTTTTGGTATAACTCGTGTACATTTCTTATAGAAACGCTTGTGAATTCCATCGCGACACAAAGATTTATTTCTTATTTGAGAATATTTTATTTAGTTTGTTTTACCAATTCACTCTATGAACAACTAGTATTAGTCATAAATCAGTCCCATTTGACTTATAATCTGTTCACGCGTGATAACATTACAGGCATCTGTCCGATAAATATTTAATTTTGTGTCTGAGTAAGTGGAAACATAAAGTCTGTCTATACATTGAGTTAGTATCACTAGATATACTACAAAATATTTGATATAACTACGATTACTGATAATTACGCGAGTATCTAAGAGATTTTATCGCGTGCGTATTTGATTTTTACTTTCTCAGGCGACGTTTCAAATACTTTTTCTCAAACATGCTTGGAAATTAGAGAATTATTTTGACAACCTTCTTCGAGATAAATCGAAATTGCTGTACTGACCAAATATATGCGAGTAGCGGCTGGCAAAAAATGTAAGAAAATCCATATCTGTCGTGTTTCAGCGGTCAAATAAATATAAACTCATTTGCAAAAAAAACGGGCGGTTTTGATTTTCATTCATATTTAAAAAGATACAATACCAAAAAGGTTTCAATCGTTTGTACACGTTACTGGCCGGTTTTAAAAATGCTGTGGTATTTAAAAAAGTACGTTCTAAATTCAATTTTTCATTTGATGTTCATTTTTACAGAAAACCCCTTTTTATCCTACATTTTTGGCGCGAAGTTCCAGAAGTTAACATCGACTTTCATAACTTTTATTCAATTTTTATCGATTAATTTCATATCCTTGACTGTCAAAGCTTTATTTAATGCTGTTTGGCTGTATCAAAAATGGTAGATAAAGTGGTAAAAGCTACCAAAATTATCGCGCTGCTTGAAGAGGGTTGCAGCCAATGTTTCGTGGCTAGGAGGCTAAATGTTAGTCGCTCGACAGTCCAAAGGACCTGGCAGCGATATCAGGAGACTGGTTCCGTCGAGAGAAGGCCTGGTTCTGGAAGAAAACCATGTACCCAACCACGGGATGATCGTTTTCTTGTGAGTCGCGCATTGAGAAATCGCAAATCTTCGTATGTGGATCTTAAGAACAACCTCCAAGAAGTAAGAAATGTGCATATTAGTCTATGGACGGTCAGGAGGAGGCTTCTCGCTGCCAATATACGCAGTCACCGCCCGGCCCGCGGCCCCAAATTACTCCGTGAGCACAGAGTTCACAGGCTTAGGTTCGCTAGAAATTGTGAATCATGGACTCAAGACGATTGGAATAGGGTTTTGTTCTCTGATGAAGCCAGGATATCTCTGTTCGGTGAAGATCGACGTCGGCGAGTGCTAAGAAGACAAGGAGAACGCTTTGCAGAGGCAGACATTTATCTGCTTTTACTTTATTAAAGAAAAACAAACAAAAAAACTTTTTTATTTTTACTTCATGAGCATATGCACTACTAGCGAATATACACTACTAGCGAGGTTTAGCATTATTTCCCATAAATTGTATCTAAATTTTATGAAATACTGATGAAAACGATTATTTTCTTATTAATTTACCAAATTGTGTGGATAAAACTACCTATAATTATCAAACAAAGAAATATTAACATTTGAAATGGTTCATTGCTTAGGTGCCCGTTTTTTTTGCAAATGAGTGTATATGTAAATTCATATTTATCGTATATTTTAAAAATGGAACGATTTGTTACTACAAAACATGGCAATTATAGTACATTACTGCAGCGGCCAGCAAAACAGGGATTGATGGACGAACGTGTAAATGTGGGCCGAGGCGTAGCCGAGGCACACATACGTAAGTCCATCTATTTCTAGTTGTGGCCAAGGCTTGTTTAGTGCTTTTCTCAAATAATACGCGGAAATCAAAACTAAGTAGTGTTAAGTAGAACTGTATACATGACGAACAACGAACAACAATTTTCACGTGCTAAAGGGTTCATTTTTTTCTTTTTCATTATCAAACAGCTTTCTTTTTTAAGCCAGTTCAAAATTTAAGTAAAACTTTGATAAGTCGTCTCCTCGGTGGCTATTTTTTGGAGTAACAAATCGTTCCATTTTTAAAATACACGATAGATATGAATTTACATATATATTTATTTAGCCGCTAAAACATGACAGATATGGGTTTTCATACATTTTTTGCCGGCCGCTGCTCGCTCAGTACAGCAATATCGATTTATCTTGAAGAAGGTTGTCAAAGTAATGCTCAAATTTCCAAGCATGTTTGAGAAAAATAAGCAACTTATCAGAGTTTTATTTAAATTTCGAACTGGCTTGAAAAAGAATCCTATTTGATAATGAAAAAAATAAAACATATTAACTCTTTAGCACGTGAAAAATGTTGTTCATTGTTCGTTATGTATACAGTTCTACTTAGTACTACTTAGTTTTAATTTCCGCCCATTATTTGAGAAAAGTACTATACAAGCCTTGGCCGCAACTAGGAAATGATGCACAGTTTATGTATGTGTGCCTCGGCTTCGCCTCGGCCCACATTTACACGTTCGTCCTTCAATTCCTCCTTTGCTGGCCGCTACAGAAATTTACTTTTAAGCGCTCATGGTTAGGACTGAAATGTTTCATATCTTGCAAGTCATTGTTATTTAGATTTTTAATTACCTGCGTTGTACTGTATAATTTATATGTAAATATGGGTCAAAATTTAATTACTGATAATGTAGTGGATGTGTATATTTGCTATGAGATAGTACTAACGATGCTATCAACACTTACTTTTCTCGTGAATTTCGTAAAAGGGGATTAAGAGATTTATATTGACCTGGGAAAAGTCCACCTGATGTCGTCCTATCAACAATTATATGCCCAAGAAAGGTTGACGTTATAGGTTACTATGAAAGAAGAGTACATACTGTATCGACCCCAAGTAGTTGGGATAAGAGTTGGAGAATGATGATGTCTTTAAAAAAAAAGAATATGACCACGTTAAGTGTAAATTATGTTAAGTCCTTAAATGTATGACTGTAACTACTGTATATATGAACTAAGTCAGCACAAATCTCGTGCCTTGATGACTTTAGAAGTGTACGCAGTCTCAAGAGTAACAGATGCACAAAAGTAATGTAGGTATTATATAAGTAAAAAAGTTCCTCTTAAAAAGTTCTAAACAAAAGTTTGCGACACCATAAAATTTAGATAAAAAATTATGCGTATTTTTAAAGGCGTTTTATATCAATGATAGTGGTACACAGACGTCATCATCTCAGCTCATATAATATATGTCCCACTGTTGGGCTCGGGCATCCTCCGTAATGGGAGGGAAATTGATCTACTATACCATATTAGTCAGACTTGTTGGTATAGGGTTGAGTTTCGACTTTTCCTACTCTTGCATAGATATTTTATGCATTTTATATCCCTCAGATGTCTCTTATGATCAACCACGTGAAAGATAGGGGTGATGAATTGTATTCTTACTCCATTACTACGCGGAAAACACACACATTATGTCTTGTCTTATCTTTGTATACAGACATTATGTCTTTATTATTACATAGCTTTTACACGCGGTTTCATCCGCGTTAAAGCTCTTAAATAAATTACAAAGATCATACATTTCAATAGAATTATTTGTCAAAAAATTTAAAAATCTTTCTACTTCAACGCCAATAAAGTGCAAACTCCAGGTGCTGGTGTATTACCGAGCCACCGAAGACAAAGATCAGGTACTGGTGGCCCGCTCGCACGGCGAAGAGAGAAGTTGTACGGTGGGTCTATGGGGTCACGTGCTGCCTGTTCCGTCACCCCGGACCGATTTGACGGGGCGAGACGCATCCATAGCTGAACGCAAAAAAAAAAAGAAAAGGTGTTGTATTACCCACGGTCAAATTAATATCTTATTTACTATAGCTTCAGCTAACATGCCTGCAAAAAAAAAATATTAATAAGTATCCTATGTCCTTTCTAATACCTTGAAGACTATGTGTACACAGTTTCGTGATAATCAGTTAAGTAGTTTTGGTGTGTAAGCGTTGCAAACAATTTTACATACACATTTATAATATTAGTAGAGATATTATGCCTAATTAAATAAGTTTACTGTTAAGTTTTTTGAATTTTTTTTTTTTTAACGATTTAATAGTAGCAGGACCACGCTGTTGACAGTTCTCTGTCTACAGCCGCAGGCCGGTCCGTCCCGAGGAGCTATTTCCACGGCAGTCGGGACACACGCCCCCGGTCATGGCTTCGCCAGATCAAGACCGGGAGGCCGACGACGAGAGTGTTCCACCCGTGACGGAGTCGGAAGTGAGGGCGGCAGTAGCGCGGATTCGCTCCGCCACCACGGCCCCCGGCCCGGACGGAATACCAGTCCGGGTCTTGACGTCGCTCCTCGAGCACTTCGAGCCTCGCCTCAGGCAACTGTTCAACGCCTGTCTGACGTCTGGACGGTTCCCTGAGTGCTGGAAGGAGGGGAGGTTGGTTCTCCTGCCAAAGCCGGGACGGCCCCCGGATTTGCCGTCGGCCTACAGGCCCATCGTGCTTCTCGACGATGTGGGTAAGCTGCTGGAGCGTGTCCTCGCTGCCCGCATCGTCCGACACTTGGAGGAGGTGGGGCCTGATCTGTCGGACGCTCAATATGGGTTTAGGACGGGGCGTTCGACCATCGGCGCCCTGCTACGCCTGAGGCAAACGGCCGCGGGGGCTGTCGCCGGCAAGAGAGTGCTGTTGGCGGTGTCGTTGGACATCGCCAACGCATTCAATAGTCTGCCATTCAGCTGCATCAGGGAGGCGCTCCGGTTCCATGGAGTGCCCCTGTACCTCAGGCGGCTGGTGGCAGACTATTTGGAGGGGCGCAGTATCCTCTGCGCGGGTCCCGCAGGGGACATTGTGCGGACGCCCATGTCGTGCGGTGTTCCACAGGGGTCGGTTCTGGGGCCGACTCTGTGGGACATCGGGTACGACTGGGCGTTGAGAGGGAGTCTCCCCCCCGGGCTGAGCTTGGTGTGGTATGCTGACGACACGCTCGTCACAGCCCGGGGCAGGACACTCGAAGAGGCGGCGAGCCTGGCCACTCTCGGCACCGAGGAGATGGTCAGGCGAATCGAGGCGCTGGGGCTCAGGGTGGCCTTAAATAAGACGGAGGCCCTATTATTCCATGGGCCACGCGTAAGGCTGCCAACCGGCGCCTCGTTAGTCGTCAACTCCATCCAGATCAACATCCAGGCCCATATGAAGTACTTGGGTCTGGTGCTCGACGGGCGATGGTGGTTCCGGGAGCATTTCCGACAGATTGCTCCCCGGCTGGTCGGCGCGGCGTCCGCCCTTTCTCGGCTCATGCCGAATGTGGGCGGACCCAGTTTCGAGGGCCGACGGCTGTATGCGGGGGTCATCCGCTCGATGGCCATGTACGGCGCACCCGTGTGGGCGAGGGCTCTGAACGCCCAGCTTAGGGCGGTTCTGTGGAGGCCACAGAGAGCCATGGCGGTCAGAGCCATTCGCGGGTACCGCACGGTGTCGACAGAGGCGGCGTGCCTATTGGCCGGGACACCCCCGTGGGACCTAGAGGCGGAGATGCTCTCCGACCTCTACCGGCGGGTTACCTCAGTGCGCGAGGAGGGTGGCTCCCCATCATTGAGCGAGATAGCCACCTGGCGCGAGGACGCCCGCCGAGACGTCATCGCCCGTTGGGTTACGCGGCTGGAGAGGCCTAGACACGGTATCGTGACCGTCGAGGCCTTTCAGCCCGTATTGATGAAATGGATGGAGCGGCGGCACGGGGTCCTCACCTTCCGACTGGTGCAGGTGTTGACGGGGCACGGGTGCTTCGGGAAATACCTGCACACGGTCGTGTACAGGGAGTGGACTCCTGGCTGCCATCATTGCAGTAGTGGCGAGGACACGGCGCAACATACGCTCGAGGAATGCTCGGGCTGGGACGGGCAGCGCCGTGACCTCGTCGCTATTATCGGTGCCGACCTGGCGCTGCCGGCTGTCGCGAGGGCGATGGTCGACAGCGTCAGGAATTGGGACGCGGTCGCCGCCTTCTGCGAGGCTGTCATCTCGCGGAAGGAGGCGGCGGAACGAGTCAGGGAGGACTCCCGCGACCCGGGCCGCCGCCAGCGGCCGGGGCGGCGCAGGCGCGAATACCTGCGCCTGATGCCGCCCTAACCCAGGCCTCGGGTGATCGGACCGGGGAATTGTCCGGTCACCCGACGCGAGGCCACCGCGTGAGGGCGACGCCCCGACGGCGAAATCTGTCGGGGCGCCGACGAGAGGAACCCGCGAGGGTAAACCGCCGAGCGGACCACCGAAGACAAAGATCGGGTACCGGTGGTCCGCTCGCACGGCGAAGAGAGAGGATTTTACGGTGGGTCTATGGGGTCACCCGCCGCCTTCTCCGTCACCCCGATTCGGCGGGGCGAGACGCACCCATAGCCTACCAATAAAAAAATAAAATAAAAAAAGGCCGGTCCGTCCGGGGTAGTACCACACTGAGCAGAAGATCGACGTTTGAGTAATAGCAATGTGCTATTGCGCTTTGTTCGGTGATTGAGAGAGCGGGCAGCCCAACTGGGTGGGTTTGGGGTTTATATTCGTAGGTTCGGCCTAGTTATACCCTTAGTATTGCAAAGGTCCATGGGCGGCACTTACCATCAGGTGTGTTGCTTGCTAGTTTGCTACCACTAGCAATAAAAAAAAAGCGAACGATAACGCGCGCCTGATATATTAATTACGGCATTGCGTCGGGATGTCAGAAATGAGGTAAGGTGACGTATGCAGAAGACGACAAAGAGTCACCCGAACGGGCAGATACGTGAGGGCAGATAATTACTTCTTGGCGGTGAATAATAAAATGTCTTCAATTGAAAAAAGCTTACATTACTTGACAATTTGATGTTGGTACAATACTATTTTTGGAGTTTACTCCTTAAGAATCGATTTTCATATAAGGCGCCCGGTATGAGAAAAATTTGAGGAGTAAAATCTAGTGATCGAATGACCTCGTTACGTTTTTGGTGCACAACCTATTCTGCGCACCATTCACTTTCTGACGTGAGATAATACTTCACTGAACAGTTTTAATAAATGTAAATAAAAATATATATATATATTATTTTTAGTCAAATGAGCTTTTTTTGCGCCTGTTTTGATAATCGTACTTAAGGAGTAAACTCCAGTCGTACGTCGGAGCTGACACACACACTTTTTTTATTAGCTGTTTATGTTGTGTGGTAGCGGCTACGAATATTACCAACCCTTACTTTGCTCGTGATACACCCACGTAAAAGATAATTTCTAATAAATATTTGCCTTTTTATTACATATTTTTCTCAGTGTGGTGATGAACTAAGAATACTATTCACCATCCCCTGTCTTGGCCGTAGGTTTTGTAAAAGTTAAGATGTAAATAATATTCATACATTGACTGCACAGATGGCGTAGTGGTGAAGATACCGACGTTCCGTGCCAGTGCCGTGGGTTCGATTCCCGTGCAGGATAATATCTTGTATGATTCATAAAGTGTTGTTCTGAGTGTGGGTGTAATAAAACCGCAATAAAACTATATCAATGGAAATTATACGTAAAAGCAATATGAGCTGACATGATTCATATTTCACCTTATCACGTTTTTATACCTAATGGAAAAATTAGCCGTATCATACTTATATTCCGTTATATTATTCACTTAAAGTATTCAAAGAACGAGATCAACTGAGATATTTCTTTTTAAACGAAACTTTCTTTTCATAGAGCAAAGGAAAAGAAGTAAAAGCTCTTTTGAAATAAAAATAGTTATTTTAAGATTAAAAGCTCTTTTAAAATAAAAATAGTTAAGCTATTTGGAGCTTATCGCAAATACATATTTATATAGTGGACTGTTACCCCGTAGTAGATCTTGAAAAGTTGATGCATGAAAGAAAGAAAGAAGGAAATGGATGAACCTATTAATTTGTACTGACATACGCATATGTTCCCTATGTGGCAATCTCTTATTTGCACGTTGGAATTGTAGAAGTCGGCTAAGGATAATACCTTCCTTGCTAGAAGGTAGACAGTTATACTTTTAATACCTTACTGCGATCGTATAGTCACTTGCCATGCCTGGGCATTATGACAATACCCGTTCCATTGAAATATTTATTCAATCATTGAATCGTTCTATGGGTGATAAGTCTTCAAAAAAATATTAAAAGATAAGAAAGGAATTATAAAAGAAATTTGATTTATATAGGTTTGGGTAAAAAAATCTCGCTTTTTTTTTTATTTTTCGATAATATTGAAGGCGGGTTCTTTTGAATTATTTTTTTTTTGGTGGTAAACGAGCAAACAGTACACCTGATGCTAAGTGTCACTGTCCCCCATGGATATTTGCAATACCAAGGGTATAGCTTAGGCCGCTGCCTACTAATAAAATCCCCAAACACACTCAGTTGTGCTTCCGGAAAATTCAAAATAATTTTACGTTTATATTATTAATGTAATTATACATACATACATACATATCATCACGCCATATCCCTTGCAGGGTAGGCAGAGAGAACAGAGTGCCAGAGAACTCTATCTCTGCATACTTCACTCGCTTCCTCAACATTCATAATTCTCGTCATACACGCTCGCCGGTTTCGGAGACTCTTGACTCCACCTTCCTTCAGTACCTGACCGTTCTGGTCTAGGTAGGTTAGTCTCGGTCTCCCTCGGTACCAACATCCTTCCACTTTCGCATTGTATATCTTCTTAACCAGACGTTCGTTCGGCATTCTTTCCACATATCCGAACCATCGGAACATTCCCTTTCGCATCTTTACACCAATACTCTCTTTCATACCTACTCGCTCTCTTACGTCGTCGTTACGAATGCGGTCGGTCAGCCTAACTCCACAGATTTTCCGAAGAGATCGCATTTCGACCGCATTAATTTTACTTTCATACTCTTTTCTGCATACCCAACTCTCGCTTCCATACAGTAATGTTGGGACAAGCACTGCGTTATGTATTGCTACACGTGCCTTCTGGCTGAGGTGGTGGCTGTCGAGAAGTTGCCCCAACGCTCCGTTCACTCTATTTCCCGCATTCACTCTTCGCTCTATATCAGTGGTGTACCGTCCATCTCGGCTAAATCCACATCCAAGATATACAAATTCATCCACTTGCTCTAGTACATCATTACCTATTGTTACTCTTACATCTATTCTGGCTTCATCTCTTTCAAAGACCATTATTTTGGTTTTGCTCTCACATTCACGCGTAGACCCCTTTTCTTACAATCTTCTGTCATTGTGTCGACTAGGGTCTGCAGGTCAGTCGCTGACTGTGCCAGCAGGACTGCATCATCTGCATAAAGCAGAGCAGAGACCACTGAGTCACCCATCTGGACTCCCACATTCATATCGTTTCAACCTTTGGAGACATTTATTCAGATATATGATAAACAGCCTGGCTGATAGAATGCAGCCCTGCTTAACGCCGATATTGACGTCAAACCAAGGCGACATTCCACCATCCAGCCGCACACAGGCTCTACAGCCCATGTAACTGGATTGCACAGCTTGCAGCAGTTTACCGTTAATACCATACTCCGGTAAAATGTCCAAAATTTCCTTTCGTACAACCGTGTCAAATGCTCTCTCCAGATCCACAAAACTGCAGAAAACCCTCTGACCTAGGGCCAGATGCTTCTCCACAATGTTGCGCAGAGAGAACACTTGATCCATGCATCCCCTTCCACTCCTGAAACCTCCTTGTGTCTCACACAGTAAACCATCGGACACCATCCTCATTCTCCTTTTACTAATTTTACCATACACTTTTGCTGCCAAACTGGTCAAGCTTATGGCTCTGTAATTTGCGCAGTCATAACGTGAACCCTTGTTTTTAAACAAAGGCTCGATGACTGCGCTATTCCAGTCCCCGGGAACCATTCCCAAGCTCCAACATAAATTGAGGAGCAACAGGAACGCCTCCCGGACACAGGAGCCACCAAGCTTGATCATCTCGGCAGACAGCATATCAATGCCCGCTGCCTTAGCATTTCTCAAACTTCTTATCGCCCATTCAACTTCATCCATACTGATGCCATCGGAGGACGCCGTCGCGGAATGCTGATCTACTAGACCACATGCGACACCGGCGCCAACCGTAGTATCCGCATACATATCGCCAAAATATTCACTCCATCGGCTTAACACGTCTTGTGTTTGTGTAAGAATGTCTCCACCTTTAGACCTTATTTTATTCATTCTGAAGGCTGACCAACCACCCCGAGACTTCTTCACCTCCCTCCAAAGAGTTTGGTGTTACCCTCGAAGTTTTTAGTCAGCCTATCTTCTGCACTCATACTTGTTCTATCACGTTTCTCTTTCACTAAGGCCTTGGTGTCATTCTTACATTGCCGATATATTTCTTTCTTTTGTTCAGTCATACTGTCATTCAGATTCAAAGAAGAGACATAGTCCAGCCACGCTTTCTTCTTTTGCTCTACGGAAGCTGCCACTTCCGCATCCCACCATGCATCACCATTTGTGTTTCTATGCTTCTTTGAACTTGCACATACTTCTTTCGCTGTGTCTACCATACTCTCTTTCAATACTCTCCAGCATTCTTCAATGTCCGATTGCGGCTGGCTTGCTATCGTCAGCCGTTCTCGGACACCCTCTGCATACTTTTCTCTTACACACTCTTCTTGCAACCTTTCAACCTTTATTCTTTCAAGCCCTCCGAAATGGACACGCTCTCGCCAGTGCCTCCACTTTCTGAACAGACCACTAAATCTCGCAATAACGAGATAGTGGTCCGTATCGACTGTGGGGCCCCTGTAGGCTCTTGCGTCCAATATTTTGCTTCGGAGGCGACTGTCTACCAAAATTAAATCTATTATACTTTTCTGTTCATTCCTTCTCCATGTATACATATGGATGTCCTTATGTTGGAAAAATGTGTTTGACACAATAAGGTTTCTCTCCTACTACTGTTCAGTAGTTTTCTCGTAGGGAGGTCTATATTCTACCCGAGAGGGTAGACCACTGGATGGTCTGGACAGTCTGGACTGGACTGAAGAAAAGAACGCGTTCCAGTGATCCACCCGCACGGCGTTGAGAGGTATGTTGTAGGGCGGGTCTACAGGGTCGTGCACCACTTCTCCGTCGCCCCGGACGTATTAGCGGGGCGTGACCGCCACATAGTCTGCCGCCAAAAAAAGAAAGGGAGGTTTATTTTCAATAGTTGATATTTATAAGTTGAATGGAAATCAAACATAAAAAAAAACAAAACAAGAAAATGATCAAGTACGAGTATACATTTTTCATCACAATACATCTTCGTTGAAACTTCTAGAAAGTTATTGTAAGCGCTTCACTTCAACAGCTCAATGTAATAAATATATTTTCAACAATATAACCGTGGAAACTTTAAATTCATCCGCTTGAAAACTTTATTGAAAATCGTTATTATACTGCAATTTTATTACCTTGTAACATGGTGAAATGTGGTGAGTATAACTTTATTTCTGCATAGATAATGTAGTGGTCTGAGTTATGACTTCCTACGCAGAGCTTCGATTCTCACGCATTATTTTTAATTTGGATATAATTTGGTGTAGTCTGACTGGTGCAAATGGTCGTGAGTAAGGAGACATCGTTCTGCTATCATTACAGAACTGCCTGACTTAGACAGAGTAACACTCCAAATTGGTTGCAGTCATTGTAGCAACTTGTTACTGTCAATGTCAGTATTTAGATTGACAGGCTGCAGGTCTTAACATCTTACGGCAGTGGAAGAAATGTTGCACGTTATTTTTCACTACGCCTCTATTGTTGCTGGAGTTTAGATTTTAATGGTAACTATTAAATATCGCCAAGGAAATGTCTAAATTTCTATTCGATGACGCCATATAATTAATTAATCCCTTTTTTAGCCATCGATGTCGTAAGAGATTACTAAGTAATATAATATAGACATAAGTAACGTTATGTGCATTAAATACGCAAGACCAGAAAAAATCGATATGAAACGTGTGCCCGGCGAGATACTACAGAACTTACTGTAAGTTTATTTCCTTTGAACGGATTTTTTCCTCCTTTATGATTGAGAGGAGCGATAGCTGCTTTAGTAGTTAGCTCATGATCGAGTGCTACTTGCTATACCACATCATTATTAAAAAAAAATACAACTTAATTTAAAAGAAGTAAATTTAAAGATCGCTGAGTTTCTTACTGTTACTTCTGAGCTACCGATTCGGTGGTAGATTGGTTGGTAATAGATTAATTTCAAAAATGTAAATTGACAATATGAAACTGCCCTCACAGAGTATACATACTAACTCATTTGATCTGAATTGACTTCACATTGTGAAGAAAATACGTCACCAATTTATCCCTCATTTTTCGCCTTTGTCGGAGAGCCGTTGTTACCACGCCATCTATTGGTTGATTCACTGTTAATCTATATTTAGTTACGAAATATGTATTATACAGTAAACTTAGTACGCCAAGTGTATAAAAAAAAGTTAAAAAATTATTTAAGAAATTTACAATTGAGTTATATTCAAATATTGTTCACAAAAAACGGTATAAATTATTCCCGTGTTAATTGCACAGTAATTGGTTTTCCAATAACTTGACTCTGTGCTTCAATGTCAAGGAAATATTCGTGAGTTAAATGAAATTTATTTTTATGATCGGCACAGAACGACTCGAACACGTGCCGTTTCAATCGCCAGTACTTACTTTTATA
The DNA here is from genome assembly GCA_905163515.2 of Lymantria monacha. Lineage (NCBI taxonomy): Eukaryota > Metazoa > Arthropoda > Insecta > Lepidoptera > Erebidae > Lymantria > Lymantria monacha. Next base: position 796,151 of record LR991100.1, read on the forward strand.
ATGCAGGGGTAAGAAAAATTCTAAAAAGTAATTAACTGTATTTTTATTGGTCTCAAAAGGTCAGAGGTCGAGTCATTACAATGAGGCTTTATTCGGTTAATGCTGTATATAGAGCCCGGATATTACATTCATTTCTTTTTAAATACGAAAGAATAAATTATACATTAAGGAATCAATCGTAAAATCGCGGGGGACTTTTCAAATAAACAAATTAACGTTAAATTATATTCAGACTCAAAGCAAACTCATGACATTCGGCATCGTTATTTATACATGTAGTAATTTGTATAATGTACACTTATTGTGTGAAGAGAATAATGACTTGCACTTGATTAGGCTCACTTAATTCACCCATGGAGTGACCGGTATAGAATACAATGTATCTCTTAATTACCTATGGGACCGGGAGTATGGATTCAATACTTACCTGAGAAATTTATAACACTCACTACAGTAGCCAACATTTTTTTTTGCTTTTTTTCTATGTATGTGGTCTCGCCCCGCCAAAATCGGTCCGGGGTGACAGAAGAGGCGGCGCGTGACCCCATAGGCCCACCATGCAAAATCCCTCTCTTCGCCGTGCGAGTACAGTAGCCAACCTGCTTGTCCATCATAATTATGAGATAATTTTGGGAGTTTAACATTAGGGAGCATTATATGTTACAGTGGACTTTGACAAGTTATTATACTGAAAGGGGATAAAGACATGATCCCTACTTCAGTCGGGTTAGTGATTGTTGATTTTGAGTTTTGTAAGAGGGCACTTCTTTTCAGTATCCTTGTGTTCCTATAGTCAGTTTTTACGACTCCTATAGGTACTTAAGAGGTGACAATACAATATATTATTTATATTACACAAGAGTTTCCGCCAGTTATTGGAAATTACTGCTCTAGTAGTTAACTCGTGATCGGATGTTACTTGAGTGATCTGGACATATTTTTTTTTATGTTAGATTTTGAAAATAAAAGTATGTTCTCATAAAAAAAGGATATCATACTGGAGCAGCTTAAAACAGCTTAATAAAAATTAAATGAAATTAATGAACTTAAAAAATAGTGTCCTGAGATATTTTTTTAATCTTTTCACCTTGTGGATGTTTAGCTATCCGGTGGTAGATTAATGGGAAACAATTTAAAATTGACAAGATGTAGTGCCATTGTAGAGCTTATATAATATCATGGGGCAAAATAATTTGATTTGAAAATAATTATAAATATTTTCAATATAGATGCTACAAAAACATTTTATCTCGTATATACTTAAAATATTGCTAAAATGATAAACAAATTGTAACTCGGTTCATGCATCACGAGTTGTTGATGTTCCCTTCGCTTACAGTTAACCTCGTAATCAATTTGTTACCGAACATTCTGAGCTATACTCTAGAGACTTCAAACATTGTGGGTTAACATGCGAGCGAACGAGCGAGCGAGCGATAGTGTGCCTACTTCAACATTGAAGGGAATAAAGTGGGTGAGAAATGTATGAAATAAACTATTCACTAACAATTGTACATTTGAAGTTTTTGAAGTGAAAACTTCTTTGGCGGCGTTGTGCACTTCTTTTGGGATTGGCAAAAATGTTAAACTCGCGTCAGGCCACGGGACCTGATCGAAAATTCGTAAGACGGAGGGAGAGTAGACCGTAAGAGAGGAAGTTATTATATAATATATTTATAATATAATTTAACATAATATAATATATTTAATTTGTGTATTTATCATACCCGGTACATACTCCCTGGGGCGCGCTTTTTATTTTTTTGTATTTGTTTTTATTTTTATAGGTTTAAGTTATTCATTTCTGTCGACAGTCCTCGTGACTGCCTTGTCTTTATGTCTGTCTGGTAATTACCAATATCTACACTGTAAAAGACAACTAAAGACTTGGGCCAACTTTATATTAGGCCGTACGCTCAACAATTACATACTCAAGAAGGGTTAACGTCAGCAGGCGGTCAAAACTGTTGCCGGAACTTTTTCAATATGTGCATTGTACAGGGCACGTCTTGTATCGAACTGTCTTTTCTGTGTTTAATTAAGTTAGAAGTAAGACAAGGATATATAGTTACAGTTTTTGCCTTCGGGTTCGATTATAACATGGAACAGTTATAGTACATTACTTCAGCGGCCAGCAAAAGAGGCATTGATGGAAGAACGTGTAAATGTGGGCCGAAGCGTAGCCGAGGCACACATACGTAAGTCCATCAATTCCAAGTTGTAGCCAAGGCTTGTATAGTACTTTTCTCAAACAATGCGCGGAAATTAAAACTAAGTAGTACTATAGTCCTTAAAATATAGCTTGATCTCTGTGACAGATAGCTACAAAACCGATGAAGTAATTTTGAATATGCGTCATGTTTACAATTTTATTTTGTATCGCCTATATTTTCATTCTTTACGTGCCAATTATATCTCAAGTGAATTATGTAAATAAAAATATAAATATAAAACTTGTACCTCACGTGCTTTAAAATACTTAATAACCAATTTATAGAAATATGATGCTTACGCAAGTACAAGGTCATACTGGACTGAGAATAAGATAGAGATAGGACAATCGATAAACGTAAATCGATAACATTCTAATTTTTTTTTTATAAAACAAGTAAAACCGATATATTACATATATAAATCACATGTTTACGTTATAAAAAAGGTAAATACTGTTAATTTAGTACTCATACATCAGTTATAATATTAATAAGATCATTTCTTTTATATTATAAAATAATTTCTTTTATAAAATAAACATGATTATTCATGAAATAATCTGTGACCAAGAACTCATCATCAACCTACAAGAATGCTCCAGACTATTATCATCATCATGATAATAGTGACGATGAACTTGGATGTACTCCTTTCGAATAATAAAAATAATTAATTAACAGCTTTAGTTTAAATAAAATAAAATCCTTTGGTTTAAATTCAATAAGATTTTTATAGATTGTTTTACAATTATAATCGATTCACCCAACCATTTGATTGAAATTCAATAAGATTTTCATAGGTTGTTTTTGAATTGCAATAATAACTTTAAAAAATAAGGAGTTTTATCGACAAATATGTGGACTACATCGTAAGCATGCAGCACTAGTGACAACTGTCACAGAGATCAAGCTATATTTTATGGACTATAGGTAGAACTGTATACATGACGAACAACTAACAACATTTTCCACGTGCTAAAGGGTTCATTTGTTTTTTTTTTCATTATTAAACAGGTTTCTTTTTCAAGCCAGTTCGAAATTTAAATAAAACTCAGATAAGTCGCCTCCTTGGTGGCCATATTTTGTAGTAGTAGTTGAGTAAAAATCGTTCCATTTTTAAAATACACGATAGATATGAATTTACATATATATTTATTTGGCCGCTAAAACACGACAGATATGGATTTTCATACATTTTTGCCGGCCGCTGCTCGCATGTGTTTGGTCAGTACAGCAATATCGATTTATTTCGAAGAAGGTTGTCAAATTAATGCTCAAATTTCCAAGCATGTTTGAGAAAAAACAATTTATAGTTAGAAAATACAATACCTGTAGCAATACATCCCCGTGTGGTAACAGGTTACAAATATAATGTTTCACTACCCTCTTACTCTCCTTTGATAGTCGTAAAAATCGGCTGAGAAATCACTAGGAGAATAGTCATACTTCCCGAAGAAACTTATAACATTACTCGTGACTGCCACTCCACCTGCCAAGCGTTGTAATTTGGTAAAAAAAAAATATTCTATTTGTGCTGACTTTAATATTCCATAGTGAAGTTTTACATCATAGGGTGAATGGAATTTTTCATTGATATAAATGCGTGCTTATTCTCATTTTTATTCAATTCTCATTCCAGTTTCTCTGTGTGGTGACGAAGTAAGAATCCAATTCACCATCCTCTTTGTTGCGTCATAAAAGACGACTTATGCAAGAGAAAGAAGACTCGAAATAAAACCCTATATCAATTCGTCTGCTCAGCGTGGTGATATATTTATAGAACCTCATTTCACTACTTTACAGACACATTTTTTTTTCATATTGAGCTAATAAGTTGATTGTTAATAACTTAATTATTGAAACAACATTTGATCACGGAATTTCTTCTCCTGCGAAGAAGAAAGAAGTTTTGAAGTTAAATTTCTTAAGCCACGTTATGAAAAAAATATAGAAGTGCAATTTTAAGATGCGCGCGCGTCACTGTAACATAAAAGTAACAGGTTCAAGTTGGTCGCAAAACCGATTAAAAGTTACCAACATAATAGAAATAGAAACTCTTTCTAGTTTCTACATTCACAACACCTGTTTTTGTTTCAAACAAGTGCAAATTATATATGTGCTAATAAATTATATTCAGTGGTGATTTAAATTGAATATTTTGAAATTACTGAAATTTAGCATTTAATATGCTTGATTATTTATTACGAACGAAAAATGATTGTCACATATGGGGACATAAAAACTTGATTACGAACGAAAAATATCACATATGGGGTCCCATATGTGACAATCATTTTTCGCTCGTAATGAATATTTTGGTTAATATTATTTACTATTCTTAAATATTAGTGAAAAAAATTATCCTATCCATTTCCAGTCCTTTTATTATTTTGTTGTAATTAATTATTTGCATGCAATTAAAAACTATGTAAGAATGACAATGTAAGAATGACACCAAGGCCTTAGTGAAAGAGAAACGTGATAGAGCAAGTATGAGTGCAGAAGATAGGCTAACTAAAACCTTCGAGGGTAACACCAAACTCTTTTGGAGGGAGGTGAAGAAGTCTTGGGGTGGTTGGTCAGCCTTCAGAATAAATAAAATAAGGTCTAAAGGTGGAGACATTCTTACACAAACACAAGACGTGTTAAGCCGATGGAGTGAATATTTTGGCGATATGTATGCGGATGCTACGGTTGGCGCCGGTGTCGCATGTGGTTTAGTAGATCAACATTCGACGACGGCGTCCTCCGATGGCATCAGTATGAATAAAGTTGAATGGGCGATAAGAAGTATGAAAAATGGTAAGGCAGCGGGCATTGATATGGTGTCTTTTTTTTTTTTTTTTTTTTTTTGCCGTGGGCCATGGACGTCGCACCCCGCCAAGTCGGTCCGGGGTGACGGAAGAGGCGGCGCACAACCCCATTGACCCACCCTGCAAGCACCTCTTCTTCGCCGTGCAAGCGGGCCACCGGTACCCGATTTTTGTCTTCGGTGGCCCGCTCAGCGGTATGCCCTCTCGGGCTCCTCTCCTGTCGACGCCCCGACAGCTTTCGCCGTCGAGGCGTCGTCCTCACGCGGTGGCCTCACGTCGGGTGACCGGACAATTCCCCGGTCCGATCACCCGAAGCCTCGGTTAGGGCGGCATCAGGCGCAGGTATTCGCGCCTGCGCCGCCCCGGCCGCTGACGGCGGCCCGGGTCACGGGAATCCTCCCGGACTCGTTCCGCCGTCTCCTTCTGCGAGATAACAGCCTCGCAGAAGGCGGCGACCGCGTCCCAGTTCCTGACGCTGTCGACCATCGCCCTCGCGACAGCCGGCAGCGTCAGGACGGCACCGATTACAGCGACGAGGTCACGGCGCTGCCCGTCCCAACTCGGACACACCTCCAGTGTGTGTCTCGCCGTGTCCTCGTCACTGCTGCAATGGTGGCAGGCCGGAGTCCACTCCCTATACGCGACCGTGTGCAGGTACAGACCGAAACACCCGTGCCCTGACAATACCTGCACCAGCCGAAAGGAGAGGACTCCGTGCCGCCGCTCCATCCATTCCATCAGTACGGGCCGGAGGGCCTCGACGGTAACGACACCGTGTCTTGGCCTCTCCAGCCGCGTAACCCAACGGGCGATGACGTCTCGGCGGGCGTCCTCGCGCCAGGTGGCTATCTCGCTCAACGATGGGGAGCCACCTTCGTCGCGCACTGAGGTAACCCGCCGGTAGAGGTCGGAGAGCATCTCCGCCTCTAGGTCCCACGGGGGTGTCCCGGCCAATAGGCACGCCGCCTCTGTCGACACCGTGCGGTACCCGCGAATGGCTCTGACCGCCATGGCTCGCTGTGGCCTCCACAGAACCGCCCTGAGCTGGGCGTTCAGAGCCCTCGCCCACACGGGTGCGCCGTACATGGCCATTGAGCGGATCACCCCCGCGTACAGCCGTCGGCCCTCGAAACTGGGTCCGCCCACATTCGGCATGAGTCGAGAAAGGGCGGACGCCGCGCCGACCAGCCGGGGAGCAATTTGGCGAAAATGCTCCCGGAACCACCATCGCCCGTCGAGCACCAGACCCAAGTACCTCATATGGGCCTGGATACTGATGTGGATGGAGTTGACGACTAACGAGGCGCCGATGGGCAGCCTCACACGGGGCCCATGGAATAGTAGGGCCTCCGTCTTGTTTAGGGCCACCCTGAGCCCCAGCGCCTCGATTCGCCTGACCATCTCCTCGGTGCCGAGAGTGGCCAGGCTCGCCGCCTCTTCGAATGTCCTGCCCCGGGCTGTGACGAGCGTGTCGTCAGCATAGCAAATAACGCTCAGCCCGGGGGGGAGACTCCCTCTCAACGCCCAGTCGTACCCGATGTCCCACAGAGTCGGCCCCAGAACCGACCCCTGCGGAACACCGCACGACATGGGCGTCCGCACAATGTCCCCTGCGGGGCTCGCGTAGAGAACACTGCGCCCCTCCAAATAGTCTGCCACCAGCCGCCTGAGGTACAGGGGCACTCCATGGAACCGGAGCGCCTCCCTGATGCAGCTGAATGGCAGACTATTGAAGGCGTTGGCGATGTCCAACGACACCGCCAACAACACTCCTTTGCCGGCGACAGCCTCCGCGGCCGTCTGCCTCAGGCGTAGCAGGGCCCCGATGGTCGAACGCCCCCTCCGAAACCCAAATTGAGCGTCCGACAGATCGGGCCCCACCTCCTCCAGGTGCTGGACGATGCGGGCAGCGAGGACACGCTCCAGCAGCTTACCCACATCGTCCAGAAGCACAATGGGCCTGTAGGCCGACGGCGAATCCGGGGGCCGTCCCGGCTTTGGCAGGAGAACCAACCTCCCTTCCTTCCAGCACTCAGGAAACTGTCCAGACGTCAGACAGGCGTTGAACAGTCGCCTGAGGCGAGGTTCGAGATGCTCGAGGAGCAACGTCAACACCCGGACTGGGATTCCGTCCGGGCCGGGGGCCGTGGTGGCGGAACGAATCTTCGCCACGGCTGCCCCCACTTCCGACTCCGTCACGGGCGGAACACTCTCGACGGCCTCCCGGTCGTGATCTGGCGAAGCCATGACCGGGGGCGTGTGCTCCGGCTGCCGCGGGAACAGCTCCTCGACCACTCTACGAAGGAGGTCGGGCTGGAGGGTCTCGGTGAGGGGGGGGCCCTGCGCGCGAAGCTTATTCAGCGACGCGCGATACGGGCGACCCCAGGGGTCACGGTCGAGACCGTCCAGCATCTCCTGCCAACTTGCGTCCTTGGCGGACCGGATGGCCAGCCGAAAGGCAGTACGCGCACTGCGGTACGCCTCGTACAGCTGGCCCTCCCGCTCAACATCGCGGCGACGCCGCCGACTGCGGGTGTAGGACCTTCGGGCACTAATGCACGCCGCACGAAGGTCCGCCAGTCTTGGGGACCACCAGTAGACCCCCTGCCTCGGAGGTAGACGCCGCACCCTGGGCATGGCCGCATCGCAGACCTGAGTTAACGCACTGCGGATGCGGACAGCCTCAGCGTCCACTCCGACCGCTGGGGGTGGTGAGGACAGCCACGTGTTCACGATGGCCGCCTCCGCCAGTAGGTCCCTATCTAGACGCCCCACAGCCCACCGCGGAAATGCGGGAGCCCGGTCCGCCCTGTGACCCCTGCTGAGGTCCCGGAGAGGGGAGACCTCCATTCGGATGTATCGGTGATCCGATAGGGTCTCCGCCTCCTCCAGGACACGCCAGTTCCTCACTCGTGGTGCGACAGCGGGGCTAGCGAACGACAAGTCCACTATCGACCCACCCTGCTGTCGCACACACGTGTTCACTGAGCCTCTGTTTAGGACACAGAGGCCCAGTGACGCCGCCCACTCCACGATCGCCCGCCCGCGATCGTCCGTCATCGGGGACCCCCACGCCGTGGATTTGGCGTTGAAGTCCCCCAGGACCAGGACGAGGCCCGGTGCCAGTCGCCGTATCGAAGCCTCCAAGGTGGTGAGGGAGGCCCCGAAATCGTCCATCCTCCTATTAGGGGAGAGGTATACACTGTAAAGCGTGACCCCTCCCCAATCCGCCGCGACAAATTCCTCGCCCCTATCCAAGAGGGATAAGGACGGGAAGTGCCGCTGCGTGGAGGTGACGATTGCCGCGGTTCCGTTCCGGCTGACCACCCAATTGGGGCGATCAGGCACGACGTACGGTTCCGCGACTACGGCTGCACCGATCGACCACTCCGCCATGGATTGCAGGAGGAGATCCTGCGCACCGGCGGAGTGGTTGGTGTTGGCCTGCAGGAGGTGAGTGGACTGGGCAGCCATTAATGGGCCGTGTCCATCATCACCTCCTGGCTTGCGGCGGGCGATCGGACCGCGCTAGGAGCGGGAGCGGCCGGGGTCGAAGGGCCGCTCCGCCCCTTTGGAGCCGAAGCCGGAGGTCTGCACGCCCCAGAGCCCATGCGGTGCTTGGCGGACTTATTGCCCGCCGCACACGCGGGGCAGTGGGGCGGGGCGGCGCAAGATGCCGCCATATGCCCAGTCTGACCGCAGCGGAAACAGAGTCCGCCGCAGTCAAAGCAATTAGTGCATGTTGGCCGGGTGTGCCCGACCGCCATGCACTTGAAACACCTCGCAGGCCGGTGCTCCAGCACGGTGACTCGCGCTGAGCTCCAGCCCACGAGGAGCCTGCCTGAGTCGGCCAGTTGCCTGACCGACTCCACTGGGCACTGCACCCAGGCAGCACCTACGCCGCCCGGACCGGGCCGGATGGCGCCAACCCGGACGGTGTCCATGGGACACCCGGTTTTCGAGGCAATGGCCTCCCGGATGTCTTCCACCGTCACGGAGTCGTCCAAACCCGCGATGCGCATTTCGGCGCACTTTACGGGTCTGGCGATTTTGACGCTACCCTCCTCGGCGAACAGACCTCGCAGCTTCGACGCCACGCTATCGGCCGTCCTGGTGCCCTCGGCCCCAGGGAACTCTAAGATCCGAGCCCCTGTCCGGGCCTTGCGGGTCCTGGCTTCGACGCCTCCTATGTCGGAGACGTCGAGCTCCCGCCGGGCTTTCCTCAGAACGGCCTCATAGCTGAGGCCCCTTTCTGCCGCCTCAGGCAGCACAGTGATCACCACTGCGGCTGTCTTCGGCGGCCGGAGCCCCTTGCGCGGCCTCTTCTTCTTCGTGCCACCTCCTCCGGCTCCTGCCTGGGGGGCGACGACCTCAGCGGCGCGCTTGGCCGCCGCTCTCCTCCTCTGGCCGCGACTCTTTCTGCCGCGCTCGGCCACCTGCCAACCCTGTTCGGGCGTAGCGGGCGTGCCGGGCGCTGAGGGCGTAGTCGCGGCCGTGCTAGTCGTCGCCGGCGGTGTTGGTGCGGGCGACGACTGCGTTCCGGCAGGAGCCGGTGCCGTCTTCCTCTTTGGAGCGGGCCTCTTCGGCTTGGGTCCAGCCGCGGCTGCGGCGTAACTCCCCCCCACGCGGCCACTCTGACAGGGTAGCGGGGCGGGAGTTGGTGCCGCATACGGCCGCTTGTCCGCGGCGAGAGGCGGCCGAACTCGAGGTTCCGGAGGCAGCCTTGCCTCCAGAACGGCCAAGCGCGCATTGACCATATTCCCTATGGCGTCTATAATGGCGCGCAAGGCCTCGTCCGACACGCCCCCCACCGCAGGCAGTGGGATCGGTGTTACCGGCTGGACCTCTGCCGGGGCCTGCTCCACGACGGCGACATTTGGCGTGCTGGCGTTGGTCGGCGGCGCACGCTTCGCGGTCAGAGGCGTCTTCGGCGCGGCGGCAACCGCTGGACGGCCGTCGCCTCGGGGCGGCTTCGGAGCGGTGACGACGGCGACAGCTCCTCGGCGGCTAGCACTAGCCGGCGGCGCAGTTGGCGCAGGAGGTACGAGCCGCGCCATTTGGGCCCTCAGCTCAGTCACGTCCTTGGCGAGGACGCGGTTGGCCCTCCGCACCGCGGCCAGCTCCGACTCCAGCCGGCGGTTCTGGGCCCGCAGGCCTGACACCTCGCCACCAAGGCGGGCGTTTTCGGCCTGCAGGGCCTCCATATTTGCGGCTGGGGCGCTCGCGCGGGCACCAACGGCCGCCACTTCGGTGGGAGGGATGCTGGACAACACCCCCAGCACCCTCGCGGCGGCCGCCTCGTTGTCGGCCTGCCTGCCAGTTTCCGCGCCTCCGCGCACTCCGCCGGCCGGGGAGTGGGTCGCCCTTCCCGACGCCGCGGCCCCTCGCCCTCTGCGAGAGGCCGGCACTTTAGGAGGAGGCATGATGACCACACTCCCCTCGGAATCGGCGCCTGAGCTGCCCTCCCTATTTAGGGGGCGCTTCCGCACCTTCGAGGGGAGGGCCTCCTCCCTTACCGTCAGGGCCGCGGTCAGGGCCGCCACCGCAGGGCGCGGCGATGACCTGGCGGCGGCGTCTTCCTCAGCCGACCCGCTTACCTCCTTGGACGGCTCTGCGGAACTACCGCCCTCGTCCATCACATCGGCAGATCCACTGCCCTCGTCTTTGGACGGATCTGCGACAGAATTGTCGCCCTCGTCCGTTGACGGCTCTGCAGTGGATCTGCCGCCGTCCTTGTCAAGCTCACGCGCGTAACGCTCGCGGATTTCGGCATTCCGCTTCTTCTCGCGAGCGTTCGCTTTCGCAGCTTTCCCCCATGTGAAGCGTGCCTGTCGACGCTTCTTCGTCTTCAAGAGGGGGGGGGCCTCCTTGGTCGGTGCCGGGCCCTCGGCAGACGCCTCAAGTCCCGAGGACGAGGCGTTGTTTGTGCCAGTTTTATTTTGCCTTGGCAAGGCCGTAGGTTGGGAATCCGAAGCTTCCCCGTCTTTATTATTTTTTGTAGGCAATTCCATTTTGTTCCCACGATTATGGGAGAAATAAACGGTCGACCCGGGCAGAGATCCCTGTACCCGGGCAAGCCTACATTTACCAACCAGGGGGTCGGCTGGTACCCTGGCTGGAGCGTGCTAGGAACAGAACAGCCCATCTGCCATGCATCCTCTCGCCGCACGCCAGAACTTAGGATTCTGGGTAATTTCCGAATTCAAATGTTAATTCGAACTCTTTATAGAGGTTGTCTTCCTCGCGGTCCGGGCGGTTAAGCCAAGACCCTCGTTCCTGATACTACGCCTCACGACAACTTGTCTTGAAGCAAGATATCAGGTTTACGATATGTCGGCGGTGGCATAAGCCTGCCCAGCCCTCAAATGAATGAGTGACCGGGCCCGTCCGAAATTTCGCCTCCTGTATCCTCTACAAATAGAGGGTCAGGAGCGAATTGGGGCTCAACCCATCGCTGGGGAACCCCCCCTCGCGCCAGAGATTCGCTACGGGCGACAATTCGACAGAGGGATCTGGGGGACTGTCGCCCGCACCCAGGGTACACCACGCGGAGGTTTCTGGCGTCGTACCCCATTGATATGGTGTCTGCCGAGATGATCAAGCTTGGTGGCTCCTGTGTCTGGGAGGCATTCCTGTTGCTCCTCAATTTATGTTGGAGCTCGTGAATGGTTCTAGGGGACTGGAATAGCACAGTCATCGTGCCTTTGTTTAAAAACAAGGGTTTACGTTATGACTGCGCAAATTACAGAGCCATAAGCTTGACCAGTTTGGCAGCAAAAGTGTATGGTAAAATTATTAAAAGGAGAATGAGGATGGTGTCCGATGGTTTACTGTGTGAGACACAAGGAGGTTTCAGGAGTGGAAGGGGATGCATGGATCAAGTGTTTTCTCGGCGCACCATTGTGGAGAAGCATCTGGCTCTAGGTCAGAGGGTTTTCTGTAGTTTTGTGGATCTGGAGAGAGCATTTGACACCGTCGTACGAAAGGAATTTTGCGACATTTTACCGAAGTATGGTATTAACGGTAAACTGCTACAGGCTATGCAGTCCAGTTACATGGGCTGTAGAGCCTGTGTGCGGCTGGATGATGGAATGTCGCCTTGGTTTGACGTCAATACCGGCGTTAAGCAGGGGTGCGTTCTGTCAGCAAGACTGTTTATCATGTATCTGGATAAATGTCTCCAAAGGTTGAACGATATGAATGTGGGAGTCCAGATGGGCGACTCAGTGGTCACTGCTCTGCTTTATGCAGATGATGCAGTCCTGCTGGCACAGTCAGCGACTGACCTGCAGACCCTAGTCGACACAATGACAGAAGATTGTAAGAAAAGTGGTCTACGCGTGAATGTGAGCGAAACCAAAATAATGGTCTTTGAAAGAGATGAAGCCAGAACAGATGTAAGAGTAACAATAGGTAATGATGTATTAGATCAGGTGGATGAATTTGTATATCTTGGATGTGGATTTAGCCGAGATGGAAGGTACACCACTGATATAGAGCGAAGAGTGATTGCGTGAAATAGAGTGAACGGAGCGTTGGTGGAACTTCTCGGCAGCCACCACCTCAACCAGAAGGCACGTGTAGCAATACATAACGCAGTGCTTGTCCCAACATTACTGTATGGAAGTGAGAGTTGGGTATGCAGAAAAGAGTATGAAAGTAAAATTAATGCGGTCGAAATGCGACCTCTGCGGAAAATCTGTGGAGTTAGGCTGACCGACCGCATAACGACGACGTAAGAGAGCGAGTAGGTATGAAAGAGAGTATTGGTGTAAAGATGCGAAAGGGAATGCTCCGATGGTTCGGACATGTGGAAAGAATGCCGAACGAATGTCTAGTTAAGAAGATATACAATGCGAAAGTGAAAGGATGTAGGTACCGGTGGAGAGCGAGACTAACCTACCTAGACCAGATCGGTCATGTACTGAAAGAAGGTGGAGTTCAAGAGTCTCCGAAACCGGTGAGCGTGTATGAAGAGAATTATGAATGTTGAGGAAGCGAGTCAAGTATGCAAGGATAGAGTTCTCTGGCACTCTGTTCTTTCTGCCTACCCTGCAAGGGACATGGCGTGATGGTATGTATGTATGTTATAATACATATGTCAAGAAAAAACATTCGTTTAAACGCACGGGTTGAGAGCCCTTAGCGCTCACCCACAGTCCGGGTAAAGTTGTCATAGCCATCTGAGGCTAACAACTAAGACACACAAAAAAAAAAAAAAAAAAAACGTTTAAACGTATTTGATATTTTTAAAAGCAATTATTTTGTTTAAAGTAAGAAAATAGTTGATTAAAAAAAGTATTTATTTTTATAATTATGTATCCCGCTAAGTATTACCTAATAAAATAAATTGTTTGGTTTGGACTTTTGTTACATACAATTACCTATCTGGATGTTAAATTTAAACGTACGAAGTCATTTGGAAGTGGGGTAGGTATTTGATCTGTATGTGAAGTCAGTAATAAAAATGACGCTTTTTGGACGTTGTTTAGGACCAACGCCTGCTCAAATAAGTTCGATGTTTAGGACCAACGCCTGCTCAAATAAGTTCAGCAATGTGTTGTCTGCGCGCGTGTAAATTCTTGAGTCTTCGATACAGACTCATAAAGTCAGTGCGTAATGAGCTACCGACTTGTTAACATTATATTTTGCAAACCTATTGTAAAACCAAGAATAAACCAATATTTAAGTATTTCGGAGCCTCATTTTCTAAGTCCTCGCCAAGAAGACCTGCGCATTCAGACGTTAATGTATAATTAACTATTTAAGCTGTACTTGTAAAATTTGGAATCAGAAGGGGTTATTGACCCCCTTTTCTTTTGCGGCGGGTTATGGACGTAGTCGTGCCCCGCGAAGTCGGTCCGGGGTGATGGAAGAGGCGGCGCGCAACCTCATAGACCCACCCTGCAAATACCTCTCTTCGCCGTGCGAGCGGGCCACCGGTACCCGATCTTTGTCTTCGGTGGCGGGGTTATTGACCCCTGGCTCTTGTTATATACACCGCATGACTAGCAAGTTCTCTTTGCTTGAACTTGTATGATACACTATCGCGTGCCTAGATATTCAATAAATCCTCCATGGATCCGCTAGCTATCAATCAACTAATGTCATTGATAACATAAATATTCAGCAATATCTTACTTTTCGCTTTGAATAAAATATAAATAGGTTTCTTTCATTTAAAAAAAAAGTAATGAAACCTTTTAAAACAACTCTTGGAATCCCCGCGCGGGCTTTTGTATAATTCAATTCCATAAATTCTCGGCTGACGACTGAATTCTGAATAAGAAATTATTGAAATGGCAACAGGTAAGTTGATTTACTGGACGAAATGACTTGGAAGGCGATATTTTTAGTTTTACGGTTCATTATTGCTCTTTAAATAAAATTGATTTTTAGCGTTTACGATTTAATTTGAAATGGACTGGCATTTCATTAAAATTTTCAAGGTTGTATTATAAGATTTAAATCTTATAATACAACCATGAAAATTTAAAAAAATATTCGCGTTTACTATATCTTTCTTTCATGTGGTGACGGAGAAAAGCATCTACTCTCTGGAAAACATCCCTCTCCTTAGTTTATTCGATGAGCCTGTCACGTGGTTCAGGCAAACCAAATACTTAGTAGCGACCCTCGATAATCGACTCACCTTCGTACCACACATTAGGCAGGTAGGCGCGCGCGCCCCCCTTTCTGGTGGGCCGCCTTCATTGCCTATTAAACGCCATCTCGAAACTGTCCTTGAAAAACAATGTCAGACTATACACTGCCTGCATACGACCTATCATGACCTATGCCAGCGTAGTGCTCGCACACGCCAGTACACAAAGGATCCCCAGGTTATAAACATTACAAAACCGGTTTATGCGACGAGCCACAGGGGCACCGTGATTCATTCGAAACGTCGACCTACACATAGACCTCGCATTGCCGACCATAAAGCAATGCATGAAGTGGTGCTCCCAGAGGTTCATTGACCTTGCCATGACTCACACCAACCCCTTAGTGGTTGGGGCGGCTAACTACGTCCCTTCAAAAATATCCGCGATCCAACGTCCTCAACATTTATTGACGGACTCTGACGATTTGATCACGATTGCTCAAGAAAGAGCATACACGGCCCGCGCGGCCATAATATACATATGAGATCTATGCAAGAGAAGGAAAATTTGAAATATAAATAACCCTATAACAATCCGTCTGACCAGCGAGCTCATAGTAGGTCAATTTTTCTAGTCATATGGAGGAGACTCGATCGCATCAATGTGACCTATAGGAGCAGGATGATGATGACAGACGTCGAGTTAAAATCACTAAATAATACGAGTACAATAAGTATCAAAGTTTTACAATATATCAAAACAAAGATCTATGTGTTCACATTCAAACCAAAGCAAGATTTTATTTTTAATAATAGCTTTACCTTATCTTCGATAGATGGCGGTCATCAAACTAGATCACACTATGGTTTCGTTATCGAGAGGTCAATGATTCCTTTAGAACTTCTCGTTCAAATATACCAGTAGATCACAACACAATTGTGGTTTTCTTATCTATAACTTATTTTTTTAAGAAAACACCACTAATAGTGGCCGGCCCAATGGCGATTGAATACGGTGGGTTATGGAGCCACGCGCTGCCCTTCCGTCGCCCCGGACAGAACGGGTGGCGTGTGTCCGGACCATAACCTACTCAATAAAAAAAAAGACGCCACGTATTGCGGGGAACTTTACAAACATATAATTAACGTAGAAAAACTACACCTAAATTCAGAACAATACTTTGTGGATCGCACTAAGTATTGTGTCCAGCGTAGGAATCGAACCCATGAAACTGGAACGGAAAGTCTTTCTTCGGAATCTTAACCGCTACGCCATCTGTGCAATCGGTTATTTACCTTATTGGCATTAATTTTTAAAGTATATTCTCAGTTTCTTTCTGAGCATTGTCACATGCAATGAAACTAATGATTGCAGCAGTGAGCCCACTTTTAATTTCTTCAGGGATTTCTTGGACGCCTTTTTCAAACGCAGTCACAGTATTTTCAGGATTCTTAAAACAAATTCCTCATTTATCTTTTATTTTTGCAAATTAATAAAATTCGTAAGGTCGGTACTGCAAGGTGGACGACTCATTAACTCTATCCGATACATATTCGATAGTTCGTATGGCGAAGTCATTTGAAGCGTGGTTGTGATAGAGGAGGATCATACTTTTTGAACGTTGCTGACAAACCAGGTTTTATGTTTTTATTTAAATAAAAAAACAAAGTTACCCTACTCTAAGGAAATAATCCTTCCTCCTTCTATTGGGGTATTTTACAAACATATAATTAACGCAGACAAATTACACCCAGACTCAGAACAAGACTTTGTGGATCGCACTAAGTGTTATCCTGCGTAGGAATCGAACCTACGACACTGGTACGGAAGGTCGATATTTCAACCATTGAGCTATCTGTGAAGTCAAACTCAGTCAGTTTAAACTCGTTACACTAGTTGTGAATAGTGGAAGAAGATCGCCTTTTATCATGAAATGCTATAAGCGATTACGTCGGCGCATTGGGCGGCGCAGGCGCGAGTATCTGTGTCTGATGCTGCCCTAGCCGAGGCCGCGGGTGACTGGACCGTGGAACAGTCCATGCGTACTAGCCGCAGGCTGGGGCATCGACGAGGATGGTACCTGAAAGGGTAACCCGCCGGGCTGGCCACGGATGTCAAGGAAGTGGTAGCAGTGGCCGGCCCAATGACGATGGGAAGAGAATATGGGGTCACAGGTCGTCCTTCCGTCGCCCCGAACGAGGAGGACGACGTGTATCCACACCATAGTCTGCCATAAAAAAATAGATAGTAAAGGAACGCTTCTTCATGAACAGGGTAGAAGGCTACTGCGCCATATAACTTCACCTGTTTTCATTATACAGGGGCTTGTTTCTGAGTTTTAGCGGTCTGAAAAATGTCTTTTGCAGACCAATTCTCCATTTTTGATAGGCCATGATCTGACTGCACCCCGTCCAAATCATCCGAGGCAAGCAGCCGTTGACGTGCGATATAGCGATCCCAAACCCAAAACCTATATTACCTCTCATCGCTAATTCAGAGGGCCACTGGAACTGATATACATATAAACCTAGTTGATCCGCCCGGTTAGTACCTATCCTTATCAGCGTCTTGGCAACAAAGGCTGAAACGTTACTTTCTCGCCGTCAGCCATGTATGCACTCACGGCTTTAAGCGCAACGATAAAAGATCTCCTGCAAATAAGTCTTCGTATAGAATTAGTCTTCTACACGAAGACTTTTTTGCAGGAGATCTATAAGCTAAATAGGAGAAAACGTATAACAGCTAACAAAAATAACCAAAAACATTTACGATAAAACTAAATATAACATCTAGTGGAAGTATATCAAAGTTTTGATCTCAACTAGACGTTGTTATGGAGTGAATAAATAATGCGTAGAGACGACGTCGCGTCATATTATCCTGAGGATAACGCTAAAGCGAGCTCACCGTGTTCAAAGTGTTCGCACGCCTCCACTCGATCGTTAATCATCGTTTGTCGCATCGTGCCGCATTGCCATTGACACAGCATATAATATACAGTAGAACAACTCATCAACAAAAGAAACTAAACAACATAAATTATTATGTTAGCATAGAAGTAACAAAATAATCTGTGTAGTTGACTTAGAATAAGATTATAAATTATTTTTCTGATCGTTTCGACTATAAAATACGACGAAATAATATAATGGATATAGTGCGTGAGTGCGCGTGCGCATGCGTGCTCGCGTGTGTGCTCGCGTGCTTGTGTGTGTGTGTGTTAGTACGTTTGTTTATCAGGAGTTTGTTTGTTTGTTATTTGTTGCTATTTAGCTCTTTGATTCTTTAACTGGTTTTTACTACTAATTAGTCGAATTAAGCTATGTATGTTATCATGAAGATATGAAGTAAAACCTTTCACTTTTATATTATTTAATAATAATACGTCTTTTCCTTTATTTACATTCGTTTTTAATAAAATTTTACGATATTCACATAAAAGCAAGAGGTAATGATCATTTTATTCTTACTTTTCCGTAATATTGGGATTGAATAGAAGTGAATAAATAAAATATATTAAGAGTTAGTAGCTAACTCCTGTTCGGATTATAAGAATACAATAAACAAATGACATAAATATACATCATACACATATATTTCGTAATCGGGTATTTATAAATAATTAAGCATATTAAATGCTAAAAATTTCAGTAATTTGACATAGATATACATTTTAACATTTATAACTACATATAACTTATTAACAGGCTTTCTACCACAGATTAGATATCACTACAGAATCCCGTCTACGCGTCTGTAACCGCTATTTATACCCGTTTTCGCCACGATACCACTCAACCGTAACGCTAATGTTGCCAGAGCACACTCTTGGAATCGCCACCTTTCGATGGGCGATAACAGGATGTTGTCTTAATTTGGTCTAATCTTTTTTGTGTTATATTTTGAAAAAAAAAAAATAAGGAAATATATCTTGGTCGATCATAGGGCATAATACTGAACCTAATCCTTATTAAGCATGTTGAATACAACTTTACTTAGAACAAAACCTAAAAAAGAGCGAGCCGAAACCAGCCAGATTCTTACCGGATCTTCTGAAAGGTCTTCTTGCGGTAGCTGCGTGGGGCGGGTCTCTCCCTTCTCTCCAAGGTGGTTGAGGGGATTGATGGCTGCTCTAGTAGTTAACTCGTGATCGGGTGCCGCCTGTGGGATCTGGTCCAGCCGTGGTTATTTTATATTCTATTCGAACTATTGGGTTCGAAGGGCATCACACTGGAGCTAATTCTTATTAAACATGTACCATTTTTTTTAATAAAAAAAAATTAAAAAGAAATAACAATAATAGATTAACCTGCTGAGTTTCTTGCCGGATCTTCTCAGCAGTGGTCTCATTCCGATCCGGTGGTACTTCATTGTGTTAATTTAATATGTTAAAACTGACAATATGTAAGTGCCCTCGCAGGGTCTATGTATATTAAATGAATTTGAATTAAATTAATTTTAAATAAAAATTCACAATTCACAATATGTAAGTTGCTTACTATGCTGCTATTGCGTTGCTTGTAATACCACTGTATTTATCTATACTGTGGTCGAACACAGCTAATTACTTATGCATTAAATCTATACAGGTATTAATTTTCGGTACGAATGATAAGTTTTAGACTGAAGGATTAAGTTATCAATATTTATCGGTTTTAGGTTTTCGGTATTAAAATAAACCCATTATTTTGTACTTAGGATTTACCCTTTCACAGTAGAAAATATGTATATTACAGAATATACTGCCGCTGATGACGAGAATATAATGTGTTACCAACCCCCTTAGATTGCTACAGTGGTCATCAAATTGGCTGATGGGTCATCAAGAGGGTAGTAACATTCTTCTAGCTCTAACACCAACTATTATACTATAATAGGTGTGGGTTCGAATCCCACTTGTGACAATCATTTTTCATTCGTAATCGGATTTTATAAATAATAAAGCATATTAAATGCTAAATTTCAGTAATTTGCTAAGCTATTTGTCAAGCTTGATGTTTATTCTTATATCAGTTTTTGTGGAGATCTTTAAGAAACAGCAGACATCGTTCGGCTTATGAATGATTAGATTATCATATTCATTTTAAATTCATTCATTAAGTATACATTTTAGTAGCTAGGGCTATACTGTTGATAGTTCTTTGTCCATAGCCGCGGGGCGGTCCGTCCGGAAAATCGACGTATGATCAGTGACAATATGCTGGATTGCTTCCTTCGGTAGGTTTTAGTTGGTAGGCAGTAGGCTAGCTATACCTTTAGTATAGCAAAACCCAAGCCGCGAGGGTAGACCATCAGGCGGGCCACCGAAAGCAAAGATCGGGTACCGGTGGCCCGCTTGCACGACGAAGAGATTAGTTTTGCATGGTGGGTCTATGGGGTCACGCGCCACCGCTACCGTCACCCCGGACCGATTTGGCGGGGCGAGAGCAAGTCCATAGTCCACCGCAAAAACAAAAGTATATCAAAGCTATGCTTTGATATACTATTTTTGTGGCGGTTAATATGTTGTTAATTTTAAAATTTTAGCTTAAATTAGTGCAATAAACTATCAGATCGGAAAACGAGCGCTGAGATGATGAGGCAAGAAAATTGAGGGTTTGTCTATTATATTTTTAACTGATGTTTTTCTTATAAATGTGTGTAACTGTTTAATGAGTATTAGCTGCAGTATAATGCCCTTCGTAATTCTCAGTATAATTCAAAAGATTACATCTCGATCAGATCCCACAAGTGCCATCATCATCAAGCACTAGTAGAGCAGGCACCACTACTCTCTACCATCTTGGTGGTTAGAAAAAGACCGCCCCCATGTAGCTATCGTTATATCAAGATATTTAATACTTGTATGACAGATGATAATTTGGTGATGATTTAAGAAAAATTTTCACCACCCCATTTCTTGGATGATCGTAAAAGACGATAAAGTAATATAATATGTTATCTACATATTCATGAGAAGGAAGACTCGAAATAAAAACCCATACGAACCCATCTAAACAGCGTGGTATAACAAGTGAACTTCTTTCTATCAAGCTCAGTAGTGGGGCTTCAAATTAAGAGGATGATACATAAGCCTTATATTATATTAAATATTTTAGAACTATTTTTGTGTGCGTACTTTTTCGTTAATCCTTATTATAAATTCGGGCGCTCGTCTCATTATCCTCGGGCCTAATTTCTTTCAAACCATTTAGTGTGAGCGTTACTTAGGCCCTAGATTGTTAACTCTTATTGTACAAGTTCTTAACAAAGATTATAGAGAGCTAGTAAATGTGAGAAGAGTTTAGCTAAGAAAGATATATTGAAGAGAAACTTTTTATGGATGGTTGAAAAGTGGTGGGGTATATATAATGTTAGGTCATATACTTAGAAGAGTACTATTAAAGAGTGATTAATAATTCTTTTTATGGAATTTATCGCGTTTGTATTAGTTTTATTATCTCGACGTCTCAAACACTTTACAGTGTACACGGTCGCGGGAGGATTAAGGTGTCTCACGTTCAACAAGTCATATTATTACAGAAATTTATATTTACTTGCTACAGTATTAGTTATTAAATGTTGATCCACTATTAAATATAAATTTCATTGCCAGTTTAAAAAGAAAATAAAAAAATATACATATTGTTTTTGATCTGTTCTTGTTATATTTTTTTTTGGCGGCGGGTTACGGTGTGGTTACACCCCGCTAATCCCTCTGGGGTGACGGAAGAAGCGGCGCGTGACCCATACGAGTGGGCCACCGGAGGCCGGTCTTTGTTTTCGGTGGCCATGGTAAGTGTAAGATATTTATTAATCTATATCTAACAGATCTATTAAGCCCACCGTCTGAGATACGGCCATACTGGGATAGATTCGGCAAGAATACTCAGAAGGCATAATACTAAATATAATATTCCCTTGCAATACAAAAGTTCATTTATTGGCTGGACACGTTTTGTATGTAGTTCTTATCAGCTCATATATGTCTCACAGCTGGGCTCGAGCCTCCTCCACACTAAGAGGGTAAGTGACCTACACCATGCTGATCAGACGTGTTGGTGTAGGGTTTTATTATCTGTTTTCCTTTTCTTGTATAAATGTTTTATGCATATTTTATCTCTTAGTCGTCTTATACTTATCACACACGGGTAAAATAGGTGAAAAATTTTATTCTTACTCTGTTCCCACACGGAATATAACGCAGTTGTTATAAATAAGTGACTAGTAAGAGTCTAGAATTATCACTCAGTCTTTAGTCATTCACTGTTCGAAGTAGAACTTTCCTACAAATGATGGGATATAGGCGTAATCGACACGTTTGGATTGGCAGTGAGGTGTTATACGTTTCCCTCTAGAGAGCTATGGGTCACTTTGACTTTTTACAATTCTCAAGTTACAAGAAGTGTGGCGGCAATTGTATTTTATAGGGGTTATAAAATGTATTGTTTAAATTATTTAGAGATCAGAGAGATATGTATCATATGTTATTGTGTAGCGATATTATCGTTAGCGAGACGCTAACTCGATGGCCTCGCCACTAATCGCCTGTCACACTAAAGCTACGGTAAAGGAGATTAATATCGTATTCGTGAGGTAAGTGAGCGCGACGCTCACCACACCGATCAATGGGTAATATCTTGCGGGACTCGACGTCGTGCGGGTATGTATGTTACTGGTTGGATTATCTAGTAGTGAAAATATTGTGGGTTTCAAGATTAATGTTACGATTTGTATACACAGGTATACAAGGTGATGGATTATTTGCGGTGTAGTGACGGTGTAAGAATACAACTCATGGTCCTGTTTCTTGTTTTTGAATGTTGTAAAAGACGACTAAGAGATATGTATCTATGTAAGAGAAGGAAAATTTGATAATCCTTTGCCGATCTGTTTCATCAGCGTGGTATAGTAGGTCAATATTCGTTCTATTATGTTGGCTTGGCTATCTGTATGCGTTGAGAATAAAAAAAGATGAATTAGTAGATATACTTATACTGAAATGTAGTATTTATAGTCTATCTAATCTAAGAAGTGCACTTTGACAGCTGTCGGAGTAAGTTGTCTAGGTATGTGAACCAAATAATCGCTATCGAAAATATCCGATTTTACTGATAAATCGTTATTGATTCTTTATAATTAGTAATCGGTTTATTTTTTATTTTTCAAAAAGGTGATGAATAAATTAAGTGCTAAATTAGTACTAAACAAATTTAATGATTTCAGTATAGAATCTATTCATCATATTTAGTAGGATTAGGTTAATTAAAAACAAAAACTGGATTTGTAAATAGCTATTTATTAAGAATTACTACTATTACTTGAATCACCAGCGTCGCGAACATTAATAATTATTTCCTCATCAATCAAAGTGTCGAAATGTACATCTCTGTCAAAATCTCTATTCGATTAATTGTATTATTCTAATATTTTTACCGATTATTTGGATATTCGTGAATTGGAAGTTGTCAAGCACTACTGTATAGAACGTGGTGACGTGCCATTGTTAAGTCGTCAATAACAATTACTATTTACCATGTTATTTTTATTTTAAATTAGTTTTACGAGTTTCAACATTAGATTATTGTAAAAGAAAGTCACCCGCAATGTTAATTATGTAAATAAATTAATAGTTGTTTAAAATTTCCGATTTAGTGTTTACAATCATGTATATACGTTTGACTGAGGTTATTGTGTATTAAAAAATGCAAAACGTCAAAATGCACTTCTTAGATTAGATGAACTATAGTAATGGAAGGGCCACGCTGTTGACAGTTTTCTGTCTACCGCCGCGGGCTGGTCCGTTCGGGATAGTCGCAGAAAATTGACGCCTGAGCAGTGGCAATATGCTGTTGCGTTTCGTTCGGTGAGTGAGAGAGCCACAAGCTTAATTTTTTGAGTGCATTTTGATAGGTAGGTAGCGTTCTATCAGAAACCCTGGTATTGCAAAGGTCCATGTGCGGCAGTAAGATATCAGGTGTTCTGTTTGCTTCTTTGCCACCATAAGCAGATAAGAAAATGTTTAGTTGTACATCTGTACAATATCATGGCATAGTGGTTACGATATTGGTCCTACCGCGCCAGTGTCGTGGATTTGATTCTCTCGCAGGAAAATAATTTGTGGGATTCAAAAATTATTGAGTTCGAGAGTCAGTACGAGTCTGGGTTTAATTTGTGCCCGTTAATTACATGTTCGTAAAGTCCCATCGCAATATGAATTTTCTTAGTACAGGGTTGCTACATACATTTCGACCGCATTAATTTTACTTTTATACTCTTGCTAGGTGGTGAAAAAAATAAACTCGAATTCTGATCCCCAGTTCTCAAATTATTCATTTATATATATTTTATAGCAGACCCGGCCACGAGTTGCTGTGGCTAAGGTAGCCTCAATAACACGTGGCGGTTATGCTAATACATTGTAGCTTATATGAAACGTTTGTAAAAAAAAAATACTTACTCAATCCAGTCGATAGATATCGCCATCTATTAGATTCGTTTGAAGATAAACGATAATTGTGACTGTCAAATAATAGACAAATAATTTGCAATAAAATAATATTGCCTATAAATTGAGATGGAAGCTATCCTATCTTTTAAGTTGAATCAAACTACACATGCTGTGCAAATTTGATTAAAATTGGTTAAGTAGTTTAGGTTTAGCAAGATAGTTACTGAATGGTACCCTAGAGATGGAAAAAGAAATAGAGGAAGTCAAGGAAAAAGATGGGAAGACGAAATAAAACTAACAGCTGGGCCCAATTGGAGTCGAGTTGCAAAAGACAGAAAGCAATGGAAAATATTAAAGGAAGCATATGCCAAGAGGCACACTGAACTAAGAGATTTTCTATAAGAAGACATTAGTGACGAAAAGAAAACAACAAAAAAAAATGTATTAGTTTAGGATAAGAGGCTGATTGATTGATTGATTGAAGTAGTTTAGGAGTCCATCGCGGACAAACAATGTGACTCGTAATTTATATAAATTAATATTATACGTAATAATAACCATATCGTAACAATGCCGGTATGTAAAATTATTACCACCTCTTTTATACCCGTGGGTAATAGTAAACGAATTAAGGAAACAAACAGTTAAAGTAGCTTAGCTTCATTCAACTGGAAGAAGCCTATGCTCGACAGTGTGGCTATTATATTTTACAGCCCCTACACGTTTCACTGGACATCTGACTACCTTTTAATAAATATAACCTAAGTTCGTATCATAAAATACGAACAAAAAAGCTCCAATGGTGGATGATTTGTTACCCAGCTCCGATATGTTTCGTATTGGACGATCGAACTAACGTTTGCATTTTGACACATGTCGCTTACGGCGTCCATTCGAACGATTAACTATGCTTCCGAAACAAGAGGCATTTTAGATGAAATGTTTTGGTTTTGGGACGATGACTAACAAGTTTTCTTTCTATCTGAACTGGGTATTGAAGTAGCGTCTGGCTCTGATTAAATATGACTCAAATGAGACTTATCAAAACCTGGTAGAGACTTAGTAGGTATCAAAGATGCTTCGTATTAAGCAGGTCTCATCTGTATACCTTTGGTCTTTTAAAGTCAGATACTAGTCTTATTATTAATTACATCCTCATTTCAATTCATATATATTGTTGCATACACATTATTGGGTTCGAACCTCCTCCATAATGGGAGGGAAAATGACCTACTATACCATGCTGGTCTGACGTGTTGGTATAGGATTTTGTTTCGAGTTTTCCTTCTCTTGTATAGATATAGATGTTATATGTTTTTTATATGCCTTAGTCGTCTTTTACGATTGCCGGGTAAGATAGGATGTGGTGAATTATATTCTTACTTCGTCACCATACGAAAACAAATATTTATTACAGGTACCACCAATCCATCTAGTAGCATAAATGGTGAAGCAAGTGGCATGCATTGGTAATAGATGTGGGTTCAATTTCTATCTATTGTAAGCTGTTTTTGAACGAAGCGCAGTAATACGTTACTACTCAGACGTAGATTTTTTGCGAGAATTATTTTTATTACTTATAGTGGTAAAGTAATAAGCAGCATATTTGATAGACCTTAGCAATACCAAGGACCAGGCCAGCCAGGCCTCTGTCTATATATAGAAGGACATGCCATAGCACTCGAAAAGAAGAATACTAGAGTGTGGTACTTCTTTTTTTTGTGTATCGTAGTTGTTAGCTATAGTTGGCTCATCATCATCATCACAGCTCATAAATATCTCACTGTTGGGCTCAGGCCTCCTCCATAATGGGAGCGAAATTAACCTACTATACTGCACTGATCAGACGTGTTGGTATAGGGTTTTGTTTCGCGTTTTCCTTTTCTTGCATAGATGTTATATGCGTATTGCATCCCTTAGTCGTCTCGTACGATCACCCACGGGTAAGATATGGGGTGGTGAATAGTATTCTTATTCCATCACCACACGGATACTAGTACTATAGTTAGCTATAACAACTTTATCTGGACTGTTGGGTGAGCGCTGAGGGCTCTCAACCTGATCCCCGCACTGTAACGGATGAGCGAGCCTGTTTATGACTGCAAACAGAAAATCTAGCAGCAGTCTGATCCCAACATGTAGTCACTCCTCCACTAATGTCTTTTTTAGATCCAAAAATGAGTATTACAAAAACTTTTAATGGATATATATAATACTAGCTTTTGCCCGCGACATTGTCCGCGTTGCATCTATAGTGTGCACGTAGTATAAAAAATGTTGGCTACACATTTTTCACTCTTTTAGGAGTTGAATTACCAAAAATCTTTTGCTAGTCTGCTGCATATACCATGAAAGAAAGCCGTGCGATGTTTTCACGTTCCTAGGCCCAGTAGTTTCATCTCTTTAGGGGTGGAATTGCCAAAAATATTTCTTACATCCTAAAAAGAAGCCACATCCAAAATATCACGTTTCTAAGCCTAGTAGTTTTGGCTATACGCTTTTCACCCCTTTAGAAGGTGGAATTTCCAAAAATATTTTTAGTGTAAGTCAAGTACCTAAATACAAAGATTCACAATTTATCTCCGGCAATGATGAACTATCATACAAACCACCATCGAAATAGAGATATTGTAGTTCCTTTTTTAGAGATAAGAAGTTTACTACTTCTTATCCAA
This sequence comes from Lymantria monacha, assembly GCA_905163515.2. Taxonomy (NCBI): domain Eukaryota; kingdom Metazoa; phylum Arthropoda; class Insecta; order Lepidoptera; family Erebidae; genus Lymantria; species Lymantria monacha. Next base: position 822,887 of record LR991100.1, read on the forward strand.
ATTCTAGTCTACTCTTGTACCAAATTTCATTAAAATCGATTCAATGGTTTAGGCGTGAAAACACAATAAACACACTCTGTGTCTGTCTGTTACGACTTTCTCATTTATAATATTAGAAATGATAGTAAGACAGCGAGTACTTTCGTCCCCAGTTAGTAATAGTTACTATAACCAAGTGCTCAGTGAGTGCCTAGAGAGTTCGATACAGTAAAGTTTGTTGAGACACGACTAAGCTGTAATTCACTGTATATTTGTGGTCAGTGCGTGACGCCCCAAATGGATCTTATGAACAAACTCAATGTACTTGTTAAGAGTTTCGACGTTGGAACGCTAAATATTAACTTGTTTTTGGAGTTGAATTTAATATATTAATGATTATATATCTATATACAATATATAAAAGAAAGTTGTGTTAGTTACAACACTTATAACTCGAGAACGGCTGAACCAATTTATATGATTTTTATGTTGTAGTAGTGTAGTGTATGTGTAGGATATACATACACATACATACATATCATCACACCATATCCCTTGCAGCGTAGGCCGAGAGAACAGAGTGCCACAGAACTCTATCTTTGCATACTTCACTCGCTTCCTCAACATTCATAATTCTCTTCATACACGCTCGCCGGTTTCGGAGACTCTGACTCCACCTTCCTTCAGTACATGACCAATCAGTAGGATATATGATATTAAAATATGATATTAATAAACAAAAAAAATATCATTGAAAAGAACACCAGTTCTAAACGTTCATTTATTGATGATGTAACAAAACGCAACTGACAGCTCACGTAATGGTTGGTTTGGAAAATACCTTAGAAAAGTTGAAATAAAATTTGACCGGTCACTGTTCGTTTTGTGCGAGTATTTCGAGTATAACCATTATATAAATCATATATGGAATAAAATTATTTTATCGCCTTTGTATTTGATTTTAAGTTTCTCAGGCTTTGGTGGCCAGTCCCCCCGTGATCATGGACGCCGTAAATTCTTCGTCATAACGTCAGGAAATTAAGATTCAGACATGTATAACAATTAATTACGATATTGTCCCTAATATTGATTTATTTCTATTTTTTATTAATTGCGTGGACATTACAATATAATTGTTTATATTTTTTTTAACAAAAATACAGGTCTTATAAGTTTGACGTGCCCGTGCATATGTAGTGTGACTGTTTGTGGCATCGTTGTTCCTCAACGAATGCACCGATTGTAATGCGGTTATTTTTTCATTTGAAAACTGACATGATAGTTCTTAGCTGCAATTTATTCAGATATTTTAAGGTGATCAGTTTTTTTTTCAATTGTCGCGTAGGAGTCTTAAACGCATAATAAGTATTTTAATGTCAAACATATACGTGATCTAATATTTGAAGCGCTCATATGTGGTGGTATCAGATGAGCTATTCTGATGATGAAGCTAAAGGGTAAATGACGAAATCCTGCATTATTAGAAAAAATCGTTCAAGTGCGAGTTGTACTCGCGCACGAAGTATTCTGTAAAACTATAAAAAATATGTGATGTAACTAAAAATTTAAGGTTTTCGGCATTTTTCCTTTATATATGCTATAAATAGTTGCTTCTTGCGAAATTTTAAGATTCTAGGTCGACTGAAAGTACCGTTTAGGTTTTGATTCCCTTGCGAGTAGATGCGTGTTTGAAAATATGCGGCTTAAATTGCTGTTTCTTTTAATTGCGTTGATATAGAAGTTTGACTTTGTTACAGTGTAAAGGTTTTATAGATCTGAGTATTTGATATTACAATTTAATACCTCTACGCGTTCACGAGGAAAGGGGTAGTAAGTTTAAAATTATTAAAAATATTTTTATTATATGATGTAATTAAAAATGTACGGTTTTCGCAATTTTTCCTTTATCTGTGCTATAAGACGTTGCTTCGTACCAAATTTCAAGATTCTGAGTTCACCGGAAGTACCCTGTAGGTTTTAATACCCTTTTTTTTTGGTAGGCTATGGCCCGGTCACACGTCGCCCACACCATCCGGGGCGACGGAAGGGCAGCGTGTGGCCCCATAACCCACCGTATTACCTTCCCATCGCCATTGGGCAGGCCACTGGTACCGCTTCCTTGCCTTCCGTGGCCAGCCCGGCGGGTTACCCTTTCGGGTACCATCCGGCAGTTAGCCGGGGCGTCGAAGGGGGATGGATGGTAAGGGGGATGGTAAGGACTATTCCCCGGTCCAGTCACCCGCGGCCTCGGCTAGGGCGGCATTAGGTGCAGATACTCGCGTCTACGCCGCCCCAGGCGCCGGCGGCGGAGCGTCTCATCGAAGAGGATTTCCTCTCGGAGTCGCCCCGCCGCCTCCTTCCGCGAGATAACTGTCTCGCAGAAGGCGGCGACCGCGTCCCAGTTCCTGACGCTGTCGAGCATCGCCTTAGCAATGGTCGGCAGCGCCAGGTCGGCACCGATGATCGCGACGAGTTCACGGCGCTGCTCTGCCCAGGCCACACAGACCTCGAGCGTGTGCTGCGCCGTGTCCTCGTCGCAATTGCAGTGGTGGCAGGACGGTGCCCTCTCCCTCCTCACGACCGTGTGCAGGTACTTGCCGAAGCAACTATGCCCCGTCAAGACCTGCACCAGTCGGAAGGAAAGGACTCCGTGCTGTCGACCCAACCACTCCGTCAGCACCGGCCGAAAGGCCTCGATGGTCCGAACACCGAACCGAGGCCTTTCTATCCTGATTGCCAAACGGGCAATAACGTCACGGCGGGCGTCGCCTCACCAGGCGGCCATCTCACTAAGCGAGACGGTGGTGTCCCCTGTCCGCGTCACTGACACCCGCCAGTACAGTCCGGCGAGCATTTCCACCTCCAAGTCCCACGGGGTGTTCCGGCCAACAGGCAAGCTGCCTGCGTCGCCACCGTGCGGTATCCGCGTATGGCTCTGACCGCCATGGCCCGCTGTGGTCGCTACAGCAGAGCCCTAAGTCGGACAGTCAGGCTACAGGGATGCGCCGTACAGGGCCATCGACCGGACCACCCCCGCCTACAGCAGTCGGCACGTAACGCTGGGTCCACCCACATTCAGCATAAGCCAGGATAGGGCGGACGCCGCGCCGACAAGCCGTTGAGCAAGCCGACGGAAATGCTCAAGGAACCACCATCGCCCGTCGAGCACCAGGCCTAAGTACCTCATATGGGCCCGGATGCTGATGGGAACGGAATTGACGGTGATCGAGGCGTCGGTGGGTGGACTGGTGCGGGGCCCATGAAATAATAAGGCCTCCGTCTTATCCAGGGCCATCCTTAGCCCCAGCGCCTCGATCCGCCTGACAATCTCCTCGGTGTCAAGAGTTGCCAGGCGTGCCGCCTCCTCCATCGTTCCAGGGCGGGAGGCTCCTTCTCAACGCCCAGTCGTGGCCGATGCTCCACAAAGTCGGCCTCAAAACTGACCCCTGCGGAACATTGCATGACATGGGCGACCGCACAATGTCCCCTGCGGGGCTCGCGTAGAGAACACTGCGCCCCTCCAAATAGTCTGCCACCAGCCGCCTGAGGTACAGGGGCACTCCATGGAACCGTTATAAGGCTCTTAGTCGTTATTTACGACATCCACGAGCAAAGTAAGGGTTGGTAGTATTCGTAACGTCGACGTAAGAATACAATTCACCAGCTCCAATTTTTCACGTAGGCGTTATAAAAGATTATCAAATGATGTAAGCAGAAGAGGAAACCCTTTTTTTTTTTTTGCGGTGGGCTATAGACGTCGCACTCCGCCAAATCGGTCCGGGGTGACGGAAGAGGCGGCGCGCAACCCCATTGACCCACCCTGCAAGCACCTCTTCTTCGCCGTGCGAGCGGGCTACCGGCCCGCTCGGCGGTATGCCCTCTCGAGCTCCTCTCCTGTCGACGCCCCGACAGCTTTTGCCGTCGAGGCGTCATCCTCACGCGGTTGCCTCACGTCGGGTGACCGGACAATTCCCCGGTCCGATCACCCGAACCTCGGTTAGGGCGGCATCAGGCGCAGGTACTCGTGCCTGCGCCGCCCCGGCCGCGGGTGGCGGCCCGGGTCACGGGAATCCTCCCGGGCCCGTTCCGCCGCCTCCTTCTGCGAGATGGCAGCCTCGCAAAAGGCGGCGACAGCGTCCCAATTTCTGACACTGTCGACCATTGCTCGCGCAACAGCCGGCAGCGTCAGGTCGGCACCGATGACAGCGACGAGGTCACGGCGCTGCCCGTCCCAGCCCGAACATACCTCGAGCGTATGTTGTACCGTGTCCTCGTCGCTACTGCAATGGTGGCAGGACGGAGTCCACTTCCACCGCACGACCGTGTGCAGGTACTTGCCGAAGCAACCATGCCCCGACAAGACCTGCACCAACCGGAAAGAGAGGACTCCGTGCCGCCGCTCCATCCACTCCATCAGTACGGGCCGGAGGGCCTCAACGGTAAAAACACTGTGTCTAGGCCTCTCCAGCCGCGTAGCCCAACGGCCGATGACGTCTCGGCGGGCGTCCTCGCGCCAGGTGGCTATCTCGTTGAACGATGGGGAGCCACCCTCTTCGCGCATTGAGGTAACCCGCCGGTAGAGGTCAGAGAGCATCTCCGCCTCTAGGTCCCACAGGGGTGTCCCGGCCAATAGGCATGCCGCCTCGATAGACACTGTGCGGTACCCGCGAATGGCTCTGACCGCCATGGCTCGCTGTAGCCTCCACAGCACCGCCCTGAGCTGGGCGTTCAGAGCCCTCGCCCATACGGGTGCGCCGTACATGGCCATTGAGCGGATCACCCTCGCATACAGGCGTCGGCCCTCGAAACTGGATCCGCCCACGTTCGGCATGAGCCAAGAAGGGGCGGACGCCGCGCCGACCAGCCGGGGAGCAATTTGACGGAAATGCTCCCGGAACCACCATCGCCCGTCGAGCATCAGACCCAAGTACCTCATATGGGCCTGGATACTGATGTGGATGGAGTTGACGACTAACGAGGCGCCGATGGGCAGCCTCACACGGGGCCCATGGAATAGTAGGGCCTCCGTCTTGTTTAGGGCCACCCTGAGCCCCAGCGCCTCAATTCGCCTGACCATCTCCTCGGTGCCGAGAGTGGCCAGGCTCGCCGCCTTTTCGAGTGTTCTGCCCCGGGCTTGACGAGCGTGTCGTCAGCATAGCAAATAACGCTCAGCCCAGGGGGAAGACTCCCTCTCAACGCCCAGTCGTAACCGATGTCCCACAGAGTCAGCCCCAGAACCGACCCCTGCGGAACATTGCACGACATGGGCGACCGCACAATGTCCGCTGCGGGGCTCGCGTAGAGAACACTGCGCCCCTCCAAATAGTCTGCCACCAGCCGCCTGAGGTACAGGGGCACTCCATGGAACCGGAGCGCCTCCCTGATGCAGCTGAATGGCAGACTATTGAAGGCGTTGGCGATGTCTAACGATACCGCCAACAGCACTCTTTTGCCGGCGACAGCCTCCGCGGCCGTCTGCCTTAGGCGTAGCAGGGCCCCGATGGTCGAACGCCCCCTCCGAAAGCCAAATTGAGCGTCCGACAAATCGGGCCCCACCTCCTCCAGGTGCCGGACGATGCGGGCAGCGAGGACACGCTCCAGCAGCTTACCCACATCGTCCAGAAGCACAATGGGCCTGTAGGCCGAGGGCAAATCCGGGGGCCGTCCTGGCTTTGGCAGGAGAACCAACCTCCCTTCCTTCCAGCACTCAGGGAACTGTCCAGACGTCAGACAGACGTTGAACAGTCGCCTGAGGCGAGGTTCGAGATGCTCGAGGAGCAACGTCAACACCCGGACTGGGACTCCGTCCGGGCCGGGGGCCGTGGTGGCGGAACGAATCTTCGCCACGGCTGCCCCCACTTCCGACTCCGTCACGGGCGGAACACTCTCGACGGCCTCCCGGTCGTGATCTGGCGAAGCCATGACCGGGGGCGTGTGCTGCGACTGCCGCGGGAACAGCTCCTCGACCACTCTACGAAGGAGGTCGGGCTGGAGAGTCTCGGTGATGGGGGCGCCCTGCGCGCAAAGCTTATTTAGCGACGCGCGATACGGGCGACCGCAGGGGTCACGGTCAGAAGAGGAAACCCTACATGAATCTTTGCCTGAGAGGGTACGCCTGAAATAATTTTAGCAACTCACTTGAAGAACATATACCAAAGGAAGGTCAATTTCTCTTTAAATCTGGCAAAGTAATCCTTAATTATTAGAAGCAGTCCAATTTATGGACTTCAGCAATATATATTTTTTTTTATTATTCTTGGTGGCTAACGAGCAAGCAGTACGCCAGATGGTTAGTATTACTGCCGCCCATGGTCTTAGCAATACCAGGAGTACAATTAGGCTGTTGCTTACCAATAAAAATCCCAAACCCACCCAGAAAGTTAGGCTTCCGTCTCTCTCGCTCACCGAACGGAGCATAGCAGCACAATGCCATTGTTCAGACGTCGATATACTGTGAGAGTGTGGTACTACCCTGGACGGACCGGCCACCGGCTGTACTCTGAGAGCTGTCTACACGGTAGTCCTACCACTTATGAAATATTAGGAGCACAGCCAAGTCGTTGCCTATCGTAACAGTAAAAGGATTGGAGGGAATTAGAATAAGGGCTGTAAGAAGTGAGCAGATGTTTGTGCCATCGACTCTCTCGCTCACCGAACGTAATGTAGCAGTAAATTGCTATTTCATCATCTCAGCTTATAAACCTTCCACGGTTGGACTCGAGTCTCCTTCACAACAAGAGAGAAATTAACTTACTGCACTATGCCAGACGGGTTGGTATAGGGTTTTATTTCGAGTTACTCTTCTCTTGTGTAGATGTTATATTCATCTTATATTCTTTAGTAGTGTCTTTCAATACCCACGGCAATATTAGGTGTGGTGAATTGTTTACTTTCTCCGTCACCACACGAAAAATTATTGCTTACTACTTTTTTTACTTTTTAGCAAGAATGTGGTAGATTTTTGAAGATCACATTTTTTTGGATGTAGGTACCGGGGGACTCTAACCTACCTAGACCAGATTGGTCACGTACTGAAGGAAGGTGGCGTCAAGAGTCTCCGAAACCGGCGAGAGAGAGTTAGAGAGAGTAGAGTTCTCTGGCACCCTGTTCTCTCTGCCTACCCTGCAAGGGATATGGCGTGATTATATGTATGTATGTATATTTCTTGTTCAATATTCAAATACCTAAAAAAAAATAAAAAAATTAACATTTTGCAAAATGGCAATGCCACAAAGCAGTGGTATGTGGTTATTCAAATACAAACGTCATGGTATGTACTGTTGATTAGAAATACCAATATTTTTCTAAACCATTTATTTCTATGGTACTTAAATAAAGTGGTGAATAAACCACATAAATTCGACAGCCCAGCATTCTTCACTTTAAGCATTCATGGGCATAAGCGAATTCTGTTATCGGGTATAAATCAAAATCGAAATACTTCCTATCTCCAATAAACAACATTCAATTACACATTGAAAACTTATATGTACTCGATATTGATTCGTATAACTTATGAAATAAGATCGATTAGTTTATGTATCGGCAGCATAAAGTTTTGTGTAGATAAACAATTTCTTGCCGGGAAACAAATTGTTGGCAATTCAATTACTGTAATGGTGCTCGGATCACGCCAGAGTACTTGTACTCCTCACACATAATGTTATTATGTATCCCTTTTGGTATAACTTTAGTACCTAGAATGCATATGAGAGCATTAATATATGTATAATAAATGCCTATTTAAACTTTGGTTGCTCTTTTACATTGTTTTTGAATTTTATTTCATCTAAAAGCGTCTTGGCTCGAAAAAGGCATAACATTGGAGTTAATTCTTGCTACAGATGTTGTACTATTTTTTTATAAAAAAAAAAGTTAGTAAAGTAATAGTAATAATAGACAAACCCGCTGAGTTTTTTTGCCGAATCTTCTCAGTAGCGTTTACGTTTCGATCCAGTGGTAGTTTATTATATTAATTTAAAATGTTATAATTGACAATATGTAGGTGCCCTTCTAGGGTATATAATGCACTTGAATTTGAATGAGTCAAAAATGTAATTGGTCTACTGTTAGCAATTATGTTTTCGTTATGTATTAACAACTAAAAAGCTTTAAAAAAAATTAAAAAAAAATCAATTTCCTACAGTCTCGTTTGACTTCCTGGCATTTGTTAAAGACGATTGTCTATTTCTAAACTCATTATCAGATCTTAACGATATTTAAATAGGACCATTTTGAAATGAAAACTTTGTCTAAAACATATTTTTTGCAAATCTATCTATTTATCTATCCGAAAGTACCTTTGTAAATAAAAAAATAAGCATTCAAATTAAAAATCTCTTCCATTTTAGAAGTCGGCTATAATTATAAATTTTGTTATTGACGATCATCCAGAGCGATCTTTCTTTTTTCTAAGATAACTCACCCATCCACCAGCCTATTAACATCTATACATCTCAGCTCATATACAACCCGTTGCTGGAAATTCGAGCCTCCTTCACAATAGAAGAGAAATTGGCCTACACTATATCATTTAGGACAACGGGTTTTTACGAAATTTTGTATTACGGCCGGACTTTACAAACATTTCATAAAAGGACACAAATTTGCCTTGAGTGACGCAGGCGCGAGTAACCTAGAGCGAGTATAGTAGTAGTATAAGACAGCGGGTGACCGGAACAGGGTTTAGTCTGGTCGCCCCGAAGCGAGGCCACCGCGTAAGGACGATGCAATGATATCGAGACCTATTAGTCGAGATGACGAGGCGTCGACTTGAGAGGATACCCGTGAGTGTAAACCGCCGGGCGGGCCACTGAAGACACAGATCGGGTACGGTGGCCTGCTCGCTCGGCGAAGAGAGGTACGTTTAGAGGTGACTAATACATAGCCCGCCGCCAAAAAAGGGCATTTGAAATTTTATTTATAAAGTTATAGTATCATTAGTCTGTATGTCTCCTCTTATAATTCTAGTCTGACTGCCACAAGCACATTTATTTAATACAAAATGTGTTCACAAATAAACCTCTCCGACCCTTTAAAAACCACACACTTAAATTAATTCAATTAATCACTGTCTGCAAGTATAAATAATTAACAGTACAATTAAAACATCAGGATGTTAAACCCCTTTTTACCAAAATGTCAGAGGTTTCAAAGCGAGTGCACGTTTAATTAAATACTGGATATTCTTTGTTTGTTCTATTGTGGTTTATTAACAATGAACTCGTATGTATGACCTCGATGACGTGACGACATGATCCTGTTATTTGCTCCTTAAAAAGCCAGTTTTTTGTGACCATGAGCGCTAGAAATTTTTCGAAAAGTTGGGCAAATAAAAATCAAAGAAAAACTTTACACTGGCGTAAACATCAGAAATCGTTATACTCCTTAAAAACTTAGCAAAGGCGAAGGCGATAAGCTTAAAAGAAACGATGAAAATGTATTTTTTACGTGAACATACCTTTAGATTCAAATCCCCTTGAACCGGAGATCAGTTTGCCAAACGCAGAGAAGACAACTGTGTGAGGGCGACACTTTAGCAGCATTGTTGATTGTTGCTGGGGAGTTTAAGGTAACACTACTCGAAAAGGTACCTCAATAGTGCTAAATGGTAAAGACCTAAATAAAATTAACGATCGCCTAAATTACCTACTGCATTCCCTCTGAATACGATTGGTAAGTTTGGTTATGATAGGACTACGCACCGCACTACCGTCGTCCCGAATGGCACGGAATGGAGGTCCACACCATACCCGGCCAAAGAAAAATAAGTTCGAATCCTCTCGGATCACAAAATAAAATGAGGTTATGATAAACCGTTCTTCAAGTAAGAGAGAAGGCGCACGACAAATTATTTAATAAGTAAAATAGGGGTGGTGATATATATTCTTCTTCAATCACCGCACGTAAAGCTACGTATGATATAAAACGGAATGAAAATATAGGTAATATTAGCTTATAAAAAATAACTTCTATGTGCTCATCAGATTACATCTAATAATTTAAGCAAAATTGAAAAACACAAATTTAATGTGGTTGGTACCTAAAAATCCATATCACTTTTCCAGTGTATATTATGTGTACTAATTTACCTCTCATTATAAGACTATAATAAAGACTATAATATATATAATAATATACTATATATACTATAATATAGATAATAATAAGACTATAATAAATAAAGACTTATTTGCACCCAAGATATGTAAAAAAAATAGAATTATGGATTTTTCAGTAAAAAACAGTTCATTCTCTCACATGTGACAACCCTTAAAGTAGTATGTTCAACAAAGTCCTATAAATATAACGCTGCTAGTTTACAATTATGTCATCAGAGACAAGAATTCGTTACTGATGGCTTATCCAAATGGCGATAGGGAGGTACTGAATAGCAGATTATGAGGTATAAGGGTCCAGTGCAATTACGGAAAAAAATGGAAAAAAAAACATAAAATTATGTAGTTTGGGGATTATGAAGGATCAATAGGGGGTGTATTCTGAGCATATATTCCAATTTGAGGGATTCTGGCGAGGTCAGCTCAAGGTCATTTCGATGAAAACGCGTTTAATTCGATATCTCGAGAACGGCTAGTGTTAGGCAAAAAATTGTAGAGACCTTTTCTCTTCTAAATTAAATTTACTAACTTTATTATCTAAAACTTTTTTTTTCATCAATATTTTTCAATTTATTGCTTCGGAAAGGCAAAAATTTTACTTTTTTCGTCCCTTTTTTTTATTTTTCGCCATTTTCTCCCCAACCGTTTAATTTTATTGAACTTTACCGATTATCTAAAGTGTAGATCTTTTATTTATGAACAACTTTTTTCTTAAACTTTTTTCTGTAATGCCAATACCTTCAGAGTTATATGTTACTTTACCGAGCGAAATCCGCGCCACTGTCGCAATATCAGCGACATCAGTGGGTCATCAGTCATCATATCATTATTTTTGAACGCGGATTTTAATATTAAACTACCGCCTTAACCAAAAATTTCATCTGATTGAATACTGGAAGTGATATTATTATTGTGAAATTTTGTAATTCTAAAAAAAATTTTTCATAACGGTAGAAAAATAATTAATATATATACATACATACATAGCTTCACGCCTGTTTCCCAGAGGGATAGGCAGAGACTACGGATTGCCACAAACCACGATCCTCGCATACTTCCATCGCTTCATTCACACTCATAATAGTCTTCATGCATGCTCTACGATTACGCATACTCTTAATAAGACCTCTCGTCAACACATCTCTAACTTGGTGCAGAAAAGTATGACGTGGTCTTCCCCTTGTATTTGTCCTATTCACGCTTGCTTTATATATTTGCTTCGTCAACCTCTCGTTACTCATTCTTTCTAAATGTCCAAACCACCTCAGCATACTCTTTTTGATCTTTGTCACTACTGCTTCATTCACACCACAGCGCTCTCTTATAACACTATTCCTAATTTTGTCTTTCATACTTAATATATATATGAAATATATATACATATATATAAAACAAAACGGATTTAAGCGCTTATAAAAGCCAGTGTAATAAGGGGAGATAAGGAACATAAGCGCATGTTAACACCTCTATCAAGTTTAAGGTAATATTAATTATTTTTCTACCGTTATGAAAAATATTTTTCAGAATTACAAAATTTAACAATAATAATATCACTTCCAGTATTCAATCAGATGAAATTTTTGATTAAGGCGGTAGTTTAATATTAAAATCCGCGTTCAAAAATGATGATATGATGACCCACTGATGTCGCTGATATTGCGACAGTGGTGCGCATTTCGCTCGGTAAAGTAACATATAACTCTGAAGTTATTGGCATTACAGAAAAAAGTTTAAGAAAAAAGTTGTTCATAAATAAAAGATCTACACTTTAGATAATCGGTAAAGTTCAATAAAATTAAACGGTTGGGGAGAAAATGGCGAAAAATAAAAAAAAGGGACGAAAAAAGTAAAATTTTTGCCTTTCCGAAGCAATAAATTGAAAAATATTGATGAAAAAAAAAGTTTTAGATAATAAAGTTAGTAAATTTAATTTAGAAGAGAAAAGGTCTCTACAATTTTTTGCCTAACACTAGCCGTTCTCGAGATATCGAATTAAACGCGTTTTCATCGAAATGACCTTGAGCTGACCTCGTCAGAATCCCTCAAATTGGAATATATGTTTAGAATCCACCCCCCTATCGATCCTTCATAATCCCCAAACTACATAATTTTATGTTTATTTATTTCCGTAATTGCACTGGACTAGTAGCACGCCGTTCCTTTCACAGCTCCGGGCAGTTTGGGCTGGGTGTGTCCGTACCATAACTACATGTACCAATAAAAAAATAAATAAAGAAACATAATTTAAACTACTGATCTTCTTATACATAATCTAAATTATTGTTAATTAAATAAATATATTTATAAAACGTTTACTTAAAAAAACAATCCAATTTCAATTAAATTTAAATATCAACCAACCATAAAAGTTCTAAATGATGGCAATAAAACGATACGCCAATAGAAATCGGTAAATTGGTTTCGTTAACGGGTATAAATTCAATTGTTCAGCAATAAAGTCAGTGGCTCCAACGGAATCCATCAAAAACTATCCGACAAAGCGCAGTTCAATGAAATTTTAATATATTGAACAAATAAAAATGTACCGAAGCATTGATCTGGCGATTTATTTAACTGCTATTAGTACGTGTGGTGACTGTTATCACCTCCTACCTTATCATGGATGTTAGTTTGGCTAGAGGGTATCAGAGGAGCAGGCACCAAAATTCTCCAGAGTAACTTATAACTGAGAAATTGTAATCGCTAATCCTCTTGCCAAGCGTGAGTTTGGTATCTTGCTCCAGTAGTGGACGTCGATAGGTTGTTGGGTAAATCAAGAGATATTTCATTCAACAGCATAAATTGGTCTCAGATTTTTAGTTTGAGAGGAACACTCATTTCCTGAGAGACACTGGTGGATTTTTATTGCAGACACTATCAATCCATTATAATGTAGATAAAAATCCAAAGATTATTCATTTTTTTTTTTAATAAAGATGATACCGTCGCTTCGGACGTAAGGCAGTTTGTATCTCAGACGGTTAAACAAAGACACAATTTTGAGAGATAGAATTTTTTTTTTAGTATTATACTTACTAAAATTTTTCCTCCCCAATCTTAATAAAAATAAATCCAAAAAAGAAAATTGTATCCTTTAAAAATATTTCAAAATATATTTAAATTACTACTACAGCTGTGGCATAAGTAAATCCCTCGAGCATTTAAACTACGAGTGAGTTTCACATAAGCTAAGCAATAATGGAGCACTCTGTATTACAAGCTGCGTGTATTTGAAATATATTTCTCTGTTCTTTTTTTGCTTTAAAAACATTATATTTATTATTTACTACACGATCTGTTCAAATACTTCGCATCGTTATGATTTCTTTTTTCTTTGCTTGTAACTAGTTGCTCTGCTTTTTTTATTTATATTTTACACAATACTTACAATAGTTAAAAGTACAAATTATTACAAGATAGTGTGGCAATGTGAATTTCAATCTGTATATTTTTAATGAAAAGATTCATTTTGTTATACATATTTATATTTCGTCAGCAGAGGGCATAATCATCTTCAAAATAGAGTATCTAACAACTACTGATGCAGTACTGTGAATGAAATTTCATAAAAAACTAAATAACACCGTTAAAAAATAATCTAATATAGATATTTTCATTAAACAGCGACTGTTTATTAAATATATTTACTAACAAAAATCCGACTACAAAATAATCACACTCTAAAAGGTGTAAATAAGGAAATAACCAAGGAAATAACCATCCTAACGATGTTCAGAGTGGTGAATGTCTTGTGGTCGTATCATACGCTCGCTTACTATTATTTACTTTTATTGTCATAATATAAAATCTATTATTGTGTTAACATGTTTTAGTCTTTTTAGGTCACTACCTAAAAATACTAAAACATGTATGTGTGTAACTAGACGATAGGAAAGGACGATGAATTGTAATCTCACTACAAATAGGTTATTTCAATTACATAGAAAAATTCTCACATATATGGAAATAATACTTTATAAAGGCTTAATTTTAACACAAAGAATTCATAGTCTGTGCATCATCTGGCAGAGGACAAACAAAAAGTAACTATCTACATCTATATTATTAATATAAAATTTAATGATTTGTTTGTTTGAACGTGCTAAAGTCAAAAACAGAAATGAGAAGACGGAGAGGGAGACAGAAACAAGGAATGTTTATTGTAGTGGCATTCTGTTGAGACAAAATGTGCAGGATTTGTCTTTAAATATTGAGATTTTAGTTAAAATTTAATAAGCTATTGTTAGTATACTAGATGGCTATTACCTTCAAGTATTATGCAGTCACTGTTTTCATCACCAATGCTGAGATAATTAAAACTCGCGAAACGACTTTGGCGTGGCGTTCAAATAATATATAACATTAAATATGAAAGTTATTCCTGCAAGCGAGGCTTATAATAAAACAATAGACAAATAAAATTTGAATGTTGAAGATTTTTGAGAAAAATAGTATGAAGGATGTGAGAATTATTGGCAGAATATTTCCCTTATTTTTGCCCGTTTTTCTGTTAATTTGTTTGTGTATCACACAAACATATGCGACGAATCTCTTGAAATGTAGTTATGATAATTCTTTATATTCTCACAGTAAATAAAAATATTGAATCAAAAGAAAGTTGTGAACGGAGTCTCTGGCTCAGTTAATATATATAGAAAAGTTATTATTTAAATCTGAAGTCCTACAAAAGCCTTGTCTAAGTTCTCATCTAAAATCTGAATTAGCAGTTTTAATGTGACCTTTTTAGTTCAAGAATTTTGTCTGGGACGCCGTATTCTCTCTTATCGAGACAAATTGAATTATTTATTTAGACTTTGCAAGACTATTGATTACTTGAAACTTGTTGAAAAGCATATTAAGATTAATTTAAAATCCATAAAATATCATAATTGGTTTGGGTAAGTAATCATAGACTCTCATATAAAAGTTAGAACTCCAAGTTCTAATTTATCTATGAGAGTCTGCTGCGCATTATCCAGATCCTCATCTAGCCGATTTTTATGAATTTTTATTATGGGCTTTGGTCTCGAGATACCTCGATCGTACTGTCTGGGACGACGGAACAGTGGCGTGCGACCATATATCCCGCCGTATTACCATTTCTTTGTTATTTGGACTTACCATCAGTACAAATTCTTTGACAGTGGTGGATCGCCTAGACGTTTACTTTTTCAGGTCATCATCCCCAGAATTCGAATTGAAACCCGAATTACCGACAAAAAAATGCTGGAGCGTCAATTTTTGTGACCCTCACGAAAAGTAGGGTGTATATTGCGTTATTTAATCATCATCACAAAAGAAGGTAATATTTTAAAATTATTGCTATATAAAAAAACCCAGTGACATTTATATAAAAAGCGCTGCAGAATAGAACCAGTAAAGACGAGTCCATTGCGCTCAAACTTGATGAATTTTTACTACAAATAAGTAGTAGAGAATATTAGACGAGAGAGTACTTTAATGGGCAATCCACAATTTAATTTTTTAACCTCAAGCACCATCATCAGAGTAGCTTAGTGGTACTATCATATACGAGGTTTTTTTCAAATATAAGGTCACAGATATGTTTGAAAGTAAAATAAATAATTATTATGCGTCCAACAGCAATAAATAAAAAGAGCTGGTGATCTTGAAACACCGGAGCAGATATTCATAAACTGCTTAAAACTATCTCGATCACATTACCAAACAAAAACACTATCATAATCGGTCCATTCGTTTAGGAGCTACGTTGTCTTAAACAGACACACAGCCACGTCAAACGTATAACACTCTTCTCTTGCTGCATCGGGGGTTAAAAATAAACAATATATAATAGAAATAAAATGTATTAGATATAACCAGTTTCAGCTGAGTATAAATTTCCACAGAGGAAATGCCATCTGAGGTTCCCAAAAAAGGACAACGATGCTCTGGCATGAGAACTGACTCTGAAATATTGAAATGTTTTACTGATTGTCTATATCCAATGTTTTCGATGTTTAAGATAGCTGTATCTCGGCGAATTAAACCATCGGTCGAGACCAACAAATATTTCACACGTCTTCGAAAACTTTACCTTGCATAACTCCTGAATATGCGAGTTTCCTTTATCGTTAAAGCAAGCGAATAATTAACGATTTAACATTGAACACGAACAAAACTTCGATAATCAAAAGTACCTTAGGAGTTTGAACTAATTAATACAACAAAACTTGACAAAAGATATATAAATTAAGATTTTAAACGCTATGTCATTTACAATATATTATCATCACCATCACCATCATAATCATCATTACGTCCACATCATCACTACGTTTACTGTCGAATTAGTGTTTTGATGATTGTTGACTCTTATTATAAGCTCCAAAGTTCTATGAGAAGTATAAATTGTGAAGGATGCTGATCAAATAGGAGTAAGAAGACTTCATTGTACTCCATTCCTCCCATTTGAGCCTATTCCATACTTCTTTCTTTCTTGCTGTATGCTGTGTATTAATTAACCGTGAAGTGGTAAATATGCACCGATATTGACAAAGAAATTGATACAATATATTGATGACCGTCACGGCACAGATGGCATAGTGGTTAAGATTCGACCTTTCGTGCCAGTGACGTGGGTTCGATTCCTATGCAGAACAATATTTTGTGCGATTTACAATCTGTTGTTCTGAGTCTGGGTGAAATTTGTCTACGTTGATTGCATGTTTGTAAAGTTCCCCGCAATACAAGGATTATTTCCTTAATGCTGGTTGGTGTCTTTAAAAAAAAAAGTGTGTGTGTCAGCTCCGATTCACGACTGGAGTTTACTCCTTAAGTATGATTATTATTTACATTTATTAAAACTGTTCAGTGAAGTATTATTTCATGTCAGAAAGTGAAAGGTGCGCAGAATAGGTTACGCACCAAAAACGTAACGAGGTCATTCGATCACTAGATTTTACTCCTCAAATTTTTCTCTTATATGAAAATCGATTCTTAAGGAGTAAACTCCAAAAATATTATGTCAATTTCCCTTCCATCGTGGAAAAAATTGTAACCAATATTATGGGCTGTAAGTGTAGGTAGTCAAACATTCCATTACATTCACACAAGTTACTGTAATACAAAAGGGAGGTTAAAATATCTACAAAGCATCAAATACCACCGAACGACTTAAGTACTCAACTTGCAGTACACAGTCCACCAAATAGTTAATTGTAATCGCTTTGTTCCGGGTGCCGAGGGTCAAGGCGCCGTGCGAGGGGTGAATTACTGCTTTGAGGTAATCCCTTCGGGGAATGGCATTGTACAAGTGTTTCAATTGTGATCGTTGTAACGAATTCAAACTTCAGGAATGTCGAACGATGTCTCACGAAATTATTTGACAAAGCTTTAATTGTTGTAAACAATCTCTCACAATGATATTTTGATTGTTTTGCAAAGAAAATATAGATAGATAGTTTTGTTATCGGCCACCAAACACGAAACATAGCGGTTCTGAGATTGGACTGTGGTAGCATCTTAGTTCTACAGGTTATTGGTTATGCTGTGGACATTGCATTTGTGCCTCCTCTGCCTGAAAGTGAGGGTTATATGAGACTCACTGACGCTTAAAATACCTTTTGCGTCAGAATATCTATGAAAAACCAACAGTGTCTCCAAGAGCCTGCCTTTTGTGCGTCACCAGCGGTTCGCTAGATTTAGACGCCCTGGCAATCAACCTGCTGGTCACGCCCGGAGTGTTGGATGCCCCATATGCTTTTAGGATAAAACGGTACTAATATTCCTGATGATACTTTTCTTTTCCTCTCGTTAACTGATTTTTGTGACTCTTACGAGTTCGCTACACTGGGAAAGTAAAGCAAATAAAAAATATATATTTTACAAATTTTCCCCCTCTAGTCATCATTAGTTTTAACAAAAAACATGTTTCTTTTGTGTGTAGTTCGTACTTATTAAGTTGGTGCTCGCGTGACGTCACACTAAGGCCTTGTATACACAAGTGGGTGCGAAACGTACATCGTAATGATGTGCACTAATTATACAGGGGACTTTGTGAATACCAAGTGGGTATTCACTATGTTATGGGCGTGTATGTGTGTTTTGTTTTAGAGTTAACGACACTAGAAGAAAACTTATTCGAGTAAGTTGTAAGGAGTTATCTAATGCGGGCATTGCTTTGGCAATAAACACTACTGTCGGGGAGTCGACTGGAGATGGTATCCGAAACCCCACTGGTGGGTACCACTCCCAGCGAAATACGGAAGAAGGATGTGGTACCGGTGGTTCGCCTAAATAATGGTAAAGTTACAGTACGGCTGGTTTGGGAGAAGTGTAACTGAATTATAGCTTGTTCCCAAAAAAGGTAGTTATCCGTGTGCTATGAAAGTATAAATAATCGCCTTGTGTGGCGATTTAATAATAATATAATTATTGATACCCCTTGATTGCCGGCGGTAGTTTTAAAATTAGATGAGGAGGTACCAATGGTAGCAGCACTCTGCTGAGAAATTTCAAAAACTTTTTTTTGAACAACCTCGATGACCTCTCATCAAGGTTGTTTTCTTCGTTCGTTCGTCGTTGTTTATTCAGCAAGAGACTTTAACAAACAAATAGATGTATGAATGTATTTTTAAAAAAGTTATCAACAAGATGTGATGGGGCAGCTATATCCTGGATTAACAGCTACTGTAGTTAACTCGTGATCGGATGCCACTTGTGGGATGTGGTCTAGTCATAATATTTTGCTATTTATATGATAATTATATTATATCGTGGTACGAAGTACTTCACACTGGAACTAATTCTTATTAGGTTTGTCTATTTTTTATGCAATTTTACATAACAGAAGTTAGTAAAATGCAATTAAAAAATAATAGACAAACCACTGAGTTTCATGTCAGATCTCCTTAGTACGGTTGCGTACCGATCCGGTGGTAGTTATTTGAAATAATTGAAGGTAATATATAATATATGAATTGATAATATATAGGTAGGTTGGCTACAGTCAGAGTTTCGTACCCTAAAATTCTAATCTAGTATAGTTTAACTATGGTAAGATCTATCCTAGATATGATCTCAGTGCCACTAAGCTTTAGCTTTAATTTTTTTAGACTGTGGTCTGGATTTTTCTTTGGTGATGGAGTAAAAATACAACCTAAAAGTACCTCTCTTGCCCATTGGTGTCTTAAAGATGATTAAGGGGTACACATATATTATACTCTTTATTATATATAATTTATGACAGAGAGGGGAAACTTGAACCCATCCGACCAGCCTGGTATAGTAGATGGATTTGCCTATTATTGTGAAGGAGCTTCGAGCTCAGGAGTGGACTTATATGAGCTGAGATCATGGTTTGAAGTCATATTCTACTTGGTACATTCTGGGCGAGGGAAGGGAGTCCAATACAGCGCCATAATCTGTCATGATGCTTCATCAACGCTAATTCGTCTAATCATCACTGATATTTCCTTAATTCACCAACAGGCCACCGCCTGTCTGGCTGATATATTATTAGGCATTGTAACTTTATAGATACAATGCTATATTATTATATGATAAAAGTTGAATATCCGATATTTTAATGGGGACATAGAATACAGAGGCCTAATTAATAACTAGCAATATGATCAGATTACATTTGTGGTGACGTCAGGTTGAAAGACCTTTAACCTTGGTTGCTCTATTAATTAACCACATGATCTAGTACCTTTTAATTCTGTTTATAATCTTTTGTATTAAATTTGTATTTTTTTCATTTTTATGGTAACTTATTATTTTGTCAAGTTTAACAATAATACATACATACATATCATCACGCCATATCCCTTGCAGGGTAGGCAGAGAGAACAGAGTGCCAGAGAACTCTATCCTTGCATACTTCACTCGCTTCTTCTTTTTCAACATTCATAATTCTCTTCATACACGCTCGCCGGTTTCGGAGACTCTTGACTCCACCTTCCTTCAGTACGTGACCAATCTGGCCTAGGTAGGTGAGTCTAGGTTTCCCCTGGTACCTACATCCTTCCACTTTCGCATTGTATATCTTCTTAATCAGATATTCGTTCGGCATTCCCTTTCGCATCTTTACACCAATACTCTCTTTCATACCTGCTCGTTCTTTTACGTCGTCGTTGCGAATGCGGTCGGTCAGCCGTTTTTTTTTTCCGCAGGGTGGACCATGGATGTGGTCGCGCCCCGACAAATCCATCCGGGGCAACAAAAGAGGCGGCGCGCAACCCCATGGACCCACCCTGCAAACATCTCTCTTCGCTGTGCGAGCGGACCACCGGTACCCGATCTTTGACTTCGGTGGCCCGCCCAGCGGTTTACCCTTACGGCTTCCTCTCGTGTCGACGCCCCGACGCTCGTCGGGGCGTCGCCCTCACGCGGTGGCCTCACGTCGAGTGACCGTACAATTCCCCGGTCCGATCACCCGAAGCCTCGGTTAGGGCGGCATCAGACGCAGATGCGGTCGGTCAGCCTAACTCCACAGATTTTCCGTAGAGATCGCATTTCGATCGCATTAATTTTACTTTCATGCTCTTTTCTGCATACCCAACTCTGGCTTCCATATAGTAATGTTGGGACAAGCACTACGTTATGTATTGCTACACGTGCCTTCTGGGTGAGGTGGTGGCTGCCGAGAAGTTGTCCCAATGCTCCGTTCACTCTATTGCCCGCATTTACTCTTCGCTCTATATCAGTGGTGTACCTTCCATCGCGGCTAAATGCACATCCAAAATATACAAATTTATCCACTTGCTCTAGTACATCATTACCTATTGTTACTCTTACATCTGTTCTGGCTTCATCTCTTTCAAAGACCATTATTTTGGTTTTGCTCACATTCATGCGTAGACCCCTTTTCTTACAATCTTCTGTCATTGTGTCGACTAGGGTCTGCATGTCAGTCGCTGACTGCGCCAGCAGGACTGCATCATCTGCGTAGAGCAGAGCACTGACCACTGAGTCACCCATCTGGACTCCTACATTCTTATCGTTCAACCTTTGGAGACATTTATTCAGATATATGACAAACAGCCTGGCTGATAGAACGCTTGCTTGCTTGCTTACTTAACGCCGATATTGACGTCAAACCAAGGCGATATTCCATTATCCAGCTGCACACAAGCTCTACAGCCCATGTAACTGGACTGCTCAGCCTGCAGCAGTTGACCGTTAATACCATACTCCGGTAAAATGTCCCAAAGTTCCTTTCGTACAACCGTGTCAAATGCTCTCTCCAGATCCACAAAACTGCAGAAAACCCTCTGACCTAGAGCCAGATGCTTCTCCACAATGTTGCACAGAGAGAAAACTTGATCCATGCATCCCCTTCCACTCCTGAAACCTCCTTGTGTCTCACACAGTAAACCATCGGACACCATCCTCATTCTCCATTCAATAATTTTACCATACACTTTTGCTGCCAAACTGTAATTTGCGCAGTCATAACGTACGTGAACACTTGTTTTTAAACAAAGGCACGATGACTGCGTTATTCCAGTCCCTGGGAACCATTCCCGAGCTACGCTTGGTCCGCCTCCCACCCATGCCTTTAAATCTTCGCATACAATCACGCGTTCACTGGTTTCTGCCAAATCCAGAACTTTCCTAACATTATCCCAAAACTTCTCCAGGTCTGATGCCACCAAGGATCCTATGGGAGCATATGCTACAACCATGAATACCTTGGTAACCTAGTTTTATACGGACCCAAAGAAGTCTGGGATCATACATTCCGTAATCCTTCACACCTGAGGCCAAGCGAGAGGACAACAGCACTCCTACCCCCATGCTGGCTCGATCGCTCTGTGGTTCACCAGACCATAGAGCCATCCCGCCACCAGGATGATCGCATGCGTCGCCGCCCCTTCGCTTGGTCTCTGTTACACAGAGCACGTCTAGCTGTTTGTCGGTCATGACGGTTATCAACTCGTACAACTTATCTCTTCCTCTTACATTCCACGTGCCCACCCGGCACTCCGCTCTCCTCGACTCGCCTGACTGGGCAAGGCGTGATGGGTGGCGGCGCAATAAAATTCCCCCGTCGCCGCAATAAAATTTACCTAAAACAATATAATTTTTTATATATTGTCTCTTTATACGGTAATACATTTTTCATCAAAAATATGAGTCTAAATTTAATAACTAATATATACTTACGTTTACAAACGTATACGTACGTAAAGGGTAGATAAAATCTGTATAATAACAATGACTTGCTAGACGTGAAACACCTTAATCCGCCCGTAAACATGAACGCTGAAAGTAATCGAAGCGGCAAGTAAAAATAAATCAATCAACACATATTAAAAACATATTTTTAATAGGGGGGTGCCCCTACACTGAGGAGATAATCCCTATATTGCAGGGGCCTTTACAAATATGTAATTAATGCAGATAGATTACACTCATACTCAGAACAGTACTTTGTGGATCGCGCAAAATATTGCCCTGCGCAGGTATCGAACCCATGGCACTGATACGGAAGGTTGGTACCTTAACCACTACGTCATCTGTGCAGTCAAACACGATGGAACCTGTAAAAATATATTACTAATACTGTGTAACACTCGCGTAAATATCAAAAATCATAAAGTCAATAAGTAGGTATACAAAATAAGTATATAAAACAAAAAAAGAAAACAGTACGATTAAATTTAGCAGTGAGCTGAGCGCAGAGCGGAAATTATACAAATGTACATAACAAGGTTCAGCACATTTGTGTACGGCACAGCTTTTAACCCGTTTTGTGAAAATGCATTAATTATATCGTAGCGTTTTCGTAGCACCCGCTACGTCTGGCGTAGACAACGTCTCCGATTAGGGCTGTCAGATTCATTTCTTATATTTTGTTTTTATATTATCAACATTTTACGTTCCCTGTTATGCTAGAGTACGATTTTTCCTTTCCTTTCTC
This sequence comes from Lymantria monacha, assembly GCA_905163515.2. Classification (NCBI taxonomy): domain Eukaryota; kingdom Metazoa; phylum Arthropoda; class Insecta; order Lepidoptera; family Erebidae; genus Lymantria; species Lymantria monacha. Next base: position 845,876 of record LR991100.1, read on the forward strand.
GTGGAGATCATAAAAATCAATTAAAGTGTGTAAGTAGCTAACATGACTCCAAGAGAAGGAAAATATGACATAAAACTCTACACGAAATCGTCAGACTAGCGTGGATTAGTAAGTTATATTGTCTCCTCCATAAGAGCATCATAATCAATAATGAGACTTAAATAGACCGAGAAAAGAAGAAAATCATCAAATTAACATTTATCACGCACAGAAAAGGATGACGATGATATTCATGATGATATCATTCAATGACGTCATTTATATGGTCCATTAGAAACGACAGTAGACAACCCTATACAAGTGAGAATTGTTTTAACGGAATTATGTTTGAGTTTAGCAAATTATTGTAGTGTTAAGGGTAAGGACTAGTGTTCGTTCTGTTGGCTTTATAAATTGGATTAAATAACTAAAAGTTGGTCTGTTTTTGATGTATATAAGGATATTCTTGATATACTAATAATATAAATTCTGCACAAATGGCGAAGTGGGTAAGTTACCGACTTTTCGTGCCAGTTCCGTGGATTTGATTCCCATGCAGATACATACACACAGACACTTTATGCGATTCACAAAGTGTAGGAGGAGGACTATATAGTCCATAATGGCACATATATGCTGTTTGTAAAAATCTAAATAAATAAATAAAAAAATAATGCCTTGAAATCAGTCGTAGCGTCATCTATTTTACCAACATACAATTAACCCAGACAAATTACACCCAGACTCAGAACAACAGTTTGCGGATCGCACAAAGTAAGGTCTTGCGTGGGAATCGAACCCATACCACTGGTAGGAAAGGTAGGCATCTTTTTCTTTTTATTTTTTTTTATTTCTTATGGTGGCAAACGAGCAGACAGCACACCTGATGGTAAGTATTACTGCCGTCTATGAACCTTTGCATTACCAAGGGTATAGCTAGGCCTCTGCCTACTGATACAAGCCCCAAACTCACCTCAGTTGGGCTTCCGGCTCTCTCGCTCACTGAACGAAGCGCAATAGCACATTGTCTCAGACGTGGATCTTCTGCGAGAGTGTCCTACTACCCCGGACGGACCGACCCGCGGTCATATACAGAAAACTGTCAACAGAATGGTTCTACCACTATTAAAATCTAAACAAATCTGCCAATCTGTTCAGTCAAAAATGTAAATCCATAAATAAATTTTATTAAATCCGTTTAGGAGGTGTTTAGTCAAATAAATTCTTAGAAAAGAATTATATACATAAAGATAACAGTTAAAAACTAAGAAAAAAACTATTTTAAGGCTAAAATCACTGTTGACTCTATCTTTCATTTTCTCATCATTTTTTGCATTTAACTCTCAAACGAACATTGACGTTTCCGAACTAGATAACGTGTGTCCTGTCTAACAGATATTACTGTAACACCTACCATATTCACACCGTGTAACATTGACATAGAGAAGCAATACATCAGGTATCATCACAAACTAAAAATAAACTTGAGTCTACTTCAAATAAGGTTGAAAGTCGTACATTTACGACTAAATATTGGATATTAAAGGTGAACCTAACCAATATTTCGTGATTTATCAGAACGTATTTGCGGCAGTGACACCTTGTGCCCCGGAATAGAAAATAATACAATATCCGGATATACAGGTTGATTTGAAAATAATATATGACGTTTGGAGCATATATGATATTAATTTCGATTATAAAAAGTTGCGAAGGAGAATTCTCCTTCATGTGAAAATTAGAAAAGGGATATTGGAAAATAATTACAGTCCATATACGATCCACTGTTGGATCGAAAAGGAGAGGTAAAGTACATAATGATCTAGACTATCCTACTGCCTACTAATATTATAAATGTGAAAGTTTGTGAAGATGTTTAAATTTTAGATTGTTTGAATGTTTATTATTCTATCACGCGTAAACCATTGAATAGATTTAGATGAAAATTTTAATACAGATATTAGAGACTATTTTCTGGGTTAAATGAAAAATAAGACTATTGTAAGAGAAGATATCGCAGTCCCTTATGCTGTCTCTTATCCAGGATCAACTGGACACAATAGGAGGTAAATTGATTTACTATACCGTATACGTTTGGCAGACGAGAGCTTATATGGGTTTATTTCGAATTTTCCTTCTCCTCTATATATATATATATATATGTATATATATATATACAGTATGACTGGTAAAAGACTGTACATATTGAAGGAGACGATAGATAATGGTCACATGTAACAAATAAAAATATAATAAGAAGGTAATATTAATTAACTAAACCTCAACAATATTAGTGTGTCAGGATTCTCAAAAAGATGGTCACCTTCTCAACATTTCTCGATACAAATCAATCGCACCTCGTACACTGCCATTTGGTCGAGCATATGTAATTTCCCAACACTCTTAGTGCGAATAACACATTCTATCACACTTCACACACAAATAGTCATGGTTAAAATCGAAACGCGGGCAATCGAAAGACGCGTAGGTTAAGAAACACGGAAATGCAAAACACCCGACACTCACCCCGGGGACATCCCTCGGGGATCGGGGGGCAGAGTGTGCGCGGGAGCCACTACTTAGCACTGTTGTCAAGGTCACGTGCTCGGCTAGTTACTATTTTAATGCAATTTCAATATCTATGCGGAGGTGTACGTAAATAATCATTTTTATAGGACAATTAGTTCAAAATTTAAATATCAATTTTTTTTATATATTCGGTATCAGAATCGAGTACTGAATACCCTCCCTCAATATGTACAATCTTTTACCAGTCACTCTGTATATATATATATACATATATTGAATCAACCTATATACAGTATAAACGCAAAATACTGTGTATCGTTTGTCCGATGGCTGTAACTATCGTATTTATTTGACAATTGGAGCGCTCGTGTAAACACTTAGATGTATATTTGTTATAATAATGTTGTAGGCCCTTGCTGATATATAAACAATAATACATTATATATCTAGACGTCGCCTTCAAATATATTATTCAAGTAAATATTTTTACATAAATAATAAAAAAATATCTGAATGACCTAACTTAGTTCAGTATTTTCTTTTCAGTGTTCTTTGCAAAATATATTTAGATGTTAAAAAAAATTATATATAAAATAATGAAAAAAAAAGCGCCTTGTACAATATCCTGCGTGAGAATTGAACCCAGCAAGGTATGTGCGATCGGTGTTTAGACCATTTGGATTTAGATGATGGATTGAAACTACTTTTACTTTTATTTTATTTCTATGTTTATATTTGTCGATGTTTATATTACCTTGAATCTTCATAGGTATTGAAATTTAGTTGTTCGTCCGTCAGTTTACTTTAGACACCATGTAAACAAAGACACGCGGGTAGTCACTGTTCCCATAATTACGTCAACTTCCTTAAATTTTATAATAAAAATAGTTATACAGTACTAAACGACGAAAATTTTCATCAAAACACTTCAGCATTGTCCAATAAATGTTTAATATTGTTCGCAACGTACAATAATAAGTGAACAAGTGCCAATAATGAAGTTTTCAGAACACAGTGTCACAGCACAATAACTTCACTAAAATAACAAATCTTCAAAAAACAAGAATATTATATTGACTACAAACTATCGGCAAGTTTCTACATCACTTAAATATGACTTTAAAGCAATAATATAATAAGATAAACGCTAAGAAGATTCGAATAAAAAACGATCAACCAGTAAGTATTAAACACAAGATTGACATATTTATAAATTCTATAGTAGGTAACTTTTTAATATAAGTAAACAAACTTAAACACACTGTAAATTTCACACAAGAAAGTCGAGTGAATTTGACCTCGAGGTATAAATCATACGTAACAAGCTGACGGCGAGGGTTCGAATCTAATGAACTATATGGACTTTTTGTGATTTTAAAAATTATACAAAATATTAACTATATTATCTAACCAACTTTGAGTAAGTGTTTGTGACAAATAAACAATTATTAAATCAAAATGGATAACATTACTGATTACTTAAATGTCTCACTGCGAACTAAAATACCATTGCATAAAGCAAAATCAACTGAGAATTTAAATTACTGAAATTTAGCATTTAATATGCTTAATTATTTATAAAACCCGATTACGAAATGAAAAATGATGTCACAAGCGGGATTCGAACCCGCGCCTATTGGGATTCCGGCCCAATCGTGCTACCACTACACCACCGTGATTAATTGTAGGACATGCAAATTTCACTTCGCATCATATTTACATCTTAAGGTGACGGTATGCTATCTACCCGACAATGTTTACACATTGTTATAGGCTTAATACTTAAAACTTTACAGTTAGAATTGTATTAAACGATGACATAACCTTGTTATTTAAATTACTGAAATTTAGCATTTAATATGCTTAATTATTTATAAAACCCGATTACGAAATGAAAAATGATGTCACAAGCGGGATTCGAACCCGCGCCTATTGGGATGCCGGCCCAATCGTGCTACCACTACACCACCGTGATTAATTGTAGGACATGCAAATTTCACTTCGCATCATATTTACATCTTAAGGTGACGGTATGCTATCTACCCGACAATGTTTACACATTGTTATAGGCTTAATACTTAAAACTTTACAGTTAGAATTGTATTAAACGATGACATAACCTTGTTATTTAAATTACTGAAATTTAGCATTTAATATGCTTAATTATTTATAAAACCCGATTACGAAATGAAAAATGATGTCACAAGCGGGATTCGAACCCGCGCCTATTGGGATTTGAAATTTGCATGTCCTACAATTAATCACGGTGGTGTAGTGGTAGCACGATTGGGCCGGAATCCCAATAGGTGCGGGTTCAAATCCCGCTTGTGACATCATTTTTCATTTCGTAATCGGGTTTTATCAACTGAGAATGTTCACAGTATATCATTCGAATCAACAGATTCTGATGTATATATTAAAAGCTTGGACTTGTCCACTGGGTGTAATATGGATATTATAGATAAATACAAGGCCAATATACAATACTTAACAAAATAGTTGCAAAGTGCAAATAATGAAATCGACAATATGATTTTGGGAAACGCAAGCCTAAAAAATACGATAATTCAACAAGAAAAATAATTACTTAATTGAAAAATATATGCTCTAGTCCCGGTAAAGGCAGTTTAAATCAAACATTAAGCAATAGAAAGAAATCAAGACAGATACATCTCGATAATACTAACTTTTTACACCAAAAATTGGTCGAATCGCAAAAGCAGAATGGTCCATCAAAGTCACCAATTAGTACGCCTTTGAGCAATGAAACCAAAATTGGTGGAAATAGCCCGTACATATATATGAAAAACACAAAAGCTAAAACGCAGCAAAATCTGCGTAGAATATACATATATACTAGGAGGTACTCAATGTAAAGGACTTTCATTAAAACTATATGAGGACCGAGCGAACTCCAGGCGTGAATATTACTCTCCAATAGGGATTGTTAAGCCTGAAGCAAGTACTTAAGAAATTCTTAAGATAATTAATGAGCAAGCCTTGAGTGTAAACGAAGAGGATCGTATCATTTTATCAGTAGAAGAACATGACCACAATCCTATGCATGTGATGTCGGAACTGGCAACTGCTTTAAAACTGCTTAGACACAAACAGGTGTTCGTTCTTAGTATATTACGAAATAAATACTTAAATGAATATAAATTAAACAGTATGTTGAAAATTGTATGTTCTCAGGATGATAATTGTAAGTTTATTGATGTGAATGGAGGTCGAAATATTCTCTCATATAGTGCTAAGAATAGCAAATTTTCAAACTTAATTAACCTATTTATTGACTACTGTCATTATTACGATAAATACTTAAGATATAACGATAGACGCCCAAAAAATTCACATACTTTGCCCGCATTCACTAAAAAACAGACATTTTGTAAGGGTCAGCCAAAAAAAGAAACTATTCCTTTTTATTTTCCAATAATAAATAGACCCAATTACAAGGCCACCGAGATTACTACAGGTGAAAAAAGCGAAATTTAGGTAAGGGTACTATTCCGTATTACTTTACAATAGAAACTTCGATTATTCCTAATAACCATCCTAAAAATAAAAAGCTTTTCCGGTCAAAAGAGTAAGAAGAGATCCTTTGATATACTACATCAAAATATTGCAGGATTGCTGTCAAAAAAGAGTTTAATAGAAATATTCTTATATAAATTCTATAAAAATAACAGGCATCCTGATGTACTATGCTTTTCTGAAACATTTTTAAAAATTGAGGATTTAAAATATACAAAACTAATAGGTTATCACATGGAATCTATGTATTGTCGAAAACAAAGAAAAGGCGGCATATGCATTTATGTTAGGAGCGGCATTAGACACAAAGATCTCAAACTTGTTTTGAAATTTGCGCGAGACTTTGTTTTTGAATGCTGTAGAATAGAGATCATAGACTTAAAGACGATAATAATCTGTCTGTATCGTACACCTCAATCTAAAGTGGATTTATTTTTAAAATATTTGGATACTTTTCTATATCATCTACTATTCGACAATAAATTTAGTAAACACAAAATAATTATTGCTGGTGACATTAATATAAACACGCTCAAAATAAGTAAAATAGCTCAGGATTTATATGATATCCTACACAGTTACAATCTGAAATTATATATTGTTGGAATAAAAGAGTGTTTATTGTAATATAAAATCTTTTTTCCTACAAGTTTTATTTTTCTACTTTGTATATTGTATTTGATTTTGGAATGCTCTATTGTTTTCTTGTTTAGTAAAACGTGTGATGTGTGTCACTACATGAATAAAATTATCTGAGGAAGTTTCATCAAACGTTTATTTATTCACATATAAACCTGACTCTGATAATAAGAGTAAACTCTGCAAGTTGGTGGGTGTTAAAGAGTCACCCCACTAACATATATTGAGCAGCCCACTCGATTAAATACATGTATAGACCATATAATTAGTAATATTAAAGATGCTACAAGAAAAGTGTAAAAAACTCGATCTTTCAGATCATGACACAGCTCAAATTCTAAGCATAAAAAATAATATAAACATCGATCACCCTTCCAGAATCTACTTCAATAGGCGGGATTTTTCTTCAGAAAACATGCTCAAATTTAGTAATTGCTTGTTAAGTTTAAGTTTTAAAGATATGATGCGGATGATATGGATAGCGCTTTTGACTAATTTTATGATACTTTTAATTTGTTTTTTCGATTATGTTTTCCTTGTATTAGAAAAATAATATCGATGGATAAGCAAAATATAAAATGGATTACGAAAGGATTACGGCGAAGCTGTCAAACAAAGAGAGATTTACGATACAAATTTTATAAAAACCGGACTCTGGAGAATAGATTGAAGTATCATAGATATACTAAGTTACTACGTCGCTGTATAAATAACTCACAAAAAAAATACAATAATTACTTAATAGCTAACTCCTAAAATGTATGTAGAGCAGCCTGGAAGATCATTAACGATAATAAAGATATTAGCCTAAATTTTATAAAGGAATTAAATATAGATGATCAAACAATCACCAACCCTGTGGAAATTGCTAATGCCTTTATTAGTTACTTTGTTGAGCGTACAAATATTCTTCCCAACACTATAAACATACAAAACACTAATAGAAAAGTTCATATCGGTAGTAGCATATTTCTGAAACCAGTAAACGTTGGTGAGGTCCGAGCCATTATTTTGTCGTTAAACAATGTACACTCTGTAGGTTATGATGAAATTACTACAAACGTTATAAAACATTGTGTAGAAATTCTCGCACCTTTACTTACGCACCTCAACCTCAACCTCAACCTCTCTTATCATTTGAATTTTCCAGATCGCTTAAAAAAGTCGATGGTAAAACCATTATATAAAAAAGGTGATAAAGCAGATATGGGAAATTATAGACCAATAACACGAATTCCCATATTTTCAAATTTTTTTGAAAAGGCCATGCACACGAGGATTATTAACTTTTTAAATAAACATAAATTAAATTACTGAAATTTAGCATTTAATATGCTTTGCACGTCCTACAATAAGTCACGGTGGTGTAGTGGCAGCACGATTGGGCTGGAATCCCAATAGGCGCGGCTTCGAATCCCGCTTGTGACATCATTTTCGCTTCATAATCGGGTTTTATAAAAAACATAAATTAATAAAAGCAAGCAATATGGTTTTCAAAGGAAAAAATCTACTACACTAGCAGCATTTAATTTAATTAATAACATCCTACTCAATATTGACAAGAATATGACATAATATGACTAAAGACTTTGACTTCGTTTCACATATATTACTTTTAGAAAAATTGCAAGACTATGGCATCAGGGGACCAGCTCTAGAATGGCCCAAAAAATATTTAAGTAATCGACAGCAATATGTGGAAATATCATCAATGGAAAGTAATTCCTCAGCGCAAAGCAGATCTAATAGTGCACAAAGCAGATCTAATAGTGTAATAAACTGACATAGAGTTCCCCAAGGAAGTATTCTTGGACGTCTATACTTCTTAATTTATATCAATGATCTACCTGACATTATACCACATAAATGCTTTTTATTCGCAGATGACATTTCGATTCTTTTTGACTTACAATAATATTTATAATAATTTTGATGATTATGATATTCAAAGTAATACATACATATCATCACGCCATATCCCTTGCAGGGTAGGCAGAGAGAACAGAGTGCCAGAGAACTCTATCTCTGCATACTTCACTCGCTTCCTCAACATTCATAATTCTCTTCATACATGCTCGCCGGTTTCGGAGACTCTTGAATCCACCTTCCTTCAGTACCTGACCGATCTGGTCTAGGTAGGTTAGTCTCGGTCTCCCTCGGTACCTACATCCTTCCACTTTCGCATTGTATATCTTCTTAACCAGACGTTCGTTCGGCATTCTTTCTACATGTCCGAACCATCGGAGCATTCCCTTTCGCATCTTTACACCAATACTCTCTTTCATAACTATTCGCTCTCAAAGTAATAATACAATTAAATTGGTAATGCAATGGGTAGAGAAAATAATTTACAAGCAAACCTTGACAAAACTTGTTATATTCAATTTCGAACTCATGAGTTTAATATTGTGCCGCGTAATCTACTCTATAATAATGTAACTATACGCGAAGCATCCTCTACCAAATTTCTAAGAATGACAGTGGATAAATACTGTGACTGGAAAGAATACGTTCAAGCAGTATGTAAAAAAGTTAACAGTTTTGTATAGGGTAGGTAGCCTTGAATAGACTCCGACTTACAAGCACACTCGAAACATTGAAAATAGCTTATCATGGTCATGTAGATTCTGCCTTGCGTTATGGTTTGATACTGTGGAGTAACTCTACGGATTTATACAAGGCATTTCTTTCCCAAAAGAGATGTATAAGAGCAATAGTTGGCATTCCGCTTTATGAATCGTGTAAACCACATTTTGAGAAATTGGACATATTAACCCTGCTCAGCTTATATATTTTTGAAATATGTGTATTTGTTAGGAATAATCTAAACCTCTTTGTAAAAGCATGCGAATTTTATCCCAGAAACACTTGAAAGGGCGATCGACTTGTCCTGGGGTTTACTCCTAGAACCAGTGTTTACCAAAAAAATTGTTATTCCATGTGCGTCAAAATATTCAATAAGCTACCATGACGGACTTCCATTTCCACTTTTTAAAAATAAGCTTTTTTCCAACATAAGGACATCCATATGTATACATGGAGAAGGACTGACCAGAAAAGTATAATAGATTTAATTTTGGTAGACAGTCGTCTCCAAAGCAAAATATTGGACGCAAGAGCCTACAGGGGCCCCACAGTCGATACGGATCACTATCTCGTTATTGCGAGATTTAGTGGTCTGTTCAGAAAGTGGAGGCACTGGCGAGAGCGTGTCCACTTCGGAGGGCTTGAAAGAATAAAGGTTGCAAGGTTGCAAGAAGAGTGTGTAAGAGAAAAGTATGCAGAGGGTGTCCGAGAACGCCTGACGATGGCAAGCCAGCCGCAATCGGACATTGAAGAATGCTGGAGAGTATTGAAAGAGAGTATGGTAGATACAGCGAAAGAAGTATGTGGAAGTTCAAAGAAGCATAGAAAAACAAATGGTGATGCATGGTGGGATGCGAAAGTGGCAGCTTCCGTAGAGCAAAAGAAGAAAGCGTGGCTGGACTATGTCTCTTCTTTGAATCTGAATGACAGTATGACTGAACAGAAGAAAGAAATATATCGGCAATGTAAGAATGACACCAAGGCCTTAGTGAAAGAGAAACGTGATAGAGCAAGTATGAGTGCAGAAAATAGGCTGACTAAAAACTTTGAGGGTAACACCAAACTCTTTTGGAGGGAGGTGAAGAAGTCTCGGGGTGGCCGGTCAGCCTTCAGAATGAATAAAATAAGGTCTAAAGGTGGAGACATTCTTACACAAACACAAGACGTGTTAAGCCGATGGAGTAAATATTTTGGCGATATGTATGCGGATGCTACGGTTGGCGCCGGTGTTGCATGTGGTTTAGTAGATCAACATTCGACAGCGTCGTCCTCCGATGGCATCAGTATGGATGAAGTTGAATGGGCGATAAGAAGTTTGAAAAATGGTAAGGCAGCGGGCATTGATATGGTGTCTGCCGAGATGATCAAGCTCGGTGGCTCCTGTGTCTGGGAGGCGTTCCTGTTTCTCCTCAATTTATGTTGGAGCTCGGGAATGGTTCCCGGGGACTGGAATAGCGCAGTTATAGTGCCTTTGTTTAAAAACAAGGGTTCACGTTATGACTGCGCAAATTACAGAGCCATAAGCTTGACCAGTTTGGCAGCAAAAGTGTATGGTAAAATTATTGAAAGGCGAATGAGGATGGTGTCCGATGGTTTACTGCGTGAGACACAAGCAAGTTTCAGGAGTGGAAGGGGATGCATGGATCAAGTGTTCGCTCTGCGCAACATTTTGGAGAAGCATCTGGCTCTAGGTCAGAGGGTTTTCTGCAGTTTTGTGGATCTGGAGAGAGCATTTGACACGGTTGTACGAAAGGAACTTTGGGACATTTTACCGGAGTATGGTATTAACGGTAAACTGCTACATGCTGTGCAGTCCAGTTACATGGGCTGTAGAGCCTGTGTGCGGCTGGATGATGGAATGTCGCCTTGGTTTGACGTCAATATCGGCGTTAAGCAGGGGTGCGTTCTGTCAGCCAGGCTGTTTATCATATATCTGGATAAATGTCTCCAAAGGCTGAACGATATGAATGTGGGAGTCCAGATGGGCGACTCAGTGGTCACTGCTCTACTTTATGCAGATGATGCAGTCCTGCTGGCATAGTCAGCTACTGAACTGCAGACCCTAGTCGACACAATGACAGAAGATTGTAAGAAAAGGGGTCTACGTGTGAATGTGAGCAAAACCAAAATAATGGTCTTTGAAAGAGATGAAACCAGAACAGATGTAAGAGTAACAATAGGTAATGACGTACTAGAGCAAGTGGATGAATTTGTACATCTTGGATGTGGATTTAGCCGAGATGGAAGGTACACCACTGATATAGAGCGAAGAGTGAATGCGGGAAATAGAGTGAATGGAGCGTTGGGGCAACTTCTCGGCAGCCACCACCTCAGCCAGAAGGCACGTGTAGCAATACATAACGCAGTGCTTGTCCCAACATTACTGTATGGAAGCGAGAGTTGGGTATGCAGAAAAGAGTATGAAAGTAAAATTAATGCGGTCGAAATGCGATCTCTGCGGAAAATCTGTGGAGTTAGGCTGACCGACCGCATTCGCAACGACGACGTAAGAGAGCGAGTAGGTATGAAAGAGATTATTGGTGTAAAGATGCGAAAGGTAATGCTCCGATGGTTCGGACATGTGGATAGAATGCCGAACGAACGCCTGGTTAAGAAGATATACAATGCGAAAGTGGAAGGATGTAGGTACCGAGGGAGACCGAGACTAACCTACCTAGACCAGATCGGTCATGTACTGAAGGAAGGTGGAGTCAAGAGTCTCCGAAACCGGCGAGCGTGTATGAAGAGAATTATGAATGTTGAGGAAGCGAGTGAAGTATGCAAAGACAGAGTTCTCTGGCACTGTTCTCTCTGCCTACCCTGCAAGGGATATAGCGTGATGATATGTATGTAAAAATAAGCTCATGGACACTACTTTTAAATGAAGTTATATATTCAATTAATGAATGGATTGATAGTAATTAAATATAAATTTTTCGATATATTTATGTTTTTTGTTAAATGAATGATTGTAATATGGCACAATTTAATTTTTAATTTTTTTTTTCACTACAAACATATTTTGGTTTGGTATTGTAATGTTGCCCAAATATGAATGTATGAAGTGTAAATTTTATTTAAAACTAATTTATTTAATTTTATTATTTATATAAAAATGACTATATTTCACATGCCAAAGGAAGGCTAAATAGATATCTTTGTATGTTAAAAATGACTGTAACATCTGATTATTGTACCCTATTTAATGTGAATAAATGTATTTGATTTGATTTGATGTATCTATGCAGTACATACATACATACCATCACGCCATGTCCCTTGCAGGGTAGGCAGAGAGAACAGAGTGCCAGAGAACTCTATCCTTGCATACTTCACTCGCTTCCTCAACATTCATAATTCTCTTCATACACGCTCGCCGGTTTCGGAGACTCTTGACTCCACCTTCCTTCAGTACATCTACCAATCTGGTCTAGGCAGGATAGTCTCGGTCTCCCCCGGTACCTACATCCTTTTACTTTCGCATTGTATATCTTCTTATACACCAATACTGACTTTCATACCTACTCCCTCTCTTACGTCGTCGTTACGAATGCGATCGGTAATAATATATTATTTATATAAAAGTTTATATAATATAATTTATTGAACATAATAATATTATAAGTCATATTGATGAAGATGCTTAGTTCTCTGCTTACGTATGGTCATTCCACGGAGATAATGGGTGAATTATTGCTCCTTTTTGTTCCACAAACACCTCATAGTAACTTCGGTCGAGATCAATGAACGCGAGTAATGTTTGCGTGCCGCTCTCATCCATTAGGGAATGAGGCCTATTATTGTTCAGAAATGGCCTTTTGTTTGTTGATTGGCAATAAGATTGACCTTAGGTATAATAGGAACTACCTTTTTTTTAACCATGCTCGAGGAGATAGCTCCTCAAATTGTGAAACTGTAATTATTTTTATGTGTATCTTATCTAATTTTAGAACTATTTTATTCAAATATTTTGTTATGCATAAACCCCGTGGGGGTAGTTTCATATTGTCAATTTCTACATTTTACCTTAACTATCAAAATAATTACCACTGGATCGGAACGCGACCGCATTGAGAAAGTCCGGCAAGAAACTCAACGGGTTTATCTATATTTTTTTTTATTGATTTCTTTTATTTAAAATTGGATAGAATATGCCTAGTAAGTATTATACGTGTGGTGATGGAGTAAGAATACATTTCACCACCCTCTATCTTACCCGTGGTTGATTGTAAGAGACGACTAAGGAATATAAAATGCATATAACATGTATGCAAGAGAAGGAAAACTCAAATTAAAACCCTATACCAACACGTCTGACCAGCGCGGTATAGTAAGTTAATTGCCCTCCCATAACAGAGGAGGCCCACGCCCAACAGTGGGACATATATGGGCTGATGATGATGATGATGAAGTATTTTCTCCAGTCTTATGCTCTTTGAACCATGATAATTCTCAAATATTGTGATAAAGATTATAGTTGGACCACATCCCACAAGCGTCAACCCGATCAAAGTTAACTACTATTATTATTGATAATCTTTGCCGTGGGGTGTGGTAGCGGCTACGAATACTACCAACCCTTACTTTGCCGTGGGGTGTGGTAGCGGCTACGAATACTACCAACCCTTACTTTGCCGTGGGGTGTGGTAGCGGCTACGAATACTACCAACCCTTACTTTTATAGACGACTAATAGCTTTATATCGTACCTGCCCCCCCCCCCCCCCCCTCCAACTGACGCATTTTGGTCAACGATTACATTCCCATGCAGGGTTGATGTCAGGCAGGTGGCTGGTCATAAAACTACTGCCAATATCTTTTGCAATTTGTATGATGGAAAGGTAGTACAATTAAGTCGACTAAAAGTAATTGGGATAAGAGCTGGAGAATGATGGTTGATGATTCTTGACAATCTAATCGCTTATTGATATAAATGTTGGACTTAAACCTCTCCTTAAGAGGGGGTAATGTCATTATATACGTTTAGCCGGCGGCTTGTCGGTCGTAATTAGTATTATAAGTTTAATAAAAAAGGGCGGCTGCCCTGCAAGAAGAATCCCTTTGCCGATTTTTGCAACTTCATTGGAAATATGGGGTGGGGATACGTTTTATTCTGACCCTGTCACCACACGGGGAAAAGTTCTATGGATCAGTTTTATTTAGTTGTATATTACAATTTTAGTTAATTCAGGCGCGTCAAACTTAAAAAAATCCATAAGCGACAATACAATTTACCCTTTCATGCTTTGCCGTCATAAAGGTCGATTAAGGAATCATCATCATCATTGATGATGATGATTCATTTCATTCACAGCCCATAATGTCCCACTGTTGGGCTCGGGCCGCCTCCGCAGTGGAAGAGAAATTAACCTACTATACCGCGCTGGTCAGGCGTGATGGTATAGGATTTTGTTTCGAGTTTTCCTTCCCTCGCATAGATCTTATATACATTTTATATCCCTTAGTCGTCTCGTACGATCACCCACGGGTATGATATGGGGTGGTGAATAGTATTCTTACTCCGTCACCACACGGATTAAGGAATATAACATGTAATCTATACAAGAAACAGAATACTTGACATAAAACTTTATAACAATGAATCCAACTAGAGTGGTATTGTAAATCTATTTCTCGACCAACTTCATTTTTATTTTTTTAAAAGGGCACTACCCTGCGCTAAAGAAATAATTCTTGTATTGTGGGGGACTATATAAACATAAAATTAACGCAGATAAATTACACCCAAACTCAGAACAACACTTTGTAGATCGTACTAAGTATTGTCCTGCGTAGGAAACGAATCCACGGCACTGGTACGTAAGGTCGGTATCTTTACCACTACGCCATCTGTAAAGTCATTGTTTTTCAAATTATATGTCGGTATAATGTGTAAACATTGTCGGGTAGATGGCACACGTCTCCTTTAAAGACGAAAATATAATACGAGCCGGAAATTGAATGTCGTAGGACAGCTCACACTGGTATTAGTGGTAGCACAATTGGAATGGATTTCCAATAGGTGTGGGTTCGTATCCCATGTGCAGCATTCATTTTTCGCTCGTAATCAAGTTTTTATAAATAATCAAGTCATTGTTTTTGAAAAACAAATTATATTGAGTAAATAATCTCTGTATTGCAAGAGACTTTACAAACATACAATAACAGATAAAAAAACTACATGAGAATCGAGTCCATAATACTAGCATTATAGGTCGGTATACTAATCACTACGCCATCTCTGCCGTCAAGTAGTAAAGTTCGACGGCACAAATTACAATACAAATATTGTAATAAATACACATAAAATATTGTTATACTGGTTCCTATATAATACTGTCATTTCACATAAATCAAACATATATTCTTCTAATAAAAGCACTAATACCAGTGTATGATGTTGTTCCAGTGTTTAAGTAAAATATATAGCAAGCTATATTTTAGAATGTTTTTATAGCGATTTATTTTCAATTTTTGATAACTCAACGTTTCAATTAATTTTCTGTATCTACAATTATAGGAAGGCTGAGTTATTTCATATTCAATATATTGTAGTTATTTTAAAGATTTCTTATATACCATCACCACTATATTACTTGTGTGGTGACAGAGTCAGAATACAATTCACCACCCCTTATTTTACCGGTGGGTGATCGCAAGAGACAACTAAAGGATATGTAACGCATAAAACATCTATGCAAGAGAAGGGTAACTCAAAACAAAACTCTATACCAATACGTCTAACCAGTGCGGTGTAGTAGGTCAATTGCCCTTCCATTATGGAGGAGGATCGAGCCTAATGGTGGGAAGCATATGAGTTGCGATGATATATTCACCATAATGAATTAGTTTCAAAAATCTTATAGTTATAGAAACTAATATATACATAAGTTTTTTCAATTTAATTGTACTCTCTTTACATTGATAACTTAAGTTACTTATGGAAGTTTTAAAATAATATATTTAAAAAGTTAATATTTAAATTAATTTCAGATGATCGTAAATAGCAAGACCCACGAGTAGTGACGAGTTGTGAATACTATGCATCATATTTTGCACCAGGATATATAAGTTCAAAGGGTTGAACAAAACATTGAAACTAATATCTACTAAAAATTTGGTATAAAATTTTATATAAAAACAAGTCAGTGAAAAAAAATACTTTAAACTACATGGTGAGTTCCTTGCCGGATCTATTCAGTGGTGGCCACGTTCCAATTCAGTGGTATATAAATATAAAATTGACATCATATATGTAATTACCTCGGCAGATATTACAATAAATAACTTACAATTAAAATAAGATTTTTAGTGAGACATTATATATAGATGAAATTATTATTGCAAGGCGAAGACCAAGACCGAAGATTTAGGGCACACGCAGATATAGTAATACTATATGGCTGATAGATAGACCTATGTGTGGTCCCGGATTAAGAGCATAATGTTTCACTACCCATTAAATTCCGTGGGAGTTGTAAAAATTGACTAAGAACTAAGAGAGTGAGTAGCACTACTCTTCTACGAAATTCATAACCCAACTGCTATCGTTAAACTACTTAACAAACGTGCCCGCTTTAGGCTAGGCCAATGTCTAACAGTGGACTATGGATATAGATAATGTATTAGTTTTATTTTCACATTTTTATCCCATATCCATTGACCACAATACTAATAAAAGGGTTACCATAATCCGTACTATAGTCTATCTAATCTAAGAAGTGCATTTGGGCAGCTGTCAGAGTAAGGTGTCTAGGTATGTGAACCAAATAATCGCCATCGAAAATATCCGATTATGATGAGAAATCGATATTAATTCTTTGTAATTAATAATCGGTTTATTTTTTTATTTTTCAAAAAGGAGATGAAATATTAAGTGCTAAATTAACACTAAACAAATTTAATTATTTCATCATAAAAACTATTCATCATATTTAGTAGGATTAGGTTAAGTAAAAACAAAAACTGGATTTGAAAATAGCTATTTATTTAGAATCTATAGTATTACTTGAATTATCACCGTCGCGAACATTAATAATTATATCCTTATCAATAAAATTGTCGAAACGTACATCTCTGTCAAAATCTATATTCGATTAAATATATGAATCTAATATTTTTACCGATTATTTAGATATTCGCGAATTGGAAGTTGTCAAGCACTACTGTTTAGAACGTTATGACGTGAAATTGTAAGATCGTCCATAATAATTATTATTTACAATGTTATTTTAATTTTAAATTAGTTTTACAAGTTTCAACATTACATTATTGTACAAGTAACTCACTCGCAACGTTAATTATGTAAATAACTTAATATTTCTTTAAAATTTCAGATTTATTGTTTGCAATCATGTGTATACGTTTGACCAAAGTTATTGTGTATTAAAAAATGCGAAACGTCCAAATGCACTTCTTAGATTAGATGAACTATAGTGGTTATTTCATTTGGAAACGTCATAGTCCTCAAATGTACGTTTTCACTGATCATTTCTGCCACGTACGTGTACGTGTGAAAAGATCTACCTACCGTAGTGCCCGAGTACTATAACATATCCTTCTTTAAACGTGGTTTAAGATGAGCACTTTCCTCAGCATCTTGCCATACCTGGATATTACTAAGTTTCATGAACTGCTTCCCCATAACAGAATGCTTACTCATTTGCTATCATAGACAATAAATAAGTAAATATGTACCATTGCTACAAAAATCACACGAATATATAAAATTTGTATATCTTCAAATAGCTAGCGATATATTAGCTTCTGTATTACTATACAGCCCTATATGATAAAGTTCACTATTGTCTCGCAAAGGTATTCGGCGCTTGGCACCGTGTCACATATGTTATCCCTATCATTCGTTGAATATCAAATGTTTTCTATAAAAAGATTTCTTTTTTGTGAACCATTCATAGAGACCTAAGTAGTTTATTTCTCAAAAAATATTGGCTGTGGATATATCCGTAACGTTTTTATGCAATTATCACCAAGAAAAAAATAAAATCATATGTAAATTCAACTTCTTTTAAGGGCTTATGTCAAAAATCTGATAAAAATTCATTAATTTTTAACATTGATTATTTTGGTCTGCATTCATTCCGTATATTAATTAGTAATTGAAAAAATATTACCACTACATTTACAACTAAAACGGTTGTAAGTGCAACTATTTGTAAGGCCGTTTTATAATAATTTAGAAATAAAGTTTGGAAAATCCAAAAGTGCACGCCTCGTAATCTCATTTTTTTTTACAATAAAATTTATTTTTTATTATTTATCATTTACTATTATTCAATGCCATAAATAAATGAAAAAAAATCTTTTGAAACTTCGCGCCAGTGCGCTCGACGTAGCGCAAAACAGCTTACTAAACGAACTAAATTTTCATAAGGTATACATATACATAGGTATACATATACTAATCAGTTTTAGTTTTTTAAATTAATATGTACATTTAAAGCTAAGTTTTTTATTAATTGTAATTAAACGCCAAAGAATTAACAGGCCATCTTCAAAAGGAAATCTTCAAAAATCGCGTTGCGATTATGAAGCTTTAAAAAAAACATTTCGATACATGAATTTTTACGGTCGTGAGAGTACCAGATCTATACGAATAGACATCCGGACGTTCTCGAATATTTTTTAATTAACTCTTTTCTTACTTTAAAAATAAACAATGGCTTTTTAAAAATATCAAATACGTTTAACCGAATGTTTTTCTTACCATATGTATGATAATATTATCCATGGGATTAAGTTTTGATTTTAAGACCATTCAATATTTCTTTTGAATGATATTCTATTAGTCTATGAAAAGATAAATTTTAACTGAACAAGTCAGAACTTTCTAAAGTAAGCAACGCCATTATAAGTTTTGTGAAACTTATGTTAGTGCAATAGACTTATGGATTGGACAAGGTGACTCTTTTTTTTGTTTTATTTTGACCGATAAAGACTAAATGACGTTTGAATGTTTTTTCTTTGTGCTATTTGAGGCACAGATTTTACGTATTGTGGAGAATACATTGTACAGATTTAAAAAAAAATAATGATAGTGATTCTTTCCATCATTCCTCTTTTTAAATCGATCATGTAGTGTTATGTAGTCAGGCGTCTTTCCAAAGGAATGTAATGTCATAATTTCACGCTTTTCTCCAATGCAGTTGATGGTTGTGATGCCTGTTCTAGTAACACCAGGCTTCAGCTAGGCTACTGTCTACCAACCAAAATCCTCCCAGAAAGTTAAGCTTCCGGCTCTCTCACTCACCGAACGAAGCGCAATAGCACGTTGCCATTGCTCAGACGTCGATCTTCTGCGAGGGTGTCGACAAAATGTTAAAATTGAAAACATATAAGAGCTCTCGCAAGGTATAAGGTATATTAAATGATTCAACTTGATTTAATTATAACGATTAGTGAATAGTTGGTCAATAAGTTTTTACGATGTGTCATTCAATACCCACAAAGTAAAAAATACATCGCGCTAAAGAAATTTTCATAAAAGAAATATATGTATATATATATCCAATAAAAAGCTTGCGGTACGAAAACAAATGTATATAACTTTGTTGGCTCATTATGTACATATTTATTTACAAAGAATTCAATAAGAGAATTATGTATAGCGCTATAGTTAATGTACTTGTCGATATTATTTGGAGACAAAGAAACTTCCAAAAGACAATTTAGCTTTGTATAACATTATATACTTTTTATTACTTTCTCGTAAATATATTCATCTGTATATTTTATAGTATTAATTTCGACTGACTGTGATATTTAGACCGTGAAGTAACGCTTGAGTAATTATGTCGGAACAAATAATAGCTATATAACGAAATAAAATAAATTAGCATAGAAACTGTTTCGTTAACTGGAAATAAAGAAGTTCTAATGGTAAAATCAAGTAGCGAAATACAGCTTTTTTGTAGCAGTGAATCTTTTAATCATAATTATTTGTGGTTTCGCTCGCGTTAACTTTTTACATCGAATTTATTTTTCTTAATAAAGGACAGCGTTCCGATTTAAGCCGCAACTCCTTTTAATCGCGATTTGTATTACAAACATACATTCAATGGACACAAATAAAACCCAGACTAAGAACGATCATTCTTGAATCGCGCAAAAATCTATCCTATGAAGGGATCGAACCCTTAAGTCATAGATATTCCATGATATCACAGAACCCCTTTTCCTTATCTGTTCTCATGGTATAATTTTGTCGGTAGGTTTGTTATCTATAGAGTTTTTATGTCGTACTACCACCCAAAAAGTAAATTTTTACAGAACAATATTTTTACGCAATAAAATTTATGTTTTAATGATATAAATAAATTTATAATCGTATTTATTACATACACACATAGCCTCACATCTATTTCCCAGAGGGGTAGGCAGATACTACGGACTGCTACGAGCCACGATCCTAACATACTTCCGTCACTTCATTAACACTCATCACAGTCTTCATGCCTGCTCTACGATTACGCATACTCTCAATATTATATTAGTAAAATTAAAATATGCCTACAACTGCAGTGCGCACGCATGAAAAGGTGTTACGTCCCGCCTGAGCCGAGCGAGCGAGCGCGGAACAAGTAGTAGTGAGGCACGATTGGCATAAATGTTCTTGCACTTTAAGAATTTGTGACCTGTTTATAAAGTGAAGTGAAAAGTTAATGTGGTTTCCATGTGTTTATTATATAATTTTTCATCAATGTTTTCTCATGATGTTGTCACGTAAAATTTTCGTCCGTAAACCGATTTTACAGACAACGAAGAAAACAGATTTTCTTAGGTCACGGATAACATACACATACATACATACATAAAAGGATAACTTAAAAGCTTTAATCATATAACATTATATATTTAAAATATGTATGCTGTTGATGCCTATGTCAACACGACCTAAATACAGAAATAGTAATTGTAGCGCTGAAGTTATTCAAATTTAATTTTGTTCAGATATCGTTATCTCAATAAACCGCTGGTTGTTTGAACACAATTAGTTAATTACATTTAGAGGGAACATCTGTTACTGCGGCCTATCGACTGAATGATATTGTTTTACACCGTATTGATCAATCAAACAATGAAACGAGAAAATGCCTTTTATAGAATCAAAGTGAATGCAAATTATCAACTCATCATTTTCCTGCCCTCATCCCACGCTAAGTGGGGTCGGCACAACACGTTTTTGCCTTCCACAAACTTCTATCAGCTGTCAGATCTGCATTCATAACTTTTATACACATATCCTCTTTTATACAATCCATCTCTTTTTGGGTCTCCCACGATTCTCACGCCCATCCACAAGCATATTGATAATCCTCCTTGTCACATGCCCTTTATCCCTCCTCATCACATGCTCATACCAAGACAATCTCGCGCTCCTTATCTTCTCTATCACTGGTGCTACTTTCAAACTTTCCCTAATATACTCATTTCGTATGTTATCTAATCTTGTCACCCCACATATCCATCTTAACATAGGCATCTCAGTAGCATGTAATCTGCAATGCAAATTTTCAACTATGAACTCATAATTTTACGTGTGGTTAAGTAGAAATACCAATGCCACGTCTACTTTCCCATAGGTCATAGGTGATATACGAAGGAAGGGGTTTTTGGCTTGCTGGGTTGGTGGGTTCTGTAAGTAGATAAAATCACTGCTAAAATTGGTAATTTTGAAATAAAGCCCCATTAAAGTCTATTTGACCAGCGTGGTATAGTATAGATGGGCTTCCGGCTCTCTCGCTCACCGAACGAAGCGCAATAGCACATTGCCATTACTCAGACGTCGATCTTCTGCGTGAGTTTGGTACTACCCCGGACGGACCGGCCCGCGGCTGTAGACAGAGAACTGTCAACAACGTGGTCCTACACACTACAACTGCTGCGGGCTTGAAAGCGTCTCTAAGTATGAGCTGATGATGATGCGATGATTAGTTAGTTGTACGGAGGTAGATTAAAAATATAATTTATCACTAATTCTCACTTTCCATTGTGAGTCGTTATATTGGCTAAGTTATGAATAGAAAAATGATGTTTGTAATTTTAATTCTCTTAAGTAACTTGTGGTGATTACGGTCTTAACCGCCCGTGGACGTCAATTGAGTCTTGGATAAAAGGATGGAGATGAGAACCTTTATTTTTTGCTTTAATTTATAATCATACGATATAACGTGAAATAAAAGAAATAATACCACTGCACTGTATTTATAGGCAACTCATTAACAACTGCCAATGAAAATTCAAGTAAAACCATCCTCTAACGAAGTTAAAAATGTGGAAGAATCATTGTTTTCAACTGCGTTTATTTTTCCATCGAGCGCATACTTTCAATAGCAGAGCCCGGCCACACAGAAAAAGTAAAAATACAACTGTCGAATGCAAAATGAGGCTTATTTTCAGTAACTTAAGTTTGAATTCAATATGAAAGTATTTTGTCGTATGTAAGCTAAATAAAAAAAAAAGAACCAAGCTTCGAACAATGCGATTGTTGTGAAAACTCGTGAAATGGCTGCACGGCGCCATTATTGTGACGTAAACATACTCGCTCCTGGACGCGGATCTTTTTGATAAAGTGAATTAAATTCCCTTAGTAGGAATAATGAGATGGAAGAAGAGTAACGAAATCCCTGTGGGAGACCATTGCAGTATGAATGATTAAGGCCTTCTTTTTCGAAGACGCTGTAACGCAGAAAGAGACCCAGAGCGTAGTTAACAAGCCAAATTTTGGGACGTTGCAGTTCTATGCCCAATAATAGGACTGCGAGCGTCCAACAAACTGAAAGAACGCAAAAATGCTCTAGTTGTAATAAAGGGTTTTAGGAGAGTTCTATGAAAGAACTGATGAAATGATGATGGAAGCCTTTATTTTTTTTTGCGGTGGGCTATGGATGCCTCTCGCTCCACCAAATCGGTTTGGGGTGACGGGAGAGGCGGCACGTGACCCCTTAGACCCACCATGCAAACTCCTCTAATCACCGTGCGAGCGGGCCACCGGTACCCGATCTTTGTCTTCGGTGGCCCATGATGATAAAAGCCTAGGATGAAATTGTTGGCCACCGAAGACAAAGATCGGGTACCGGTGGCCCACTCGCACGGCGAAGAAGAGGTGCTTGCAGGGTGGGTTAATGGGGTTGCGCACCGCCCCTTCCGTCGCCCCGGACCGATTTGGCGGGGTGCGACGTCCATAGCCCAACGCAAAGAAAAAAAAAAGTAAGGATGAAATTGTTAATATATTATATACAGCGCCAAAAAAGGCAATATGGTGGGAATATACCAGCTGAGAGTCGAACTGAAATCTAAAGTACATATTATTCGTGGAGTTAACTCTTATCCATGGGAATTTTACAGGATGACGAAGTGATATGACTTTGCAGATAGTACCTATGCAAGAGAAGGAAAACTCGAAATAAAATTATAAAATTATACCTACCCGTGTGGCCAGTATGGTATAGTAGTTAAATTTGATCACGCTGATCAGACATGTTGGTATAGAGTTTTGTTTCGAGTTTTCCTTTTTTTTTTTTTTTTTTTTTTTATTGTCTACGGTGACAAACGAGCAAACAGCACACCTGATGGTAAGTAATGCTGTTGCACATGGACCCAGCAACACCAGGGGTACAGCCAGGCCGCTGCCTACCGTGAAGGAAGAGCTCTTCTTAAACCTCGTTTGAAGAAGGACATGTCATAGCGCTCGGGAAACACGGCAGCAGGTAGTTCATTCCAGATCTTGCATGTACGTGGGAGAAATGATCGCTGAAAACGTACGGTCGAGGACCATATCGTTTCCAGGTGAAATGAATGAACCCTGCTACGGTGTCGAGTGGTACGGTGGTAAAATGGTGACGGTGGTACCAAGTCAAACAGTTCCTCAGAGCACTCCCCGTGAAAGAGCCGGTAGAGTACACAGAGTGACCCAAAGTCTCTCCGCCGCTCCAGCGACTCTAGTCTGTCCGTGAGATTGGGATCACCGACGATTCGAACTGCCCGCCTTTGTAGGGAGTCAAGTGGGTCTAGCTGATATTTAGGCGCGCCTGCCCAGAGATGAGAGCAGTACTCCATGTGAGGACGAACTTGTGCTTTATATAGCACAAGACGTTGACTCGGCGTGAAGTACCGCCTGGCCCTGCTCAGCACGCCCAACTTTTTGCTTGCCAATTTGGCTTTGTCCTCCAAATGACTCCCAAACTGGACTTTGTTCGATAGCTCGACGCCGAGGATCCCAATACTCTCGGAGATTTGGAGAGTTACTCCTTGGAACTGAGGCGCCATGATAAAAGGGTCCTTCTTCGCAGTGAACGCGCAAACTTGTGTCTTAGTGGGGTTGAACTGGACTAAATTCCGTTCACCCCATTTTGAGGCCCGCCCTAGAGAGCGCTCGACTTCAGACACAAGTTGAGCCCGTCTTTCCTGTAACATACTCCGAGGGACATTCTGATGCTCGGTGTATCGCTCGTCACCCGTGCTGTCATCCGCATAGCAACGAATACTCTCTATGGAGAGCATGTCATTGATATGCAGAATAAACAACGTCGGGGAGAGCACCGAGCCTTGTGGTACACCAGCATTAATGGGCATGGTCTCGGAGCAGGAGCCATCGACGACTACTTTTATGCTCCGACCATCCAAAAAACTGGTGATCCAATTACAGAGTCCCTCGGGGATTCCATATGATGGTAGCTTCGATAGAAGGGCCCTGTGCCAAACCCTGTCGAACGCCTTCGCGATATCTAGGCCGAACGCTAGCGCCTCACCCTTGCCCTCCAAGGCCTCTGCCCAACGGTGTGTGAGGTACACAAGAAGATCACCAGCCGACCGGCCATGACGAAACCCATATTGGCGGTCACTGATCAGCTGATGATCCTCAAGGTACTGCAGAAGCTGATGGTTGATTATTTTCTCCATTATCTTGGAGAGCAAGGATGTAATCGCAATCGGCCTGTAATTCGACGGGTCCGACCGGTCTCCCTTTTTCGGGATCGGGTGGACATGGGCTATCTTCCACGAAGATGGAACCCTACAAGTATCATAGGAAAGTCGGTATAAGCGCGTGAGGACGGGGGTCAACTCGGGGGCGCACGTTTTCAGGACCACTGCAGGGATGCCATCCGGCCCGCTCGACTTATGTACGTCTATTAGCCGCAGCTCCCGCCTCACCGCTCGCTGCGTAATGCGGATTTTAGGCAGAGAGCTTTCACACCGCGGGATGATAGGTGGTGTGGCGGTTCCAGCGTCCAAAGTCGAGTTACAGGCAAAGAATTGACCTAAAAGATCGGCCTTCTCCTTTGCACTGTGGGCTAGACTGCCATCATTTTTCTGCAGTGGTGGGAGATTGGACTGGCAGAAGTTGCCTTGGGCAGCTTTGGCGAGCGACCAGAATGCACGACTCCCGGCGGGATAGCTCTCCAATCGCTCGCCGATTCTGGCAACATGATCCGCCTTGGCTCTGGCAATAGCCTTCTTACTAGATCTAGAAGCAGCATTAAATTTTCGCTTCTCCTCCCTGACATTTGGGTCCCGACAGTTTTGGGCCCTATTCCAGGCCTGGTATGCGGTTTGCTTTTGCTGTGCAGCCGTCCTGCAGGTTTTATTAAACCAAGGCCGGCTGCGGCCACCGACCGGTATTTTGGTGTTGGGGATGAATAATTCCATCCCCGTAATAACGGTATCGGTAACGCAATCCGCACAAATGCCAGGGTCCCTAGAGGCGAAGCAAAGCTGCTTCCATGGGTAGGATGCGTAGAACTCGCGAAGCCTATCCCAATCTGCTGACTTATATTGCCAGACTCTGCGAGTCCCAGTCGCTTTAGAGCGATTAGGCCTCGCAATAGGGGCTTTGCTACGGACCAAGCAGTGGTCAGATGACCCAAGAGGAGCTTCGACCACTACCCGGTATCCGTGCTGGTGTGTAGTCAGCAGTAGATCCAGTAGAGACGGCTCATGGCTCTCAATGTCTGGAACACGGGTGGGCTGTGTTACCAGTTGTGAGAGACCATAGGCCGAGACCATATTAAAGAGATGCCTACCCAAGAGGTTAGTGGTTCGGGACCCCAACCACTCTTTATGATGAGCATTAAAGTCTCCAAGAACCACCACCTCCGCTGATGGACACTGCTCCAATATTTTGTCAATCCCCCATTGAACGTTCTCGAATAACTGAGTTGACCCTGAATCACTGCCATGGGACCTGTAGAGGCACGCGTAGATGCGGGTATACCCTCCATAGTCTACGCGTAACCATAAAATTGACAGGTCACCATGCTCGAGGGCCCTAAGGCGGCGACAACAGATGTCATCCCGGATGAACACGCACACCCCAGCTTTACGGTGGAAGGAGTGTTCCAACTCGTAGCCTGGATAATTTAGGTACGAAATATCATCCGGGGCACTTATCTGCGTCTCCGTTAAAAAGAGCAAGGCAGGCCGCGCCGTCTCGAGGTGTTGGTGGACGGCGTCGAGATTGCTGTGTAAACCCCTAATGTTACAAAAGTCCACGTCAAATGTGGATAGAGGGACCGCCGTGTAAAACCTTCTCTTTTTGTGTTTCTTTTTCATGGGTTTTGTATAAGAAGAGGAAGGGAGTGTACTTTCGTGGAATGGGGTCCGGTGATGCCAAAAAAAAAGATGCGGGGTATAGTACATGGTTGGAGGGTGGGTTTTGTGAGGAGCTGACACGAAGCACGGAAGGGCCCCCGGTGCCCCCCCGCCCGTAGTCGTCGGGCTCCACTCCGGTTTCCCACTCCGGCACGACGACTCCGCAACGGGATTTTCGCCGGTTGGCGGGACAGCCTCCCAGGGGGGATAGTCCTGGGCTCGGGTCCCCTGCTGACCGGCAGGTGGCCGGCGGTGACCATTCCCACCGGGTCTCCCTGTACCCCATATCAGCCCCTCACGCCCAATGCCCCAACCAAGACCCCACCACCGTAAATTTCAAGCATCACCAGAACCCACCACACGAAAACACACCCGGAAAGTTAGGCTCCGGCTCTCTCGCTGACCGAACGAAGCACAGCGGCAAAAGCCACCATTCATACGTCGATATTCTGCGAGAGTGTGGTACCACCCCGGTCGGGCCTGCCTGCGGCTGTAGATAGAGAACTATCAACAGTGTGGCCCTACCACAATATATACCTATTCCTACTCTTGCATAGATGTTATATGTATTTTGTATACCTTAGTCATCTCTTACGATCACCCACGAGTAAGAATTGTATTTTTACTCCATCACCATACCGAAAATAACCATTTAATATCTGACAAATATTTATCTTATTCTTAGTTCATGTGGGCCAAGAATACATTGGTTACTATCCCTTTCTATATACTTTCTGTGCATATTATAAAAAAAATATTAATGGCAGTATTGTGTATGTAATTGCATGCCGCAAGCAAATAATGTCACTGCAGGAGAAGTAAGACTCTAAATGAAATCCTACGACAACCAATCTATCTATGCAGTGCGTTTCTTTCATCTTGAGAAGATCCATTCCCAACAATGGAATATATATGGGCTGAAAAGCATAAGATACATATTTCTATATGGTGTCCAGTTAGGAGTATATTTTTTTTTTTTTACCTCTGACGTCAAGTCACTCTGCTCCTGTGGTCGGCCCAACGACGAAGGCGACGTCACGGGTTGGCTACGGGTGTGCGTGCTTATGCCCTTCTGTCACCCCGGATGGAGTGGTGCGAGGAGTGCGCCGACCGTAGCCCAACCCCCCCAAAAAAAAAAGGAATATAATTTTTCACCAATCCTCACTTTAGTGTGTTAATTGACTGTGGTCACTGTGGACGTTGATAGCTGATAAAAGGATTCCTTAGATTCAGAATCCACTGCCCTGGGAAGACCTTCTCCAACGTTCGCCTAGTCACAACGTTGACGGGTCAACGATCGTAATTAATATTAGTTTCCGAAGAGACACCTGCTATCCATTTTCCTGGACTACCCTCTTACTCATGCTCTTATCCCAATTACATAAGGTCGAAGCAATATAAACTATTCCTTCATCAAACATATTGCAAAGAGTTAACGATACTTTTATGACTGGGTGCCTTCTTGACGTCAACAGTCCTTTGGAATGTAAGTGTTGATCAGACATCATCAAATGGAGTTAGTCCAGATCGATGTAGTAGCCATAGACTTGCCTATATTGCCAGCTGCCAACTGCCAGCGTTTACATTGCCCATGGGTGCCCTTAATGGCAGTATTCGTAACTGCTGCTATATATCAGATCACTGTCACCGTATCCATGGGAAAATAAAAACTAATCACCACAGGTAAAGATAATTGTTGTCACATAAAACCAGTTCTATTGCCTTAACTAATAAAATAATAAAAAAGGTGAAATCAAGCATGAAGTTAACTTGTTATGAATAAGTAAAACTAATGGAATGGGAACACCGTTGGTTTTCACAGGTGGTGAAGGTAACCTTTATATGTATAATTCGGTTTATTTGATGTGAATTACGTGTTTGAATCGCCCTTGTATTTGTTTAACAACCTTATTATTTATACATGAAGTCTGACCGATAGGTGTTATGGCTTAAATTGCGGTGGCCCGCTCGCACGGCGAAGAAGAGGTGCTTGCAGGGTGGGTCAATGGGGTTGCGCGCCGCCTCTTCCGTCACCCCGGACCGACTTGGCGGGGTGCGACGTCCATGGCCCACCGAAAAAAAAAAAAGAAAAAAAAAAAAGGTTATTAAACTGTGTGTCGCCTCTACTGTGACCTTAGACAATATGTACCAAGTACTTTTGATGATCATACAACACCTTGTGTGTTCGACATATGTATGTCACTAATCAAAAAAAGGGAAGTATATTGCTTAAAAAAAATGAATATGAAAACAAATATTTCTCTTATTCAGAGCGATGGCGACCTGGATCTTGCGGTGAAGCACAGAATTGATGTGGGATGGATGAAGTGGCGGCAGGTCACGGGTACAACATGCGACCCCAGAGTACCCCTCAAATTAAAGGGCAAAATATACAAAACCCTAATAAGACCTGCTGTACTGTATGGATCAGCATGTTGGGCGACAAAAGCGACGGATGAGAGACGACTGCATGTAGCGGAGATGCGAATGTTAAGATGTATGTGTGGTGTGACAAGAATGGATAAAATAAGAAATGAATACATTAGAGGAAGTTTGAAACTTGCGCCAATGACGGAAAAGTTAAGGAGTAAAAGGTTGACATGGTATGGACATGTGATGAGACGGGATGCAAGTAATGTTGTGAGGAAAGTTTTAGATATGAATGTTGAAGTCTTAAGAGGTAAAGGAAGACCAAAGAAAAGATAGATGGACTGCTTGAGGCATAACATGGATAGTCTAGGAGTGATGGCAGAGATGACGTCTGTTAGGATCGTATGGAAAAAGATGACATATTGCGTCGACCCCAAGTAATTGGGATAAGAGCAAGATGATGATGATATGAAAACAATCTGTGTTGTAGGAAACACAGATCGTGTACTTATATTTTTATTCAATCTCTTTGTAATCCGTACTCCATCGTACTAACGGCAGTCAATTTACGAATATTCCGTTGAAAACAAGTATTTATAAGCATTCTCCATAAACGTGCTAATTAAAGCTATAATGTCTTTAATCTTCATAACGAGGAGACTTTTAGTAAGTCTCCTCGTTGTGGAAAGTATCCAGTGGCAAATATCTAAACGAGTGATGATGATGTCAATTGTGATGATGAAAATATTAATTTTACTTTTATTTGCGGTCAAGATCCATTTAAGATAATACCAGCATTACTTTCCGTGTGGTGACGGAGTAAGAATACATTTCACTTTTTCTTATCCGTGGGTGATCGTTAGAGACAACTAAAGGATAAAATGCATATAACATCTATGCAAGAGAAGGAAAACTCGAAACTAAACCCTATATCAACACTTCTGACCATTGTGGTATAGTAGGTCAATTTCCCTTCCATAACGAGGTGGCTCGAGCCAAACAGTGGAACATATGAGCTGAGATGATGATGATGATGTTTGTTACGTAGTGTACCTCGTAGTTTTTATATAAGAATGCAATACATTACCATGCATTACTTGGCCATTGGAATCATAATATGTGATATTGTGCTTCATTCGGTGGGCGAGACAGCTGAAAGTCCAACTTTCTGGGTGTGTTTGGGTTAGTAGGCAATGTTCTAGCTGTACTGTCAGTGTTGAAAATACGAGCGATAGTATTACTTGCCATCAAGTGTGCTGACTCCTCATTTGCCACCATAAGAAGTAAAAAAAAATGTTTTCTTTTTATTTCAAAAGATGTTGTCTTTTTTCCTTGCATTAAGGAACTAAGTTTATACGAATTATATTAGTCAGTATAGCAATTTATGAATCGCACAAAGCTTTGTTCTGCGTGGGATTCGAAACGCTACAATTGGTATGGTAGGCCGATATTTTAATCACTACGCCATCTATAAATACTTCTTTAAAAAAAAAACAGTTAAAAAACTGAATATATGAGATCAAACAAACACTCACCGGTAGTCAACACCAAAACATTTCAGTTACAATGTCTCTCGTTTCAAATAAATACTTAGTTTGTGGAAATGGACGCCGTAAGCTAATATTTCAAGTCGCTAGAGTAGGATCGATCGTCGAATATGAAACATTTGGCGCTAGGCAAACAAGTAATTTATCATTGAATCCGTTTTCGTTCTAATATCGTATTAGCGTCTCTGAATCTTATCCGAGTCACTAGACCATTGGGAATAAATAAAGAAATATTAAGTCATGCAATTCTACGGGGTACTTTCCTATCATTCTTTTATTAATAAAGTAATATACGAGTATCTGCCTCAGTCTAGTATATATATATATATATATATATATATATATATATATATATATATATATCAAAAAGAAGTAAAGATATATAAGATCAAATATATATATCAAAAAGAGAAGAAGAGAGACAAAGATCAAAAAGAGTATGCTGAGGTGGTTTGGACATTTAGAAAGAATGAGTGACGAGAGGTTGACAAAGCAAATATATAAAGCAAGCGTGAATGGGACGAATACAAGAGGAAGACCACGTCATACTTTTCTGCACCAAGTTGGAGATGTGTTGACGAGAGGTCTTATTAAGAGTATGCGTAATCGTAGAGCATGCATGAAGACTATTATGAGTGTGAATGAAGCGATGGAAGTATGCCAAGATCGTGGTTTGTGGCAATCCGTAGTCTCTGCCTACCCCTCTGGGAAACAGGCGTGATGCTATGTATGGATTTAGCCGAGATACCGAGATGGAAGGTACACCACTCATATAGAGCGAAGAGTGAATGCAGGAAATAGAGTGAACGGAGCGTTGGGGCAACTTCTCGGCAGCCACCACCGTGCACCGCGCGTGCGCGTGCGCGTGAGCGTGCGCGTGCCACAACGACACAACAATAATATAAGCTTAACAATAAAAATTGAGATAATATTCAGAAAGCACATTCAATAACCGAAAATATCTTTTTGACAATTAGTACATATGCTAAGAATAAAAAATAACAATTCTCAGTTGTCAGACTTTTAACAAACAGGACAAAATAAAGTTAAGTAATCTAAGTTTGTTTCTTTTGTTTTGTTGTAACGACGACGTAAGAGAGCGAGTAGGTATGAAAGAGAGTATTGGTGTAAAGATGCGAAAGGGAATGCTCCGATGGTTCGGACATGTGAAAAGAATGCCGAACGAACGTCTGGTTAAAAAGATATACAATGCGAAAGTGGAAGGATGTAGGTACCGGGGGAGACCGAAACTCACCTACCTAGACCAGATCGGTCATGTACTGAAGGAAGGTGGAGTCAAGAGTCTCCGAAACCGGCGAGCGTGTATGAAGAGAATTATGAATGTTGAGGAAGCGAGTGAAGTATGCAAGGATAGAGTTCTCTGGCACTCTGTTCTCTCTGCTTACCCTGCAAGGGATATGGCGTGATGGTATGTATGTATGTAAGTTTGTACAACCGACCTGAAGGTGGCGTGACGATCAGTAAAAATAAGTAATGTTTTAATCGTGAGAGGGTAGGCTAAGTGTTGGGTTTAACTACTGGAATGGCTAACAGCTCAAATTTTACACATTTTTATATAAAATGCATAAATAATTATCTTTATTATTAATATTATTTATTTTAATTTATTGTTTAAGAATAACTGATTAAGAACAATTTTCTTCTTGTACTGGCAATTAATTATGTATAAAAAAATGTAAGTTAAAATTTAATTACTTTTACTGTAGCGAGTAGATAAAAATCTTTACAATAAAGGTGACCTATTGGACGTGGAACACTTTAGTTCTTCTGTGTCTACAAACACTGAAAAATGTTCGACAACGAAAATAAAAATGATATACAAACGCGATAAAATACGCGTAAAAATAGTTTTATTTCAAATATATGATTGTGATAAACAATTTTGTATTCAGACTAAAGGTTGTTTGCATCTGGTTGTGACCTTAATAAAGTCTGTCTTTATATTCCACCGGAGAGCTCATTCCAAGTCTTTGATACAGTAAACCAGCCTTTAGATTAGTTTACGCGGCTTTCGGTCTACAACAGAATATAAAGTAAAAAATACAAAGTTTGGCCCAAAATCCGATCCCAATTTGCGAAATGCACGAGAATTATCCCAAAGAGGAGCGTAGTTAAGGAACTTTCTTCAAGAAGACTTTATAATATTGAATTTCCTAAAGTTTTACTATTGAGTGAAAATTTTGGGAACTAAATTTATATATATATATATATATATATATGTATATTCGAAAAGCGATCTATTTCTTACTGAAGATTTTACTTTTTGAACTATCTTCATTAACACAAAGACTAGTCGTATTAATGAAAGTGTTAACAATCTAATAATTGCTTTTAAATTAATGCTTTCTAAAGAATTAATTTGTGATTAATTAAATATTAGATGTAAAGGAGTAAAAGAAAAATATATAAAAAACTCATTTGTGGACAGAAAAGGGATTATTACATGCAATACTCGAATCCACGTTTATTAATAAGGCATTTTAACTCTTTTAATGTGACAGCCACATGTAGTGAACTGCGTGGAAATCGAACACTGGCATGTTAGGTCAGTATTTTAACCATTACGCCATCTATCAAAGTATTATATATATATATATATATATTTGAATATAATGACTTCTAATGTTTACGCGAGTATTACACATTAAAATAAAACTACATTTACGGATTCTATCGCGTTTATATTTGATTTTTAA
Organism: Lymantria monacha; assembly: GCA_905163515.2. Lineage (NCBI taxonomy): Eukaryota > Metazoa > Arthropoda > Insecta > Lepidoptera > Erebidae > Lymantria > Lymantria monacha. Next base: position 879,389 of record LR991100.1, read on the forward strand.
TTTCCCGACGTTATGAACACTTTTCAGTCCTCCCGTGACCATGATCACTGAAAAGTGTTCAAAACGTCGGGAAATTAAAAATCAAATATAAACGCGATAGAATCCGTAAAAGTAGTTCTAATTTGAATATTTTATTGAAAATATTAAATAATTTGAAAATAATAACTACTTTATTTACTAAAAGTATTATTTTTACACGCTTGATATTCATTTCGCTTGTAAGTAACAAAGTAATAAAATTCTAAAAATCCATTTTATAAGTATATCCTTCTTTTTTGTATAAAATACAACATCCAGCACTAACGAAATAATCCTTGTATTGCGGAGGACTTTGAAGATATACAAATTAATGTAAATTAATAATAGCCAGACCTCATAAAAAAATTTTGAATCTCGTAAAGTATATACATGGGAATTGAACCCTTGACATCGGACGGTACCTTAACTGCTATGAAATCTGAGCAGTTAGTAATACGTATAATCTAGATGGTAATATTATTATATTTATTACCTGATACCGCTGGCCTGTTCTGATTTATGAGCTAGGAGCTGGACAGTGGAATTGTTTATAACCGTTTAATAAACCATCTGAGCTTCAACTGATATGATTCATAAAGTCAGCTTCTTTATTATTTTTGAACTACATATATTATTTATAACGTAAGTTTATAAGTTGGTGTAATTTTTGACTTATTTGAATCGCTTTTAATATAGTAATCCTTATACGGGTGTTGATGGAGTAAGAAAATAACGTCTCACATTCTTTTTCCTTACCTTAGGGTGTATTTAAATAATACTAAAGGGTATAAGCGAATGCGACATCATTTCAAGGATCCAAATACTCATAATCCTTTAATAATCCGTTAGGCCAGTATGGGATTTAGTAGATTAATTTACATTTTTTTTAAGTAGGAGACTCGGCCCAACAGCGGCAGATGTATTTGCTGAGAAGAGAGAGAAGAAATGAATGTTAAATTGCTTGTGGATATAGCAGAACTGATGTTGGACTTCACATTGACCTTGGGTTTATGCATATGATACCACGTGATCAACAATTAAATTTCCAAACAGAATTGACGTTAGGTAGGGGAGTGGTCATATAAAGATTGTGCAATGTGAACACGATAATGATGAATGGTTAGCACAATGGTTTCTGATATTGACGTAAGTATACAAACATATGAAATAGGACTATTTTTACAGAGTGTAATCGCTTTTTTATATTAAAAGAAATGTGGTTCGGAGGTATTGTTAATAAAATTTCATTAGTGATTGTCTGTTGAATTCATGAAAGTCTTTAAGTCGTTACCTGTCTCACTCACCGATCAAAACGCAGTAACAAGTTAAAACTATTCAGATGTTTAGTTTTTGTAAAAGAGTCGTACTAACAAACGAGCTAATTAATAGCTGCAGGCAGAAAATCATCAACATAGTACCTCTACTATTGCTAGATTCCATTTTTATATATTTTTTTATTGCTTCTAGTGGCAAACGAGTAACCTAACTAAAAAGATGGGCTCCAGGCACTCTCACTCAGCGAACGAAGCGCAGCAGCATATTGCACTGATCAGAAAAAAAATCTTTTTTGCGAGAGTGTGGTATTACGGACGAACCGGCCTGCGGTTATAGACAGAAAACTATCAACAATGGACACAGATGGAACAGAAAACTAAAAATCATCTAGTAATGGTCCCACCATTACTAGATGTTTTAATTTCTTTCTCTAGTGTAGAGTATTGCACTGTATGTTAACAGCTTATGGCCTTTAGTTATTCTTACAATATATTCATACAAGGAAATGGTACTTACAATTTTATATTCTCAATCAATTACATATCTCAGAAGCATAGTTTATCTATACTAATATTATAAAGAGGAAAGGTTTGTATGTATGTTTGTAATGAATTGGCTCAAAATGTACTGGACCGATTTAAATAATTTTTTCACCATTTGAATGCAACATTATCACTGATTATTATAGGCTATTTTAATTGTAAGAAAAATATAAGGATCCCTACTAAAATTACAATAATGTTACCCAAAGTGTAAAAAAACGCCCATAAAATATATTTCATCGCATGTGCTGCGAAAACTATTGATTAATAGAACCAAAAATGTTCCACAATATTAAAGAACATATCAATATCTACAAAAAATATCGCGATAGCATGTGTCTAACTAATGTAGTTATGTCACTCTAACTACTTTTTAACATTTTAAAATTTAATAGAAATTTCGACAATAATCAGACCAAGTTATTTATACCTTTGCCTTAATCCTTACCTAAATAAATTATTTCTCAAGCAAGGCTGTTTAAATACCTGTAAATAACTTTTTATTTTATTAAAATCGGACACTCCAATCGAAAGATATTACGAGTTTAATAATATTGAAATAAAATTAATTCGCCGCCGTAACGCGCCGGTGCGGCGGGGACGGAGTGCAGGAGAAGGGCACATCTATGAAATAGGTAGCCGCGCGGCTCGCTCTGAGAAATTTAAGCCCTCCCAATATGTGTAATGGAACAAGACTTTTGGTTATGGAATTGTGAGACAATGTGATTGTAGCTACTATCAACACCGGCCCCGCGGCCGGACAGCTTGCTCACTTTCCGCGGATCCCAATGATACCGACGGATTGTTCTATATCTTTTAAAAGATTACAGTTGCCTGTAAAGATATCGTTTGCCCTTACAATAAATAAATCCCAGGGACAAACTTTTTCTATGGTTGACATCGATCTAAGAAAAGAATGCTTTTCTCTTGGCCAACTATATGTTGCACTTTCTCGAGTAGGGTCTCCTGAAAATCAATATGTTTTATTGCCATCTACAAATACCACTGCTAACATAGTGTATAGTGAAGCATTAAGGTAAAAATGGAAAATTAAAATAAAATCTAATAAAATTTAAAAGTCTTTAAAATAAAAGATGTACTTGAATAAAGAAATGATACACAAATAAAAAAAAACTACATTAAAATAAATAAAAAATATAAATCAAAAAGGAAAAATAAATGTAAAAAAGAACTTAGCACATAAGTCGGGGTGCTATATTTTTCATTCTATGAAATATGTGATAATCAGTACTTATACAGTAATAGTAGGTTTATAATGTATCTAATTATTATTAGTATACCTATACTCTAAGCCTCGGTGAAATGTTTTTAAAAATTACCAGTTGATGTCATTTATTCTGTTTACTCATTTTGTTTTCAAACATCAACCCAAGGGAAGCCAGCGATACACTATTGCTAAATACATTATTATTTAGGTATGTCCTGCATTTACTGTACGTTTATGCCAAAATGTTTAATAAATAAATGTTCACCCGTGCGAAGCCGGGTCGGGCCGCTAGTATTACATAAAACCAAAAATTAATAGTTAAAGCTATTTTTTATGTTAATTCTTCTTTAAAAAACAATATTTCTCATCAGATATTTTGCATTAGGAAATATGTTTCTTGCAATTTTAATGACGTCGCAACTGTCATAAGTCCAAAAGTTCTCAAAGAAAAGATCAATGCATTTCATCCAAGAACTCATTCGAAGCAAATGTTGGAGCCAATTTTCCGGTCCGCGGCGTCACCGGCTACAGACGGTTGTTATTAAGGAATTATAGATTAGATCCGTTATCTTAGTGTTGTTCGTGGTGGATGAAATGGGAAAAGTTGGTGCTAATCAAAACGTGCCATCTTTTGAAATGAACTAGAATGTTGGCGGACTTGATCAAAATTTCAAGGTGATATTACAATATCGACTTAAAAAAATGTGATGACCTGAATTTTTTAAGCTTTAGTTTTTTTTTTAAATTTTATAAAGAGCAAACTTTTTTATTTTATTGCTTATGGTTACAAACGAGCAGACAGCACACCTGATGGCAAGTGTCACTATCGCCCATGGACCTTTACAATACCTTGGTATTGCGGCTCAGTTATACCCTTGGGTATAGCTAGGCCGCTGCCTACCAATATAAGCTCCAAACCCACCCAGTTGGGCTTCCGGCTCTCTCGCTCACCGAACGACGCGTAATAGCACATTGCCATTACTCAGAGGTCGATCTTCTCCGAGAGTGTGGTACTACCCCGGACGGACCGACTGTGACCCGACCATACCCGACCATCTGTCAGAAATAACGTGAATTTGTTTTATTTACCTTAACCTACGATAAGGGAATTTCACTTAATTAAATAAATATTATTATATTACGTTTAAAGATAAAGGATTTTCTGTGGTCTTTATTATGCTCTGGTCTTTTCTTGCCTATGGTGGCAAACAAGCGTGTAGTACATCTGATGGTAAGGGATAATACGATACACGAACCATAGTAAAACTACGCACAGGTCGGTGTCGACCGTGAAGAAAGTACTTTTGTAAATCTCATTTGAAAAAGGGTGCAATGGTGAGGGCGATGGTTTGAGTAGGAGCCTAGTATTTGTCTCTCACCATGAATCGAGTGAGCCACTCGCAAATATTTCTTAACGTCTGCCCGGTGGATCTCCTTTTTTATATTTATACCTGTGGATTTTCTACTTCATAGCTCCGAAACGATCTCCTTTGTGAGTCATGAACTCATCCTGTATCTAAGCACCCGCAACCTGTGCTAATGAAGAATAATGACCTATAGAGACGGGTAAATATAAATCTCTGTAATAATTATGACTTGTTGGACGTGAAACACCTTAGCCTTTCCGTGACCACGTACGCTGTGAAGTATTCGAAACGTTTTGGAAGTGGTAAGACCACGCTGTTGACAGTTCTCTATCTCGCGGGCCGTTCCATTCGGAGTAGTACCACACTCTCGAAGAAGATCGATGTCTGAGTAATAGCAATATGCTATTGTGCTTCGTTCGGTGAGCGAGAGAGCCGGAAGTCCAACTGGTTGGGTTTGGATATAGTGAAGGTCCATGGGCGGCAGTAACACTTACCATCAGGTGTGCTGCTTGCCCGTCATCGCCGCCATTATAAAAAAAATGTCGAGAAATTAAAAAATAAATAAAAACACGACAGAATCCGTAAAAATAGTTTTATTTTAAATATGTAATACACGCGTAAACATCAGAAATAATTGTGCCAAAATTAAAATAGTTTTCTTTAAAAAGCATAAATCATGGCGATATATTTTACGGCGTAACGTACATAAGATAAGCAATAAAATGCTAATCATATAACAACGCGTTATGTTTACGAAGCATGTAATAACACGCCGCTGGTTGGCAAGCGGAACGTAAATATTACACGATTCTCATCCATATTGAAATCTACCTCCATATATAAATACAATATTCATAAAATTCTATATATTTTTAAGGTTCTACTTGTGCTCTATCGTTTCTTAAAAAGAAAAACAATGATCACTTTATAAAAATTTATTACACAAGTGAAAATTACACATATATTTACTGATTAAAAAGATATAAATTCGTTCTATCTATCTCAGCAATTAGGCCAGTGTGGGTCGGTACGTATTGTATTACAATAGTGACTCGCATTACCGTCTTTGAAAGAGATGTTTTAGATGCTGCAGAATATCTTTTCGCTCGCAAACCAGTTTTTATAAATAACCCAACATTAAATGCTGCTTAGCAATTTAAACTACCCATTGGCTTTAATTAACAGTATTTATTCCCATGTGATGCCGTAAATGATTAAGGAATTTAAAGTAGACACATAACACTTACTTAGTAATTTATACGGCTTTCATTCAACTATATCGTTTCATATTAATGAAAGAAAGAAAAAGAAAAAAAAATGACAGAGAATATTGGTGTAAAAATGCGAAAGGGAATGCGTTCGGACATGTGGAAAGAATGCCGAACGAACGTCTGGTTAAGAAGATATACAATGCGAAAGTGGAAGGATGTAGGTACCGGGGGAGACCGAGACTAACCTACCTAGACCAGATCGGTCATGTACTGAAGGAAGGTGGAGTCAAGAGTCTCCGACGAAGAGAATTACGAATGCTGAGGAAACGAGTGAAGTATGCAAGGATAGAGTTCTCTGGCACTCTGTTCTCTCTGCCTACCTTGCCAAGGTCATGGCGTGATGGTATGTATGTATGTATATCGTTTTATGATTAAATTTGGGACTTATTAAATATACAAAAATGGTGTAGCGGTTAAGATATTGATGAAACGTGCCATTACGCGAATTCGATTCCCACTTAGACAGTAGTATCTGCAATCCAAAAATTATTATGAGTCTTAACAGACTTAAAATACACGTAGACTAAATCTTAACCACACCATCGTGCAGTCAGATGGCCATTACGTCCTTCCGTCGACTAGTGTTGGTTGCAGTTGCCTTTCAAACATTTTTACCAAGCCCCTATCACGTGGGTTCCGGTGGCCCCCTCGCACGGCGTGGAGAGGTACTTGTAGAGCGGGTCTACGGGGTTGTGCGCCGCTTCTTCTGTCGCCCCGGATGGATTTAACGGGGCGTGACCACTCCATAGCCCGCCGCCAAAAAAAAGCCCCTATCGCGTAAAGCGTAGCACTAAATAAATTTTCACTAAAGACAATCTAGTCTAGACAAATTTCACCATTCTATCCTCTGTATCACAACCTTAATCACCCACTAAAGGGCCGCAGTAATTATCCGCCATGCCTTTATTTTATACACGAAACAATTTGCCCGTAACGGTAAATCAACTATACAATAGGTTTTACTTATGTACCACTAATAGCGTAGCACTTATCGTGTAGGCTTTTAACGTAAATATATACAACGAAAAGGTATTATTAAGAATTTCCATTGTTATTATTGTTTCTTTTTCAGTTTTGCGATGGCGATTACGAATACTAATCAAATCTTACGTTACTCGTAGATGTTATAATGACTAAGAGCTTTACATGGACCTGGATCGACTCCATTTGATGCTGTTGTCAACAATTACATTATCATGGAGGGTTGACTTCTTGCAGGTCGTAAAACTATTGCCAATTGCTAAGGAAAATACTCCTAAATCTTTTGAAATAAAACTACTTTTTCGGATTCTATTGCGTTTGTATTTGATTTTTAATTTTCCGACGTTTCGAACACTTTACAGTGATCATGGTCACGGGAAGACTGGGCTCGCGTAAACATTAGAAGTCATTATTCCCAAATCTTGTTTGTGGCTCGTGCAACGAATTATTCTGTATCAGGATTAAACCCATAATATTCAAAACTGGCATATACTTGTATCATTTTGCCATTTTATTATCATCATCATCTTTTTAGTGGTAGGACTACGCTGTTGACAGTTCTCTGTCTATAGCCGTGGGCCGACCGTCTGGCCCTATGCTATTACGCTTCGTTCGGTGAGTGAGAGAGCCAGAAGCCCAACTGGGTGGGTTTGAGGTTTGTATTGGTAGGCCAAGCTAAACTTTTGGTATTGCAAAGGTGCATGGGCAGCAGTGACACATACCATCAAGTGCTAGCTCGTTTAAAAAAAAAACATCATCGCACTGTTTAGGCTCGAGCTTGTTCCATTTTCATTGCGAAATTGATCCGCTATTGGTATAGCAGGTCAAACGGGTTGATATAGGGTTTTATATCAAGCTTTTCTTCTTCTGTATAGGTGTTATCTACACATTATATCCCTTAGTCCTCTTTTATCATACCCACGGGTACGTGCGCGTGAACTGTGTTCTTTCTCCATCAACACATGGATAAACTCTGCCATCTATGTAGTCAAAAATAACACAATACAATTTGGCTAATGATTTCTACAAAGTTATATTATTTGCAGTAATAAAATAACTTATATTTATATTCCTGTTAAAGTTTATTCTCTCATTAAAAACTGCCATATATTTGTCAGAAATGCGATTGATTAAATATCCTCCTTGCATAATTTCACGGCTCAGAATAAAATTTTCGATTTCCGCAGGAGGCGTTGCGAGTTGCATCAATATTCACAGAAAGTCGAGGAGTAGCGATGCAGGTACTATATTTTACAGCTCAATTTGAATGAGGCCACAAAATTGAGAAGCAATCGAGAGAAGGTTTAGAGGAATAATTTGTGAGGTTTCTCCATGATATAGTTATAACTAATAATAAAGTTATTTTAGCCTCTATTTTCAATAAAATTTTACTGCATAGATAGCGAAGTAGTCTCTCATGCTTACTCTACTAATTAGGATGTTTATTTATTATCATTTTCCTGCTCTTATCCTAATTAGTTGGGGTCGAAACAGTACTTGTACAAATCGTAAAAGTAATAGGCAAACATTTTATGATCGGCCGCTTTCCTGACGTCAAATCATCAATCTGATGATTCTCACCTTGAGAATGTAATTGTTGACCATACGGCATCAGTTGATGTGAGAATAATTAAGAAGTCATCTTTTACGACTTCCACGAGCAATGTAATGGTTGGTAGTATTTGTAGCTTGTAGCTTAGAGAAGCTTAGCTTAACGAATATGTATTAGCTTAAGTATTAATAATTAACGATATTCTATTCATAGAATAGCAGCCCCTGAAAACAACACAAAGAAATTAAAAACAACAATGTCCCATAAAATCAATAACCAATACGTCATTACGAAAACGGATATTGGATCACGCTTGGCATATTCACGAGAAATTATAAGAGAAATATGATATGAAAACAGATTATATATATATTTGTCGAGCTTATCTCACACGCTTAAGAAACCGTATTGATGTTCAGCGCTTTAAATAAATTACCATGATTACGGACGTTGAAATTGTACTATAATTTCCATTTAGAAGGATAGTCTGAAATTTTCTTTATTGAAGCATATTTTGCAGAAAATGATATTATGGTTGATAAAATTTTGTTGATTTTCCATATTCTGTTGTTATATTCGTAATTTATTTACGTCTTTTCATCCATAAATTAGTCCAAACGCTTCCACTCGTGGACATAAGGCTCCCCCAGGACTTGCATTCATAGGTTCTCTTCGACTTTTGAAATGTAGTTAATCTACTTGTTTCCTGATCTCCACTTGTGAATCTTTCTTCATTAATGGTGGTCAGTTCAACGACCTCTGCAGCCTACGAATACAAAGTGCCAAATTTTATTCTATTACGCTTTCCTGATTATATCACGTGGAGAAATACGTAGCATAGCATAGCCCTCTCCATAGAGCTTTAAGCTTTTTCGAGGCTGAAATTTAGACGTAATAGGTGATTAGTATCTATCACAAGTAAACATTGGTAATACACTCCGTTTATTAGATTTTTAATTTCTGTGGAACATTTGATAAGAAGATTAATCTTAGGTTTAAAAAATTTGTAATGTTTAGAACAAAATTCACCATCATTCTCCTACTCTTATCCCAATTACTTGGGGTCGATATACTATGTACTCATTTTCCATAGTACATATTGTAAAAGTTATTGGCAATAGTTTTATGACCGGCCACCTGCCAGACGTCAACCCTCCTTGGGAATGTAATCGTTGACCAAACGAGATGAGCTGGAGTTGACCCATGTCATTATAAGGCTTTTAGTCGTCTTTTACGACATCCACGAGCGAAGTAACGGTTGGTAGTACTCATAGTCGCTACCACATAGCTTTTTTTTTTTTTTTTGGCGGCGGGCTACGGATCGGTCACGCCCCGCTAATCCGTCCGGGGCGACGGGAGAAGCGGTGCACGACCCTGTAGACCCGCCCTACAATGTACCTCTCTACGCATTGCGGGTGGGCCACTGGTACGCGTTCTTTTCTTCAGTGGCCCATCCGGTCTACCCTCACGGGTATCCTCTCGGGTCGACGCCCTGCCATCTCGACTAATATTATGTCTCGATGTCAGGGCGTCGTCTTCACGCGGTGGCCTCTCTCCAAGGGTGACCAGAGTAATCCCCGGTCCGGTCACCCGCAACCACACAGCTTATAGATATAAATTCACCGTTGTGTTAAAATTACATGAAAATATGTATACATACTCTGCACTTGTATGAATATGAGATATTCATGATGTAGCCTATGTTTTCAGTTGAATTGAATTTACTGCACGGATAGTAACTAAGATACCGCGCCAACTGTCACGTATTCGATTCCCACCTAAGTTAAAATATTATGCGATCGCAAGTTATATTTTTCTGCAAATAAAGTTGGTTATTTTAAGTTTTTAAATTCTTTTAAATTCTTCTCTTCTTAAGTGTATGGTGGGTGCGGTGTATCTTTATGGCACTCGAAAGGGTAACGGCAGATTTTAAAATAAGGGTGCCAATGGTGGGCACAATGGTAATGAGAAAGGAATACGGTGACCCCTCCATCCTTTTGTCGTGCCAGCCGAAACAACCGAAATTTGTGTAGACCATAAGTCTGCCAAAAAATGGAGGTTATTAAAATAAGCTTCTGATGTATAAAATATATATCACTGCTTAAGTTCACTGGTGAACATCGGCCTTCTTACTAACGGTATTATAATCACCACGCTTCATAGGCTGATTATCATTTATCTGTTATAACTTACTTAATGGAATGCTCTTTATTCTTCAAATAAGAGGACTAGAGGGTAACTCTAAATTATTTAGAAAAAAAAACCACACTTTAAGTAACTAATCTTTGTATTGGGGGACTTTTAACGAACAGAAATTACAGCCAAACTCAGGCCAGACAATTTGTGAATTGTATAAAATATTGATATTCGTAGGAATCGAAGTCAACACTTGGCATGATAGGGCGGTATATTAACTACTACGCCATTAGTACAACCCTGAATTTGAAATAAACATGTATATAAAGTACTTAAGGTTTAAATTTTATAGTTCGTACCGCTGTATGCAAATAGGTCGGATATTGTTTTATAGTCGATTACACTGTCTCTTTTTATCGTCATCAGTTTTATCACGCTATCTCTCTTTAACATTATGTACATATACAAGTTATGTTATGCATGTTTTATTATCATTTCATAGTATATTTTTGATGTAGTCAGCGGTTTTTATTGCAATGAATACGTTTATATATTTTGTATGTTTTTTTTCTTCTTATTTTATATTATTTTGCTTTTATATTTTTTGTCTATTTTATTTTGAATAAATAAAAGTAATCTATTGCACATCAAAAAAGAAAATAGGAAAATGGGCACCAAGTTCAATATTATAATAATTATTATGTGGTTGCCGTCATCATCGTAAGACTTGCGATCTAAATAGGTGCTCTGTAGACCATATTAACTTCCAGGCGGACACTTTTAGGTGGACTGCAAAGATATAGTAGTGGTTAAGATACCTTCAGTGCCAGTGCCGTGGGTTCGATTCATATGCAGGATAATACTCTGTGCGAATCACAAAGTGTTATTCTGAGTCTGGGTGTAATTTGTCTGTGTTAATTGCATGTTTGTAAAGTAGAACGTTTTTACATAGTTTCATATTTTTTAATTTTTTGTAGATTTTTAGTCCAATAAGGTTTGCTACTCATTTGTTTTGGTCTCTTCAATTCTCACAGCCATGTTATTCACATGAAGGAAATAAATTGTTATCTCAACATTTGAAACGACTATTTTTGTTAGCATATGAAATATTTAGAAGAGAACTTGATATCACATAAAGATTAAATTAAATATAAGGCGAGAAGCCACGTATATCAAGCAATGGGTACCAACGGTTTGTCCAATGACGATGAGTGAGATGTGTTATGTGTGGCCTCATACCGTTTTTTCACAGTCCCGGCCGGAATGGGCGGAATGTGTTCAAACTATAACCTACCAAAAAATGTAGTAAATATAAAATGTTGATGAGCGTAGGCTTATGTATAGCAACCAAATTCTCGCTCATATTGTCTTATTTACAGGAGACGATCAACATGCTATCTATCGGAAACCTTGAAATAAAATTTTATACCGATCCGTTTGACCACTGTGGTGTAGTGGGATAATTCCTAGTGTGGGGAAGGCTTTAGCCCAGCAATGGGATGCATATAAACTGTGATGATGATGATAGTAATGATGAGTCCTACTATAAAACCTTTAAACTTATTTAACATATGAAAATCCTGTCTAATTAACAAACAATTAATAAATTAAACTATTAATAATTGTTTAACGAAGATTAATAATTGTACTAATTAAATGTGAAACTCAGAATATACTTATCAAATTTTGTACATTATCATGTGTTAACAAGACTTAGTCCTATTTAATTTAGTTAGTAACAATATAGAATACTCGAGAGTCACATACAAAGTTGATAATTAAGCTGTTTCCTAATGAGATTCAGTTTACGTGAGCCGCTGCGGACTACTAGACTAGACGCTCAGTTGCTGTGGTACTTTACTGCACACATACACGTCTACATGTGTTGTAATGTTTCTATATGTAATACTGTACTTTATTACAGCCCTAACTATTTGGTCTAGTGTGAGCCAGTACAAATTAACGTTGATATTTACTGCTTCTGCATTTACTTTGTTCTAGATATGTTACACAAATGGTGAGTTTTAAGGTACATGTTTTTTTTTGCAGTGAAAATTTGTTAAGATGCGTTAGACATTTTTTGAAATGTGAAAAAGACATATGGTTATTATAATTTATGGTTCGGACATGTGGAAAGAATGCCGAATGAACGTCTGGTTAAGAATATATACAATGCGAAAGTAGAAGGATGTAGGTACCGGGGGAGACCGAGACTCACCTACCTAGACTAGATTGGTCACGTACTGAAGGAAGGTGGAGTCAAGAGTCTCCGAAACCGGCGAGCATGTATGAAGAGAATTATGAATGTTGAGAAAGCGAGTGAAGTATGCAAGAATAGAGTTCTCTGGCACTCTGTTCTCTCTGCCTACCCTGCAAGAGATATGGCGTGATGACATGTATGTATATGAAAAAGACACATCTGTATAAAATAAATTAGTAGTGATAGGCCCACACTATTAACAGTTTTCTGTCTAACGTCGTGGTAGTACCATATTCGCGACCACGATCTCAAAATCAACGTCGGCACAGTAGCAATATCTCATTACGCTTCATTCGGTGAGCGGGAGAGCTGAAATTTGGGCTTTCAGCTCTTTCGTTTACCGGACGAAGCAAAGCAGCGCTTTGCTATTGCTCAGACGCCAATTTTCTGCAAGAGTATGGTATTATTCCGGACCGGCCCACGGCTGTAGACAGAAAACTGACAATATGCTCCTACCATTATAAAATAATATACATTATTTTTCATGTACAATAGTGCGCTGTTGTACATATAAAAACTATTTAATCATTCTCCTGCTCTTAACCCAAATATTTGAGGTTGACGCAAAATGTAAACATACTTATTTCAAAAGTTATTGACAATAGTTTTATGACCGCCCACCTGCGTGACGTTCCTCCTTGGGCATGTTACAGTTAACTAAACAACATCAGATGGAGTTGCACCAGGTTAATATAAAGCTCTTAGTCATCTTTTACAACATCCACGAGCAAAGCAAGGGTTGGTAGCATTCGTAGCCGCTACCATAAAGCATTTAAAAATCGTCTTTATCAAATTTCAGGTTCAAAAGGAATTCAGGAAATTATATTAAGCGTATTAGATGCTATTATTTATTATTTTTTTATGTAAAAATTTAAAAAATATTGACATTTAAGAGGGTTTATATGTATAAACCCTTACATTGCAAGTTATATTAAAAATAACCTATGGATTCTTATATACGTTTACTATAAGGTCTCTATGAATAAAAGCCATACAATAAAATGCACAAGTCATATATAACAATGTGTTACTTTACAAAATTTCTCTTTCAGTCATACAAGTTGTTATGAAGCTATTCAAAAGAAGCACAAGCCCTTCCACCAGTGCATAGTAAATTTTGCACGAAGCACTCAGCCGTAATGGAATCTTCTCGAATTAATTAAGATCGCATTATTATCAAGGATGAAATATAATTATTGTTTTATGTATTGCAATCTCATTCAACTTAATTATTTTTAGTGTAAAATCTTGGTGTTAATGGCGGCGAGTAGCGTATCCTATTAATATTATAAATGTTAATGTTTGAACGTTTGTTACTAAATAATGCATAAACTGTAAAACAGATTTGTATGAAAATTGGCACGTAGTTAAAAAAATCTTGAAAAACGCACAGGATTTTCACGCCGGTAATCTCTTGGGCTAATAGTTCAACTTAAGAAAAGTTACTGTTTACACGGGCGAAGCCGCAGGCAACAGCAAGTAATCAGTAAAATTTGCGGATTTATTTTAGTAGAATAATAGTATTTAAAAAAATAAATAGCTTTTTTAAAGGACATTACCCTACACTAAGAGAATAATCCTTGTATTGCGGAGGACTTTACAAACATGTAATTAATGGAGACGAACTACACCCTCCACTCAGAACAAGACTTTGTAGATCACAGAAAGTATGGTCCTGCGTGGGAATCAAAAACTGGCACTGGCACGGTATATCCGTATCTTAACCTCTACGCCATTTATGTTGGCAATATTAAAAATATTTCATCACATCATCATCTCAGCTCGTATATGTCCCACTATTGGCCTCGAGCCTCCTCCATAATAGGAGAGAAATTGACCTACTATACCACGCTGGTCATACGTGTTGGTATAGGGTTTTATTTCGAGATTTCCTTCACTCGCATAGATCTAATGTGCGTTTTATATCCCTTAGTCGTCTCTTACGATCACCCACGAGTAAGATAGGTAATGGTGCATTGTAATCTTACCACACGGAAAGAAAATAGTTCAATATTTTAGAAAGAGATAGTAATGTCCGCTTTGACCGACGACACCTAAATGTTACGTAACACCCAAGGTGCTCTACGTGACACAACATCAATGATTGATTGAAATTATATATCTTTTAATACGTGGCATTGGTGATTAAATTATTATTTGGCGTTGTTTAAAATTTAGGTATCGTTGGAAATAACTAAATAATTATTATCATCATCATCTCAGCTCGTATATGTATCAGTGCTGGGCGCGAGCCTCCTTCACAATAGGAGCGAATTTGACCTATTATACCATTCTGGTCAGACAAGTTAGTATTATAGGGTTTATTTCGATTTTTCCTTCTCTTACATATATGTTATATGCATATTGTATACCTAATCCGTGTTCGAATCCCACTTGTGACAATCATTTTTCGCTCGTAATCGGGTTTTTATAAATACCTAAGCCGTCTTTAACGGCACCTACGGGCTAGAGAAGTTGTGATAAATTGTACTCTGTCGCCACACGAAAGAACTAAATATAATATTAATATTATAAATAAAAGTATTATTCCCTGTTTATAATTATATAATAATGTTTTAGCGAAACATCAGTCTATCGTCTGCTATCATTGTATATAGGCCTCCCCAAGGGCGGTTAATACCAGGCCACCGAAGATATAGATCGGGTACCGGTGGCCCACTCGCACGGCGAAGAGAGGTGTTCTTGCAGGGTGGGGTCGATGTTATTGCGCGCCGCCTCTTCCGTCCCCGGACCGATTTGATCCAGCGCGACCACATCCATATTATATCGCAAGAAAAAAAGGGTTGTTAATACCACAATCACCGCGCTAGACAGGTAAGTTAAGTTAGTGATGAGAATTTTACACGAATGTTCATTCTTCCAGTTAACTTTCAGTTGCTTTTTAATAGCTCCTACGGGTAAACAAAGTCTGGTACAATTTATATTCTAAACATCCATCACGCGTAATGAATCACCGCTTATAAAATGTAAAAGAATGCAATGATTAAAATTCAATATAATTAGAATTATCGCAATTCTCCATGTAATATCAAATTCACTGACCCCCTTTTTTACTAATATAGTTCGTAAAATACGACTAAGAGATACGAATTAGGTAAGAGGAATATTCGAAATAATACTCCGTACCAACTCGCCTAACCAGTGGTGTATTATGTCAAGTTTTCTTTCATTTCAGAGGAGATACAAGTCCAGCAGTGGGACGTATATAAACCAAGATATTAGAATATCAGTATTACTATTAGGAAATAGATTACAATCATTTAATAAATTGTAAAACAATCCTAACTTTATAAAAGTTATTTTTGGATATAAATATCACAAAATCTGTTGTAATAAAAAACAATTTAAATCTGAACAAGAAAATCCACTTGGTATAAAAGCCCTACTAAGGTAAACTAAGGTTTTAAGAATAGTATTAAAATAAAAATCTTAAAATATTCACACTCTCGTTTCACAGGTAAATTAAATGTATAATTGAAGAGACTCGCTCGCTATTTGCGTGCGGTGAGACCTCGGCCGTAACGAGGCGCCAGGCACCATTACCGAGCAATGGGGTATTGTTTCAACAACGTACTATAAGTATACTATATTATATATTACGTAGTTATACATTGCGTATTTAGCGTTCGTATTTCGTATAACAGATTTCAGTTACGAGCAAAACAGGTGATGTATTTACGTTTTTAGTATAAAGCTTATGACTGTTTCGCGAATTTATTTGATATAATTACTGAGATTTAGCGTAGGGAGTTCGGACTTTTCCTAGAAATTATTTCATTCATATACGTGAGACTTTAATTCATGTCTAATGGAAATTCATTACAATCGCCTCATCATTTAGGATTATATGGGTAGTTTACGTCATCATCATCTTGCTCTTATCCCAATTATTTGGGGTCAGCTCTTATCCCAATTATTTGGGGTCAGCACTTATCCCAATTATTTCTGGCCAATGTGGGTAGTTTACGTATAGTAACAAAATTGTGACTCGTATTCTAGTCTTTACAGAAAACGTTTTGTACGCCATGTATCAGAAAGTGTTTACAAATTGTTCTGACTATAAAATTAGTAGGTAGGTATCCTCCACAAATTAGGGGGTAGGTTCGTAATCCTCCCTGGCGCGAGGATGCCCGCCGAGACGTCATCGTCCGTTGGGTTACGCGGCTGGAGAGGCCTAGACACGGTGTTGTTACCGTTGAGGCCCTCCGGCCCATACTGATGGAGTGGATAGAGCGGCGTCACGGAGTCCTCTCCTTTCGGCTGGTACAGGTATTGTCAGAGCACGGTTGCTTCGGCTTGTACCTGCACACGGTCGCGTATAGGGAGTGGACCCCGTCCTGCCACCATTGCAGTAGTGACGAGGACACGGCGCAACATACGCTCGAGATATGTCCGAGCTGGGACGGGCGGCGCCGTGATCTCGTCGCTGTTATCGGTGCCGACCTGACGCTGCCGGCTATCGCGAAAGCGATGGTCGACAGTGTCAGGAACTGGGACGCGGTCGCCGCCTTCTGCGAGGCTGTCATCTCGCAGGAGGAGGCGGCGGAACGAGTCCGGGAAGATTCCCGTGACCCGGGCCGCCGTCAGCGGCCGGGGAGGCGCATGCGCGAATATCTGCGCCTGATGCCGCCCTAACCGAGGCTTCGGGTGATCGGACGTAGGGAATTGTCTGGTCACCCGGCGTGAGGCCACCGCGTGAGGGCGTCAACATGAGAGGAACCCGCGAGGGTAAACCACCGGGCGGGCCACCGAAGACAAAGATCGGGTACCGGTGGCCCGCTCGCACGGCGAAGAGAGGTGCTTGCAGGGTGGGTCTATGGGGTTGCACGCCGCCTCTTTCGTCGCCCCAGACCGATTTGGCGGGGCGCAACCATGTCCATAGTCCACCACAAAAAAAAAAAGTTTCGTATTCTTCGAGCTTAGAAGAACAGCAGTGAGTTATTATATATTTCCTAAGAGAGAAATGTTGTCCACTCCCGAGTAGGAGATTCTTACCCAATTTTCATGACTCCTACGGTCAAGTAAGTTAGCGACAAACATTTTTATCCAGTTGCTAAAGGACACAATTACTGAAATATATTTTCTACGTTCAATAAATCATTTTAAATTAAAACAAAATGGCGAAGATTTGCCATGTAAAGTAACAAAAAGTTGTAAGCTCGTAAGGAGCACTTAACACCTTCAAATATTAGCTGTAGACACGTTTGTTAACTGCTGTGCAAACGTTTGTACTTCATTATAGCTCTAACAGCATTGTTAGGATGTCAGGCTGGCTTGCTATCGAAATTGCAGCACAGACGTGACAGTGTAAATATCTGTGTATTTAAAATTAAACTAAGTTTGCAGAATTTATAGGGTTTTAATTTTTATATACTAAAACGTGAGAGGGTTTGCCTTGTGATAAAGGGATAAAAAACTGTCCCGTAGGAGGCGTAAATTTAGGAGGAGCTAACCGTGTGGGGCAGCAACGCGTTTTTAGCAACTCATAACACCATCTCCTAATGCTAAATTGCGTTGCGATTATTTTATTATTGTGGATAATGCAATCACTACGAGGTTGGGTAATCGTAGTTCAGAGGGAGGATTATGTGCAATAGTAGATTGTTATCTACTACTGATGGATGGTTGATTGAAAAGGGACGCATGGACCTGTATGTATTACTGGTTGACATAAAGTTCGACTCCTTTGAAACATTGCCGCACCAAAATACACATTTTTTTTGACCGATCCCATGCTGTGTGTTATGGATTCTGTTCACATGCTGAAAAAATCCTTGTCCACAATAGATTGTTGTGCGTCTGAGTGTTGTGTTCGTTTATTTTATGTTGGTAAAGTGCCTTTCGATACAAGAATTTATTCCTTTCTGTGTAAAAAACACGTCTTTAAAAATAAATTTGCATATTATCTCTGTTGTTTGCTCTTATGGCATTTTAAATTGATTATCTAATTGTTGATTTCTGAGATTTGCTCGACGATTTCGCATTGTCAACCGAGCCGTTTCACGAGCTGCCTCGCTTTGCTCTTGTGATTGAGAAGCACAAAGTCAGGCCATATTATGGCGGTGGTCTTCCCGTGCAATATCTTGTTCTTCTGCTGTGGTTACATTCATGATGTTTTGAATTCTAATTGCGTTACGGCTTTGTCGGGAAAGATTTTATCTTATTAGTTGCGGCATTGTTGATAAGGAAATAGAAGAATTATGATTTATTATAAAAATATTCGTAAAAATTCATTACACTCGCGCAAAACGAACACTGACTGGTCAAATTTAATTTCAACTCATCGTGGTATTTTCCAAAAAAAAACATTCAGCTATCAGTTCATCAACAAATGAACGTTTAGAACTGGTGAAACTTTAGAACTGGTGTTTTTTAATGTTTTTTTTTTGTTTATAAATATCATATTTTAATATCCTATGGTATATCCTATTCCCGATGATAACAAACTCAAAAACATAAAACTCATAAAAATTGGTGCAGCCGTTCTCGTGTTATAAGTGTTGTAACTAACAAAATTTTCTTTTATATATATATAGATTTATAATATAAGTAAAACCAATACATTACCTATATAGACCACATGGTTACTCTATAAAATAAATAAATTGTGTTAATTTAGTATTCAAACATCAGTTATAATATTAAATTATCTTTTTAATATAAAAGAAATGGTCTTACCATTTCTTTTATATTAAAAAGATAATTTACTTATAATTCATGAAATAATCTGTGACCAAGTACTCATCATCAACCTACAGGAATGATCAAGCGATGATGATAATAGTGACGATGAACTTGGATGTACTTCTATCGAATAATAAAAACAATTAATTAGCAGCTTTAGTTTAAATTAAATAAAATCCTTTTCATTTTTTATGAGATTAGATTTTCATAGATTGTTTTATATTTATAATCGATTCACCCATCTATTTGATTGAAATTCAATAAGATTTTCATACATGGTTTTTCAATTGAAGTAGCAAATAACTTTAAAAAATAAGGAATTATATCGACAAAAATACGGACTACATCGTAAGCGTGGGGCACTAGTGACAACTGTCATAGAGTTCAAGGTATATTTTATGGACTATAGTTTTGTCTGATCTAGAATATTAACCTGAGCCGTTACGGTTGACAGACATATAATAACACTACTGATTCAACAACGCAGGGAATATTTTTAAGAAAATTTATTACCTCTTTAAGTAAGTCACTTTCTTGCCTTTCTCAAGAACTTTAATATTGCGAACGTCCGTCAAAAGTCTTTCCACCCGGCTCACAACAAGATATCGCAAAAACATTATAACACAAGAACTTTAATATAATTTATAAAACTATTGCGCGATCTCTTTTCAATCTATGGAATTAATTGCATACGGAACAAGCAATGGATCAGGGATTTTCATGATTCTAAAAGGTTCGAGATTCTAAACGGTGTAACGAGGGCAAACTTTTAAACATCGTTGAAGTATCTGTTTGTGAATTTGTTACGGATATATACATTTACAAACCGCTCTTACTTCTGCTACAGTTTACTGAAAAAGTTGAAATCATTCGAATTTGCAGCTAACTTGTAAGTCATCCCAACAAATATTACGAAAAAGAAATAGCGTCCTTATTTTTTATATTAAAATAATTATTTCAGCCCATATAATATGTCCCATTGTTGCGGTCGGACTTGCTCTTCTATGGGAGGGAAATAGACTTACACGCTAAACGTGTTGTTATAGGGCTTTTTTGTCAAGTTTTTCTTCTTTTTCATAGATGTTATCCGCTTATGCGCGTAAAATGATTATCATACGTGGGACTCGAACCTATACCTATTGGAAATCCATTCTAATCGTTTCTTTTTTTTTGCTAACGGTGGCAAAAGAGCAAGCAGCACACCTGATGGTAAGTGTCACTGCCGCCTATGCACATTTGCAATACCAAGGGTATCACTAGGCCGCTGCCTACCAATTTAAACCCCAAACCCACCCAATTGGGCTTCCGGCTCTCTCGCTTACCGAACGAAGCGCAATAGCACATTGCCATTACTCAGACGTCGATCTTCTGCGAGAGTGTGGTACTACCCCGGACGGACCGGCCCGCGGCTGCTGACAGAGGACTATCAACAGCGTGGTCCTACTACTTGGACAAATGTGAGCTTTCGTCTTCTTTCTTTTCTTCTTTCTTATTTTATCGTCTTTATGGGAGACGTGTGCCATCTACCGGACCATGATAACACATTGTATCGATTTAATACTTTAACTTTACAGTTGGAATTGTATTAAACAATGTCATGATCCTATTATTCAAATTACTGAGGTTTATTATTTAAAATATTGGGTTATTTTTAAAAACTTGTTTTCAAGCGAATAAATGTAAGCTGTCGTATGATAATCAATTTATGGCTAGTATTTTTTTGTCGTCTTTTTGGGAGACCTCAGCGACCTACCGGCCAAAAATTACACACTGTACCGATTTAATACTTTAACTTTTCACTTAGAATAACCCTACAAACAACCCTATTATTCAAATTACTAAGATTTAGAAGAAGCTAGATTATATTTATAATAAAAAAAAATTCGCGCGTATACATTTTTTTATAAGATTATACCTACAAAAACTAAAATTTACTAAAAGTCAGCTTACTAATTAATATATACTGTAAATAATGAACTAAATGAGTTAGATGTACCTTCACTAACACAAGTGCTTATAGATGAACGAATATCTAAGCATTCAACTGAAAGTAATATTTTGGATTTTACATCTACACTATTAGTTAGTGTATATTCATGTTGATAGCTGCCTGATTATTTAATTACTGAAAATAGTTTAGAAACATTGCGTAATATTTTTCTAAATTATCGAAATGATTGTGCGTTTTGTTGAGAATGTGAGAATAATAATATTATTTCTAACATTGACAATTACATTTGTTGTCTGGTGGCGGCTAAAAATACTACCAACCCTTATAATGAACGTGGGCGTTGTAAAAAAAGACTCAAAGCTTTACAAACACTTAGGCCTACTAAATTTGATGATTACATAGTCTATATATACCGCCTAGATTACAATTACATTCCCAGGTGGATTGATATCGGTGGTTACTATTTCCGGGAAGAGAGCCCTTAGCGCGCACTCATAGTCCGGGTAAAGTTTTCATAGCTATCTGAGGCTAACAACTAATTCACACAAAAAAAAGAAAGGTTACTGTTATTGTAAGGAGACTTTATCATTATCATCGACATCATTCTAGATCATTTACATTACATACACTGCTGGGCTCGATCTTTCTCCAAAGTTGAAAAGAAATTGATGTACTAACCATACTATTCAGATAGATTGGTATAGGTTTTTATGTCAAGCGTTCCTATTATTTCATTTTCTTTCAGTGATATTACTTGCAAGGATTTATTTATGCAAATAACATTTATAGTAAGAGCAGGCAAATTTAAAATGTAGCTTATTATAATAGTATGGCATAGTATCAAAATTTACATCTTATTATGGAGGACACACTAGGTTAGCAGTGAAATCTGAAGGCACTTCTTAAGCCCAGGTAATATACCTAACATCACGAAATTGTCTAAAGAAATCTAGTCTGACTCGTTTTTTTTTAAAGACACATGCACTAAGGAAATAATCCTTGTATTGCGGGGAACTTTGCAAACATGCAATTAATGCAGACAAATTACACCCAGACTCAAAACAACACTTTGTGGATCGCACAAAGTGGAATCGAACCCACGGAACTAGCACGCAAGGTCGGTATCTTAACCACTACGCCATCTGTGCAGTATTGTTCAAATATACATACCAAGCATTTTATATAATAATATATAGAGAATAAACGGCGCTACCGTCTGTGTATATTACATCGAGGGGTACAAACATCATGCTTAATTTGGTTAATATGTAGTATGTACTGGGTTTGTACGCGACTGTACTCTATTAAAGCCAAAGAACTTATATACACGTTATACTTGTAAGTATACCCGGTATGGCATGGATTATATTTTTGATTAAATTATAAAAGCTATATTTGCCTGAGATGGCTGTTACATCCTTATCCGGACTAGTACCGAATACAGAAGGCTCTCAATCTAAATATATTGTAATATGATATTTGATGTTTACGGGAGTATTTCATAATTTTCCTACTCTTATCTCAATTACTTGGGGTCGATACAACATGTACTTTTCTTTCATAGTACCTACATATTATTATTGTAAAAGTTATTGGCAATAGTTTTATGACCAGCCGCCTACCAGCCGTCAACCCTTCTTGGGAATGTAATTGCTGATCAAACGACATCAGATAGAGTTGACCCAGGTTGCTATAAGACTCTTAGTCGGTTTTTACAACATCCACAAGCAAAGTAAGGGTTGGTAGTTGTTGTGTATGTAGGTAGTTACGCGTGGCTGCGATCACCGATATACGTACTTGTTACATACGAATAAATCAGTGTGCAATTTGCAAGCAGTTGTTTCACTTGTATCCACTTATTACTCACAGACTGAACAGTAGTATTCGTAGCCGCTACCACACAGCTATTTATATATATATATATATATATATATATATATATATATATATATATATATATATATATATATTAAATTGTATTAGGTGACATTGAGTGTTTATATATATTAAATAAAACTATTTTATACATTTACTCGACGTTTAAAGATTTTTTTTAGAATAAAATGAAACCGTAGAACAATCCAAAGATTGTCGCTGAATCGCACTACACATAGCGTTATTTATAGACCCATAGAGTAAAGGGGATTAAAACTGCAATTTCTTTTTTTTAGATTATTTCATATTAAGTAATTAAGTAATATGAATAATTTATGTGTTGCAGGCGTTTTGTCAAAAACACAACACAGGCAAATCAGACTACTTATTTTTACGAATTTTAAGACGGGAGTCATCCCGTGATCGCGGAGTCCTCCCGTGACCATTTACGCTGAAAATGACTTTTAGACCATTTAAAATCGTCAGAAAATTAAAAATACAAACGCTATAAAATAAAACATTAGAAATCATTGCTACATCTGTAATTGAAACCCTACAGAAGTAAAAATATTTGAAGAATTATTTCAGACGTACATACAAACAATTTTGTATATTATTATATATGGAGAGTATCCTCATTTTACATGGTTGCAGAAATAATTGTCGTTGGGTGATCGAATACAGAAGTGTTTGGCATTAAATAGTTTATTATAGTGGTAGTATTATTTTATTTTAATCACTTGATTGCTCATAGTCCCGTGATACTGTATTCTTTTTATCAACCCACGTACATTCTTCTACTGGGTCTCCATCATAATGCGAGGGAAATTGATAAGTCAAGGCAGTTAGTACAGTGTATCTTCTCTTGTATAAATGTTATCTGCACCTTAGTCGTTTTTACGACACCCACGGACAAGAGAAGGAGTGGTGCATTGTTTTTCCCACAACAAAAATGCTGTATATTTCTATAAATTATACTGCAATTTACTAACACGAAATTCATTGAAGAAAAAGCAGAAACAAAAATCTTTAGTTTATTAAATTAAAAACTTTATTAAAAAAAAGATGCCGCGTCGCAACGCATTAAGAATACAATTGTCCATTAATTACACGTGGGAGCCAAACAAATTAGCTAAAGGTCTCACCAGGATAGTGTGCAGGCAGTTGATGGGCAACGTATAACCCTTCGGACCAAAGCTGAAAGATAAAAAGAGTGAGATTGAAAACAGTATTAATTTATTTTATTCTTAATCGCCGCTAAATATATTCTAAGAGTTATAGTTCTCTTTCAGAGTACCATATTTTCCATCCAATGAGGATGATGAGTAAACAGATATGTTTTATTTTTATACCATGTAACTTTTAATTTTATTTAGCAGGTAGGTATAACGCAAACATACTGTAGTTGCAGATTTACCTTGAAATTCTATTTTCAAATAAAAAAATAGTTATACCTTACGTCAATTAATAATTATGAAGAATTCTAGGGAGCGTGACAAAAAATCTGAGGAAATATGTTGAAACAGAAAATATAATAGAAAAAGTGACTGACCTGTATTTTTTCCTATTTGACTTTTTGCAGAAGCTCTTGATATGCAGTTGCTAGATCTTGAGAATATTGGCTTATGCAAAACACGTTGTGGTACTAGCGATTTATTGTTGCAGTTAGATAAATTGGCGTTTTCCTTTAGCTTGACGACCCTGTATATAGTTTCATTCCGAGATTTCCTTTTCTTGCAAAGTTGCCTTTTAAGAGACCCTTGGGAGTCATTCGTATTCCTTCACCATCGCGGCAGAAGGTTGTATATTTGCATATTAAAATTTTAATCGAATCTAAAAGTCATTCCCCAAGAGCTCTTTCGATGTTAGAACAAATAGGGCCAATAGTTAATGTGTATCTACAGCGATAAACTGAACAAACTGAAGGGTGTATCGACCCTGAACATATCACATAACATTTTACGAGCATCCTTTCGAGCTATTGGGATCACCATGTACATTACCCATAGCCTTTTCCATTATACTGTTTTAGATGTTTTTGTGTGAAAATGTTTCGGTCATCGTCACTCTGAACTATAGAAACTCAATGATATTCGGGGTCCTTACATATTTTACGATACGCGGGTCTCAGGCTATAACCGCTGTTTGGCATTTGTTGTCCAATATTTACTTCTATTTAACTCTCTTAGCTTTTATTAAAGTGTCCTTTTATTAGTATGTTTATAACATTAGGTTTATTCTTTCGAATTTTTATAGGGTTAACGGGCAGATTTATAAATTGTTTGTTCAACGTTTTACAGTATTTTTTTTATATATCCCTTTTTTATTACCGTTTTTTATTTTTAGTTTAACTTAATCTTCAGCTAATATTTATTCTCAATCTATATAAGTAATATAATTGGCCACAGGCTTCCTTTTCCTTAATACGCTGGCTATACGTACTGGCATCACCATCAGAGAGCTTTTCTTCTCTTACAAATTATCAAAGCAAATATTATACTTGCTGTAAAGGTTCATTTCCGTGCATTGCGTTTAAACGCGGCCACGCGCCTTTAAACGCTTACGACTGTCGCGCGCGGCTTATACGACAATACTCAAAGTAGGAAAATGTATGGCGCCATTTTCGAGGTTCGCGACAGCCGCGCACGGTCAAAGACATCTAATAGTATTGAGGTATACCTATTGCTGCTAACTGAATACAGGTTTAAACTTGAGTTTCTAAGATTGAGAATTTTCTAAGAAATCCTCTTTTTAAATTTTAGGAAATCTGCTAAGAACAACAAACACACTTCTTTGATACCTTTTTGACTCGCATAAGATCCGAACAGCAGTTGCATGCTTATGGTACTGAACTATATAAATAGTCATATTTTGAAATATATCTAAATAGGTACAATATATAATTTTGCCAATAAACAAAGCATGGTGTCTTATTGAAAAACATTCAGTTGTTTAGTCTTAATAAAAAATAATTTCACTAATTCCACATAAAAGACATTATTTTTTATTCAATTTTATTGAGATGCATTTTCGAAAAATACTATCTACTAGTAAAATTACAATTCCTCCCACTAAGGGACATCCCAAAGCTAA
This sequence comes from Lymantria monacha, assembly GCA_905163515.2. Lineage (NCBI taxonomy): Eukaryota > Metazoa > Arthropoda > Insecta > Lepidoptera > Erebidae > Lymantria > Lymantria monacha. The sequence continues at coordinate 905,643 of LR991100.1, forward strand.
ATTACAGGAAATAGTGTATGTAATTTCTGGCAATTATTAAGAATTATTTTAAATGGAAATCCTAACACTGGGAGAAGAAATAGAAAGTTTCTACCTAATATTTCATAAAATAAAATAAAATGTTAAGACTTGTTTCCGCGAGTGTACCAAAAGCAAGTACACCTAATTTACTTTATAATAGTCATTGAGATCACTTAAGCCCTTATGAATATTTTAGTTCCATCCATAAAGTACATATACATATCTCTCGCCCACATCAAAAGCCTAATTATCGTTCACAAAATGTAGCTATGCTATATTGACTGTACATGGGCTATTGGCTTTACTAATGACTTGTCGTGTTGAGTACCTACTCACTTTGGTCGAGTTATATATGTTCTCATTGTATAGAAATATTTCAAAATTATATATTAGGGCTCATTAACATGTTAAGTGATTAAGAAACAAATATAAATTTAACTAAACTTATTGATTAATTTTGATTGATTAGTATTTCATATGTTAGGCTATTACTCACGACGGTATGAATGTTGGAACGAAACTAAGGTTGAAACGAGTTTTCTTCAAGTATGGGTTGCAAGTAATATTTCTTTTTACGCAATGATGAGGTTCAATAATTGGTAAGTTATTTGTTTTGAATATTTATTTCGACTATTTAAATTTAAAATTAAAACATTTTTATAGTAACAAAATTAAGAAATTGTATTTATTTTTTTTAAAATGAATATCCGTGTTCTTTATTTATTTATTATTAATTTTATTTATCTTAAAATATTGACATTCCATATTTGACATTGATATTAATATTTAATTTTATGCAATTTTATTAACTTTTATTCCTTTTAAACTCCGACATTTTATCATACCTACTTAATCTTATTAACCGACTTCTAAAAAGGAGAAGGTTCTCAATTGGAAAGCTATTTTTTTTTGTATGTGTGTTACGCGCTAGCAACGCTAATTATAGATGGATTTTTCTAATTCTTTCTTTGTTGGAAAGAGGATACTCTAAGGGTGATCCCATATGCAGAATATCAGGATCTAATGCTGGGATCCTGGGGAAATCGAGAGTAATTCCTTAAAATGTAGGGCAAAAATGCTGTTTTTGATGCCTCTATACATAATTTATAGTTCATCTAATCTAAGAAGTTCATTTTGACATTTTGCATTTTTTAATACACAATAACCTCGGTCAAACGTATACACACGATTGTAAACACTAAATCTGAAATTTTAAACAACTATTAAGTTATTTACTTAATTAAAATTGTGGGTGACTTTCTTGTACAATAATCTAATGTTGAAACTCGTAAAACTAATTTAAAATAAAAATAACATGGTAAATAGTAATTATTATTGACGATCTAACAATGTCACATTATTACGTTCTATACAGTAGTGCTTGACAACTTCCAATTCACGAATATCCAAATAATCGGTAAAAATATTAGAATAATACAATTATGTAATTGAATAGAGATTTTGACAGAGATGTAAATTTCGACACTTTTATTGATGAGGAAATAATTATTAATGTTCGCAACGCTGATAATTCAAGTAATAGTAGTAATAATAAGCTTAATAAATAGCTATTTTCAAATCCAATTTTTGTTTTTAATTAACCTAATCCTACTAAATATGATGAATAGATTCTATGCCGAAATAATGAAATTTGTTTAATACTAATTTAGCACTTAATTTATTCATCACCTTTTTGAAAAATAAAAAACAAAACCGATTATTAATTATGAAGAATCAATATCGATTTCTCAGTAAAATCGGATATTTTCGATAGCGATTATTTGGTTCACATACCTAGACAACTTACTCCGACAGCTGTCAAAGTGCACTTTTTAGATTAGACAGACTATAGTTTGATTATTTGTGTATGGAGATTATCTTTATGAGCTTTAGCTGATGGTAAAACAACAATGTTACTAAGGGGTAAAATAAGGGTTACGGGATGAACATTTATATGGAAGTTTATCATTTTCAAAGTTAGAAGTACGAAATTTTGCACAACTGCATCTTTTTAGAAATAAAAGAATATGTGTGTTAGCGTTTTTTTCAAAATTTCACTACTAAGGAGTAGTATAAGTAATATAAAATAGGTAAAAACCAATAAAAAAAATATATTTTTTTTTCATGCAATGCAAAAAATATATAATATATGAAAAAAATAATTAATATAATTATTTTTTTCATATATTATATATTTTTTTTCAATTTTGATAAACTTTCGTGTATTAATTAAGCCAATACGTTGGGATCGTTGCTCCTCGATTTAGTTTGATAACGTTAGCGAATCAAACTGAGTCGCTGAGAATGACCTTCTGGAGTTTCATTACGCCTAGATATGTAAGTTTGTGTATGCCCTCATCTGAGAAAGCCTATTGACCCGCTGCTCGTCACTCTCATTTGTAATATTTATCCCATTTCCTAACCCCATTTTTCTTTAAACGAGCGTCTCTCTCGGCACTCGTTTCTTCCAAACGATGCTGTCTCATTTGAGCAGCCCGTTTACTAGGTCTACCTATTAAATAAAATCTTAATTCACATATTTGCCGCTAAAAATCAGCAAATAAAAAAATATTAAAAAAAAATCAAACAGCGACTTCAAAACTATACCTACGATAAACGATATACAATAAACTTACACTAAAAAGTAGAAAATAATTCTTTTAATTAGTTTAATCTCAAAAGAAAAACAGAACAATTTACGAAATTATAGTATACCTACCTATTTACAGGTAGGTATGTAAAAACTTTACTATGTCAAGAAAAATAGATAATAATATTATATTTTGTATTTCAAAGCAAGAAGCATTGAAAGATAATAAATGAAATTATTAATATTTATTTACAAATACTATTCTTTTGAAGTCGGTGCCAGCTAAATCAAAATTAAATTCCCTTGCATAAATCTTTCAAGTGCATAGGTATGAAAGAGAGTATTGGTGTAAAGATGCGAAAGGGAATGCTCCGATGGTTCGGACATATGGAAAGAATGCCGAACGAACGTCTGGTTAAGAAGATATACAATGCGAAAGTGGAAGGATGTAGGTACCGAGGGAGACCGAGACTAACCTACCTAGACCAGATCGGTCAGGTACTGAAGGAAGGTGGAGTCAAGAGTCTCCGAAATCGGCGAGCGTGTATGAAGAGAATTATGAATGTTGAGGAAGCGAGTGAAGTATGCAGAGATAGAGTTCTCTGGCACTCTGTTCTCTCTGCCTACCCTGCAAGGGATATGGCGTGATAATATGTATGTATGTATGTAAATCATCAACGACATTTGCCCGCGTTCGGGTAGTTCACTCAGTGTCATCGCCTCTCCTTTCTCGCACCTGCCTCGCTCTGGCTATCGCCCTATTCGCAGTGATCGTCCATCTCTGCGTAGGTCAGGTAGGTACTGCGTGAGCCGCGTGATGTTCGCAAAGTAGAAAAACTGTTCTTGGCTGGCACCGACTCCAAAAAAATAGTAATTGTAAATCAATAAATACACTTGTAATAAATCGACTGCACAGATGGCGCAATGGTTAAGATACTGACCTTCAGTGCTAGTGCCGTGGGTTCGATTCCCACGTGGGACAATACTTTGTGCGCTCCACAAGGTATTGTTCTGAGTCTGGGTGTAATTTGTCTGCGTTAATTGTTTCAATTTCCTTAGTGCAGAGTGGTGTAAAAAAAAATATTAATAATTTCGTTTATTATATTTCAATGCTCCTTGCTTTGAAATACAAAATATTATTATCCATTTTTCTTGACATAGTATACGTTTTTACATACCTATCTGTAAATAGGTAGGTATATTATAATTTCGTAAATTGTTCTGTTATTCTTTTGAGATTAAACTGATTAAATGAATTATTTTCTACTTTTTAGTGTAAGTTTATTGTATATCGTTTAACGTAGGTATAGTTTCGAATCTTGCAGAAGGAGGCGGCGGAACGAGTCTGGGAGGATTCCCGTGACCCGGGCTGCCGCCAGCAGCCGGGGCGGCGCAGGCGCGAATATCTGTGCCTGATGCCGCCCTAACGCCCGAGGCTTCGGGTGATCGGACCGGGGAATTGTCCGGTCACCCGACGTGAGGCCGCCGCGTGAGGGCGTCGACACGGGAAGAACCCATAAGGGTTAACCACCAGGCGGGCCACCGAAGACAAAGATCGGGTACCGGTGGCCCGCTCGCACGGCGAAGAGAGGTGTTTGCAGGGTGGGTCCATGGTGTTGCGCGCCGCCTCTTTTGTCGCCCCGGATCGATTTGTCGGGGCGCGACCACATCCATGGTCCACTCAGCAGGAAAAAAAAAAAGGAATAGTTTTGAAGTCGGTTTTTTTTTATATTTTTCATTGATATTTGTAATTGACATGTAACAATCTGTTTTATTAATGAACAAATAAACTTATTATTTTTAATTTAATTTTACCTGTAATAGTATAGTAATTTTATCTGTAATAGTCAAGTTAAGTTTTTATATGGACATAATAGAAGTCTGAAATAAATGGAATTATTTTTATTATGTACAGAACTTGGTATTCATTTAGATGTCAAATAATTTTTCAGTGAAGTCGCCAACCATATCATAATTAAAATAATATTGTAGGTAGGTACATGGCTCAAACTTTTACACTATGTTTTTATTGAGACATGATGTTTCCGTGGAGGGAATGTCATTTCATTTCAATTCTATCTATTCACCAATTAGTCTATTAATACCCATTATTGGATAGGGTCTCCCAAATGAAGGAGGGAAATTGCTATAACCTCACTTAGTAAATGGGATGCCAAAACAGTTTCCTCGGTAAGTATCCTTTAACTTTTTTCCTGATAAAAACTTTTCATCGTCATAATATTTTACGCCATAATCACCTCACAAAAATTTTGTTTTAAAACACAACAAATATTATGTAAACAGAAGATACTTAATCCATCAAAAAAAAAAAAAAATATGTAAATTGTTGCAAAGGCAAGACCATATGGCACGTGTTGTCAAAAAGTTATCACATCTCATGTAGAGCTAAGTTTCTAACTCTACATGCTCTAACTCTACATGCCCTAACTCTACATGCCCTAACTCTACAAGCCCTTAAGTCACAAACTCTACACCTGACTCAAAATATTTGGCTTGGGTGTTGTAAAGGTCCCAAGTTTTTGAACTTTTTTCTTATTTATATACGAATACTAGAAAGATTTTCATAAAATTAAGCATGCAAGGTGTTTTCGGGGCTATAAATTATTCTAGCTAGCTTTTATCAGTGTTTTCAGTCAATGGATAAAATATGATTAGAATATTAAGGGATATTTAACTATTTTCATCAAGAATAAAACCGACTAATTGGAAAATAGAACAGTCTCTTAATTCAGACAGCAAGTTCAATTTTTTATTATTTTTATTTTTTTTTCAGATTTTTGTCATTATTTCGCCGATAATTTGTTTGTTTTTAATCATCTCAGCTTAAATATGTCCCCCTGTTGGGTTCGAGCCTCCTCTATAAATGGAATGAAATTAACCTACTATACCACGCTGGTCAGACATGTTGGTATAGGGTTTAGTATCGAGTTATCCTTCTCTTGCATAGATTTTATATGCTTTTTATATCCCTTAGTCGTCTCTTACGATCACCCATGAGTAAGATAAGGGGTGGTGAATTGTATTCTTACTCCGTCACCACACCGATGTTTTTTAATGACCCGTTTATAATTCTTCTTGTATCTATAGGATTAGTAAGTAATTTGTATCTGGTGGGACTAATATTACACTTACTTGTGACTTACCCAGTGTTATTTAAAATACATGATTTTACAACTTTTACAGCTCAACTTGATAATTCACACAGGAAAAATATTTACGAATTTTTTCCAAAATAAACTTTATTTACGATTTTTTTGCCAAATTACGGGTAATATTGAACGTCGCATTTTATTATCAACGTTATATTAATTAAAAAGGAAAGCATAAAATTTTTATACTTTAAGGAAAAATAAGATGTCAAAAATAATTTATATCACAAACATTGCTTCAACACGAAAGTTCATAAATAAATAATTTCTTATATCTGATGCGGGATACGACGCGACAAACTTGGTGAATAATTCAAGTAACGAATAATTTTATTGTTTTGTCTTCAAAAGTACCAGATTCTATGCTCGTTCGGTGAAAAGTTTTTAACGATAATACGTAACTTTGTAAACTTTATGCAATTATAAATCGTTTGAGTGACTTTTATTTGTGTTAAATTGGTTATTGTCTTATTTATTATATACTTTTTCTTCTCGTATTGTTTTTTTTTTGTAGTCCACACAACGACATATTGCTTTACTATTTGATCAGTAATAGTATAACTTTCTATACCTATCAGTGGTAAACAAAAACGCACAGCAACAATAGGGGATGGATTGGTCTATTTGTAAAAAGAAAGAATTAGCATATAACATCTTCAAATAGGACTTGGGTAGGGGAGAAGGAAGACTCGAAAAAAAAAACAGGCTTATTCGTCTGAATACTGTGTACTAGAACAATGCTTTAATGAGGGGTTGTTTATGAGCAACAATAGACGTGGTCCAACATGGTCTAAACATTTTTTTATGGTCTAAAAAATTAAAGAAAACAGGTAATTTGTTTATAAAACCACCTATTAATGCTGTTTCTATAACTTTTAAATATTTCTATAAGTCTCTATTCCATTTCTCTAACACGTGTATTATATGACTAAGGAGCGTGGACATGTTATAATTGCACGTTACTCTGTGAAGGATGTCAGAAGTAACTCAGCTTTTATTATTTATAGGCACAATATAAAAATCACTAAAAGTTGTTTTTTTTTTGACTAACACATCCAAGGCTTACGCCTTTTTTTTCATAAATTATTTAAAGCTTCTTTATATTTAATAGCTTATTTTTAGTCACTATCCGTTATTAATATCAATTCTTATCATTAATTGCTATAATGCTCAACCGCTTTTATAGCAACTGCTAGGATAAGAAAATATGTTATTAATGTCATCAGATAACATGGGTGTCCGAATAAACTAGTTAATGAATAAGTATTATAATAATAATATTTTAAGTGTTTCAAGTCTAGTACATCACAGATTTATAGTTGAAAACGTCGTAACGATTGTAACAAAGTACAAAGTTTATTATAGTCTTAAATCAACAAGTAAATAAATCATAAAATGCTATGATTCAGTGTCGTTGATTTTACAACCGGAATGTTTTATGTTTCTGCTGTAAAATTTATCACAAAAATGTTAACGTACACCAAAAGAAAATGGCACTTATTTCATTTAACTTTGTAATTTCACGACTTTACCCAACATGAGAGTGGTAAGCAGAAATATAACTCATATTTTGTGCTATAGTATTTTTTTTATTTATCTATATATACACTACTGTTTATCCGTGTGGTGACGGAGTAAGAATACAATTTACCACCCCCCTATATTACCCGTGGGTGATCACCCACAGTGCTGGAAGGAAGGGAGAGTGGTTCTCCTGCCAAAGCCGGGACGGCCCCCGGATTTGCTGTCGGCCTACAGGCCCATTGTGCTTCTGGACGATGTGGGTAAGCTGCTGGAGCGTGTCCTCGCTGCCCTCATCGTTCGGCACCTGGAGGAGGTGGGGCCCGATCTGTCGGACGCTCAATTTGGGTTTCGGAGAGGGCGTTCGACCGTCGGGGCCCTGCTACGTCTGAGGCAGACGGCCGCGGAGGCTGTCGCCGGCAAAGGAGTGCTGCTGGCGGTGTCGTTGGATATCGCCAACGCATTCAATAGTCTGCCATTCAGCTGCATCAGGGAGGCGCTCCGATTCCATGGAGTGCCCCTATATCTCAGGCGGCTGGTGGCAGACTATTTGGAGGGGCGCAGTATCCTCTGCGCGGGTCTCGCAGGGGACATTGTGCGGACGCCCATGTCGTGCGGTGTTCTAGAGGGGTCGGTTCTGGGGCCGACTCTGTGGGACATCGGTTACGACTGGGCGTTGAGAGGGAGTCTCCCCTCCGGGCTGAGCGTTATATGCTATGCTGACGACATGCTCGTCACAGCCCGGGACAGGACACTCGAAGAGGCGGCGAGCCTGGCCACTCTCGACACCGAGGAGATGGTCAGGCGAATCGAGTCGCTGGGGCTCAGAGTGGCCCTAAACAAGACGGAGGCCCTTTTATTCCATGGGTCCCGTGTGAGGCTGCCCATCGGCGCCTCGTTAGTCGTCAACTCCATCCACATCAGTATCCAGGCCCATATGAGGTACTTGGGTCTCGTGCTAGAGGGGCGATGGTGGTTCCGGGAGCATTTCCGACAAATTGCTCCCCGGCTGGTCGGCACGGCGTCCGTCCTTTCTCGGCTCATGCCGAACGTGGGCGGACCCAGTTTCGAGGGCCGACGGCTGTATGCGAGGGTGATCCGCTCAATGGCCATGTACGGTGCCCCCGTGTGGGCGAGGGCTCTGAACGCCCAGCTCAGGGCAGTTTTGTGGAGGCTACAGAGAGCCATGCGGTCAGAGCTATTCGAGGGTACCGCATGGTGTCTACCGAGGCAGCATGCCTATTGGCTGGGACACCCCCGTGGGACCACGAGGCGGAGATGCTCTCCGACCTCTACCGGCGGGTTACTTCAGTGCGCGACGAAGGTGGCTCCCCATCGTTGAGCGAGATAGCCACCTGGCGCGAGGACGCCCGCCGAGACGTCATCGCCCGTTGGGCTACGCGGCTGGAGAGGCCTACACACGGTGTTGTGACCGTTGAGGCCCTCCGGCCCGTACTGATGGAGTGGATGGAGCGGCGGCACGGAGTCCTCTCCTTTCGGCTGGTGCAGATATTATCGGGGCACGGGTGCTTCGGTTTGTACCTGCACACGGTCGCGTATAGGGAATGGACTCCGGCCTGCCACCATTGCAGCAGTGACGAGGACACGGCGCAACACACGCTGGAGGTGTGTCCGAGCTGGGACGGGCAGCGCCGTGACCTCGTCGCTGTTATCGGTGCCGACCTGACGCTGCCGGCTGTCGCGAGGGCGATGGTCGACAGCGTCAGGAACTGGGACGCGGCGCCGCCTTCTGCGAGGCTGTCATCTCGCAGAAGGAGGCGGCGGTACGAGTCCGGGAGGATTCCCGCAACCCGGGCCACCGCCAGCAGCCGGGGCGGCGCAGGCGCGAATACCTGCGCCTGATGCCGCCCTAACCGAGGCTTCGGGTGATCGGACCGGGGAATTATCCGGTCACCCGACGTGAGGCCACCGCGTGAGGGCGACGCCCCGACGGCGAAATCTGTCGGGGCGTCGATGAGAGGAACCTGCGAGGGTATACCGCCGGGCGGGCCACCGAAGTCAAAAATCGGGTACCGGTGGCCCGCTCTTACGGCGAAGAGAGGAGTTTTACGGTGGATCTATGGGGTCACGCGCCGCCTTTCCGTCACCCCGGACCGATTTGGCGGGGCGAGACGCATCCATAGTCCACCAAAAAAAAAAAAAGGGTGATCACCCACTCGCTCTTACGATCGTAAGGGCCGAACTAAGGGAAACCAACTAAGAGATATAAAACGCATGTAACATTTATGCAAGAGGAGGAAAACTCGGAACAAAACCCTATACCAACACGTCTGACCAGCGGGGTATAGTAGGTCAATTTCCCTCCCATTACGGAGGAGGCCCGAGCCCAACAGTGGGACATATATGGGCTTCATCATTATCATTCTCCTACTCTTTCTCCTACTTTTTCTCCCAATTACTTGGGGTCGATACAGTATGTACTCTTATTTTATAGTACGTATTGTAAAAGTTATTGGCAATAATTTTATGACCGGCCGCCTGCCTGACGTCAACCCTTCTTGGGAATGTAATTGTTGACCAAACGGCATCAGATAGAGTTGGTTTAGATCGTTATAATGTTCTTAGTCGTCTTTTACGACATCCACGAGCAAAGTAAGGGTTGGTAGTATTCGTAGCCGCTACCACACAGTTAACCAGCTAGCCAAGTAGCAAACACTTGCTATTCAAGGACATTATTTAAACCACTATGTCAACTGTGCAAAAAAGATAAAAAATATAAACTTAACAAAATTTAATCCAAAAGATCTTTAAAGCAAAACCTTCTTTGAATGGGGCAACATTGCTGAAATAAAATAAAGCTGTTTTAAGAGCAACAATACAAGGATTATGACAGGCCACGTCTTTGAATCTAACCACGTAGACTCAACAAAATGGTTCTCAAAGCACAAATTTAAAATGGCTGACTGTACCAGATCCCTAACTAAGGACACATAACTTTTATTGTTATTAGTTTAAATTATTATAGTTATTGTACAGGTCGCTAGCTGTTTTTGTTGATAAGAATAGTAATTGAAAATATATTTAGAAATTGTTACGCTTTTAACTTCTATAATGTACGTTGTGATGAATTTCTGTAGAGGTGGGAGGGCGGGATTATTGTTGATAACTGGGCTCAGTTTCAAGCTTCAAGGTTGGCATTTGATTTATTTTCTCTTTAACCCCCAACGCAAAAAGGGTGTTTGTGTGACGTGTCTGTGTGTCTGTGTATCTCTGTATCTGTCTATGGCACAGTAGCTTCCAAAGATATTCACTGAAAACTAGAAATAAAATACTATATTAACCCACATGACTAGCGTAGAGTAGTACCTAAATTTCTCTCCTTTTGTGGCGGAGGTATGAGATCGGCCATGGATTTTTGTCAGGTATCAGAAAACGTTATGGTGGTCTTGTATTATATTTAATATCTTAGTGTTTTAACGTGTTATATTAAATAATTTTGATGGTATTTTATGTAATGTAAAGAGGAAGTATAGAGGTGTAGTGAATATGATAAGACAGTGCATTATATACGTTTTTGTTTTCCACTAAACTACCTTTAACAGTGTAGCCATGGCACTGTTGAAGGCGACGAATTCCCTTACTGTGGGACGATGACTTTAAATGAATTAAAATTAATTTATAAACAAAGTTTTGGCTTAAAGTTCTTAGTAACCAAGCCATAAACTCCAAAAAAAAAAGACAATCAAGAGATGTAACGTGATATCACTGAGCGAAGGAAACCTTTTTTATTGTTTATGGCAGCAGACGAGCGAGCAATACATCTAATGTTAAGTGTTACTGCCGCTCATGGACCTTTGCAATACCAACGCTACAGGCCGTTGCCAACCAACCCATACCCTCCCAGAAAGTTGGGTTTCCGATTCGCTCGCTCACCTAGTATGGTCTACCACTACAAAAATATAGAAATAAAACCCTACAAGAGTCTGACCAGTGAAGCATAATAAATGATTTCCCCTCCTGTTGTGAAGGAGACATAAGCTCACCTGTGGGGGGACGTATATGAACCAAATGTGGGATTACATCCAAAACAACAGGCAATAAATAAAAAATCTTTAAGAAATAGTACAAGAACATTTTTCATAAAAAATCTGTTGTGATTTATCTCTAGGTAATATTTATTCCTTATCTTCTTTTCCGTGTGGTGACAGAGCAAGAATACAATTCACTAACCCTCTCTTGCCCATTGTTATCGTAAAAGACGATTAAAGGATGTAATATGCATTCCATATGCATATTACATCCCTTAATCGTATCTGCACAAAAAAAGGAAAACTCGAAATCAACACGTCTGACCAGCGCGGACTAGTGGATAGGTTTCGGGGAGGCCTGAGCTCAATGGTGGGACGTAGGGAGGTTGAGATGAAGACTTTCTCATGCTATAGTTGTTAAAAAACATACTCTCTTTGAAATATAGCTTCGCGTATTACTTCGGTATGTGACATTTTTCTACATTTTACAATGCATTTTTTATTTCCTCGAGGTCTGAACGAAACCGTTCTCTAATATACTTCAATTTTCACGTTACCTACAAAAATTTGATCGAAAACGCGTAAAGATTTTCTCTAAGAAAATAAAACTCTCTAGTTAGGTAGAGTTAATCTATCAAAGATGTGTCAAAACTGTTCCCGGCGGTACCCACTTCACGTTTAGTTTCCCACTTCACTCTGAATACTTTATTAAGTTGCGACCACCTCTATATTGTACCGTTAATATTTTACTTACACACATAAAGTTACTTAGTTGCCTTCGACGGCTACAGCTATGCGTTTTATTTTGAAAGAAATATTGCGAAAAAGTCTTAGAAAATTTTATTAACTCGAGAATCTTTCTTTTTTTAATTGCTTATGATGGCAAACAAAAACAAAAAAGCCGTGAGGTGACGGAGTAAGAATACAATTCACCACCCCCTATCTTACCCGTGGGTGATCGTACGAGACGACTAAGGGATATAAAACGCATATAACATCTATTATGCAAGAGAAAGAAAATTCGAAATAAAACCCTATACCAACACGTTGGACCAGCGTGGTATAGTAGATTCATTTTCTCCCATTATGGAGGAAGCTTGAGCCCAATGGTGGGACATATATGAGCTGAGATGAGATGACGGCAAACGAGTAAGCAGCACATTGGCTCCCGGCTCTCTCGCTCACCGAACGAAGTGCAATAGCACATTGCCATTACTCAGACGTCGATCTTCTGCGAGAGTGTGGTACTACCACTAAATCTATATATATTTTAATCAAGTGTGATTTTAAGAGGACTTTAAAAATGAGGGTCTCTCAATGTGGTGACTTTATATAAATAAATTGCAAAATATTTTGGAATTCAAGTTATGGGACTTGAAAAATTATCAAAGTAATGATTTCAGGTTTCCTATTCTGACTGAGACTGAGGCAAAAGGTAATATTTAAGTTATTCTGTTAAAGGAATAGTTGTACACAAACTAGACTTGGTATACATACCAACTCATACATGAGTTCATATTTACATGTACCTACTCCTACTTATTTACATATATACAAGACATATCAGAATTCATAGAGAACTCGCTCGAATTGTGACGAGGCGTACACCAGCTTGCAATTGCATGCAAAATTTTACACGGACTTATTGACAGTTAGCTTAGAATATGTCAAGATCTTCTGTCGGTTATACTTGCCTAATTTTTTGGTAACTTGATGCATCGTCTTAGCTATAGATAAAATAGTTCCTAATATGATAGAATTTGTAATACAACTTATTTGCAGACAAATGGAAATAATTATAAGTATTTATTTAAAATTTAGTGCTTCTATCTTTGAAGTCAAATATAAATATTTTTTTTTCGAATATATAAATAAAATAATAAAACTTAAATCGGACTAAAAAAAATAATTGAAATATGTAAATATCCAACAAAGCTATATTATATAAAAGTAAAACTGTGGTCGTATGACACCTTACTTTGAATAACTGTTGTTTACTTAAGTCCTTCTGTACTCCTGGTGCCGAACTGCTGCGCTTATCGTAGTTGTACACCCCTTTAATTATTGACTAACTAGACAACTTATTTTCCTGTCTCACGCACCGCCTAGCAGGGAATTGGAATTATTCTTTCAAACTCCTACTCTTTAACCTTTTTCTCACTAAATTTGTTGCGGTTTCCAAGACAATTATCATCTTCCAGAACTGCCTGTGGGTTAAACCTCGGTGACATTTATAGAGACCATTGTGGATCTTGGCTTACAGGAGTTACAATGGTAGGACTATGTGGTAGGATTAGACCTAATAAAAAAACTACTGTTTACTTTTTATGTAATACTATAGAATTTATTATTGTTTTTTATTATTGCTCTTGGATGTGAACCAGCATGCAGCGCAGCTGATGGTAAGTATTACTGCCACCTGTGGATCTTTGCAATACCAGGGGTATAGCTAGGCTGCTGCGTATCAATGAAAATTCCAAACCCACTCAGAAAGTTGGACTTCCGGATCTCTTTCTCACCGAACGATGCACAGCAGCGCATTGTCACTGCTCAGAAGTCAATTTTCTGCGAGAGTGTGATAGCATTCCGGATGGACCGGCCCGCGGGTGTAGACAGAAATTGTCAACAGTATGGTTCTACTATTATTTATTATTGTATAAACAATTTATTTATAACTTATATATAATTATAACTTATTTTAAAATTATAACTTATTTTTAAATTCAATTATAATTCTAACTTATTTTTTGTTACCACGCTATTGCATTAGGTTAAATCCTGTAATGATAGTTGTGTGTATGATAAATAAATAAATAAATAGAAATAGAATTCATTCAAGATTGTATTTATTGATGGTGGACATTTTTTCGAAGTTCATTGGCTCGTTGTATACGATTACTGCTAGACATTTATATATTTAAGAAAATATGAATATACTATAAAAAAAACTAATTCCTTGAACTAGGCAGGTAAGGTTGAATTATGGAGGAAAGACAAATATCTTCTTACTTCTTAAGAAACTTTGAAACTTATAATAGAAACGAAATAGCGGGTAAATTTCAGTGAACAATTGCTCTTTGGAGCACATTACAATAATCGATGACGTCACTTACGTACTTATGAATATTTTATATCCCTCATAAGGCTCATATATACACCCCTCGCACTCGTAACTAATGTCCGCCCTTAAATTGTATTAACTCTTAGCGAACGGATGTCGTGTCGGCTACGGAGTTGCCTTATAGATATTTGCGTAAGAAATATATGAACCAATTACTACCCTTTTGATCGTGTCTACTATATAGTATAGTCGATAGTCGTAGATATATATTTAAGGTGGTTCGTAGATGTTGTGATAATGATATACTCGCCATATTTAGTGACGTACTACATTACCATGTCTGATGACGAATTCAATAAATGTAGATGTAAGAATCATCATCATCACAGCCCATAAATGTCCCACTGTTGGGCTCGGGCCTCCTCCGTAATAGGAGGGCAATTAACCTACTATACCCCGCTGGTCAGACGTGTTGGTATAGGATTTTGTTACCAGTTTTCCTTCTATCGCATAGATGTTATATGCGTTTTATATCCCTTAGTCGTCTCATACGATCACCCACGGGTAAGATATGGGGTGGTGAATAGTATTCTTACTCCGTCATCACACGGAAAAGAATAATAGGATGTAAAAAAACTACTGTCTAAATAGTGCGTGGCCGGACAATGCTTACGTCACGCGCTTAGAATACAAGAGTGGTGTCATGGTTGCTGCGCCTGGCAGGTGGACTGGCGGTAGCGGTGAATGCTGTATGTTCTCCGGAGAAGAGCTGTTGCTCGTTCTTTTAATGAACCCTTGGGTGATTTGGCTGAGGAATCCACGAGCAGGTAAATGATTGCCGTTGGTTGTGGTCTTGTCCCGTGGTCGCACGGGCAATACTATCCTGTGTCATCCATCCATACCATATAGTTGTTTGTACAAAGGCGATTGCCTGGGTCTGCCCTGTGAGTTCACTTAAGGTGTGAGTTGTGGTTGGTGTATAGGTGTGAAGGTAATCGTGATTACTTGCAGTACAGTCAATTGCAACTTTATATCCGCATTTATATGCCTTGTGTCTGATTCCTTCTTCTACATATATTTCATAAAATAATAAGATATTAGGATATTGTGTATTATTCAATTAATTTCCTTCTATATTTAAATATTTAAGTAAATATTAATTGATCTGTGTAATAGATTTATGTCATGGGGTTAGTTAGTGCCATCTAGTAGTTTGAATATGAAACTTATATTACTTAATTGGTTTTATCTAATGTCATAGTGTCATCTGTTAGCTTACTATGGCATCTTAATAAATTGATTATATTAAACTGTTTTTGAATGAATGTATACACTTTCATAATTAAATGTATATCCCTACAATGGTTATATAAATATATAGCAGAACGGGTATCTCGCCTCCAAAGTAGTTGAAAAGAGTGATGGTTGTTCTAGTAGTAAACTAATGATAGAGTGTTACTTGTGTGATCCAGTCATAATCTTTTGTATTATAATTAAGAATTATATTATATGGAAGAGACATACTGAAACTAATACTTATTAAAAATTGTATACAATTTTTTATAAAAGAAGTTTTTAAAAACCCCAAACCCACCTAGAAATTTGGGCTGCAGTCTCTTTTGTAATGAATGAAGCACAGTAGCACTTTGCTACTGTTTAGATGTCAATCTTCTGCGAGGATATAATACTACCCCGGATGGATCCGGCCCCCAGCTGTAGACAGAAAACTGTCGAGAGTGTTACCACTATTGAATAGTTTGTAAAATAATAAACAGACTTGCAAACGTTTTCATTTCACGTTCCAATTTGGTGGTAGTTAATTGAATTATCATCATTCTCCTACCCTTATCCCAATTACTTGGGGTCGATACAATATGTACTCTTCTTTCATAGTACTTATTGTAAAAGTTATTGACAATAGCTTTATGATCAGCCACCTGCCAGACGTCAACCCTCCTTGGGAATGCAATTCTTGACCAAACGGCATCAGATGGAGTTGGTCCAGGTCGTTATAAGACTCTTAGTCGTCTTTTACGACATCCACGAGCAAATTAAGGGTTAGTAGTATTCGTAGCCGCTACCACACAGCTTGATTAATTGAATTAATTAAGGTAAAATATAGAAATTGTAAATATGTAAGTACAAACCCAGCGTGGGTCTGTGGGTTTTAAATATAATAAATGATTTTGCTTATAATATATTTTGCCCTCTTTGGCCTGGAGTGTCGTGAAAGAGGACTAAAGGATATATGCAGGTAACTTCGATACAAGGGAGGAGAAACTCGATATAAACAGTTAAGTAGACCAACTAGTCTCACCAGTAATAAATAATAATCTAATTTCTTCACATTACGGAGATTCAAGCCAACAGTCGGCGGAAGATTTTAATTTTTTAGGCAGTTTATAATTACCATATAAACATTGCCTTTAATAGGAATCAAGCAATTTAAAAAAATATACCAATCGAATTGAGGACATCCTCCTTTTAGAAGTCGGTTAAAAATGATAATATATCGGTTTAAAATTTGGTAACAATCAAATATACATAGCACGCCTAAGATTCTGCGTTATCGCCGTTGTTATAACAACTGTTGTAATAACAAAAACAGGAATGGATGCACGTGGATGTTATTAATATTGATAATATTATTAATACCACGGAACTAAGTGGATGTTTAAACAATATAATAACATTATATACGTAAGTAATCCACTCAAATAAAGCTTCCACCACAGCCAGTGTGATATTAATGTATAACGCGTACTTATAATATGGATTAGTGGCGTTTGAGCAAAATTAATTGATTATGTCTTATAAACCGCTAGACGATACAGAAATTTGATGTAAAAAAATTGCTGTATTAATTTTTATGACATAATATAGTGATTGATATGTTTTG
The DNA here is from genome assembly GCA_905163515.2 of Lymantria monacha. Taxonomy (NCBI): domain Eukaryota; kingdom Metazoa; phylum Arthropoda; class Insecta; order Lepidoptera; family Erebidae; genus Lymantria; species Lymantria monacha. Next base: position 922,894 of record LR991100.1, read on the forward strand.
AAATAAGTAATGTGAAACTAATTTAGCAATTTAAAGCTATAGAGATATTGTATTGGTCGAATTTGATGGCTTTTGGTGTGGTCACGGAGTAAGAATACAAAGCAAAATAGGGGTGGCCCTCTTTACCTGTGGATGTCGAGAAAGATCTATATATAAGAACCTATATATAGCAAGAGAATTAGCTTGAAATACAACCTTATACTATCCTGCGTGGTATAGTAGGGCAATTATCCACCTATTATGAAGAAGGCTCAAACTCAGCGTCGAACTTAATAAAAAAATATCACTCCTTGTTCTTTTATCCACAGGTAATTGTGAAGAAGGCTCGAGTCCAGCCATGGGACGTGATAAAAATATCACTTCTTGTTCTTTTATCTACAGGTAATTGTGAAGAAGGCTCGAGTCCAGCCATGGGACGTGATAAAAATATCACTCCTTGTTCTTTTATCCACAGGTAATTGTGAAGAAGGCTCGAGTCCAGCCATGGGACGGGATAAAAATATCACTCCTTGTTCTTTTATCCACAGGTAATTGTGAAGAAGGCTCGAGTCCAGCCATGGGACGTGATAAAAATATCACTCCTTGTTCTTTTATCCACAGGTAATTGTGAAGGAGGCTCGAGTCCAGCCATGGGACGTGATAAGAAATATCGCTCCTTGTTAATTTATCTGTAGATATAAGCGTATAACCGTCTAAAGTTATGACCTAATGCATGTTTTCATGCCTATATCATTGCAAGTTATGTCATCAAAATAACGCCAATCATTTTCATTAATCATCTCAGCTGATATGTGTCCCACTGTTGGGCTCGAGCCTCCTCTGTAATAGGAGACGAATTGATCTACTATACCACGACTGGTCAGACGTGTTGGTATAGGATTTTATTTTGAGTTTTCCTTCTCTTGCATAGATTTTATATGCATTTTATATCCCATACTCGTCTCTTACGATCACCTATAGGTAAGATCTCTATCTTAAGTAAGGTAAAGTAATGAATTGTATTCTTACTTCGTCACCACATGGATAATTTCATTGATATAGACATATTTCTATATAGATATCGTAACATGACCGGGTTTATTACCATAACGAATGCAAGCCCTATATTAAATGAATGATGGACATATATGAAGGAGCTAAAAGCTATTTGCCATCTCTGACCTAATTTTACGAAAAGGCAATTGACACAATATGGGATATATGAACTACCAAAAGTCGTAAGTAATCCCCCCAAACAAAGTTATTTCATAACATTCTCACACACAAGTTCATAATTAAATAAACATACTCTTATGAACACTTGATGTTGCCAACGAGGGAAGAACTTGGGTTATACATAATTCATACGGCAAGTAATTTCACAATCGTTGTGTTTTATACTGGCAGGCTCGCGACGGCTTTGCGCACGTGAAGGGTACAAACTTTCACACCATACTTTGGTCTCTTTAGGCTTAAATGATTGAAAAACATGCTTTTAATAATTTTAATTTATATTACTGAAATTTAGCATTTAATTTGCTTGATTATTGAAAAAAAAAACAATTACGAGCGAAAAATGATTGTCACAAGTGGGATTCGAACCTTCACCTATTGGAAATCCGTTCCAATCGTGCTGCCACTTACACCACCGTGAACTATTGTAGGACATTCAATTCTCGCATCGTAGTATATTTTCGTCTTTAAGGAGACGTGTGCCATCTACCTATGAGGACTAAGGTGTCTCACGTCCAACAAGTCATCGTTATTATAATGAATTTATATCTACCCACTACAGTATTGGTTATTAAAATTTGAACCACATTTAGATACAAATTAATTGCCAGTACAAAAAGATGATTGATGATGATGAAAATGGTTCTATATAATATTATATGGATTTTTGTCAGTTATCATTAAAAATTAAATTGACGTTATTTATTAATTCAAAAACTAACAAATCTAATAAGCTACCACCAGATTGGCACGTGGCCAGACTAAAAACGATTCAGCAAGAAAACTCAGATGGCATAATATTAATTACTGACTTTTAAGAGTCGGCTTATTTTGTATATTTTTAAAGCTTTGCAAATAATTATCTGCTGCCCGATGGTTTGGACATATGGAAATAATGCCGAACGAACTTTTGGTTAAGAAGGTATACAATGCGAAAGTGGAAGGATGTAGGTACCGGGAAAGACCGAGACTAACCTACCTAGACTAGATTAGTCATGTACTGAAGGAAGGTGGAGTCAAGAGTCTCCGAAACCGGCGAGCGTGTATGAAGAGAATCATGAATGTTGAGGAAGCGAGTGAAGTACGCAAGGATAGAGTTCTCTGGCACTCTGTTCTCTCTGCCTACCCTGCAAGGGATATGACATGATGATATGTTTGTACAAATAATTATGCCAAATGTTATATTGCCTTTTACATATTCTTAAATTAAATTTGGCTGCACAGTTGGCGTAGTGGTCAATATACCGATACCTACCGTTTTTAACTGTTAAATTTTATTATCCTTTTAACTGCTTTTAACGACATCCGCGGGATTGTTCTAACTCTGTATACTCAGAGAGATTTAAGTAATTATTTTTTTTGGGGTGAGCTCTGGTCCAGTCACTCCTCCCCTAAGGCCCTTGGCAGGGCGAATGTGAATCCGTCTGGCGTAGTACCACACTCTTGCAGGAAATGGATGTCTGAACAGTGGCAATGGGCTATTGTGCTTCATTCGGTAAGCGAGATGCAGTCCAACTTTCTGGGTGGATTTTGATTGGTAGGCAACGGCCTAATTGTAGCTATAGCATTGTCGAGGTTCATGAGTGGCAGAAACATTTACCATAAGGTATACTACTTAATTGTTTGTACCTCGCTATTACCATAAGCAATAAAAAAAAAGTTATCAAGTATTTATTTTACAGCCGAACTATAAATCTATTCTTTTCTGGTCGTTGACCTTTGAACCGCAATCTTATAGAAAATAAAATGTGTAGTAAATTAGTCAATTTTTATTTGGTATTTTAGTAATATATATTTACGATATAATATTTTGCTCTTATAGAATTATTATATTGTTAGAAAGAGATAATCGTCTAATTTCGGTTTCATATAGCGTTGTCTCTATCATACACTCTTCTTTTTGTAACGTGTGGCCACACCCCGTTAAATCCATCCGTGGCGACAGATGAAGCCGCGCGCGACCCTATAGACCCACCCCGCAATGTACTTCTCCACGCCATGTGAGTGGACCATCGAAACCCCGTCTTTGTCGCCAGTGCTATCACCGCCTGCCTCCTATATAAAGCGCAGTTACGGAGACTAGAAACGGCTAGAGACTAGAAAGGGTTGAGAGCCTTCGGGCTCACCCATGGTCCGCGTAAAGCTGTAAAAGCCATCTGCGGCTAACAGCTATGGCAGTTGGTCTTTTTAGTGGGTATTCAGTGTCCCCTTCAGGGCCTGCGAGTCCCACATACCCCGTACCGGCGGGTATGCGAAAAGTGCATTTTTAGCCACTACGTTACCAAAAAAAAAAACTAGAAACGACATTACACATCCGACCTATTTAGCGCGCAGATGCTTTGCTTGATTGTGTACCGATTACCATTTATATTTATATCGTTGAAGTGTTAGGATTAGCAATTAGTTTAACGAGTGTTTATAATTTGCTTATTGGTTGGTTTTATGAAATATGAAAGTGATTGCGATAATTCATATTTCAGTGTTACACATAAGAAACCATTTAGTTATTTCCTCTTTATATTAAAAATCCTTCGTCTGCCAAAAATATCTAAAGATGTAAACGCACAGACAGAAAGAATGATGTTGAGTTTTATAATATGTATGGATTACACAAAGGTAACCTATAAGAATTACTGTTATCGCTTCAATTGTTATACGGCTCGCATACCGGCATACGTTATTGTTTATTGTTCGTATTATAAAGCAATATACTGTATTGTAATATTTTAGGTTTCTTTTTATTTCATTTTTTATTCCCGTCTTTATTCGCCTAAAATGTAAGCAGATATGAGATAGGTATACTTTACTATACAACTGATCTACAGGCTAAATATGTGAACTTTATACTGAGCATTGTCAGTTCGATTTCTATTCATTTATTAGCCGATCCAAGTCTGCTATTGGACATAAATCTACGAATAGTACGGCAGTTTGGCGATAGTAATTAATGTTATGAGATACTCAGAATCCATCCACCAGTCTGTATGTCTGTACCCAAGCGCGGGGAGACGATCGTGCCAGCCAGCCAACCGGCTATTAGAACAGTGCGAGCGACCGACAGTGACGATACGGATGCGATTATAAAATCAATTGTAATATGTCATCAAAACATTGCATCGATTGATAAAAAAACGCAACAATTAGAAGTGTTATTACATGGTGAACTAAAATGTGATGTACTTGCTTTAACGGAGCATTGGTTGTCAGAAGACAAATTAAAATATGTGAACATAGACGGCTATAAATTATCGTCGTATTATTGTAGAAAAAGTATGTCGCACGGCGGTTCATGCATTTTTGTTAGGGACGGTATAAAATGCATTGAGAATACAGACTTATTATCATTGTCAATTGAAAGGTATTGCGAAATATCGTCGGTTAAATTACTAGACGACGATATTAATGTAATTTGTATTTATAGAACCAATTTAATCAGTGATAATGAATTTTCAGACATATTTGAATATTTACTTGACAGAATTGACGCAATTGCTATGCAATGTTTATTGGTTGGTGACTTTAATATTAATATACTAACTGGGCTATCTAATACAGTTAAAAGGCTTGCCGATTTATTGTCAGCCCATAACATGACAAATCTAGTTAACTTCCCGACACGAGTGAGTGCTACATCATCCACCTGTTTAGACCATGTATATACGAACCTACTGCAAAGTGATGTGAGCGTATCGCCTGTAATTACCCACCTTAGTGACCACTTTGCGGTAAGGACTAAGTTAATGTGCAGGGTACTTCCATCACAACAGTCACACACATACACAAGAACACTTTCACACATTAATAAATTAAATTTTAGTGCATCTTTAGCGAGTATTGACTGGGATAGGGTAATTACTCCTTACCGTAGCCCCGAGGAGATGTCTATGGCAATCATAAATATATTAATAAATAAAATTGACATTTGTTTTCCAATGAGAAAAACACGTAATAGTATTATTGACTCGTCGTGGTTAACATCAGACGTTAGAGACTATAAAATATTATTATTTGACATTATTGAATTTAATAAATGTAACTCTAATGACATGGTAAATACAATTATATGTGACATGAAGGTATATTATGATAAATTAATCAATAAAAGAAAGACTGAATATTACTCAAATTTGATAAACTATTCCAAAAATACATCTAAGGCAATGTGGAATGTAATTAATAAAGAGAGAGGCAAAAATAGTTTTTCTTCTCAGTTTAATTTGGCTGATGTTATCAAATCCCGAGACGGCTCAAAGTTTGTCTCCCAAAAATCTGCCGCAGATGCAATGAACATATGGTTCTTGAAAGCAGCGGTTGCATGTAACGCACCAAAAGCCGACGTTAGTGTGGTGTACAGAAAACTGTGTATGAGTGTCCTGCCGGGTGATCGATCATTACGATTGGCGGCATTCAACCCAAATGAAGTATATAAGATCATCACTAAGCTTATTCCTCCTAAGCCATCCCAGGATGTGTATGGTATATCTATGAAACTGCTTAAATTGGCTGCTGCCACTCTTGCCCCAGTACTCTCACAGTTCTTCAATATATGTTTAAGAATAGGTACCTATCCCACTCCTATGAAACTCACCAAAGTATCACCGTTATTTAAGGGCAAAGGTAAACAAGATAGCATGGACAGTTATAGGCCTGTGTCAATAATTCCTTCTATAGCAAAGGTGTTCGAGAACGGTTTGAGTGCACGACTAATGTCGTATATGACTGCAGCTAATTTTCTATCAGACCAACAATACGCATACCGCGAGGGTAGGTCTACTATAAGTTTGTTAAGGGAATTAGTTCGTAAAGTGCTGGTTGCACGTGAAAATAAGCAACAAGCTGCACTAATATGCTGTGACCTTTCGAAGGCCTTTGACGTAGCTGACCGCGGAGTATTGGCTGCTAAGTTAAGGCACTACGGTATTAATGGTACCGCACACAAGATATTGGTAGAATTAATGGAAGAGAGATCACAGATCGTGGTGAGCTGTGGTGGAGCAGTGAGGTCAGATGCCTTACGATCGGAAATGGGAGTTGCTCAGGGTTCGTCGGTCTCTAATATTCTGTTCTCACTGCTTTTGAATGATCTGCCGGGGGCTGTAGCCGATGCTGAAATCTTAATGTACGCGGATGATGTAGCGGCATTGGTTGTAGCCTCATCGGTGGAACAGCTAGAGCAAAAATTAAATGACACCGCCGAAGAGCTATACGAGTGGTTTCGTGCGAACGGTCTAGTTCTTAATTTAACCAAAACGTACCTGATTCATTTTGAATTATCTGGACGGTCAACTAAGGCATTGACAGTAGGCATGAACAATGAGCAACTAACTCAGGTCGAATCAATATCCTTTCTTGGAATTGAACTGGACCGATGTTTGAAATGGGAAAACCACATTAATAGAGTGTGTGGTCGACTAGGCAGCGCTTGTTTCGCTCTCGGTCGCATCGCTCGGATAGTATCTGAGAGAGAGGTGCGAGCCTGTTATTTTGCAACAGTACACTCATTGCTACAGTATGGTGCAGAGCTGTGGGGACAAGCGGCAGACCGCGAGCGCATCTTCCGAATGCAGAAGCGCGCCATACGGGCAATGGTCGGGATACCAAGCGACGCGACAGTAAGACCATACTTCATTAAGTTAGGAGTCCTTACCTTTCCCAGTATGGTAATATATCAGGTTGCTTTGTATGTGCGAGTTAATTTAGTTAGTTTTCCAAAACCAAGCACTACACATTCTTATTATACACGACATCGAGAAAACCTCTCGGCCATATCGCGTACACTTACCAAGTCGGAGAGAACGACTCATGTTATGGGCCCAACGGTGTATAATAAATTGCCTAGACAAGTAACTTCTGCCCCAAGTCTCAATAGCTTCAAAGTTCGCCTAAAGCAATGGCTCGTCAGGCAGGCATTTTATACTTATGACGAATTTATAAAAATGTAGACAATGCTTATTTGCAGCTATCGCTTACGTTTTATTATTATTGGTACTATTTGACATTATTGTTACTATTTGACATTGGCTTTTATTTAATTTTAATATAAATGACATTTTTAATTTGATGTACCTAAATAATATTTAATTATGTATTATGAAATGTAACAATGACATGTAAGAAACCCTTATGAATAAATGAGTTATGAGTTATATCAATATCACACACAGAACTGGGCTTTCGGTCTTGTTGTACTGCATTCAACGATTTCTTGCGAATTTTATTATGTCGTCAGTCCTCCTGGTATCAGCACGTTATCTGATTCATGGTTGGCAAGGACCATTCTGGCCTCATTAGATTATTGCTTCATTGATAACGTCCTATTCGTTTAAAGAGGTTCTAAAATTCAGCCCGTTTTGGTTACTAACTTGGTTACTTTTTGTTTTGTAGAGAAATTCAGAGTACTATCTCCTTCCATAGCGCAATCACTGGCAGTACAGACTCGTCAAAGACCTTTATCATCTTCATCTCTGCTCGTATACGTCTCACATCTGGGTGTGAGCTTCCTCCACAATACGAGGGAAATAGACTTACTATAGCAGACTTGCTTAGATATTTTGGTAAATAATTTTATTTCCAGTTTTCCTTCACTTACATAGATGTTACATGCATATTGTGTCACACACGGTAAATATATCGGTGTTTTGGTGACGAAATAAGAATAAAATTTACTACGCCCCATCTTGGTGTCGTAAAAAATGATTAAGATATATATAATACAGACAATATCTACGCAAGAGAGAGAAAACACGAAATAAAAATCTTATACCAACACGTCTGACCAGCGTCTTGTAGTAGGCCAAATTCCCTGTCAATGTGGTAGAGGGCCCAGTAATGCGTCGTATATGAATTACAATGATGATCACACCTTCACCACATGGACAAGTCTCAGGTTGATGATCTTAGCCACCGAAGACAAAGATCGGGTACCGGTGGCCCACTCGCACGGCGAAGAGAGGTGCTCGCAGGGTGGGTCTATGTGGTTGCGTGCCACCTCATTCGTCGCCCCGGACCGATTTGGCGGGGCGCGCCACGTCCATAGCCCACCGCAAAAAGCGAGATAAGGTTGATGATCTTAAAGCTGTTTAATTTTCCACAGAAAAGCGAGAGGTAGAGAATGTAATGTCCGGGGATTATTCTCAAAAGTAATTAATATGTATTGTAATAGATCAATATTATATATTAGCACCGAATCCTCCTTTCAATTTCTCTTTCACTATACAGTCCGTACCAACCCTTTAATAATAAATAATGAATAAATAATGATTCTCGTAATCCGGGAATAGTCAAAAATTCTTTTTTCCCTCGATTTGCTACCTTATTCCTTTTATTGTAAGAATGTAAAGTTGACTTGATTGTATAGGTAACATAATAGTTAAGTTAATGAGCTGCCGTGTCACTTCCGTGGGTTTGATTCCCACACAGGACAATATTTTGTGAGATCCACAAACTGTAGTTCTAAGTCTAAACGTAGTATATCTTCGTTAATATTTTTCAAGTCTCCCAGCTATACAAGGATTATGTAGTTTAGTGCAGGGTGGTGTCACATCGCGTCAAATCGTGCATAAAAAATGTATAATCACCCGCAATATATAGCTTAATTACTTAGTGTTGTATTGAAAAAAAAATGTATAATATTTGTATATACAAATGTTGATATTTTTTTTTGTATAGTTATTATAAAGGAAGAGGTTATTAAATCCATTTTAGATATCAGCCTGAGATCATGAATACCACGGCATAACTGGTAAATTAAGAAAGAAAATCTATGATTGATAAGGCCCAAAAGGGTTCATCGACCCTTATAGCTAATAATAGCTATATCTATTATTCTATAAACTTGGATACGAATGAACTTAACATTTCTTTTATAAATAAAGATCAGATTAATTGAATATTTAATTTCTATAGTACATATTCATGATTTTAAAATTGCTCTTTAGCAAAATAAAAAAATTGGCTATGAATTATAAAAACTTCTTAAGAAAATAAAATCGAAAATAGTTTAAAAGAAATTCATTTTAAATTTATTTGAAACTGAGATTTAATATTAGTTGAGGTAGATTTAGAGATGTTTATTTTTTTGTGAATAAAAGGACAAAGTTCAACGAGTGTCAATGAAACGTTAATTTTTCTTTAACACTAGAAAGACGGGAGCAGTCATTTGACTGCAATTTGAATTTAAATGTTGATTATTTCAAAAACCATTTGAGTTAATGTATTGATACTTTGTGACTTTTATTAATATTAGTAGTTAAATGAAACGATGTATGAAACTTACTCGCATCGCTTTTGTTTATTATTTAAAATATTGATATACCTACAAAGACGGCGGCAGTCATTTGACCGCTGAGATCCGATAAGTGTTTATAATTGTAACGTCTGGTGATGGAGCAAGAATACAATTCACCGCACCTTATCTTACCCATGGTTGATCGTAAGAGACGAGTAAGGGATATAAAATACATATAACATCTATGCAAGAGAAGGGAAACTTGAAATAAAACCCTATATCAACACGTCTGCCCAGCGTGGTATAATACGTCAATTACCCTCCCATTATGGAGGAGGCTCGAGCTCAACAGTGGGACATATATGAGCTAATATGATGATGATGATGATGAATTGTAACGTGAGAAGGTAGAACATAAATTAGGTACGTTTATCATTTGTTTGTAGTTTGTTAGTCAAAGGAGTCAGTACAGTAACTAAATTGGCTAAAGGCAGTTCGACTACCTGTGAATTTAGAAATTATTGTAAGTAATCAGTGGACAATGTCTCAAAGGGTTCAGGGTGAAGAAATACTTTCATTCTTACAAAACATTCGAGAAGATGAATCGGGTTGTGGCTCTGAAAGTGCAGAACGCGATAATGGCGATGATTGTGCGGTACCACTTTTCTCGTGGTCAAGGCGTAGGAGACATACTTCGGATGATTCTGAGCTTCATGGTCTTATCAATTCAACCGACGGTACCTGGTGTACATTTCAAATGGAGTCAACTCAACGTGATCGCCGAGCACGGCACAATATCATAACTGAGCAAGGAAGTAGTAGCAATGACGTAGCCCTACGTCAAATTATTTCATATGACTTAGTTTGAAATAAAAATCCTGAAATCTGATAGATATAGGTACACGCACAATTTATCGAGGAAAACGAAACAAGAATGTTTTATTGCTTAGCACGTTACATAATAATGTTAAATAGACGCTAATAAAAGAAATAGCCAGAAGCTGACTTTTTACAATGCTACCAAGTACGGCGTAGATGTGGCTGACCAGTGACCAAATGGCAAAAAAATATAGTGTCAAAGCGGCATCTCGAAGGTAGCCTGTACAAATTTTTTCAATATATTAGACCTAGCAGGGTAAATACTTTCATTTTGTATAAGAAAATGTCAGGTACCAACATAAAACGAAGCAATTTCATACTGAGTTTAGCAAGTGAACTTAGCGACTAAGTAGAAATTGAAGCAAGACTTTCTGGACATCAACAATTGCCTGAAGAGTCTACACTTTCTACGTCTTGATCTTTTACTCAAAAGCCGGCAACTCAGAAAAGGCAAGAATACTTCGTACCAATGTACAAAAATAAAATTAATAAAAAACCGGAGGTGTCAAGGGACACCCGGATGGAATGAAGTTCTATTTTAATTATATAATTTTTTTCTGCCTTAAGCGATTTTTATCGTTATATTTTAGCCAATTTGCAAAATATCTTTATAAATTATAGCCTATGTGTTATTCTGATGTGCAAGCTATATTACTATAAATTTCATCAAAATCCATTCAGTAGTTTTTACGTGAAAGAGCAACAAACATGTTCACATCCATACATTATTACAAACTTTCACGTTTATAATATTAATAATAGGATATACAATTCCACTAGACTACCAAAACTTTTCGGCCCCGAGCTCGAACGCGAGCCGGCCACGCGGCCCGGTCACGGGCGAAAATAATTTCGTTGCGCATTATTTTGATTTTGCTATATCTCTTAAGGTATTGATTTAATTTGCATGGTCTGAAGGAAAAAAAATATCTTCATGAAATGATCAAGCCAACTAATGTATTTAAAATGATAACGATTAATACAGTATTTGTGTAAATAGCTTTTCAATTACCGTTTTATAATAGAACATTTTTTAAAGTATTAAAATGGATATAGTATGTTATCCTTAAGAGATAGATATATACCATCGCGGACTTTTTTGTAGGCCTTTTTAAGCTGTATAATACTGTAGTACTTTATTTTGATCTATTTCGTAGGGTTCAGCCAGCGTTTGCAATGTAAGCGCAAAATAATGTGTTTATTTACGACATCACATTAGAAACCTCTAAAATTATCAGTGTTTCTCTAGTACATTATGCATATATTATACATATAAACCTTCCTCTTGAATCACTCTATCTATAAAAAAAATCGTCGCGACACCACACTGTTCAATGCGAAATAGAAATGAAAATATCTGGCTTGCTTTCTATAAGAGAACCGACGAGCGACGCCGCACAGCTTACAATAGCTTACTATAGCAAAAAGTGTCGTGACAACTTTTCGTAAGAATTTTTTCCGTCTAGCCCCCTTTCACAACGCGCGATAAGGAACTTCGTTCCAATAAAGTATGCGACATTTGTAAAAAGCCACTTTGCGGCTCTTGTAACGTAAACAAAAAGTTAAAATGTAAAAATTGTATATAAATCTATACATCTATACATATATATCTATACATATAATAAATGAGTAGAAAGTCCGTGTCTGTACATTTGATAAATTTATTAAAAAATGAATCTAGGCAGTAACTAAACACTAACAGAACCCAAAAATCTTTTTTTGGAATTTTTTGTCTGTCTGTATGTCTGTATGTCTGTAATCGCTAATCTCCGAAGATACTGAATGGATTGTTTCGCAGTTTTGATAAGAAGATTAAGCCCAATCCAGAGCAACATTTAGTCTTTGTTTCATTGAAATCTGATGTCTGTAAAAAAAGTTATGGGCTTTTCAGTTTTTAAAACCACCGCTCGCCTTTTACGTCACTAAAAGGTTCAATTCAAAATAATTATTTAATGTATCTATAACGTAAGGATAATATTTGTATTACTTAATATGTAGTAGTTTCATGAATTCGGCTCATATACATCTCACTGCTGGGCTCAAACCTCCTGCATAGTTGAACGGAAGTTGACATACTATATAACGTTGGTCAAGTAGTCAAAATAAATATTAAAACTAATTGTGATGCAAAATAATGTTTTAATTAGTTAATAGTATAATTATTTAGCTATAAATTAATAAAATGAATGATTTATTTAGTTTGTTAAATGAACAATAGATGGCGCTGAAAATTAAATTTAAATCATTCGTTATATTTTCAAAAGTTACTATATTAACTTTTTGAACTTAGTAAAGGTACTTCGGGTGGAAAGCTCTCAGCGCTTACCCAACAGTCCGAGTAAAGTCGTCATAGCCATCTACGACTAACAACTAAGTCAAACATGAAAAATGTAAAAGTACCCACATCTTAGTTAAGATGGTACTTTGGGGCGAGTGTGCAAAGTGCACCCTTTTTGTTTTTGTTTGGTTGGCTATGATCTGGACACGGCCATTCCTTCCAGGGCAACAGAAGGGCGTGGTGTGGCTCCATAACTCATTGCGTTCTCTCCCCATCGCCATCAGGCTGGACTCTGGTACCGGTTACTTGACATCCGTGGCCGGTCCGGGGGTTTAGCCTTTCAGGTATTGCCTCCGTCGACACCCCGGCAAACAACAGCATTGCATCGCCCTCACGCTGTCGGTGTCTCTGCGAGTAGTAGATTAATGCCTATGGTCCATCTACCCACGACCTCAGTTAGGATAGCAACAGGTGCAGGTACTCGCGCCTATAACGTTCGATGCGCCGGGGTAAAGTGTGTCAGCATGGAGAGTCTCCTCTGTGACACTTCCCGCCGTTTTTTCTGTGGGACGACTGTCAGCGGCAACCGAGTCCCAGTTCCTGACGCTATCGAGCATCGTCTTAGCGATGGTCGACAGTGCCAGTTTGGCATCGATGATTGCGATGAGTTCAAGGCGCTGTTCTGCCCAGGCCACGCAAACTTTGAGCTTATGCAGCGGCGTGTCCACCTCTCAATCGCAGTAGTGGATGGACGGTGTACTTTCCCTCCTTACGACCTTTAGTAGATACATGCCGAAGCAACCATGACCCATCACTACACCAGTCACCTTAGCAATAGTGAATACGGTTACTGCCGCCTCATCATTCTCCTACACTTATCCCAATTACTTGGGGTCGATACAATATATACTCTTCTTTCATAGTACATATTGTAAAATTTATTGGCAATAGTCTTATGACCGGCCGCCTGCCAGACGTCAACCCTCCTCGGGAATGTAATAATTGACCAATCGGCATCAGATGGAGTTGGCCCAGGTCGTTATAAGGCTCTAAGTCGTCTTTTATAACATCCACGAGCAAAGTAAGGGTTGGTAGTTTCCGTAGCCACTACCACACAACGCGCCTGTTGCTGCATATTATGCCTCGCACAACGAGGGCCTACTTTTTTAGATTTTTATACACTGTTGATAGCATAGAGTACGTTTCAAGCAGCTTGCAGAGCACTTGAAGGTGATCAGTGCTGAGATGACACCCTTGAGGAGGCCTGTAACAGCCTTACCCCCATTTGTTTGAGTCTTTTGCTTTTAATGATGTTATTGTTTTACAGTCTTTCAAATTCTTTGACATTATAATATAAATATAAGAGATATTCATCTGAAGATATCCGACGCTACTTAAAGCGCGACATGGACCAAGAAATTCATTTTTATTAATTATTTCGCAATGAAAGCAATTTATTATATATTTATCCGTGCGGTTACGCAGTTAGAATATATTTCACCACTCCCTGTCTTACCCGTGGGTCGATCACCCGCAAGACGACTAAGGGATATAAATATATATTACATCTATAAAGAAAAAGCAAACTTGAAACCAAACCCTATACCAACACATCTGACCAGCGTGGTATATTAGGTCAATTTCCCTCCCATTACGGACGAGGCTAGAGCCTAATTAGTGGGACGTATATAAACTTAGATGATAGAAAGCGATTTTTCCTAGATACCCCAGGTATAAAATGAGGAGACAGCGTAAAATAACTTTGGCAGTGGCTATGTCAGAAACTGCAGCTACATTACTTTTTGGTGATAAAACAGCGCACACATTGTTTAAAAACCCGATAGATTTATAGAGCAATATCAATAACACCAAACTGCGACACATTCAAAGTGTTTTTTGTTTTATTGTGTACGGTGGTAAACGAGCAAACTGCACCTACTTCTTTTTTTGGCAGGCCATGGTCTGGACACACGCCATCCATTTCGTCCGCGTGGCCCCATAACCCACCGTTTTCTCTCCCCATCGCCATTGGGCCTTTCGAATACTATCCCCTGTTGACGCCCTCGGCCGGGCGTCACCCTCAGGTGGTCAGCTTCTATGCGAGTAACGGACTATTCACCGTTCCAATTACCCGCGGCTTTGGCCAAGGCAGCATTAGAGGCAGGTAATCGCGCCTGCGCCGTTCCGCCGCCTCCTTCAAATTGCCACGGTTCAACTGTGGCTTTACTACTATTAGTGTTTTTATTTAGTATTGCTGTCTAATCGTTTACGATGATTGGATGAAAAAAGAAGTCGTAGAGGCCGATCGAGCACTACGAAATATTGATCGTAATGAAAAGCCAATGGTGCTTTTCTTTGGAGATTTTTGCCAAATCCTTCCAGCTTAAACCCGAGGAAATAGAACCGATGAGATCAATGCTTCACTGAAGTATTCTTATCTGTGGCCCAAGTAGAAAAGCTGACCCTAACCATCAACATGGAAGCAAAGCCAAAGTGGCCATTAACATTCATGTTGCACAAATGCAAGACCCAGACTTACTGCAAGAGTTTCGCAGTGCTCCCTTAGACAGTATTTTACGATTTCCTTGGCAAAGAAACGATTGTCAACATTTTGTATTCTTAATACCAGTACACGGAGAAATAATAGCACCACTCCCGTTAAGTGGTATGTACCTAATTATTGATAGTTGTACAGTTACTGCCACTAGATGAATAGAATTTCAATAATTTAGTTGGATTTTTCATTTCTATGGGGATTTTTTATTTCTAACAAAACAAGTGACTCTGTGTTATTTCAACAGCGAAAGTTGCAAGACTTGCGAGCCTCGCAAGAGTCTTGCATTTGGGCAACACTAATTCACATGCTTACAAATTTGCCGATGAAAATTGGAGAAAGCGTCCTCCTTGATGAAAATGGTTAAGTGGCTGCCGGAAGTACTTGGTCGAATTTATATTTTTTAAGTTTCAAACAGGGGTGCGTAGTACAACTGAATGTCACGCGGACGAAGTCGCGGGCATCAGCTAGTATTATAATAAATCATACATTAAACCCTGTTTTATTACTATAGTTACCATTTTTAACACTTAAAATAAAATAAAAAATTAATAAATTGGAGGAGTCATTTGACCGGTCGCCGTCTTTGTAGGTTAACTACCTATTTTTTTGATTGATTTTCCCGTCTTTCTAGTGTTAAAATAACATTTTATATCTAGAAATAAAATACGAATAATGTCTATTTTGAGAACAATCATTTGTATATCACATAAATAATTATTCTACGTAGATTGATTCTACCCTCGATACTGAAAAAAGCACGTGATTTACTTAATACGGACTAAAATTTGCAAAACTTTAAACAATTCGGCTTGTTTCCTAGATTAGGGGCCATCCATTAATCAGGTGATCTTTTTTATCATTTTTTAATCCCCATTAGTGATACGTGGTGAGGTTGGCGACTATAACCCAACCAAGATCACGTGAATTTTTAGTATCTACAAAGAATTAACCAACAACTCATTATATTCTCGGGTTTTTCGCTTTTTATACTTTGCAAAAACGTCTTTCTACAGATCACCTATTTTAAACATTGTTTTAATGCAAAACGTACGAGATGACGGTTTACGTATATGTATTCGGGCCAAAACAACAGAATAACTGGCGACTGGCTTGCCGAGCTGGGCGGTCGACGGCGGCGCGTGCAGACTTCGTTCGATGCTTGGCAATGGCAAGTCAAAGTCACACCACACGCCGCTTTTCGGTTTAGAAATCGAGCGTTCGATAAAAAAATAAATACATGTGATATCTTACTACACCATTAAGTTTCATTTATTCTCATAAAAGATTATAAAATCACTTACATAAGAAAACACTATAAAATTCACAATATTTTATATGTTAGTAAAGCACACACAATGATTATTCTTAAATCTTTTACAAACTGACAATTGTGGGTAAGTTATTAATTATACATCAAAACATGTATGAGTTACACAGTTAAACGAAAGTTAACAACAATATGATCTTAATCTAAGTTAGTTTGTACAAAATGAGTATACGTTTAGTTTAACATATTAAAATAATTAATTAAACTGGCCAATATTTATTCACATCTGAATTTAGTTTTTAGAATTTACTTTAGCACTCTTTTAAAACATATAATTTAAGTAGCTTCTTAAAACATGACAACGATTTGACATTTTTATATCTGTAGGCATTTTATTATAAAATAGTACTCCTTCGTGTAATATATTTCGCTTACCATAATTTGTTCTTGGCCCATAAACCACTAAATTATTTGACCGCCTTGTCTACCTTTTCTGAACATGCCCTTTTTTAGTAAATGATATTTTGGTGTGAATATCCTTATTTAATATTTTTCTAATCAAGATACAAGTTTTATAAATATAGGTCTGCGTTATATTCGTCAATTTAGTTTCTTGATAGATTTTTAAAGTTGGTGTCAAATATTTATAGTCGAATAAAAGTTTAATAAGTTTGTTTTGCGAGCTCTGTAGGTCTTTTAAAATGGTTTTCGAATTGGTGCCCCATAGCTCAATCAAATATTCAAGGTGTGGTTTAATTAGTGTATTATATATCTGGTAACGAATTTTGTAAGGAAAACAGCGTGCTGAGTGTCTGAGCATGCCTCTTAGGGAAGATACCTTAGCACGTAATTTAGCAATATGTGGTTTCCATGATAACCGATTATCTAAAGTAAGACCCAGATACTTTTCTTCACTTACTCTCTTAATAAGGTTATTATTAATTGATAATGATATGCACTCTTGATGTTTCTTGTTTTTTGCTGCTAAAATAATGTAACTAGTTTTAGAAGTATTTATAGTTAAAATATTACTTGAGAACCATCGGTTTAGAATATTTAGATCACTTTGAGCTTGTTTCATTGCTATTGGTAGTGAATTTGCTGTATAAAATAGACAAGTATCATCTGCATATAATGTAACATGTCCTAGCAATCCAATTTTGTGAATGTCATTAATGTATACTAAGAAGAGCAGTGGCCCAAGGATTGAACCTTAAGGAACACCGCAAGTTATTAATTTTGGACTGTTAAAGCTGTTCCCAACTTTAGTAACCTGAAAACGATTATTAAGATAAGATTGAAACATTCTAAAAGCTAAACCGGTGATTCCTATACCTCTTAGTTTATCCAATAATAATGTATGACTCACAGCCTCAAATGCCTTCTTAAGATCAATAAATACACCTAGTATAACATTTTCTTATCTATATTTAGTTTTATATCAGTTATTATATCAATGCTAGTCGATAGAGTACCCGCCTTAGACCTAAAGCCATACTGCCCATTATAGTAAAAATTTATATTGTTCAAATATTTATTAGTTCTTTTATGTACTTACTATCTTTTCAAAAATTTTTGAGATTACATTGAGCACAGACACGGGGCGATAATTACCAGGATCTGATCTACTACCAGATTTATATATGGGACTTACTTTAACAACCTTTAATGTATCCGGAAATAAACCCACTCCCAAGCAACCATTAATACATTTTGTAAGTGATTCCACTATTAGTGGTCTTAAGAATTTTATGGCTTTAGTGCTGATAGCATCGATACCAGCAGTTGTGTTAGAATTTAAACTAGTAATAATCGCATCAACTTTTTCAGTTGTGGTAAGTTCAAGTTCAGAGAGTGAGTGCGTTTTAAAGAAATTCACATCAGTGTCTAAAGATTTATCTAAAATATTTTGATGTGCTATTTTTTTCCTGCCAATGTAGTGCCTACACTTACAAAAAAATCGTTTAAATATTCACAAACTTCTTGTTCATTTGTAATAGGACCCACTGGAGTTAATAGTTTAGGAATAGTATTATTTTCGTTTATTTTATAGCTAGTAAGAGCACTTATTAATTTCCACATTTTTTTTGGCTTCTTCTCACACACATTAAATTCTCTAAGGTAGTATTCTCTTTTTGTATCTTGAATCATTTTATGTACCTTTTTTCTTTCCTTCATATATTCTTCTTTTAAATTTACATCATTTGGCCTGGCCTTTAATTTTTGCCACAAAATATTTCTCTGATTTATTGCAAATATGACTTTACCATTTATCCAGTCATTTTTAGGTGGATATTGCCTCTTTTTCTTGATAATTTTATGTTTTTTAATATTATTTAGTAAAAATGTTTCCCAATTTGAATACTCACTGTATATAATTTATCATAATCTAATGCCTCATAAGAGATAGTTTTGATTTTAGTTGGTTTATAATTATTAACTTCAAGATATAACTGTTTGTGATCAGACATTGTACTTTCTATTGTTGCTAAGTTAAAATCATGGTTTTTTAAATTCGATATTACATGGTCTATTATTGATTTTGAGTTATTGTATTCTCTGGTGCAATATTTTTCCGAGATGTTGTTCAGGATAGTACATCCATGTTCCTTGATAGCTCTGCTATAGTTTGTTACAGCTGTGGTCTTTTTTAACAAATTGTAATTAAAGTCGCCAAATATAACCATACGTTTCCGATTTCGTATTTGTTCAGAAAAAGTTTTTATAAAACATTCGTTGTTTGTACGTTCTGGTTTATAAACGATTCCAATATCCAAACAAAACTTTTCTATATTAATCCAGAGAAAGTGGTTATCTTCTTCGCATTTTGATTCTATCAGTTTATGTGCAATGTCTTTATGCACACAGATAGATACTTCACCTCCCCCACTATGCGCTCTGAAATTATAATAATGAGTATAAAATTGTAGGTTTAATGATTGGGCTTCAGTTTCAATTCTTTATCCAAGTCTCAGATAAGGCTATAATGTGAACTATAGGCATTGTTTGTTGGATACACTTTATTTCGTCTAGTTTTCCAGGCTTTACTAGGCTACGTACATTTGCATATAAGAATTTAAGTGATTTTTTAGAAGTATTTATTTCGTTGTGATGTGTAGTAACACATTGATAAGATATATTAGATAGTTCTTGATTATTTAAGCTAATAGATATGGAAGTTAGTTTTTTGGCAGAGCTGGTAGACTTATTGTAATTATATTGAAAGGAGAATGAGGATGGTGTCCGATGGTTTACTGTGTGAGACACAAGTAGGTTTCAGGAGTGGAAGGGGATGCATGGATCAAGTGTTCTCTCTGCGCAACATTGTGGAGAAGCATGTGGCTCTAGGTCAGAGGGTTTTCTGCAGTTTTGTGGATCTGGAGAGAGCATTTGACACAGTTGTACGAAAGGAACTTTGGGACATTTTACCGGAGTATGGTATTAGCGGTAAACTGCTACAGGCTGTGCAATCCAGTTACATGGGCTGTAGAGCCTGTGTGCGGCTGGATCATGGAATGTCGCCTTGGTTTGACGTCAATATCGGCGTTAAGCAGGGGTGCGTTCTGTCAGCCAGGCTGTTTATCATATATCTGGATAAATGTCTCCAAAGGTTGAACGATATGAATGTGGGAGTCCAGATGGGCGACTCAGTGGTCACTGCTCTGCTTTATGCAGATGATGCAGTCCTGCTGGCACAGTCAGCGACTGACCTGCAGACCCTAGTCGACACAATGACAGAAGATTGTAAGAAAAGGGGTCTACGCGTGAATGTGAGCAAAACCAAAATAATGGTCTTTGAAAGAGATAAAACCAGAACAGATGTAAGAGTAACAATAGGTAATGATGTACTAGAGCAAGTGGATGAATTTGTATATCTTGGATGTGGATTTAGCCGAGATGGAATGTACACCACTGATATAGAGCGAAGAGTGAATGCGGGAAATAGAGTGAACGGAGCGTTGGGGCAACTTCTCGGCAGCCACCACCTCAGCCAGAAGGCACGTGTAGCAATACATAACGCAGTGTTTGTCCCAACATTACTGTATGGAAGCGAGAGTTGGGTATGCAGAAAAGAGTATGATAGTAAAATTAATGCGGTCGAAATGCGATCTCTGCGGAGAATCTGTGGAGTTAGGCTGACCGACCGCATTGGTAACGACGACGTAAGAGAGCGAGTAGGTATGAAATAGAGTATTGGTGTAAACATGCGAAAGGGAATGCTTCGATGGTTCGGACATGTGGAAAGAATGCCGAACAAACGCCTGGTTAAGAAGATATACAATGCGAAAGTGGAAGGATGTAGGTACCGAGGGAGACCGAGACTAACCTACCTAGACCAGATCGGTCATGTACTGAAGGAAGGTGGAGTCAAGAGTCTCCGAAACCGGCGAGCGTGTATGAAGAGAATTATTGAATGTTGAGGAAGCGAGTGAAGTATGCAGAGATAGAGTTCTCTGGCACTCTGTTCTCTCTGCCTACCCTGCAAGGGATATGGCGTGATGATATGTATGTATGTATGCATGGTAGACTTATTATCTTAGGTGTTTCTTTAATGTATTTTATAGCAAGATTTTTTTCACCATGTTGCACACGAGCCTCTAATTCTGCCTTTAGTTGCTTTATTAACTGTTGTTGTCGTGGCGTCTTATCGGAGAACATATAAATATTTTCATAGTTAATGTGTTTTCTGTTACGTAATATAGAAATTACACTTTGACTGTGCTCAAAAGTAGTCGATTATAGTTAGGTTTATACTTTCCTAAACGCATTATACTTGTGGGATTGGGGCACGCAACATCTGCCATTTTAATTACTTTTAATAGCTCCATTTTATCATGATTTTGTCTATCTTCGTAATTCATGGATTGCATTTCTTGAATTCCTTTCACAATTAGGTTATGTTCTCTTTTAGCGCGATCTTTCATTTCTAAAATGATTTCTTCTCGTTGAGTCTCTGATGAGGTTGCAGTGTTTTTAATTTGACTCGTTGTAAATTTTAAGCTTTAAATATCACTTTCAATAGTGTTAATATTCTTTATATTTCATTATAATTCATTATCATTATCATCACAACTTTTTAGGTTATCTAATTCGAGTTTCATTATATTTTGTTCCGTGATTAAAAGATCTGTTTTCATTTGAATCTCATTAATCTGCTTTGTTATTGTTGAAATGTCTTGCGCAATATTCGATACGATTTCATTTTGTCGCTTAGTAGTATCTGTGAGAATTGATAATATTTCATTACGAAATTCCTCCAATTCGATTGTTAATCCTCGTCCACTATATATTTCTTCTGGTTGTTTTCTCTTGCGTGAAATTATATGAGAGGGCCCAGCTTCTTGGTACATCAATTTTGAAAGATCTGGTTGCGATCCAGTATAGTGAGGTGAATTTTGGGTACTCATAATTGTTAAACTGTCGTTATATATTATGGTACAATCGTCCTTTTGTGCCACAGTCACAAATAGTAGATGTGGGTAGTTCTGCTTACCAATAATGAGCGAGATGAATTATTGGAGCCCGTTCCTTACTATTTAGACTATGAAGAGGTAGAAAATATTATCCGTATAATAAAATAAATGTTGATAATTGTATATATAGTAAAAACGATTATTTTTTACACACACACTCACACACACATACACGCACAAACAAACACAAACACGCACACAAACACACACATACACACGCACAAAAACACACTAATACACGCACACTAACATACATACATACACGATACAAGCACGCAATACGCTCGAGCTATTTGTTCACTTTTTTGTTTGCTTTTTATTTTTGTAGTTTTATATTTTATGTATATTTTGAACCTGTAACATATTTAACTGTGAACCCTATATAAAGAGAGGGCCTGGTGATCTGTCGTACAGGTCTTGTACCTACTACAGACACCAGCTCTTCTTAAGGCTATTTAAAATAAGATAAAAAACTTGTAACATGTATTGTAACCTTAAAAGAGAAATAAATAAATAAATAAATAAAAAATAAATTACTATCTTACTACACCATGCACTTATTCATAGTAAAAAATTATAAAAATTTGTTACTCCGTCCCTTTTTAAAATAAAACTACTTTTAGGGATTCTATCACGTTAGAATCCGTAAAAGTAGTTTTATTTTATATGTGTAACACTCGCTTAAATATCAGAAATCACTCCGTTACTTGTTTGTTGTTTTTTTTTAATTTTTTAATAATACAAAAAAGAAATTATATGTCAAAGTTCTAATCTCTCGTTTTTAAATGTTAAATGACATGGATCACTTATTTTTCTGCGGTTTCAAATTGAGAAACATATTACGCAGTTTTGAAATAATAACATTTTTACGGATTCTATCACGTTCGTATTTGATTTTTAATTACTCGACGTTTCGAACACTTCACAGCGTTCATATTCCGTGACCATGAGCCTATATTATGATATTTATAAATATATTAACTTTCAAACGTATTTTATGTATTTATAGACTATTTAGGACTTAATTTTGAACTTAAGCCTCATCTATAGTGTGAGGGAATTTGCCTTGACATGCTACGTGCGAGATAGTTACGTTAGTGATGGCTTGTATTATTATTTTGATATTTCTTACTTTATAGTTTGTACTCTGAAAGTCTTAAGAACCATCCAAGGTATCATCAGGAGAATGGCGATCAGTTTTCTCTCTGAAAGATTTATAATACTAATTGCAATCGCCAACTTTGTTTTTTTATTACTTATGGTGGCAAATTAGCAAGCAGCACACCTGATGGTTAGTGTCACTGCTGCCCATAGACCTTTGCTATACCAAGGGTATAACTAAACCGCTGTCTTCCATTACAAATCCTGAACCCACCCAGTTGGGTTGCCGGCTATCTCGCTTACAGAACGAAGCGTAATAGCACATTGCCACTATTCAGACGTCGATCTTCTGTGAGAGTGTGATACTGTCTCGGTCGGACCGGCCTGCGGCTGTAGACAGAGAACTATTAACAGCGTGGTCCTACCACTTTTAAATTGCTATGGCGCATGGTGAATATGGTATATTTAGCCCTTATAAACATCCTATGTACAATATTGGACATCAATACATGCTAAAAATAGTAACGTTTTGAGTTAAAAATATAAGTAACTACTTATTAAAAAAATGTTATTAATATATCGACGGCGGCAAGCGAAAACGTAGTAGTCCACAAAAACGGAAATGTTCACCAGAACCAAAAAACTGTTTCACTTTTTTTCAAAAAATCATAACTCGCGTATTTTTTAACGTAGACCCACGATTTTTGGATATTAGATTTTTTTTTTTTTTATTAAATATAATTATTACTCTCAAATCTCATTCTAACAATTATTTATCAAAATTTTGTGGACTACGACATTTTGAACTATTTTTACAGAATCCGATTACGAAATGAAAAATGATGTCGCAAGCGGGATTCGAACCCGCGCCTATTGGGATTCCGGCCCAATCGTGCTGCCACTACACTACCGCGACTAATTGTAGGACATGCAAATTTCATTTCGTATTGTATTTACGTCTTAAGGTGACGGTGTGCTATCTACCCGACAATGTTTACACATTGTTATAGGCTTAATACTTCAAACTTTACAGTTAGAATTGTATTAAACGATGACACAACCTTGTTGTTGTTGTGTCATCGTTTAATACAATTCTAACTGTAAAGTTGACACAACCTTGTTGTTGTTGTGTCATCGTTTAATACAATTCTAACTGTAAAGTTTGAAGTATTAAGCCTATAACAATGTGTAAACATTGTCGGGTAGATAGCACACCGTCACCTTAAGACGTAAATACAATACGAAATGAAATTTGCATGTCCTACAATTAGTCGCGGTAGTGTAGTGGCAGCACGATTGGGCCGGAATCCCAATAGGCGCGGGTTCGAATCCCGCTTGCGACATCATTTTTCATTTCGTAATCGGATTTTATAAATAATTAAGCATATTAAATGCTAAATTTCAGTAATTTAAATAACAAGGTTGTGTCATCGTTTAATACAATTCTAACTGTAAAGTTTGAAGTATTATGCCTATAACAATGTGTAAACATTGTCGGGTAGATAGCACACCGTCACCTTAAGACGTAAATACAATACGAAATGAAATTTGCATGTCCTACAATTAGTCGCGGTAGTGTAGTGGCAGCACGATTGGGCCGGAATCCCAATAGGCGCGGGTTCGAATCCCGCTTGCGTCATCATTTTTCATTTCGTAATCGGATTTTATAAATAATTAAGCATATTAAATGCTAAATTTCAGTAATTTAAATATTTTTACAGAATGTTAAAACGCTGTAATTGCACTATTGAGTTGTATGGAGCGGGGTCAAATGAATTTTTTTAAGGAAAACGAAAACGTCGTAAGCAACATTATTTAAACTAAGGCTGCCCAACTGTATGTTGTAAACGTAGTTATTCCATGTAACTAATATCTTAGAATAGGTGTAAACTAAAATAATTGCTGATTTGGGGTAAGATAAAATATATTACACGTAAAGCAATTTAAATTTGACAGAGTATATAAACGTAGAGTTCAATAAATAATACACTACAAATTATAATATTACAAATGTAAAAACATAATAAGCTTAAAAAAAATAAAGTTAAAAATATATGAATAAGTAATTTACTTAATTAACGTCCGCCGTCGCCGTCTTTAACCATAACAGATGTCATATCTTCTGCTGACTACACACCAGCACGGATAACAGGTAGTGGTTGAAGCCCCTCTTGGGTCATCTGACCATTGCTTGTTCCGTAGCAGTGTGCCCCTATTGCGAGGCCTTTTCGTCATGTTCGATCAGCTGGCGATCTTATGGTATACCTCATACATCGTTGGCCATAAGCCTTGGAGGGCAAGTGTGAGGCACTAGCGTTCAGCCTAGATATCGCAAAAGCGTTCGACAGGGTCTGGCATAGGGCCCTTCTGTCAAAGCTACCATCATATAGAATCGTCGAGGGACCTTGTAATTGGATGACCAGCTTTCTGGATAGTCTGCGCATAAAAGTAGTCGTCGACAGCTCCTGCTCCGACGATGATGATGCTGGTGTATCATAGGGATCGATGCTTCTCGACGTTATTTATCCTGGTTCTCTATAGACAGTATATGTTGCTATGCGGATGACAACACGGGTGACGAGCGATACACCGAGCATCAGAATGTTCCTCTATGTATCGGAGTATGTTACAGGAAAGAGGGGCTCAACTGGGGTCTGAAAATGAGCGCTCTTTGGGGTGAGCCTCGGAACGGGTTGAACGAAACTTAGTCCAGTACAACCCCACTAAGACACAAGTTTGCGCTTTGACTGCGAAGAAGGAACCGTTTATCATGGCGCCTTAGTTCCAAGGAGTAACTCTCTAAATTGCCGAGAGTATTGGGATATAGAGCAAAGGCCAGTTTGGTGGTCATTTGGAGGGCAAAGCCAAATTGGTAAGCAAAAAGCTAGACGTGCTAAGCAGAGCTAGGCGGTCCTTCACGCCGAGACAACGTCTTGTGCTATACAAAGCACTAGTTCGTCCTCACGTGGTTTACTGCTCTCATCTCTGGGCTGGCTCCACTTGATTCCCTGCAAAGGCGTGCTGTTCAAATCGTCGGTGATCCCAATCTCACGGACAGATTGGAGTTTACGGGAGCGGCGGAGAGACTTTGACTTTTCTCTTTGTACTCTACCGGCTCTTTTACGGTGATTCCTCTAAAGAAATGTTTGACCTGGTACCATCGTCACCATTTTACCACCGTACCACTCGTCACCGTAGCAGGGGTCACTCATTTCACCTGAACTTACCCTGTTCCTATACTGTACATTTTCAGAGAACATTTCTCCCACGTACGTGCAAGATCTGGAATGAACTACCTGCTGCCGTGGTTCTACAGCGTTATGACATGTTCTTCTTCAATTGAAGTTTAAGAGCATTTTCTTCAAGATAGACAACGGCCTGGCTGTACCCCTGGTGTTACTAAGGTTCATGTGCAGCAGTATTACTTACCATCAGATGTGCTGCTTGCTTGTTTACCACCATAGGCAATAAAAAAATGTGTCATAAAAATATTAATAGTATTTTTTTTATTATTGTCACTGTCAACATCGTACTCGTACTACCAGTAATACAAGCAAGAACACACTTGTTCTTGCTTGTATTACTGGTAGTACGAGTGTCCTTGCTCCCGTAAATACGTAGTATTTATTGAAATGACTTACGAAAATAAGTACCTCTTTATGAAAAGATTGCCATCTTATTATATTTACATTACAACAAAAAATAAGAATATAGCAAGCTGAGCAGCAAATAGAGCGTTTAAGTGCGGTAAATCGATGAAGTTTAAATCTGCATCACTATTAAAATGGTGTATAGCTGTGTACTTACTTTAAATAAGATAATCTAAATGTCATAAATTCCAGAGTAGATTATACAGAAACCTTACCAAGTGTAGTAATAAAATCGATTCCTTGTACCACTACCCGCTAAAACGTCGTTAATGAGCAAAAATCTTTTTTTACGGAAAGCGAATTGCTGTAGTCGACATAGTATAAGTTATTACTACTTTTTTCT
This sequence comes from Lymantria monacha, assembly GCA_905163515.2. NCBI lineage: Eukaryota > Metazoa > Arthropoda > Insecta > Lepidoptera > Erebidae > Lymantria > Lymantria monacha. Next base: position 949,882 of record LR991100.1, read on the forward strand.
GTAACGTACAGCGTTTTTGAATGCAGGCATTTAAGTTTAAACCCGTTTTTTTAAATGTTAATTTCATAACTATTCATCTTAGAATTATGTAACCCGGACCATTTGAATTAGTTTTTTTTTTCTGGTTCGAACAGTGCAATAAATTTTTTTTTCATACTTTGTGGACTACGACGTTTTCGCTTTCCGCCGTCGATATAGATTCTTTTTCAATATCTAACTATAAGAGGAACCCCAAACCATCGATATAGAAATATTTTTTTACACGTAAAACTACATAATTACATATAACTTATTAATAGGCTACCACAGATTAGATTTCACAACTGAATGCCGTCATCATGTTCGTATCCGCTATTTATACCTTTAGTTTGCCACGAAACCAATCAACCATAACGCTTATGTTGCCAGAGCACGCTTCGCGGAATCCCCACTTTTCGATGGGCGATAACATCCGGCTGTCCTGTAATCGCATCCGTACCTGGATGCCGTGGTGGTTCGATGCGCTTGCTGATAATAAAACCATTAACCTTAACAAAGCCTTTCAATCCCGTTAACTCTTGGAATCGTCACGATTTCGATGGGCGCTAATATAGCCTTACAAATTATTTCATTAAAATATTTTATTTTAGTTTCTCCGTCAATTTATTAAAAAAAAATTATAATATACCTTATTTTTATGAATATTAATAAACTTTCATATTTTTTTAGGTGTGTTGGTTCAGTTTCACGAAATTTTGTTTTTAAAATAACTAAATGTTTCGTCGCATTAGGTAAATAGGATAGAACCTTGTGAAGTGTGCATTCAACTTTTATCTTTCCGCATGAGTTATTGTATCTGCGAAGGGTAATGTTTTCACTAAAGACGTTGGGCGATCATTTGTTTATTTATATTTTTAAAATATGCATCTATATAATTTTTAATTTTATATGTTATCTGGTAGTGCGTCCAGTTTCATTTTTATCCATTGTGATTCAATGGATGATTCATTATTCTGTTCTTATCTCAATTATTTGAGGTCGATGCTGCTCTTTTTTCCATTGCACATATTGCAAAAGATTTTCTGCAAAGTGTAGCGATAATTTCATAATCGCCACGCTTGGTGGCAAAACTTTAAAATGTGTAAAATGTGTCGTCTCAATCTGCATTGTCACTTAAAGAAAACTTGTTGTAAAATTACATATTATGAACTCGGGAACTAGGTCAAATTTAATTAATAGGTTTTGGTTACAGACATCGAAACACGTGAAAACAAAATCAATCTTATAAAAGGCTTTTGTACATTTTTTAAAAATTAATATTGAATTAAACAAACATATATACATGTAATCACGCCATATCCCTTGCAGGCTAGGCAGAGAGAACAGAGTGCCAGAGAACTCTATCCTTGCATACTTCACTCGCTTCCTCAACATTCATAATTCTCTTCATACACGCTCGCCGATTTCGGAGACTCTTGACTCCACCTTCCTTCAGTACATGACTGATCTGGTCTAGGTAGGTTAGTCTCGGTCTTCCCCGGTACCTACATCCTTCCACTTTCACATTGTATATCTTCTTAATCAGACGTTCGTTCGGCATTCTTTCCACATGTCCGAACCATCGGAGCATTCCCTTTCGCATCTTTACACCGATACTCTCTTTCATACCTACTCGCTCTCTTACGTCGTCGTTGCGAATGCGGTCGGTCAGCCTAACTCCACAAATTTTCCGTAGAGATCGCATTTCGATCGCATTAATTTTGCTTTCACGCTCTTTTCTGCATACTCAACTCTCGCTTCCATATAGTAATGTTAGGACAAGCACAGCGTTATGTATTACTACACGTGCCTTCTGGCTGAGGTGGTGGCTACCGAGAAGTTGTCCCAACGCTCCGTTCACTCTATTGCCCGCATTCACTCTTCGCTCTATATTAGTGGTGTACCTTCCATCTCGGCTAAAACCACATCCAAGAGATACAAATTCATCCACTTGCTCTAGTGCATCATTACCTATTTTTACTATTACATCTGTTCTGGCTTCATCTCTTTCAAAGACCATTATTTTGGTTTTGCTCACATTCACGCGTAGACCCCTTTTCTTACAATCTTCTGTCATTGTGTCTACTAGGGTCTGCAGGTCAGTCGCTGACTGTGCCAGCAGGACTGCATCATCTGCATAAAGCAGAGCAGTGACCACTGAGTCACCCATCTGGACTCCCACATTCATATCGTTCAACCTTTGGAGACATTTATCCAGATATATGATAAACAGCCTGGCTGACAGAACGCACCCCTGCTTAACGCCGATATTGACATCAAACGAAGGCTACATTCCATCATCCAGCCGCACACAGGCTCTACAGCCCATGTAACTGGACTGCACAGCCTGTAGCAGTTTACTGTTAATACCATACTCCGGTAAAATGTCCCAAAGTCCCTTTGTACAACCGTGTCAAATGCTCTCTCCAGATCCACAAAACTGCAGAAAACCATCTGACCTAGAGCCAGATGCTTCTCCACAATGTTGCGCAGAGAGAACACTTGATCCATGCATCACCTTCCACTCCTGAAACCGCCTTGTGTCTCGCACATCAAACCATCGGACACCATCCTCATTCTCCTTTCAATAATTTTACCGTACACTTTTGCTGCTAAACTGGTCAAGCTTATGGCTCTGTAATTTGCGCAGTCATAACGTGAACCCTTGTTTTTAAACAGCTTCCTGAGCTCCAATATAAATTGAGGAGTAACAGGAACGCCTCCCAGACACAGGAGCCACCAAGCTTGATCATCTCGGCAGACACCATATCAATGCCCGCTGCCTTACCATTTTTCACACTTCTTATCGCCCATTCAACTTCATCCATACTGATGCCATTGGACGACGCCGGTACCGAATGTTGATCTACTAAACCACATGCGACACCAGCGCCAACTCGAGCATCCGCATATATATCGCCAAAATATTCACTCCATCGGCTTAACACATCTTGTGTTTGTGTAAGAATGTCTCCACCTTTAGACCTTATTTTATTCATTTAACTAATATTACATATTGAATTAAGTTTAACTAATATTGTGATACTACCCCGAACGGGCCGGCCTAGGGTTGTAGATAGAAAACTATCAACAGTGTAGTCTTACCACTACTGAAAATATCAATTCAATATCGGTTAACATTTGATGTTAATGGCATAAGCTACTGAGATAAACCTACTTGACAATTTTAAAATGAGTGTCCCAAATAACAATTTAAGAAACCTTTAAGGTTTCTTAAATTGCATATTCTTATTATTTTTTAAATAGATGCTCATCACAGGAGTAAGATAGCCCTATATTCTATTCCACCTTGAGCTTATCGCATATTCCTTTCTTTCTTAAGGTGTGCAGCATATTCATTAACCGTGAGAAATGGGTGGGTCTTCCTTTCCTCTATTTTAAAATATTAATAAAATTACGCCATGTATCGCCTAATAAATAATTATTTAACGTTGACGCTGGAGTCATCATCTCAGCTCACATATATCCCACTGTTGGGTTTGAGCCTTCATAATGGGCGAGAAATTGACCTATTATACCACGCTGGTCAGACGTGTTGGTATAGGGTTTAATTTCACCTTTTCCTCCTCTTATTGTGACGGATGCGAGGTGTTAATCAATACAGAAAAGAATGTCGTATACAACAATGTCGTGCCATAAAATAAAACTAGAACACGATTCCTTATATTTACGGTTCAAAGATTACTACTCACGGAATATCCGTTCTGGGATAGATTACTCTCGTCCGGACTTGTATTTGAAGTCACGTAATATTATTGACATAGAACTACGTTCCTTGATGTGAACTACATATATATATATATATATATATATATATATATATATATATATATATATATATATATATATATATATATATATACTTGTTTGATATAGAATAAATATTGTTTAATAATTGCAATCATATTGTGCTGTTTAAAAATAGATCTAGTGCTAGTTGGATTCCGATGGCCAGTTCGCTCGGCGTTGATAGGCAGGCGTTCCTAGGCTGTCGCCCCGGCCGGATACCATAGTTTGCCGTTAAAAAATAATGCTAGTCAACTAATTAAATATAACTAATCGCTAGAACTATAATAGAACTATCCTAGCTGGATATATAATTGTCTCTAAAATTAATTGAGGTTTGACCCTCAGAAATTTCAGATATATGATTTTAATTGTCTTGGGACTCAGGACAAATTGATATAATTTGGGAAAATTCCACTTCCATTCTATGTAAAGTAGATACATGACGCAAGTTTATTAATAAGACATTAAATAAGAGAATGTTCGGCCGGGGAAAGCGTAGAAGTACAGCATCACCAATATGATAAAGCTAAAAGGGCCTATATGTGAGCCTTAAGATTAATTGCTAGTTGGACTACTAATATTTTGTTTTTCAATAATTTTGTAAACGAAAAACGCCGGCGCTGATCGATTCTTGGTACTTAATTGGCTAGTTTTACGATATCTAAGTGAATGACGCGTAGTAGTTAAAATACCTATCGCGTAACTGTTGTGAGTTTGATTCGCACGCAGGATAGTACTTACTTGTGTACTTATTAAAAGGAAAGCCTGTATGTAATTTGTATCAGTTAAATTGTATGTTTAAGTCCCCCGCAATATAAAGATTGGGTCCTTAGTGCCGCGTGTTTTCCTTAACAAAAAAAAAGTAATTTCTTTGAAAGCCACGAATTATTGCTTTATATATGTGTAAAACATATATCACATAACGTACATATAAATGGAGTGTACGATGCGCCACTTGAACACAATCAGTTGGAGTAATTTCATTGATTAACTGTAACATGGGATTTTTATGTAATGTAGGAACATTAGTTACACCATATTAACTAAGTTATATATTACATTAACAGGCGGTAGCATCAGCGGATAGAAATAATAAGAGAAAATTTTTCGAATGTGGGATATTTCGAAAATTCTCATTCTGCAAAATTAGATGAATACAATGAGCTTTGACTTGATTTAATAAATACTTTTGTATTGAGTTTATTGGCAGCGATTTAACTCTAATCCTAGTATTACTGAGTCCCATGAGCAATAGCCACAATTTTAGCATCAGGTGGATTGCAGATCTGCTACTTAAAGGCAATAAAAAATGTTTCATTATCATCATCACCATCTCAGCTCATAAACGTCCCACTGCTGGGCTCGAGCCTCCTCCAAACGGGAGGGATATTAATCTACTACACCACGCTGGTCAGACGTGTTGGTATAGGATTTCGTTTAAAGTTTTCCTCTTCTTGCGTAGATGTTATATGCATTTTCTATCCCTTAGTCGTCTCTTACGATTGTCCACGGGTAAAATAGGGGTGGTAAATTGTATTCTTACTGCGTCATCACACGGAAAAAAACATGTTTAACCAATCATCATTTCATCATTACCCTGCTCTTATCCCAATTACTTGGGGTTGACGCAATATGTCTTTTTCCTCTACTCAATCCTATCCGATGTCATCTCTGCATTCACTCCCTTTCTATTCACATCATGCTTCACGCAATCCATCCATCTTTTCTTCGGTCTTCCCTTACCCCTAAAGCCTTCAACATTCATACTCAAAACTTTTCTCCCAACATTACATTCATCCCGTCTCATCACATGTCCATACCAAGTCAGGCGTTCACTTTTCAACTTTTTCGTCACTGGCGCTACTTTCAAACTTCCTCTTATATAATCATTTTTTACCTTATCCATTCTCGTCAGGCCACACATCCATCTTAACATTCGCATCTCTGCTACATGCAGCCGTCTCTTATCCGTCGCTTTTGTAGCCCAACATGCTGACCCATACAATACGGCAGGCCTTATTAAGGTTTTGTATATTTTATTTTTCAATTTTAAGGTTACTTGAGAGTCACATATGGTACCTGTGACCTGCCGCCATTTCATCCATCCCGCGTTAATTCTGTGCTTCACCGCACGATCCAGGTCGCCATTGCTTTGGATAAGCGAACCGAGGTATCGAAAGTTGGAGCATACTGGTATAGGTACTCCATCTAGAGATATGGGTGTAAAATTGGAGAGACCGCCGAAATCGCAGAACATGCACTCTGTTTTTGTTCTGCTGATTTTCAAGCCAACGTTATCCAATCTACAGCATCATTTTTCCAGCATGCTCATGTTTAACCAATCATAATAGATAAATATCCATTATGATTGATCAAAGTTAAAGAAAGGACAATGGATATTTATCTACTCTTGATGAGATAGTCAGATATATATAGATGGAGAGAGTAATCGGGTTTTATAAATACTCTTGATGACTTACTCTTTATATAACTTTTCATTCGTTATCGGTTCCAGTATCCGTTAAAATCTGTTTTATCATCTCAGGCTCATATCCCACTTCTGAATTCGTGTCTCCTTTACAATATGAGGTAAATTGAACTCTATACTGTGCTACCCAGGTAGGTTAGTATACTCGTCTTACGTAGATGTTATCATTTCTTACTCGTTTTTGATGAAACCTACGGGCAAGAAAAAAGTAGTGAATTATTCTTATTCAAATCATCACTTGGAGAAAAGTCAGTTTAAGTGCAAATAATTGGTTCATATATTTCTTATATAAATGTCTATAAGGCAACTTCATAGCCGACACGACATCCGTTCGCTAAGAGTTAATACAATTTAAGGGCAGACATTAGTTACGAGTGCGAGGGGTGTATATATGAGCCTTATGAGGGATATAAAATATTCATAAGTACGTAAGTGACGTCATCGATTATTGTAATGTGCTCCAAAGAGCAATTGTTCACGAGTCACTCGCGCGCTAAAGTGTTTTTATTATCATTTAGATATAATTTTCATTGAAAGTATGCTGAAATATTATATTTCTTAATACAGATATAGTTGCTGAGGTTTTATATAAATTTCTGAGCGATTTTACACTATTGTGTGCTATTGTTCAGTCAAATTTTTAACTGACTTGAAAAAGGAGGTGGCCGTTTAAAAATACTAAAATTGACAATATGGAAGTACCTCCGCGTGATTTTAGCATAATAGATTTTCAATTTGAATTTGATAATTATCAAATTCAAATTTTTTAATTGATTATAATCATCATCAACATTCTGCGCTTGTCCCAATTACTTGCGGACGAGGCATTAGTTGGTACTTATCTTCTGTAGTACATATTGCAAAGTTATTGATAATATAGTTTTAAAACCGGCAGCCTGCCTGACGTCAAACCTTGAGAATTGTTTCATCCTAATAAGAATTTATTTTGCTCTAAAACATTAATACAGTACGATGTTATACATTTTAGTTGTTCCTACATCATCTCAGCTCAAATATGTCCCTTGGGATCGCGCCTTCTTTAAAATGGGAGGAAAATTGACCCACTATACCACGCTGGTCAGACGTGTTGGTATAGTTTTTGTTTCGAGTTTTTCTTCTCTTGCATAGATGTTATATGCGTTTTATATCCCTTAGTCATCTCTTACGATCACCCACGGGTAAGATAGGGGGGATATATAGTGAATTGTATTCTTACTTCGTTACCACACGGAAAAGTTATTGTTGTTCCTATATATTCTGTCATAATTATAATATAACTCAATTTGAATGATATAGATAAGTATAATATAAGCACCAGTTAATTTGAAGAATTTTTTAATGTTGGAACGTAATGAACGACAGTTCAATAGCTATGAAACTGATAACAATTTATATTATCATTAGATACCTCTTATCAGGACAATCGAATCTGTAATCAATATTGTTCTTAAAATTCATTAGTAATTAAATACTGCTGCGAATATTGCTTTTTGATTTCTAATCACCAAAACAGAGCTTAAGAATTTGTTTGTTAGTTTATGGTATTTTTGCCCTTATGTTATTTCACTTCTGTTTTCTTCAAAAAAAATATCTATTAAAATCTACATTGGTTTGACATCATGGAGAACAATGTCATAATCATTATACTTAGTCGTAATCGTATTCTTTATCAGAGCTTTACAATTTTCCCTGGAATGAAAGTGATAGTGATATGTAGAAAGTTCTTAACCTATTATCCTAGGATCGTCATCATCTTACCTCATATACGTCTCAGTGTTACATTCATTCCTTCTCTAGAGTAAGACTGATTTTTTCAAGACAAGGCCTATCTCTTTTTTTAATAGTGGTAGGACTACGCTGTTGACAGGTCTCTGTCTGCAGCCGCGGGCCAGTCCGTCCGCGGTAGTACCACACTTTCGCAGAAGATCGACGTATGAGTAATGGCAATGTGCTATTGCGCTTCGTTCGGTGAGCGAGAGAACCGGAAGCCCAATTGGGTGGCTTTGAGGTTTATATTGGGAGGCAGTGGTGTAGTTATACCCTTGGTATTGCAAAGGTCCATGAGCGGCAGTGACACTTACCATCAGGTGAACTGCTTGCTCGTTTGCCACCACAAGCAATAAAAAAATATATATTGGTGGACTATGATCTGGACACACACCTCCGTTCGGTCCGGGGTGGCGAATGTGCGGCCCGCAGTTTTATAATGCATTGTTTCCCTCCTTATCGTCATTAGGCCGAAAATTGGTATCGAATCCTTGAAGTCTGTGGCCAGATTCGAGTACCATCTCTTGTCGACGCCTCGTGTTGCTGCTGAGGTGACGCCTTCATATGGTTAGTCTCTTTACGGGTGACGGACTAATCCTCGATCCAGTTACCAGCGGCCTTCACTAGGCATAGCATCAGGCGAAGGTTCTCGCGCCTATGCCGCCACATGTGCCGGGTACAGAGGTATCAGCGAAGAGAATTTCCTCTCAGACCCAATGCAGGTCCCATGGAAAAGCATGGTTTCCATATTGTACAGGGCCACCCTTGACCCCAGCGCCGAGATCCGTCTGACGATCTCCTCGGTACCGAGGGTTGCCAGGCGTGCCTTCTCCAGGGTCGCACTCCAGGCTGTGAAGAGTGTATCGTCGGTGTAGCAAATTATGCCTAGCTCGAGAGGGAGGCTACCTGTCGACGCCCAGTCGTTGCCGATGACAGGGGTCGGTCTGGGGGCCCACCCATATATGTATAGGTCGATTTTTTATCTAGCTCTTATACCAGTTACTTGTGTTATATATCCTAAGTTCCATCGTATATATTGTAATACATTTTGGAAATAGTTTTTTGTTATAAATAGTTAATATCTGGATGACCGAGCATTGCTCGGTATTTTCTTTATAGTGTATTTTGGAGGATATATTTAAATATAATAAAAATAGTTATTAAAATAATAAAAAAGGTAAAAAATTAAAAAGGGAAACTAAGGATCCGAACCGAGCTCCGGTTTGTTTGGTTTGGACTACTCGATGTTCCAACTGAGCTATGTCTATTCTTAATGACATCGTCAAAATTTGCCTTCGCATTTTAATAATTTTCAGCCAATGAAAAATTATATTTTTTATTGCCTGAAAATACAAACAAAACAATGTTTTCTAGAAATGAAACCTAGCTTGATCGATTAATCGCCCTTGAAACCTCCTACATGCTAAATTTCATGAAAATTGTTGGTGCCGTTGCCGAGATTCAGAATTCATATATATATAAATTGTTGTATATATATATATATATATATATATATATATATATATATATATATACATATATATATATATATATATACATATATATATATATATATACAACAATTGCTCGTTTAAAGATAGAAGTTTCAAGAAGAAGAGAAGACGAGAATCAGTTGGTCCAGGTCGATGTAAAGCACTCCATCGTCTTTATAAAACATTACGAGCAAAGTGTTTATTGTATTCTTAGAAGCCACCATACAGCAATATTTAGAAGTAGTATTAAAGTATAATACTGTAATAACATTATGTCTAAAAAGACGCGTTTGCGCAATAATCAACGTTCATTTTTATGTAACTTTTTTTTCAAGGCAATTTGTGCCAGAATGTAGGTTTATGAATTATGCAAATATGAGGCATGAATACTGACAGCGATACAAGACGCAAGTGGCAATCAAGTAACGGGTTTATGAGTTTCTAAGGGCACTTAAAGAATACGTTTGCTGTACTAAATTGTTTGGAGCGAAAACACAATTTTAGCAATGAAGCTTTTCAAGTTGTTGCACGGATTTTTTCGACCTTATCAAATTTGTTTTTAACTTAAAGCAAGCTTTGACACTTTGAATCTCTTTACTTTTATATTTAGAGAATCTGAATATATATATATATATATATATATATATATATATATATATATATATATAATAATCATGGTTCGGACATGCCGAACGAACGTCTGGTTAAGAAGATATACAATGCGAAAGTGGAAGGATGTAGGTACCGGTAGAGACCGAGACTAACCTACCTAGACCAAATCGGTCATGTACTGAAAGAAGGTGGAGTCAAGAGTCTCCGAAACCGGCGAGCGTGTATGAAGAGAATTATGAATGTTGAGGAAGCGAGTGAAGTATGCAAGGATAGAGTTCTCTGGCACTCTGTTCTCTCTGACTACCCTACATACATATCATCACGCCATATCCCTTATATGGCGTGATGATATGTATGTATATATATATATATATATATATATATATATATAAATAAATAGTAAAAATATGGTTGCCGTCATTGTCTGAACGCTAAAGACCTTTTAAACTACGCAACGGATTTTAATGCGGTTTACGGCAATAGCCAAGCCAATAATTTAAAAGGAATGTTTATATGTATCATACATTCATATGATAAAAGAAAAACCTAAAAGTAAAATAATGTATGATTGCGCCTATGAATACTACTATTCCTTAATTTGCTTGTGGATATCGTAAAAGACGACTAAGAACTTTATATCGACCTGGGCCAACTCTATCTAATGCCGACTGGTCAACATTGCATTCCAAAAGAGAGTTGACTTCAGACAGGCGTCCGGTTATAGAACTGCTGCCAATAACTTTGCAATATGTACAATGCAAGAGGAGTACATATTGCATTGATCTCAAATAATTGGGAGAAGAGTAAGACAATGATGATGAGCGTAAAGGTAGCATTCCGATCTTAGCGACCGCGACCAACAGACTACGCAATCATGATCGACTGTCGCGGGGTGACTGCTAGCATTCTGATGTCAGCGACGCAATCGCGACTCGCCACTCTTTCCATAGTTTTATGGGTGACGCGGTCGCAGGGTTTGTTTAGTATTCCACATAAATTCATAGTAATCAGTGGGTCACGCAAGTCGTTCGGGGTCGCTAGTCGCGATCACGCGTCGTAGTCGCACGTCGCGGTCGCGTGGCACAGTCGCTAATATCGGAATGCTACCAGACATCTATGAAATCTTTTATTAAAATAAACAAGTTTGTACTTGCATAAATAGAATAAATATACGTTATTATAAATAAACTTAATAACCGTTCAAATCAGGATAAAATGTCACTACAACCTTAGCGTTTATCAATATGAATAGAAGTATATTCGCGAATGATCACTCAATAATATGCTATAAGTAAATCGGGCGTGATGGGAGGTGCTTTCAATTTTATACTGTAAAGCTTTTTAGAGATATAAAAAGGCAATTTGTCATTAATAATCCGATTGAATTGATGGTGTAGTGATTAAGATATCGACCTACCGTGCCAGTGTCCGATTCCTATCTAGGAATTGTTGTTATAAGTCTGGATGTTATTTGTGCCTGTTAAATTGTATGTTTGTAAATTCCCACCGGGGATTGTCTATAATAAAAAAAATAACAGTATTTCAAAATAATAACTCTAAAGAAAAATATTATAAAAATTTAAAATATATATCTATCTTCTATATATATATAAAAGAAAGTTGTGTTAGTTACAACACTTATAACTCGAGAACGGCTGCACCAATTTTTATGATTTTTATGTTTTTGAGCTTGTTGTCGTCGGGAATAGGATATAGGATATTAAAATATGATATTAATAAACAAAAAAAAAGAAAATTAAATTAACATCAATTCTAAACGTTCATTTGTTGATGATGTAACCATGGCAACTGACAGCACACATCATTACGTGGTTTATGGTCCGAGAGCCAGGTGAAAATTTGGTTAATTATTTCTTCTTGAGAGATAATTGGTGATACGCATCAGACAATAGTATCATGAAGCCTTATGATCGTCAGCTGCGGAACGGTGGGGGGGATGAGCAGTTGTAACCTCCCACGCTCGAAGAAAAAAAAAATACATTCACTCATTTCCTCTCGGCTAAAAATTTATCAAATTATAGCTAACCCAATATCTCAACAAAAAAAAATCAGTGTATTGTAGATTTAAAATATTGGAATAGAACTAAAATCAACAACTCAACACTCATATTGGAGTGCTATGCCGATTAATTAAAGAGATGTCATTTCCGCCCTCATGAAAATTTGTGAGCTGATTTTAAATATGTTTCTATGATAAATAAAAAAAATCAGCTAGCAGTAAGTCGAGGGAAACTTAGTCAGCTGATGCATTTAAATAGTCAGTAAATGCTTCTAGCTAACTTCTACGTAACGACCTTCAAATTATCAGCTGACGATTTTTCCACCGAGATACAGCCAGCTGACGTATATATTTATCAATAGTTACATATAAGCTATCATCAGGTAAATTTTTATTTGAGAGGATATCACTGAAAGTGAAGGGTTTTTTTTCCATAATCGAGACATCAGCTGACGTACAATACATTATGTTATAGCCAGCTGATTTTTTCTTTTTGTTGAGATATTGGGTTAGCTATAATTTGATAAATTTTTAGCCGAGAGGAAATGAGTGAATGTATTTTTTTTTCTACTGCTCATCCCCCCCACCGAGCCTTAGCTGACGTTCACGAGACTTTATGGTTCGATTTTCTGATGCATTTTACTAATTATCACTTGAGAGGAACTTGGTCATATATATCTGTTACTGGCTCTCAGACTATTGTAATGGTTTGTTTGGAAAATACCGCGAAAAGTTAAAATTATAATTTGGAAAATCTAATAGTGCACGCCTCATAATTTTTATATTATTTAACATTTACTATTAATCAATGCTATAATATGCACGATAAATAAAGCGCCTTAATTATTTCATTGAGCAAGATCTGGTAGTAATATTAAATAAAATTGCACTTAAAAAAAAACAAAAAAATATGCGTGCGTATAAAGTACGTACACATATCAGAAATGACACTTTGGCTGACAACTCTCTCTCTCTCCCTCTGTCCCCCTCTCTCTCTCTCTCCCGCTTTCTCTCTCTCTCTCCCTCTCTCTCTCTCCCTCCCGCTTTCTCTCTCTCCCTCTCTCTCTCTCTCTCCCGCTTTCTCTCTCTCTCTCTCCCGCTTTCTCTCTCTCTCTCTCTCTCCCTCTCTCTCTCTCTCTCTCTCCCGCTTTCTCTCTCTCCCTCTCTCTCGCTCTCCCTCCCACTTTCTCTCTCTCTCCCTCTTTCTGTCTCCCTTTCTATCTCCCTCTCTCTCTCTCTTCCTCTCTCTCTCTCTCTCTCTCTCTCTCTCCCTATCTCTCTTCTTCTATCTCTCTTTGCCTCTCTCTCTCCCTCTCTGCCTTTTTTTTATTGCTTATGGTGGGCAAGCGAGCAAGCAGCTCACCTGATGGTGTCACAGCTGCCCATGGACCTTTGCTATACCAAGGGTATAACTAAGCCGCTGCCTACCATTACAATCCCCAAACCCACCCACTTGGGCTACCGGCTCCCTCGCTCACCAAACGAAGCGCAGTAGCACATTGCCATTACACAGACGTCGATCTTCTACGAGATTGTGGTACTACCCCGGACGGACCGTCCCGCGGCTGTAGACAGAGAACTGTCAACAGCATGGTCCTGCCACTATTGGGATATTGGGCTCGCGCCTCCACCATAATGGGAAGGAAATTGACCTACTATACCACGCTGGTCAGACATGTTGGTATAGGGTTTTGTTTCAAGTTTTCCTTCTTTTACAGAGATGTTATATGCGTTTTATATCCCTTACCTTAGTCGTCTCTTACGATCACCCACGATTAAGATAGGGATTGGCGAATTGTATTCTTACTCCGTCACCACACGGATACCCCTCCCATGCGCTTTACACTTCAAGATAAATATGGCGCGTAACAGAAAAACGTTAGAATATAAAATTTCTCCCATACGTCGATAAAAAAGTTTCACTTCAAAAAGTTAGAGAAACAAAAAAAAACAATATTTTTAAGATACCTACTGAAGTTAACAGACATGTGACAATTTTTCAATATTTTTATTTATCATTTACTATTAGTCAATGCCATAAGGGAAAAAGAAAAATAATTTCGGGCCATTCTCGATGCAGTACTAAACATAGCTGTTCGTTTGCAATAGGCTGTATGGGATCTATTTCCTTTGCCTGTCCGAATGGACGAACAAAAAAATGTAAACGAACCCAATTTTCATAAGGTATACATACACTAATGACTAAGCAGTTTAGTTTTTTTTTTATTAATTGCAATTAAACGACAAAGAATTACCAAACCATTTTCTAAAGGAAACCGCGCGTTGCGATTACGAAGCTTTTAAAAAAAGAAATATTTTGATACATTAATTTTTATGGTCGTATTCTTGCTAGATACGGAATATTTTATCCGACGTCTTCGCATATTGTTTTTAATCAACTATTTACTTACTTTAAACAAAATAATTGCTTTTTTAAATGATCAAATACGTTTAAACTAATGTTTTTTCTTGACATATGTATGATAATATTATCCTATAAGTGCAATGTGAGAAAAATACAATCATTTTTAGGTTTGAAAAGTACTTGATTTTCATATATCGTGAGTAGAGCAAGACCTCAACGCTGGCTTGAGGATGCTGAGAGGAGGATGTTCAACTGAGGCGTGCAAAATTTCGTTTTGTGCGAGTTCGTTTTGTGCGAGTGTTACGAATTTTTACGAATATTGTTATAATAAAACATATTATGTCAATATTGTCATCAAAATTTCCGCGACCAATAAAATCAAATCTTGCCCAACAAAACGGTAACGCAGTTTGAATTTGAAACATAACGAACGTAACCATGGCAGAAGAACAATTTATTGCACGGGAAGACCGCCGTGTTAATATGGCCCAACTCCGTGCTTCTTAATCACAAGAGTAAAGCGAGGCAGGCCGTGCTGTTGACAATGCGAAATTTGTAGCCGCTACCACACAGCTAAAAATAACTTAATAATTTTAAATTAATCGAAATCTGCTTATCTCATTCATTAACTGTTAGGCGGAACGAAGTGTGCCGGGTCCGCTAGTACCTATATAATAAATTATAAAAATTTAAAAAAGTCTTAAAAAAAATATTTAGTTAAAAAAGGACCGAAAAGTTTAAAAATAATTGAATACAACACATTATTTTCGTAATAGGTACTATTACGAAAATAATGTGCTGTATTCAATCTAACACTCAAGTAGTCAAGTTTTTATAAATAATCAAACATGTTAAATGCTAAATTTCAATAATTTGAATAACAGGGTCGTGTCGTCGTTTAATACAATTCTAAATGCAAAATTAGTAGTATTAAATCTGTATAAAGTGTGAATATTGTTGGGTAGATGGTGTGTGTGTGCAGGTGTCCTTTAAAGACGAAAATATAATAAGAGCCGAGAATTGAATGTCATACGACGACTCGACGACTCACGCTGGTGTAGCACTATTGGATCGGATTTCCAATAGGTGTGAGTACGTATCTCATGTGTGACAATCATTTTTCGCTCGTAATCAAGTTTTTGTAAAAGGTGTCATATGTTTTTTTTTCTTTTTATTATTGCTTAAGGTGGTAAACGAGCCAGCAGCTCACCTGATGGTAAGTGTTACTGCCGCCCATGGACCTTTGCAATATCAAGTCAATAGCTAGAACGCTGTCTACCAATGCAAACCCTAAACCCACCCATTTCTACTTCCGACTCTCTCGCTCACCGAAAGAAGAGCAATAGCATATTGCCATTACTCAGACGTCGATCTTCTGCGAAAGTTTGGTACTACCCCAAATGGACCGGCCCTCGACTGTAGTATTATACTGTGTATTTTTTTTGTACTTGTTATTTATTTTTTAACTAAAAACAAGCTTGTTTTTAAAATTATTTTTACATGTAGGTATATTATTTTTATTATTTTTAAAAGAGTATTTAGGCATACCTTACGTATAGGTATGCCTAAATACTCTTGAGAAAAAAAATGAGCACGTCTTTAATTTTTTACCCGACTGAAAGGAGTGGTATTTTGTTTAACAGTCTATGTATGTATGTATGTATGTTTGTATGTTCCTTTGAAGCACTATATATACCAAACGCCTGGGCCAATTTTTATGATTCGCACGTCAATCGATTCCTCTTAATCCGGCGAGTGTCACTAAAGATATGACGTTATTGAAAATTCAATATGGCGACTACTGGACGCCATATTGTGAAAATTAAAAAAATTAAAGTCAACAAACTATATCGAGTGGGGTATCGTTAAATTGGTATTTAAAAATCATTATTAGTTTTCTTTCAATATTTTTCGATTTGACTGACCGTTTAGGATCTATATCGATTTAAAGTTTCGTAACAACCTTTCTCACATATAGGTTTTTTAGACAATAGAAATTTACGATGAAAAGACGAAAAATTCATATAACTGGATGTGGATGGACATATACTGAAGTATCTATTAGGTATATTGTCCAATATACCATAGGTAGTCCTACCTAAAGTATCTAATGTCTGACGCGGTCGCCCATCTCCAATTTCTAACGATATAGTACTTTACTTCAGTCGAAAAACTATATATAGTTAGGTACTTACCTACTTATCAATAAATAAGATAACTATAGCTACCTAGGTATTTATAACTAAAAAGTATAAAATAAAAAAAAATATTAAAAAAATCAAAAAACCCGACTGCGTAAAAAGTCACCAAAACTATAACGTACATAATAAAAAAACTGAAAAGAAAAAAACAAGCACTTAGATGTCCGGTAGTCTAGAATTCCATAATATATTATTGAATAAATACTATTGCAGAAAATGAAATATATTTTAATAATAGAACATGACAACTGAACAGTCGGGATCCTTTATTCGACAGCAAATCTAACTTTTCAATGGATCCCTACTGTTCAGTTGTCATGTTCTATTATTAAAATATATTTCATTTTCTGCAATAGTATTTATTCAATAATATATTATGGAATTCTAGACCACCGGACATCTAAGTGCTTGTTTTTTTTCTTTTCAGTTTTTTTATTATGTACGTTATAGTTTTGGTGACTTTTTACGCAGTCAGGTTTTTTGATTTTTTTAATATTTTTTTTTATTGTTAATTTTCATTCTCTAAGCTAAGGCTCTAATTAAATTTTGCCATTCTTCTTGTTTTCTTATTGAGTAAATAATTAGCACACATAATTACTAGACGGCATCTTAATTTGAGATGTTAAGACTTATTAACAAAGAATATTCCGAAAATCAGCTTCTCAGAAAATATATTCCCCTCTAAAGCTATAAAATGTGGTATGATTTTTGCTTTAATATTTTTCACCTTTGAAATAAAACTACTTTTACGGATTCTATCGCGTTTGTATTTGATTTTTAATTTCCCGACGTTTCGAACACTTTACAGTGATCATGGTCACGGGAGGACTGAGGTGTCTTACGTCCAATATATTATATATATCGTCCAATAATAACACCGGGAAATTAAAAATCAAATACAAACGCGATAGAATTGGTAAAAGTAGTTTTATTTCAAATGTGTAATACTCGCGTAAACATCTGAAATCATTACTTTTTTAAAACATAAATCATGAAAATGATATCTAATAAGAACGCCACACTTTATTTCTAGTTGAAAGAAGTCCCGGGTAAAACCAAAGTATATAATTAATTCTATATAATATAATGTAGGTAGAGTGTTATGTAATGTAAACATTATACATTATTCTACATATAAAATAATAATCACTGGCAAAATAGATAAGAGTGTGTGAGAAATTATCTTCTAATCCATTATGCATGGTCCATTATCTTGTCAGTTACTGACAACCCAGTTTCTTTCATGTCTGTAAGCTTACGCTAAATGTTTTCATTCTAAGGGTAACGAACCAAGCAGCCTCGTATTTTATCATTTATTAAATTAACTAATATACGTTAAATCATTAGTCTTACTAACTTTGTGTCAATTATAATTTACTAAGCAGTCAATATTCGAGAGAATGAGGATATATATTGTTAGTATGGTATTGCCATTGTCGAATTTTAAGCAAGGGTTTTCAGTATTATTGAAATTAAACAGTTTTTTATAATGTATTCTGAAGATTGTTTATGTAGTGACGAAGCAAAGGATGTGGTAAGAATATAATACATATACTTCGATGAATGAATATACTTCTCATTGTCATCATTCTCTTGCTCTTATCTCAATTACTTGGGGTCGATGGAATATGTACTCCACTTCGTATATATTGCAAAAGTTATTGGAAATAGTTTCATGACCGACCGCCCGCCTGACGTCAACCCTCCTTGGGAATGTAATTGTTGACCAAACGGTATCAGATGGTGTTGTGCCCAGGTCGATATAAGGCTCTTAATCGTCTTTTACGACATCCACAAGCAAAGTAAGGGTTGGTAGTATTCGTAGCCGCTACCACACAGCTGTTTCATACTTCTCATTGTCTTAGCACAATAATAGAATGTGTATGGGCTTAAAAAAAAATTTTACAACTACCCGCCTGTCTAATATCGACCTTTTATGTCAATTATTAACTTTTGCTTGTGGTGACGGAGTAAAGAATATAATTCACCAGCTTGCCCGTGAGTATTGTAAAAGACGCGTATTGTAAAAGACGAATGGATACGATGATTCTCTTGCACAGATGTACCAACCCGTCTGATCAACGAGGTCAATATCCTATTGTGAAGGAGGCTCGAGTCCAGTTGTGAATGTGTTTTTTTATTGCTTATGGTAGCAAACGAGCAAGCAGCACACCTGATGGTAAGTGTCACTGGCGCCCATCAAACTTTTTAATATCGAGGTTATAGCTAGGCCACTACCTACCAATATAATCCCCAAACCTACTCAGTTGGACTTGCGGCTCTCTCGCTCACCGAGCGGAGCCCCCTCCTAAATGGGAGGAAAATTGACCTACTAAACCACGCTGGTCAGACGTTGGTATAGAGTTTTGTTTCGAGTTTTTCTTCTCTAGCAGAAGTCATACGCGTTTTATATCCCTTAGTCGTTTCTTACGATCATCCACAGGTAAGATAAGGGGTGGTGTATTGTATTCTTACTCCGTCACCACACGGGCATATGTATATATATATATGATTAGAAAATAAGATTAATAATAAAACGTAGTGTTTAAACATTAATCTACCCACACATTTCTTAAGTACGTTATACCTTTGTAGAGTTCATAGCTTTTACGCTTAAAACCACTTGTAAATTTAGACATTACCGTAATACAAGGCTTGACGGGTACTATATGGAGTGTAATAATTCGCTCGTAATAATATATAATATGAATATTCAGTAGATAGATATATATATTTAAGACATATTACGACGTATGCCTTTTCAAACAAATTATATTTTATGAGTCAATGTGATATCGAACTCAGAGGCCGCGGGAGGTATCAGACATCGACGAGCATACGTAACTGAAAGGATAACCCGTTTGGCAGACTATTGAAGTCATAGAATTGAGTTTAAATAGTTATTTAGACTGTGGAAAAGGCATATTGCGGTAGATTTATGAGGCGCTGGTTACGGGTAAATAAATAACATCGTTATAAGAATAGAAAAACGAAATAAAAGTCGCTTGATTTTTTTATACTAGAATAATTTGATAGAGAACATGTATCTTGTTCTGTTTTCACACGCTTTTTATTAGCTTGACCTGTATGTTTGTAACCGACTCCTTTGGACTTGACTTTGACCCACTTGGAACGGTCAGATTTCATATAAATTTAGTAGAATTATCGAGGACCGATGAAAATACAATAATTTAATAAGATTACACCATTATCCTAATCAGTTATTGGGATAATACATACATACATACATATCATCACGCCATATCCCTTGCAGGGTAGGCAGAGAGAACAGAGTGCCAGAGAACTCTATCTCTGCATACTTCACTCGCTTCCTCAACATTCATAATTCTCTTCATACACGCTCGCCGGTTTCGGAGACTCTTGACTCCACCTTCCATTCATTTCAGTACATGACCGATCTGGTCTAGGTAGGTTAGTCTCGGTCTCCCTCGGTACTTACATCCTTCCACTTTCGCATTGTATATCTTCTTAACCAGACGTTCGTTCGGCATTCTTTCCACATGTCCGAACCATCGGAGCATTCCCTTTCGCATCTTTACACTAATACTCTCTTTCATACCTACTCGCTCTCTTACGTCGTCGTTACGAATGCGGTCGGTCAGCCTAACTCCACAGATTTTCCGCAGAGATCGCATTTCGATCGCATTAATTTTACTTTCATACTCTTTTCTGCATACCCAACTCTCGCTTCCATACAGTAATGTTGGGACAAGCACTGCGTTATGTATTGCTACACGTGCCTTCTGGCTGAGGTGGTGGCTGCCGAGAAGTTGCCCCAACGCTCCGTTCACTCTATTTCCCGCATTCACTCTTCGCTGTATATCAGTTTGTGCCTTCCATCTCGGCTAAATCCACATCCAAGATATACAAATTCATCCACTTGCTTTAGTATATCATTACCTATTATTGTTACTCTTACATCTGTTCTGGCTTCGTCTCTTTCAAAGACCATTATTTTGGTTTTGCTCACATTCACGCGTAGACCCCTTTTCTTACAATCTTCTGTCATTGTGTCGACTAGGGTCTGCAGGTCCCCATGTCGTGCAGTGTTCCGCAGGGGTCGGTTCTGGGGCCGTCTCTGTGGGACATCGGTTACGACTGGGCGTTGAGAGGGAGTCTCCCCCCCGGGCTGAGCGTTGTTTGCTATGCCGACGACACGCTCGTCACAGCCCGGGGCAGGACACTCGAAGAGGCGGCGAGCCTGGCCACTCTCGGCACCTAGGAGATAGTCAGGCGAATTGAGGCGCTGGGGCTCAGGGTGGCCCTAAACAAGACGGAGGCCGTACTATTCCATGGGCCCCGTATGAGGCTGCCCATCGGCGCCTCGTTAGTCGTCAACTCCATCCACATCAGTATCTAGGCCCATATGAGGTACCTGGGTCTGGTGCTCGACGGGCGATGGTGGTTCCGGGAGCATTTTCGTCAAATTGCTCCCCGGCTGGTCGGCGCTGCGTCCGCCCTTTCTCGGCTCATGCCGAACGTGGGCGGACCCAGTTTCGAGGGCCGACGTCTGTATGCGGGGGTGATCCGCTCAATGGCCATGTACGGCGCACCCGTGTGGGCGAGGGCTCTGAACACCCAGCTCAGGGCGGTGCTGTGGAGGCCACAGCGAGCCATGGCGGTCAGAGCCATTCGCGGATACCGCACGGTGTCTACCGAGGCGGCATGCCTATTGGCCGGGCACCCCCGTGGGACCTAGAGGCGGAGATGCTCTCCGACCTCTACCGGCGGGTTACCTCAATGCGCGAAGAGGGTGGCTCCCCATCGTTCAACGAGATAGCCACCTGGTGCGAGGACGCCCGCCGAGAAGTCATCGCCCGTTGGGCTACGCGGCTGGAGAGGCCTAGACACGGTGTTATTACCGTTGAGGCCCTCCGGCCCGTACTGATGGAGTGGATGGAGCGGCGGCACGGAGTTCTCTCTTTCCGGTTGGTGCAGGTCTTGTCGGGGCATGGTTGCTTCGGCAAGTACCTGCACACGGTCGTGCGGAAGGAGTGGACTCCGTCCTGCCACCATTGCAGTAGCGACGAGGACACGGCGCAACATACGCTCGAGGTATGTTCGGGCTGGGACGGGCAGTGCCGTGACCTCGTCGCTGTCATCGGTGCCGACCTGACGCTGCCGGCTGTTGCGCGAGCGATGGTCGACAGCGTCAGGAATTGGGACGCGGTCGCCGCCTTCTGCGAGGCTGTCATCTCGCAGAAGGAGGTGGCGGAACGGGCCCGGGAGGATTCCCGTGACCCGGGCCGCCGCCCGCGGCCGGGGCGGCACAGGCGCGAGTACCTGCGCCTGATGCCGCCCTAACCGCGGTTTCGGGTGATCGGACCGGGGAATTGTCCGGTCACCCGACGTGAGGCCACCGTGTGAGGACAACGCCTCGACGGCGAAAGCTGTCGGGGCGTCGACAGGAGAGGAGCCCTAGAGGGCATACCGCCGAGCGGGCCACCGAAGACAAAGATCGGGTACCGGTGGCCCGCTCGCACGGCGAAGAAGAGGTGCTTGCAGGGTGGGTCAATGGGGTTGCGCGCCGCCTCTTCCTTCACCCCGAACCGATTTGGCGGAGTGCGACGTCCATAGCCCACCACAAAAAAAAAAAAAAAAGGGTCTGCAGGTCAGTCGCTGACTGTGCCAGCAGGACTGCATCATCTGCATAAAGCAGAGCAGTGACCACTGAGTCGCCCATCTGGACTCCCACATTCATATCGTTCAACCTTTGGAGACATTTATCCAGATATATGGTAAACAGCCTGGCTGACAGAACGCACCCCTGCTTAACGCCGATATTGACGTCAAACCAAGGCGACATTCCATCATCCAGCCGCACACAGGCTCTACAGCCCATGTAACTGGACTGCACAGCCTTTAGCAGTTTACCGTTAATACCATACTCCGGTAAAATGTCCCAAAGTTCCTTTCGTACAACCGTGTCAAATGCTCTCTCCAGATCCACAAAACTGCAGAAAACCCTTTGACCTAGAGCCAGATGCTTCTCCACACTAGATCCATGCATCCCCTTCCACTCCTGAATTCTTATTTATTTATTTATTTAAACTTCATGCAAAATGTACATTGACGGACTTAATGCCAGAGGCATTCTCTACCAGTCAGAGAGTCAGAATTCTTCTCTCTTTCTTCTCTCTCTTTCTTCTCCTATTGGGATAATCAGGATTAAATTGTTGAATTTAAGTTTCCAATTTTGAATTACGCGCCTAGGGGGCGCTACCGTAAAACTGCGCCCTCTAACAATAACAATGTCTCTCTATTTCGTGACATCAAGCCACTGTGTGTTTTTCTTGTTAGTTTCATATTAAATAGTTAATAAAACTCGAGCTACGTCATTCAATTCATCAGGTTAAGAGTCCAGAAAAGCTCATAAATAAAGACAGTGTAATATCTAATCGTACAATCAGTGATCAAAGACATTGAAGTGAACATTAAAAACGAAACGTAGTTCGTGTAAAAGTTTTCTTGTTAGGTCTTTGCGAAGCATTTGAGTATTTGAATTGAGATATCTATTTGAAAATGGCATTAAATAATACTCTCGCATTTATCGAAAACCTGTCTGGCCATAAAAATTATGCAACCTGGCGTTTTGCAATGCATACTTACAACATGAGGAACTCTGGGATTGCAAAAAAGACTTCTCAGAAAGTGTAGATAAGAAACGAGACGCTAAAGCTAAGATGAAGATAATACTCTCAGTCAATCCAACAAATTATGTGCACATTCAAATCTCGTGTATTGCCAAAGAAATATAGGAGAAATTGACAGGAATTATCTGTGCAGTCCTCAGGACAAGTAAGCTTAGACACTTATATATTATATAGGTCATGACATAAACGTCCTGTTGTGTTTTACATGTTCTCAAACTAGCAACCTAGCAATCTGATATCTGTGAATCAGGTTGAAAATATTGCGTAATGTCGCTACTCTTAGTATCTAGTCATGTGAGGCAAGTGTGCGGTATGATAAGTGTACGCAACAGGGATGTTACGGAGCTTCGACTCCGACTCCGTTAAGTCGGAACTTCCGATTATTATTTCACCTTCTGTTCCGACTTCGGCTCCGACACTTTTAAATCGGAGGTTTTATTCGAAGGGCGAAGCATAACATAGCGGCGGCGGCCTGCGTCGACTGTTATGAACAGGTTGTCACGCGGGGACGTATAAGTATTAGTGATGATCCCTAACTGTGGTGGAAAGTAAATGGAAATACAAAATTCCAGCCCCTTCACTCAATTGCCCGCCAATATTTGTCGTGTCCACCAGGCTAGATAGCGAGCCAACAACTTTTTAGTGGCGCTGGCCTAATCAACGACTCGTTAAGAAATAGATTGAACGGAGACAAAGCTTCAAAGCTTTTATTCGTGAAGTAGGTATAATTCTTTTGGAGTCAATTCATTTGATTTATACTATGCTATATATAATATGCTACTTTGTGATTTAATTCATTTATTTTAATTTCTTGTTTATTTGGAAACATGCCATTTTTTTTTCATTGTTTGTGTTTTAATTTAGTTTTTTATAAACAAAAAAATAAAATTTAAAAAATTGACTGAATAATGTTTTATTTGTCCTTAAATAAAAAATCTCTCTCCTGCCACCACTTCTGACCCTGCCTCCGCCTCCGGTTCCAACTCCGATAAATCAAATTTAAAACCTCCGACTCCGCCTTCGGTTCCGATAAAATTACCTCCGTTACATCCCTGGTACGCAAATCCATGTATTTCAGTCCAAAGTGAATGGGATTGCGCACACTTATCCACATGACTCTATCAATGGAATGTTAACACCAGGCACCCCACGCTTTTTTACATTAAAATAATTTCTTTTATTAATCACTCTACCTTAACTTGAATAATTAAAAAAGTTATTTATACTTTTTAGTTTGGTTTATATATAAAAGCGTGTTTTTTTAGTTTTTCAATTTTGTAAAAAAACTTATTAACAAGCGATAAATCCAATTTTCCAACCACCACGATCAGTGTTAGTTATAATATTACAATCAATTTGCGGCTCGTATTATTTTACCACCTTTATGGAAGATGTGCGCCATCTACCGGAAATTGATTACACATTGTACCGATTGCTCGCTTTTTATACATAACCTATTATGCCAAATCTCAGTAATTAAGATAGTTTTTGATTATGCACGGCTTAAAAAAATCACTAACTTTTAGATAGGATAGTAAACTTTTAGATAGGACCGGACACTCGGCTTATCATCAAAACGGTTCTAAAGTAAATTATAACTATATGTGAATAGATTTATATATTTACATTTTATATATATATATATATATAGGATTGTTTTTCAAGAGGTATCCAAATTTACATAGGAGGTTCAGATTCGATAGTATAATTGATTAGTGAAATAAAAACATAGGTTTTTATTAAAAAAAAAATACATTCTACATTTTAGACATTCTGAGATACACTTAATTTGATGACACTACATTAGTTATTCAAAATTATAAACACACGCCACGCACACAAAGAAACACTCCCGATAAATCGAAGTTATAGGTACTCAAGTATTTCTTTGTCGGTATTTCGGTAAGCGTTTGGCAAAATTCGTAAATCCTTGTACCCGCTGCGCACACGCCGATGTTCACCCCAGTGAACTCTTAGTCTTGACCATGACCTCATTATGAGCGCGTGCTAATTTTTATTTTTTATATCCAACGATGGTTGTTATTAAATCATGTAAGATATTCGAACCGCGAATATTAAAGAATGTGTGTATGGTGCTGGCTACTTTCTTAGTGCTGAAAGTTACGTGGTATGCGAAGTAAAAAAAATGCAAATTAGTGAGTAGGTATAGTGAGGCCCTTCATAGCAAAATGATTACTGCATTTAAGTGAAGTGAAAGGTGCTCGAACACAAATAACATTAAAAAACAATTTAAGCAAGTGTTAAACGAATTGTACATTTATACACACTACACGATAGGGATTTTTCATGGAACTAAATGAAAAGGTAAGTTTAATACCTAGTTGTAAATAGTACATTCCACTTTTTAAATACACCTTAATAAATACGAACATTAGTATGTATGTGATTTTAAATAATAAACTAGTATTTTAATGTATCTGTTTATTATGGCAGTTCTAAGCCCTTTAAATAGTATGAAAGTAAATTTTAATCATAAACTTATTTACTATGTTACATGTGTTGGTAATTGGTTAATTACCAACACAATAACTGATACTGTTGTGTCTGTTGTATTAGTGTGTGTATTCACTACAATGTAGGTAGATAGGTGTCCATAACTTCTAACATGAACTTGTGTGCGTTCGATAATTGCTTACTTATGAATGGCCGTGCGTAAAAAAAAAGTTTGTCCATAAATCATGAATATTTTTAGATATTTTCAAATGTAAATAATTAGGTAATTACTAGTGATTTTAAATATTTTATATTTTTAATATAACCTTATTTATATGTAGAATCCTGTATATATATATATACCGTGGAATCTAATTGGCTGTTTTCCGGAAACGTATATACTCAGTTAATGATATAGAACCATAATATAGCATTTATTCAATAAAATAAAAACATAAAGTCAGTTATTTGCAATCCCGGACGTTTTCTTAAAATATCATTTTTGCATAACTGTAATATGTTTTGTCATGTTTTGTCTGTAACATGTTATATCTACGTTCGTTTGAGAGCATCGACCGTAGGTAGACCTACGGTCAATGCTCTTACCTTGGTTACCTACTTTCTTTAATTAATTAAAAACGATGACTCTATTTTCTCAAGAATTTCTTCTTCTAATCGAGTAGAATGTCGGCGACACCTACCTCTCCGACTCTACCTCTAGCCTGAGCATGTGTAGGCACTCAAAACTGCCTGTGGGTTGTTAGTTGGCGTTGTGTGGCTGATAAAATTATCGCTGTTGTAGGCACAGGCGGATTTATAATGCCACATCTGCGTTACGAATCCAGGTGTTCTGGTTGAACATACAGGCATCTAGCCTTCGCCAAGTTGACTTTCGCAATCGCATAAAAACGAACCATGTCTAACCACTCTACGTCAGAGTATTGGTAATGACTTGTCATTTTTTCGCACTTACTAGCACTCGCGTTCGGGATTTGTTATAAACATATGATATACGTCTAAGCCGTTTGGCAAAAAATTGCAAACTGACCTATTAAAACATAGACCAAGGTCGCGCGGCTCGGGCGCATCAAAAGCAAGGGGTACGTGCGGGACGCGAGCGGGCTACGAGCTACAATGCCTAAATTGTTTTACCTATTATTGCGATTTCATTCGAATGCTATGTCGTAGGCATGTTGGGAACAATACCGTTGCATATCAGACAAACTTAACCCGGCGTGTGTACACTATATTTTACGATGCACGGTGTGTATACTGGGTACTTTAGGGAACAGTCAAGTTTACAAGGCTTTGTAGGCTTCCAAAAAATCTGAAAAAATTCTGGGTTATTTATTTAAGTCTCTACTACACGACCCAGCAGCTACCGAACTCAAAAGTTAAAAACCGATGTCAAAAAAAATGAAATAATCGTCAAAAAAGTGGAAAAAAACGGAGTTTTGTTACGAAATTCGTAACTCTACAACTAACAAATATAAAAAAAAAACGGTTCTAGGGTTTTGTAACTTAGACTATGAGCATTCAAAAGAATATACTGTTTTTGGTATGGGTTCCTAAAAGTTGAATTATTTGAGCACCTGAAAGTGGGGAGTATTTTATGGATTCATGCATGTAATAAAATAAACGAGAATGTAATTTTACGATACAAAAATATTTTTTTATTGTTTAAAATACAAAGAAATGATTACTGGAAATAATTATCTCAAAAAACGCAAATTACTGTGCGCAATTGTTGCAATAGTGGAGTCGATGGTCCTCGCAAACCGGCGTTTCGCACAAAACGCAACAGTACATCGTTTTCTTATTTTGTGTCCAATTACAGACAGAACACCTTTTTCTTTCTTCTAGTTTGCCCGTCGTTGAGGGTCTGCATTCATTAACTCCGAGAATATCGGTAATAAGGTTTTTGATATTCCTCCGCAAGGTGGGTTTTTGTAAACGAGCCTCTAAATGTGGCTTCAACATACTTTGAACCAATTGTTTAGTAAAAGCACGACGAATCAAGGTGGTGTTGGCTTCTCGTAAATTATATAATATTGCGCTGTTCACTCCTGCCTGATCCAGCATCCCGTAAAAAAAGCGCATAGGCCATCGTTTGGTGATTCGGCTTGTCGTATAATTCTTACACAGCTCGTCAAACGTGTCCGTTCCACCTTTCGTAGCGTTGTAAAAACCAACGATTTCTGGCTTACCGATTGTTTCATCCATTCGGCCGGCTTTATGCAAGCTTGATAATAGCAAAACTACCTTGTTCTTTTTCGGGCAGTAGGAAAGTAGCGTTATTCCATCGGCGTAAGAGTACCGCACGTGCCGGCAGCAGCTGACTGTGTAAACGTCGTTGGTATTTCGGGCTTGTTTTTTCGCAACGTGCCAACCATTGTCAAGGAGTAATCTTGCTTCATCTGTTGAACAATCTTCACGGACATGAACCAGTTGTCGCAGGTTACGTTGCGTTCAGAATGGTGGATCTGCTCAGTCAATTTCTTGATATAATAACTCGGTACGGTATCACCTGCGGCTGTTGTTACTCTTCCAACATAAGGTTCAGCGTCTAGCAGGTACGATGTTTATGCGTCGTTGCATGTGACAATTTTTATTCCGTATTTATCCGGTTTATTAGCAATGTATACTCTCGCTCCAAAACGGCCACGAAATCCAAGGAGTTGTTCATCGATTGTACAGTTAGACGACGGCGAATAGTATTTTTTGCAATTCGCAATAAATAAATCCCACAGATCTTTTGTGGGGGCTAAAGCGTGTTCTCTTCTTCTTGCATTTCGCGTATTCTTGTCGTCAAACCGAAGATTTTCCTGAAGATACTGAAATCGACGTTCTGACATAACAACTCGGTACAAATTATACCCGAACTCAGGATTCCACAGATCTTCCAAATTGCTGTGATTATTTTTCTCCATACCGGAAAAATACAACAACCCGATGAAAGCTTTTAGTTCGACTATATCGGTGTTTCTAGCAAACGTAGGAATGTTTTCGTTTGCTTCTTGTTTTCGATCGATTTCTTCATTGGTGTGCTGAACAATTATTTCAAGCATTTCTTGAGTAAATAATAGAGACCAAGCTTCCAAGTGTGTTGTAATATTTTTCGCTTCCCCTTTTGCTGACGGCAAGTACACTCGAAATGTATGACGTCCTCTCGTTTCAGGTGCGTTCAGCGACCACTGGAAATTGTTTTTGCCTTTAATAACTGATCTCCGACGACCTGCCTGTCCTGGTTCTTCCTCAGGTTCGTTACTTTCCGCTCTTTCGTTGACTCGTCGTCTTTTTGGTTGGTCGAAATCGTAATCCTGGTCGCAATCTTACTCGCTGGGTATATCTTCGTGAACCTCTTCTCCATCGGGTTCATCCTCACTTTCCTGGTCGTAAAATACTTGAGAACGACGGTCGCGTAAGTTGTACATGATCTGGGATGGACTCCGTTCACCCATTTTCAAAAACTGCTAAATATAATGGAAAAACTACTGATAATATATTATACGACAAAAATACAAAAAACAATTTTTTTTATCAAGGTTGAAGTTTAAAAAAAAAACCACAACAGCATCAAATACATGCAACACTCATTTTAATACAAACAAAACTGAAAAATAACGAAAACGACAAATACAATACCATCAACTTACCTTTGAAAATACTGACACGGTGTGTACGCTGACCCTTTCAGGGAACGGCAACGACTTTCACTCACGGGCGTTACTAGATAAACTGTCGAAACCGGCGGTCCGCCAGCCATTCAGTCCCTACTACTACCTAGATTTTTTAGGGAGGGGAACCGGAGCCTGCCATCTATCGGCAAGAAAGAATTTTAACTTCGAAATTTCGACTGTTCCTTTAAAGTCCCAGTATACACACGCCGGGTTAAGAACGTCTATTTATCAGACTTTTGTTTTCAATGTATTATGTTTTTAGTTATGTGGGGATATTAAGAATGATTAACTGAGTACATACGTTTCAGGAAAATAGCCAAATAGATTTCACGGTGTATATATCAAATTATCTCATGGAAATCTAATCACAT
The DNA here is from genome assembly GCA_905163515.2 of Lymantria monacha. NCBI lineage: Eukaryota > Metazoa > Arthropoda > Insecta > Lepidoptera > Erebidae > Lymantria > Lymantria monacha. The sequence goes on from LR991100.1 coordinate 979,835, forward strand.
TTTATGAAAACAGGCGGCAAAGATAAATGAAATTCTACCCTAGTCTAATTAATTTAGGCCGTTTTCAAATTAGCATGAAATCTACATTGCCTTTCGTTATAATTCAATTATTATCAATAGAATAGCTTACAAAGTTGTTACAGATTCGAATGTTTCGTAACTTTACAAAACAAAACTGCTAAGTAAAGTAGAACGATCGATAAAATTGTACGTTTGGTATAAATACAGAAATTTATATGTAAATCACTATTTTTATTTGGTTATTAATCCACTATCCACCAGTCTCTACTGTTATATAGAGGATTCTAAATCGTAACAAAATACAAAAGTAATGTAAGTAAAAATTTAAAATCTATTTGAAATAAAACTATTTTTACGGATTTTATCTCGTTTATATTTGATTTTCGAATACTTTGCATTATTCGTCATCTTGGGTGTCTCAAGTCAATCAAGTCACCTTTATTATGGAAACCTCTGATGACTTGATGAAGATCAAAGATAAACGCAATAAAATCCGTAAAAAAAAGAATAAAATGTGGCATTCGGGGACTGCCGCGGTAAAGCTATTGCATAGCATTTTTTATCAACTTAAGCAATTATAATTATTTATTTCTTTTTTATTTATGCAGTATTTTTTTTGACATTAATTCAAGTTACACCTATTTATTAAAACTACTAATTTATAATTAAATAAATTATACTTGAACTTTATACGTTTTTAAACTGTTTTATTTATAATATTATTAAATTATTATAAATAAATTTTGCAGAAATAAATTGCAAAATAAGTTTGACGACGGCGAGATTCAAACCCACGCCTACGGTGCCTAAAACAAGCGCCTTAGACCACTCAATCACGCTGCCTGCGTATAGTCAGAGCTAAATTAACTGCTGCTTTTCAACCATACAATCTTAGGTTTATTCTCGTTACGGAATTTCTTGATTCGGTCGCCGCGCTCAAAGCCCGCGATAAAAACTATGCAATAGCTTAATAGTTTCATTTTAAACAATATAGTACTACTACTCGCGTAAACATAAGAAATTATTGTGTAATATCCATTTAAAATAAAAATAATTCATCCACTCGTAGAGTGGATGAGTGTATTAACTATTCATCCACTCTAAATTACTACAATGGATACGATAAATGCTATAAAAGCGCTGTTTTATTTCTTACATAATTACTTAATTTACACGCACACGATCAAGTAAACGTTCTTAATTTCAACTAATTTTGTTTAAGCATTTTTTGAAAGGTTAACTAAAATGTATTTTACCATCAAACAAAATATTTTCAAGCACTTTACTGTTTGGGTTTTAAAATGTATTAAAAGGTTTTTAACCACATACAGAATAATGGTATTGCAATTTTGAGTGCACAATCTATCTATAATCTATGCATTCAGCCTCTGGATTATGGCACGAACGGAATATACAATAAATGGTTAGCAGACAGGTCGAAGATAGGATTGTTGAAGAACGCATAAAGAAGCTATAATTAATGAACACAAACTTCATTCGGATTCAGAACAAGAATTCGTAGATCCCTCAAAATATTGCGCTGTATGGGAATCAAATGCACATATGGCTCGGTAGGGCAGCATTTTAAGCACTACGCCATCTGTGCAGTCAAGTTTTATAATATACTCGGCATTGTTCCTTATTCTATTTCTTGTACAGTCAGGTCTTATAATTCCGTCCAACGACGAAGGCGAGGTTCATGGGTGGGTTACGGGTGTGCGTGCTTACGTCCCTCTGTCGCCCCGGACGGAGTTGTGCGAGGAGCGCGACGACCGTAGCCAACCCCACAAAAAAAAGGTCTTATAATTCCATTATATATTTATTATACGATTTTAGCCTATTGTTAGGACCTAATACATTCGCATGTATTATAAAGGAGTAAGAATACAATGTGTCACCCTCCCTTGCTTCATACTAATATGGAAACAGACGAGTAAAGATATAAGCAAATAATATCACTGTGAAATAACGAATATTTCGTTTGGTGATGGAGTTAAGCCGGGGCGGTCTGCGGACTTGGCCGCGGCTTACAGGCCAATCATGTTGCTGAACAATGCGGGAAAGATTTTTGACAGGATCTTGGTTGTTGTTGGGTGTAAGACAATCACGGAGTAGCTGCGCCTGAGGGACGTGGTCATGGAGTTTGTCACCGGCAGTGGGGTGCTGTTGGCCGTATCGCTAAACATCACCAACGCGTTATGTTAATCCCTCTAAATAGAGTGGTATAGTAGGATAATTTTCCTTCCATTGAGTGGAAAGGTCGTATATTGTACTGAAATATCATCATCATCATTTCAGCTCGTATATGTCCCACTGTAGGGCTCGAGGCTCCTCCTTAATGGGAGGGTTATTGACATACTATACTACGCTGGTCAGACGTGTTGGTATAGGGTTTTGTTTCGAGTTTTCCTTTTCGTGAATAGATTTTATTTGCGTTTTATATCCCTTAGTCGTCTCGTACGATTACCCACGGATAAGATAGGGGGTGGTGAATTGTATTCTTACTTCGTCACCACACGGAAAATATCATTTCATTTTTAAATGATTAAGATATCAAGTTTTATTGTATATTTATATTACAAAGGAATACAAAAAGTTAATAGGAAAGTCCATTATTGTGTCGTTAACTTACAAGGACAAAGAAATACCCTTTTGTCTATCAATTAAGGTCGTAATAAAAGCAATAAAGTATTTGTTGCCGGTGTATTAAAAGAACAAGATAAAGATTTTTATTTTTATAAAGACAGACCTTGCACTTATGAACTTGTTCCTTGTATTGTTTTTTATTTTATTGCTTTTGGTGACAAACGAGCAAGCACACCTGATGGTAAGTATTACTATCGCACATGGACCTTTGCAATACTAGGAGTATAGCTAGGCCGCTGCCTACCAATATATTCCCCAAACCCACCCAGTTGGGCTTCCGGCTCTCTCGCTCATCGAACAAAGCGCAACAACATATTGCCATTACTCAGACGTCGATCTTCTGCGAGAGTGTGGTACTACCCCGGACGGACCGGCCCACGGCTGTAGACAGAAAACTGTCAACAACGTGGTCATACAACTATTATTGTATAGAATAGACTCCGAAAGATAATGCGTAGATCTCTCTTAACTATTATGCCATCTGTATAGTATAGAGTTACGAATAATGAGTTTCATTATTTAAAATAATATACCAGTTACCAAAAGCAACCTTACTTCTTTAATTGCTAAATTATTTAATTTTTCAACAAAACATAACACTCTAAAATTTACAAGAAAAAGACCGCATTCCGATGATCTATCGGCACGGCATCCAGAGGTACGTGGTAGGGCGGGCCTACTGAGTCGTGCGCCGCTTCTCTTGTCGCCCCGGATGCATTAGCGGGGCGTGACGTACCGTAGCCCGCCGCCAAAAAAAAAACAATAGGCAGTCACGGGGACTGCCGATAGAAGTGATAACTATTAACTTAAGACTAATTGAAATAATAATAATTTTCTATTTTTTATATAAAAATAAAAAATATTATCGAACATCTAGGAATCGGTTTTACCACGCTAGTAAGATAACCTTTAAACCACAATGATACTATAGATATACTATTAGCATTAGCATGTCGGTGACGCGAACCTATAAGTTTTTCCCCTCCAAAAACGCTCAACGCGCCTAAAGAAGTTTTCACTTCAAAAAAGAAAAGGTGAATGAAATGTGGCCACCGACGACAAAGACCAGGATCCGGTGACCCATTCGCACGGCGCGGAGAGGTAAATTGCGGGGCGGCTTTATAGGTTCACGCACCGCTTCATCTATTGCCCCGGACGGATTTAGCGGGGTGAAACAGGTGTGTGAAATGTGCGCGGAGTTGGTGTTCGCTCAATTGGTCTTTTTTTTAGTGATTAACAGCTGTTCTAGACTAACAGCTTCAAACTGACCTGTAGCAATTCCATTCAGAGTCCTACCATCATCGCTAGACTTTTAGAGAGGAAAGAGGTAAGCCTCTTCCCACTGTAAATGGGGTCGGCACAAACGTATCCTTACCATCCATAAGATCCTATAAACGATCATAGATATTACAGATGCACTCACCACTTTCATACTCATATCTTCAATCACAAAATACATCCATCTCTTTTTTTGTCTTACACGACTATTTTCCTTGTCACATGTTTATCATTCCTTCTCATTACATGTGAATACCTAGACAATCTCGGGCCTCTAATCTTATCTATCACTAGTGCGACTTAAATGCCCCTTAATATAATTCGTAGACTGCCCCTAATATACTTTTCTATGCAGTGACGGAGTAAAGTGGTAATTCATCAACTCCTATCAAGAGGATACCCGTGGTACACCGCCGGGTGGGCCACCGAAGATAAAGACTGGATTCCGGTCGCCCACTCGCACGGCGAAAAATAGGTACATGTAGGGTGGGTCTATGGAATCGCACTCCGCTTCTTCTGTCGCCCCGGACGGATTTAGCGGGATGCAACCACACTATAGCCCGCCGCCAAAAAAAAAATACGGGTGTCATACGTTTAATTATGTAATAGTAGATTAATTGCCCTCCCATTGCAAAGAAGAAGTTTCATATTTCGCTCATCAGTGGAACGTGTATGAGCTTGAAATATTTAATGATTCTCCATTTTCTTGGCTTATATGTATTTAGGAAGATTTTGGCTTGCTATGTTGCTTTATCTACTTATGTAAATCTCTTACGATATCCATAGAAAAAGATTGTACGACAAAATCTGAATGCCATGATTACAGAAATAAGCTTAGTAACTATATACTGCGTGATCATTCGCACGATCGAACTTGTATCTTTGTTTCAAATATTAAAGACTAACCTCACTTTAGTTCTGTACAATTAATTTGTCAAAGAAACATTCAAACTATTGTCAGTAGTTACATTAATAGTTTCGACCCACTTCTGCTTCAGTTTTGACTGTGAATACTTTACGAGGGTACTTGTTTATTGTATGTTTGGTATTTTATTTGTGAGTTCAAAGCTATTTCACTGAAGGCTTTGGCAACTTTTACAACATTTCATATGTTATTCGTTATGTGAAAATAATTTGCGCCACATTATTTTTTCTGTAAAAATATTAGGTTTATATTCAACGGACCGTCGATTAAAAAGGTCTTAATAAAAACAGGATATTTAGGAAGAATATTGTTTCAAATTCATTAAAAATTAACAGTATGAAAAAAAGCCCTCAACGGATTTAAAAAACCACGAAAAGGTTATATTATTAAACGAGAAATAACAAAATAGAGATTTCATTCAAATGACCACGTATTGATAAGTGTGACTTGCTGTCAAGCGAATAGTAGGTAGGTTGACAAGTCCGTAGGTAAGAGCTTTTTCTCCAATTATTGCTACTACGTCGAGAGGAGTGACTTTCTATTAAGTGGTAGGACCACTCTTTTGACAGTTTTCTGTCTGCAGCTGCGGGCTGGTCCGTCCGGGGTAGTACCACCATCTCGCGGAAGACCGACGTCTGAGTGATGGCAATGTGCTATTGCGCTTCGTTCGGTGAGCGAGAGAGCCGGAAGCTCAACTGGGTGGGTTTGGGGATTTGATTGGTAGGCAGTGGCCTAAGCTGTACTCTTGGTATTGCAAAGGTCCATGGGCGGCAGTGACACTTACTATCAGGTGGGCTGATTGCTCGTTTGCCACCATAAGCAATAAAAAAGAAATAATAGTGGTAATGCCGATTTCTTTCTCGACGGATTTATCACATAGAGAAGCCAGCCCTTTAAGAACAGCGTTCTTCCTACGTCACATTATGTGATGTTAAACTTCTTCATAACACTAAAGCTGACCGCATAGACAGGGAAGTTGTGTATACGTTAACCTTTCATTCCGAGTGCAGTAGGTTCGAACTACGCACAGCTTAATACTTTGTTCGATCCAAAAATATTAGTTCAAGTCTGGTCTATAACCAGATTTACTGTTAATTATGAATTTATATTTTTTTTCGTATGGTGACGCAGTTAAAATACATTTCCTACATACCCCCTATGTTGCCCATGGATATCAGAGAGATGATTAAGAGAAATGTACATTTTATATCTATGAAAAAAAAAAGACAATTCAAAATAAAAGCTTATAACGACTTATCTAATCATCTTGTTATAGTAAGTCAAGTATCTATTTTTTTTAATGAAGGCTCGAAGTCAGCATTGGGTCATATAGAAACTGAGAATAAATTATATGTTTATGGAGTTCTTCGCGATAAGGGCTTACTAGCTCCTTACTATCTTCAGCTAGCGTGAAAATTAAATCTACGAAAATTTAAAAAGAAATTAAAAGTACCATAGTTACAAATACAAAAAATAACTTTACCAAAATTAAAGAAAAACTATTTTACAAAGTTTCCAAAATCAAAAAAGTAATTTTACCAAAATTAAAAATAAAAACAGAACAGACCACTAAATCTCGCGATAACGAGATAGTGGTCCGTATCGAGTGTGGGGCCCCTGTAGGCTCTTGCGTCCAATATCTTGCTTCGGAGGCGACTGTCTACCAATGTAATGCAGTGCTTGTCCCAACATTACTGTATGGAAGCGAGAGTTGGGTATGCAGAAAAGAGTATGAAAGTAAAATTAATGCGGTCGAAATGCGATCTCTACGGAAAATCTGTGGAGTTAGGCTGATCGATCACATTCGTAACGACGACGTAAGAGAGCGAGTAGGAATGAAAGAGAGTATTGGTGTAAAGATTCAAAAGGGAATGCTCCGATGGTTCGGACATGTGGAAAGAATGCCGAACAAACGTCTAGTTAAGAAGATATACAATGCGAAAGTGGAAGGATGTAGGTACCGAGGAAGACCGAGACTGACCTACCTAGACCAGATCGGTCATGTACTGAAGGAAGGTGGAGTCAAGAGTCTCCGAAACCAGCGAGCGTGTATGAAGAGAATTATGAATGTTGAGGAAGCGAGTGAAGTATGCAAGGATAGAATTCTCTGGCACTCTGTTCTCTCTGCCTACCCTGCAAGGGACACGGCATGATGGTATGTATGTATGCAAAAATAATAACCGTCTTTAAAAAGTAACTTTACAAAAATTATTCCAAATAACATATTCCTCGAAGCTAATGAGCTAATTTTCATCCCAATCTATTCAACTTACACGTGATCAAGTATAAATAAGTAACTAAGTAAGACTGTAGGTATTTAAAAATATTACGTTAAGTAACTGTTTCAGCTCAATATTCGTTAGGAAGCCATCGCCACCTATCAATATACTCAGAAGTGAACACTTAACAAAACACGTACTCATTAGGTAAGTGTATCAGCCCCTCACCCGCCGTGACGCGTCTCCCTTAAGTGGCTGTGGGCTGTTGCACTGTTGATATATTACGTTGCTTCCTTTAGCCTAAGTTAAATAAAGAGTGATGGAGCGAACTGTAATTTGTTTCACCGTTCTATTTGCTATCATATTTCGTTTACTTCGGGTGAACGAACTTGAAAGCTTATGAATTATTTATTATTTAATATAACTTGAATGATATTTACAATATATTATTAGAGTATTTTAATATTTACTTTTAATTAATAATTACCATAAACTTGAGAAACAACACTTGAGAAATACAGTAGCAGGTTAGTTCATTCCAGATCCAGCACATACATAAGATGAAAACGTGCAGACCGTAACGTTTCTAGGTGTAATGGATGAACCCTGCTACGATTTCGTATTAGTATGAGTGGTACGGTAAAACGGTGACGGTGGTTTGATACCACCAAACAGTTCAGCACGCTCCCCGTAAAAGAGTTAGTAGAGTAAACAGAATGATCCAAAATCTCTCTGCGTCTCTAACAACTCCAGTGTATCCGTGAGTTTAGAATCGTCGACGATGATGTGTATAATTACGTATTATATTAGGATATGCTTATGATATCCTTTTTTTTGGGGTGGGCTACGGTCGGCGCACTCCTCGCACTACTCCGTCCGGGGCGACAGAGGGCGTAAGCACGTACACCCGTAACCCACCCGTGACACCTTGCCTTCGTCGTTGGACCGACCACCGGAGCAGTGTGAACTTGACGTCAGTGGCCATGCTTATGATATCCTGGGGAAATCTCAATATCATCATTATCATCTCAGCTTATATAAGTCCCATTACTGGGCTCGACTCTCCTGACAATAGAAAGAAAATTAACTTAATGTATCATGCTGATCAGATGGGTTTTATTTACAGTTTTCCTTCAACAGTATAGGTAAATTTCTTTCTTATAGTAGAGGAGCTTCGAGCCCAAGAGTGGAACGAATATGAGGTAAAATTAAATGAATACTTTCCTTAGTTGTAGGAAGTCTGTCCCTGATAGCGGATTTAAATTTAGCAATATGGTAGGTATAGAAATTGGAAAACTTTCAAACTACTTAAAATCCTCACCTGAAAATTGGAATAACTTTGAGCAATGGATTTTGTTGGATCGTCATAGAAAACTGAGTATCGAAATTGAGAAATTTCGATACGGAATTAAAAAAAAATATATTTTTAATTTCAGTCTGGAATTACGTTTCTGGCTCGGTATTTGGCGACCAAACTTTCCTCTAGTGAGGTGAAACAAAAACTTTATAATTTTTAACACGTTCTGTGAGATTTTGCTATGTGTTATATATCTAATATGAATAAGTTTCAGAACATTTTTTTTTCGGTGTCCGCTTCAGGTGATATTGCAATCGCATAATCTAAATATTTTCCGTGTGGTGACGGAGTAAGAATACAATTCACCACCCCCTATGTTACCCATGGGTGATCGTACGAGACGACTAAGGGATATAAAACATATATAACATCTATGCAAGAGAAGGAAAGCTCGTAACAAAACTCTATACCAACACGTCTGACCAGCGTGGTATAGTAGGTGAATTACCCTTCCATTATGGAGGAGGCCCGAGCCCAACAGCGGGACATATATGAGCTGAGATGATGATGATGATGAGATGAATCTAAATATTATCTTAACATGTGCAACAATGGAATACAGCTAGTATTTAGATTGGAATACAGATATGTGGTAGCGGTTTTAACTACTACCAACACTTATATTGTTCGTGGATGTCGTAAAAGACGACTAAGAGCCTTATAACGACCTGGGCCAACTTCATCTGATGCCGTTTAGTCAACAATTACATTCCCAAGGAGGGTTGACGTCTGGCAGGCGGCCGGTCATAAAACTATTGCCAATAACTTTTACAATAAGTACTATGAAAGACGAGTAGGTACATATTATATCGACCCCAAGTAATTGGGATAAGAGTAGGCGAATGATGAGTTATATTGCTCGTGATTGTTGTAAAAAATAACTACGAGCTTTACATCGACCTGACATAATTATATTTGATGCTGTCTGGTCAACAATTACATTCTCAAGAAGGGCTAACGTTAGGTAAGTAACCGGTGATAAAATTATTACCGATAACTTTTACAATATTCACTATCAAACGTATAGCGTCAATCATAAGAAGAGAATGATGATGATGTGCAGCAAAGGAACACGCTAGAGTAGAAGAACCCTCACAATAATTTAAAAATTTCTCCCACAGTGTACTTGATAGCAAATAAGATACAAAAAAGTAAACTATTCTAGACTTGTTTGACCAGTATAGTATCATTACCATGTCACCTCAGCTCATATTGGTCCCACTATTGGATTCGGTCCTCTTCCATTGGGGGAGAAAAATTGATATATTATATCACATTGGTCAAACGTATTGGCATAATTTTACATCGATTTTGCCTTCTCTTGCTCGATGTGACTTGCATATTGCAAGAGAAAGGCTGGTAAATTGCATTCTTACTCTATTATCACAAGGAAAAGCAGAAAATCTCTTTTCTATGTAAGTGCTCTCACAACAGTATACTTATAGGCTATAATAAAGAAATCAGCTAAAGGTTTTCCAGGACACTGAAAACTAGCTCTCTTCTGGGAAATGTATAATAACACGGCAAAGTGGTCCCTAAACTGCATTATGGTCTATTAGCACACTGAATTGCCAATGGGCAGGCCACATCACTCGACGAATCGATAACCGATGGGAAAGACAGGTTTTTAATTGGCGACAACGTATCGGATGATGCAGTGTAGGACGCCCCCTACTAAATGGACTGGAATCTAGTGAGAGTTGCTGGGAGTCAATGGATACGAGCGGCACAGTACCGCACGTTGTGACGTAATATGAGGTAGACTTACATGGATGACAAAGGGCTGAACAATGATACTTGTATTTATATTAAAAACTCTTCGACAACAAATTATATAAAACAATAATTTGTTACCTATTACGTAAGTTTTCTCCGAAAATTAATAAAAGTTTCCCTGAAAATGGTAAGTTCTAGAAATCATAAATCCTTGAAGTAACTTAAGTAAAATAAAAAAACTCATAAATATTATAATTAAGGCTTATACTGTGTGGACTAACTCTAGGTAGGAAAGGCTGGGTATTTGTGATATTCACCGGTAGTTCACCCAGGAGCCTCTCCATTCCTTCGGCTCGCGGTTCGTAGTTAACCATCCACAGTTCATATATTATACTCATCATTATTCTCCTACTCTTATCCCAATTACTTGGGGTCGATGTAATATGTACTCCTCTTCCTACATATTGTATAAGCTATTGACAATATTATGACCGGCCGCTCGTCTGACGTCTATCCTCCTTGGGAATGTAATTGTTGACCAAACGACATGAGATGGTGTTGGCCTAGGTCCATATAAATTATTATAATACACAAACAAATATTGATTTAATTAGGTTTAGAGCAAGGCACAATAATGTTATTTGCTTTAAGAACAAAAGTTGACTTTTATGACAGTAAAGAGTTCGGCACGGCGACCGTTTCATCTTCCGTTCTTATTATTATTCGACGGAAGCCACTATATGAGGGGCATGACATAGGAAAGATTGCGTTCAGACATTTGAATAAAGTATTACACAATCCTTGTCTGGGTCTGTAATATGTAAAAGATGTTTTAATAATAGTTTTATTTAAAATTTGCTTATTTTACTACCTAGCCCGTTGGTTTGTATGTAGAATTTGATATATCGTAGCGCCACCTGGTGGATAGTTACATTAATAGCATATAAACCTTCTCAAAAAAAAATACATATACATACCAATTTCCACAATGATCGATTAAATAGTTTCTGAGCTTAGCGGTATCATACATACAAACATCCTCTTTTATAGATATAGAAAATATAGCTAATGAAGGCGTGTACATTTACAAATTCATTTCGTTGTGATAAAACTATAATAAGCAGCTAATTGGAAGCTTAAAAATATTATACATTGAGAGCTTTTTAATCCAGAATATATGTTATCAGAATTAAAAGTGTGTACCAACCATTAGGTCAATCTGTCCGCAGAAAGAAGGTAAAATTTCAATTACTAAATTTTACCTAAACAAACAAGTTAGGAAACGGTTAAGACAAATAAAATCGTTTAAAAATGCTGGTCTTAAATGTAAATTATCTAAATTATATTATCATCTTTTATATTAGAATCTTTTAGTCTTTGCTTCCAATTTTATGCTCGTAGCTCTGAATGATCTGCTTGTTTAGAGTAGTACCAGACTTGTAGAAAACCGACGAATGATTTTTATGCAATTTTCTAATGCGGGTTGGGTGAATGAATGGGCTGGACGAATAAACTATCTCCTTACTTTCTGTCGTCAATCTATTGCTTTCAATCTGCAACTAGAGTAGGCAGGCAGCAATTTGGCTGTACCTATGTTATTAATGAAGACTTGGCTGTATGACTTAGACTTACTAAGAAAGAGAAGACAATCTACACCCTGACACTATATAATAACAAATATAAAAATTATAGCATTTCAAATATTAAATTTTCATTGTTAAGTACTTTAATTTGTTTGAAACTTGGATTTCAAACTCTTATTATTCTAATTTAATCTTATTCTTCAACTCACTGATTGACAATGGGGTCATTACAATTAATTTTTGAACGACACATTTCCATGACAAATTCGAGCATTCCGTTTTGAAATTTTATTTTCTTTTACAAAATAAATTACGTTTTATATTAAAAAAGGTATTGAGGATCTCATCATCAGCATTCTAATATTATTCTAATTTAGAGTCGACTCAATATGTAATCCTCTGTCATTATACATATTGCAAAATTTTGGCAATGGTTTTATGGCCGGTCACCTGCCTGAGGTCAACCCTCCTTGGGAATGTAATCGTTCACCAAACGGCATCAGATGGAGTTGGCCCAGGTTGTTATGAGACTCTTAGTCGTCTTATACGAAATCCACGAGCAAAGTAAGGGTTGGTAGTATTCGTAGCCGCTACCACATAGCTGTCATAGCTTATGGAGATATTACTCGTATTCTTTTCACAGTTTCAATGGCCAAAAATTTCTATACAATATATAATAACATCGCCAAATTAAGTTGATATACATTTACATTATTATTTATTGCTATTATGTTACTCCGCGAAAGCCTCCGTAATTTTTCAGTATATTGTGTTTTATATTGGAACGAATCGATGTTCAATTATCTTCTTTTTATTAAACAATTTTATTATATTCACTAGAGTTTTGGCCGTGGCTTTGTTCGAAGTATAATCCAATTGTATATTATGTACCATTTTACGAGTGAAGTATGCAAGGATAGAGTCTGGCACTCTGTTCTCTCTGCCTACCCTGCAAGGGATATGGCGTGATGATATGTATGTATGTACGATTTTATTTTTAGATTACCATCAAACTATATGATAGATGTCAAAAATGTAAGAATCATCATTATTTTACTCTGATACCAATATCATCATCATCATCATTTTGCTCTTATCCCCATTACTTGGGGTCGACGCAATTGTCATCTTTTTCCATATAATCCTATCAGATGTCATTTCTGTAGTCACTCCCTAAATATCCATGTCATACCTCACGCAGTCCATCGTCCATCCTTCAATATTCATACTTAAAACTTACCTCACACCATTACTTTCATCCCGCCTCATCACATATCCATACCATGTCAGTCGTTCACTCCTTAACTTTTCCGTCAGTGTCGCAACATTCAAACTTCTTCTAATAATAACTCTGATCCCAATAATTTGCAATATAATATGTTTTGTTTCCATTGCAAAAATGTAGCAAAAATTTTGAAAATTGAATTATGACCCTTCATGAACCCTCTTTGAGAACGTAATTATTGACTGAACAACATCAATCTTTATAGGTATTTCGTTCATATCTATGGTTAAAAACTTATTCATATTTTACGATAATCACGAACAATGTAAAAGTTAGTAGTATTTAATACTAATTTATATATTCTTTAAAATTTCATTGAATTTTTCTTAAAACTATAACTTTTCTAAAATAAAACTAGCATTTTTGTAAGATATATTTGTAAGATTGATGACGGAGTAAGAATACAATTCACCACGTTCCTATCTTTCCTGTGATTGATCGTAAGAGACGACTAAGGGATATATAAAATGCAAGAAAAGGAAAACTCGAAACAAAACCCTATATCAACACGTCTGACTAGCGTGGTATAATAGGTCAATTTCCCTATCATTGTGGAGGAGGCTCGAGCCCAACAGTGGGACATATATGTTGCTACATAAACCAGTACATCAAGATAAATATTAAAAACATTTTTGTTAACTATGAATTTTCCCGTCAGAAATAATAACAGCTTCAATTATTTTCTTCTACAAACATAATCTATTTTATTTCTTTATGTTTAGATGTAAATAAAAATTGCTATACGCGTAATTTTTACCACGAAATTGCTGTAGATGGTACAGTACCTTTTTTTTTTTAATGCAAGGTGGACCATGGATGTGGTCGTGCCCCGACGAAAACGTCCGGGGCGACAGAAGAAGCGGCACGCAACCCCATGGACCCACCCTGCAAACTCCTCTCTTCGCCGTGCGAGCGGGCCACCGGTACCCGATCTTTGACTTCGGTGGCCCGCCCGGCGGTATACCCTTGCGGGTTCCTCGACCATGACGAAGCTAATTACGTTATGAGTATCTTCTATGAATCTTTGTGGAAAATTAAAACAGTTGTAAAGGACTTTTATAACATATTCACTACATTCCAGTTATATCACATTACATAAAATATCATCAAAATTAATTAATATAACACGGTAAAATACTAAGAGATTGAATATAATACGAAACTACCAAATGACGCTTTCGTATTCCCGCCAAAAGACGTGCCGGAGTTTGCAGTTAATACTGTCACATTTCTTTTTTAATTAATCGCCCCGCACTAAGGAATTAATATTTGTGAAGAGACCTTAAAACCTAATTAACGTTATAAATAATACCCAGAATCCAAACACTCATTTGTAGCATAACAAAGATTTTTAAAACGCAAAAATGAATGCGTTGATGGTGCAATGGTTAAAATACCGACTTACCACATTAAGTATCACAGATTCGATTCCCACTCAGGGCAATATTTTGTGGCCGGCCACTGACGTCAAGTTCACCCTGCTCCGGTGGTCGGTCCAACGACGAATAAGAGGTTCACGGGTGGGTTACGGATGTGCGTGCTTACGCCCCTGTGTCGCCCCGGACGGAGTGGTGCAAGGAATGCGCCGACCGTAGCCTACCCCAAAAAAAAAGGACAATATTTTGTGCGATTCACAAATCGTAGTCCTGAGTTTGGATGTATTTCTGTTCGATAAATATATGTTTGTAAAGTCTTATACCAATTACACGTGGTCGATGCAATATATACCCTTCTGCCTTCGTATTATATTGTAAATAATTCTTGACAATAGTTTTATGATCAGCTGTCTGCCATCACATCGATCTGCATTAGGACTATAATTATTGATTGCGACGAGGACGCTGCACGCGCTCAATGTCAGTGCGGCCTGGGCAGAGGCAGCACCGTTACAATCATGCCGACCAACACTAAGGCGACGTTCAATAGCGTCAGGAATTGGGATCCGATCGTGGGAAGGATTCGGTACCAATGGTTGGCCCAATGGCGGTGGAGAAGGCATACGGTGGGTTATGGGGCTGCACGCCGCCCTTCCAGAACGAATGGCGTATGTCCAGACCATACCCGACCAAAAATATCTTACGATATTCACAAGCGATGTTAGGGTTAAGGTATTCGTTTAGTGAGCGGGGCGTGATCGCACCGTAGCCCGAAGCCAAAAAGAAAAAAAAAGGTATTCGTAGCCGCCATCACATAGCAAATAGGCGTGTACAATATGGCACAATAACTCTTTGGCAAGATCTACATATATCCAACAATGAATGTAGATAGACTAATAGTTAGTTATTTTCTTTTTATAGCTTTTGGTGGCAAACTAGCAAGCAGCACACCTGATGATAAGTGTTACTGCCGCCCATGGACCTTTGCTATACCAGGAGTATAGCTAGGCCACTGCCTACCAATATAAACCCCAAACCCACCCAGTTGGGTTTCCGGCTATCTCGCTCACCGAACGAAGCGCAATAGCACATTGCCATTGCTCAGACGACGATCTTCTGCGAGAGTGTGGCACCGGGTGGTGACCGGCTCGCAGTTGTTAACAGAAAACTGTCAACAGCGTGGTCCTACCACTATTAAAATATGGATAGATAGATAGATATATTGTATTCTTGGTCCATCACCAGATTAACCTAAGCTTTTTTTTTTTAAAGAATAAATGGCGTGTACCAACATATATCAAATATTTATTCATAAATGTTCACTTCAAATTACTGATATTTACCATTTAACATTCTAGGTTATTAATAAAAATCTATTTACGATTGGATTTCCAATGGGTATGGGTTCATACATCTATGTATATATATCTATCCCACGTGTGATCATATTTCGCTCATAAGTTGTTATTTATTTTCACTTCATCTAAAATTATTGTTCGTTAGTAATTCAATAGTCACCACAGTTCTGGGAATCTTCTTGAGAAACGAAAAACATATTCATCATTCACAAATACAAGATATCACATCACATGCCGCTTTTAAATTCCCGCCAAAACCACATTTTTTGATGGCTTTCCAGTTCCACGAACTAACTTAATTTAAAAAAGGAATTCGACAAAAAATATTTTAAATAACTCCAGTTGCATAGAGTAATCTAAAAAAAATATGCATCCTGGCAATTTTTACACGAGTTAATCTGAATGCGATGTAGATAAAATATTTAAAAATAAACAACAGCTTACATTTTTTTTTCTAATCAAGAATCCGATTACCTATTTTATGGAAGTTCAATAAGAACGATATATTTCATATCAACTTTATTCTTTTACTTGATTACCCTTGTTTATAGAATATAAAGGCCTTTTTGTTTTTATAAATATTTGCAAGGGAATATAATACTCACAATCACTATAAAATTTCTATATTCATAGACGTGATATTCAAACGTATTTTTTTTCTTTAACTATTTTACCCTACACTTAGAAAATGATCCTTGTATTACGGAGGACTTTACAAACGTGTAATTACATACATACATACATAGCCTCACGCCTGTTTCCCAGAGGGGTAGGCAGAGACTACGGATTGCCACAAACCACGATCCTGATATATCCATCGCTTTATTCACACTTATCACAGTCTTCATGCATGCTCTACGATTACGCGTACTCTTAATCTGACCTTTCGCCAACACATCTTCAATTTGATCCCAAAAAGTACAACGTGGTCTTCACCTTGTAATCGTCCCACTCACACTCAAACATGTAATTAACGCAGACAAATTACACCCAGACTCAGAACAAAACCAGACTTTGTAAATCGCACAAATTATTGTTTCGCATGGGAATCAAACCCACGGCACTGGCATGGAAGATAGCAATCTTAACCACTACGTCATCTGTGCAGTCAATTATGGTTCTTCATATTTAAAAATATTGGGTGTAGCTCTCGTATTGCTGGAGCTGAATCATCTTGCTCTTATCCCAATTACTTGGGGTCGACCCAATATATTATATTCTTCCATATAGTTCTATTGCCACTTATGGCAAGGAAGTGGTACCAGTGGCCGGCCCAATTGCGATGGGGAGGGAATACGGTGGGTCATGGGACGCCCTGCCACGCGTTGCCTTACTGTCACCCCGGACGGAACAGGCGGCGTGTATCCGGACTTATATGCAGTATCTGGAAAAACTACCTGCTGCTGTGTTTCTCCAGCACAATGACGTGTCCTTCTTCAAACGAGGTTTAAAGAAAAAAGAGCATGTTCTTCAAGGTGCAGCACCATCACTTACCATCAGGTATGCTGTGCTTGCTCGTTTGCCAACATAGGCAATAAAAAAAAAAGAAAATATTATAAAAAGAAACCGGGGGTTTTGGATCTGGTCTAGGCGTAATTTATTTTTTGTATTATATTTAGCTCAAAATATCCCGGTTCAATCACATTGAAAACTAAATTGGAAACTAATACTTACTACAATGTTGTGTATAATTTAATTTAAAAAAAAAGTAATTTAAAAAGTTATAAGTCTGCTTCTTTCTTGTCAGATCTTCTCAGCTTGCGGCCACGTTCCATTCTAGTAGTAGTTTCTTAAATTCATTTCTAAACAATAAATTGGATTCATATATAATAAATGGGGTTCATATATAATAGAAAAAAAGTGTGTGTGTCAGCTCCGACGCACGACTGGAGTTTACTTCTTAAGTACGATTATCAAAACAGGCGCAAAAAAGCTCATTTGACTAAAAATAATATATATTTTTTATTTACATTTATTAAAACTGTTCAGTGAAGTATTATCTCCGTCAGAAAGTGAAAGGTGCGCAGAATAGGTTGCGCACCAAAAACGTAACGAGGTCATTCGATCACTAGATTTTACTCCTGATTTTTTTCTCATACCGGGCGCCTTATATGAAAATCGATTCTTAAGGAGTAAACTCCAAAAAATATTTGATTATTTAGGCTAATATGGCTACGCTATTCAAAAAGCTTATCATATATTTTTTTTATTTTAAGATGTCTTTGTCCAACGATGATGTGGTCTGATCAGGTCTTTGAAATGGTATATATGACTTCTAGGGAAAGAAAGTGTTGGTGAGATTGTGTGTTCTTAGCATATCACGTCACATGGTATTACTCCGACCCTAACATATAGGCGGAAATATGTTTATTCCGGTAATGACTCAGAATCCAATATACTATTACATTTTATGCTTCTGTGGGTACCATAAACGTAAATAAGAAAACATTAGAAGGCCTGTAGATTAGTGCTCTGTTAGGCACGCATTGTGATCGCCAACTCACCTGATAAAGGTAGTGATTATGGGCTAATAGATGGATAGACGATAATAAAAGAAAGCTACCGAATAATGACATTTGTATAGTCCATAACGAATTATTATAGAACTGCTGCGGATAAACATGTATAAAAGATTCTTCTTTACTTACAAAATATTATCCGAAAAATAACGTATATTCCCCTAAAATGGCCACGAAAAATATACAGGCACTCGACATAAAATTATGTTAATAATATAATACTTACTATTTTTCAAACCCGTCCCAACTTTTGTTGCTGAGTCTACACGAGTACCTGAAAGGCTGAACTAAAACGTTCGCTACTTCGCAAACTTATAAAAGCATTATGCTAGTGACAGAACCTCCTCATATTCGTGACCCAATTTTAACGAAACTTTCATCGGTGTGCTTTATTATATCCTCTTATTAAAACTTTGAATAATATCATTTCAAAATTATGTTTTAATAAATTTTGACTCGAGATTCAAAATAAACGTAAATGAAAGCTTTAAGAATTTGTAAGGAAAATATATCTGAACACAAAGGTTGAATATGAATAAATAGTAAAGAATAAAACGTTCCTTTTTTAATTACTGGCTGTTGAGAGAGAGAGCATTTCTCCATTAAATTTTAAACGATTCGAAACCAACTGGATTTATTCTTTTGAAAATTCGAATTTCAAATGTCTAGTGTATTTTTTTTTACGATTGTTGCCGCTGCTCTATCGGTTTTCGATCAGTGTTGCCCGCGGCGCTGGGATGTACGCACGTTGCCTTCAGCGTAGCTGTCCGCCTGTCAAACTGCGATTTGTTTATTATCGTACGTCACGTGTTGTGCTCTATTTAAGATAATAATAAAATAATAATTAAAATTAATAAAACTAATAAATAGTTTAAAAAAAAACCTTTCAAGCGACAAAGACTAATTAAAAAGAAAATCAAAAGTTTTCAACTTGGAAAATTTATTTGAATCTAAATGAATACGGATATGAAAAATGTGAGGGAATAAGTAATTTATTTTTGTGTTGATTTTTTAACATCGGTCTTTTATTGTTGCTAAAATGGCAGTGTGGGTTAATAAAGTGTTATGGTTTGTACTCATAGTGTATATTGCTGGAATACAAGGATACGTGGAAACAGAAGAATTCATCAGTGACCTGGATAAACCTAGTAAGTTTATTTAAATTATATTTTTTTATGAAGCTACCCAGTCGATGATATTGAAGGATGTAAACTAGGTAAGGATAAAATAATATTCTTTCAGCTAACGAAATCTATGTCTTTGCCATAATACATTTTGATATATTAGCTGTTACGAAGGGATTATTTCAAATATAATATTTTAGCGTGTTTTTTGATTTATCTCGAACCAAGGAGGAAAACATGATAATATGAAGAAATTTACTGCGTATCTTATGAAGAAATTTACTGATCTTACAATGAATTTTTTATTGAAAATTCTTTTCCTGTATAAAGAAAGAAATGATAATGTGATTCTGTTTTTTTTTATATTTTTATACCTTGTATTCGGGACGTTAAAATTTTATGTCATAATTTAAAAATATTATTTTATTTTGTGTGTGTTTTCCGTGTGGTGATGGAGTGAGAATATAATTTACCCCTATCTTGCCCGTGAGTGATCGCAATATAAGACTAAGGGATAAAACACGTCTATAACATCTATGCAAGAGAAGGAAAACTTGAACCAAAAAACCCTATACCAACACGTCTGAGCAGCATGGTATAGTAGGCCAATTTCCCTCCCATTATGGAGGAGGCTTGAGCTCAATAGTGGTACATATGTGAGCTGAGATGATTATGATTTTATTTTACCCTTAATTCCATTCCTATGGAAACATGGCAAGTACGCAGAACGAAATACGCTGCATACGATGTCTCCATCACTTTCCACCTTATTTTTCCATGTCAGCTGATTATAGGCAGCAAAGTATCTCATCAAATTTGTAACACCAACTGGAATAATTAACTCATCGGTCAAATGTGGTGATTATCACTTTTCCTCCTTTGGGCAGAATTTAGCCCAACAGTGAGCTTATGGATAGATGAATAGCTACTTGATGTTAAACTTCTTAGAAAATATAATTATTGACCACATAGGACACTAAATAACGCATAGGATATTCATCATCATCATCATCATTTCAGCTCATATACGTCCTACTGTTGGGTTCGAGCTTCCTCCATAATAGTAGAGAGATTGACACAATAGGAGATAGAAGAACCCACACGCTGGTCAGACGGGTTGGTATAGGGTTATATTTTGAGTTTTCCTTCTCTCACATATATGTTATATGCATATTATATCCCATCATTGTATTTTACGTTATCCAATCGCAAGTTGGTGTTATTTTACTACGTCACCACACGGTCAACAAATTGGGGGATGTCTACGAAATTTGTTAGGGAAAATCTAAAATTTACACCAATGATAGCAAAAATTAGGAGCGTAAGATTTTGTAAGCTTTGATTCGTACAACAGTTGAACGTATATATGAGCTGAGATTTTGATAGTTTGCATTCCTAGAAATAATAAGGTTCTTCATCTTGAACTCCCATTTTACATACATACATATCATCACATCATATCCGTTCCAGGGTAGGCAGAGAGAACAGAGTGCCAGAGAACTCTATCCTTGCATACTTCACTCGCTTCCTCAACATTCATAATTCTCTTCATACACGCTCGCCGGTTTCGGAGACTCTTGACTCCATCTTCCTTCAGTACGTGACCAATCTGATCTAGGTAGGTGAGTCTCGGTCTCCCCCGGTACCTACATCCTTCCACTTGTATATCTTCTTAAGCAGACGTTCGTTCGGCATTCTTTCCACATGTCCGAACCATCGGAGCGTTCCCTTTTGCATCTTTACACCAATACTCTTTTTCATACCATTTTAGGATCGATTAATACTACTTTGTATATGGGAGATATAAAGTTGTATCTTAAATTATAAATAATAGAAATAAAAAAAGGATATTTTATCATTTCAGGAATAATGTTGTAGCTATGTAAATTTTCCTTTATTGTAAATCCGTTTCGTAGTTGTTACGAGTAATAAATTCACATATAAGTATAATTTAGCCACAATTTATTATACATGTATATAATATATATGTAAAATACATTATATAAAATACAAATACAATACATAAAATTTATTTTGTTTATAATTTATATTTGGTTGTAAATTTATCTGTTTTTCTGTACATATTTTCATATTTATATTCAAGCGTCATTTAAAAACGTTTGCTTTGAAATTTCATAAGCGTAATCTACAAGATATAGCTAATTTCCGTATGGTGACGGAGTAAGAATACAATTCACTTACCCATGGGTGATCGTACGAGACGACTAAGAGATATAAAACGCATATAACATCTATCTATCTAAGTAAACCTCGAAACAAAGCCGTATACCAACACGTCTGACCAGCGTGGTATAGTAGGAATTTGAATTGAATTTGAATTTGAATTTACCCTCCCATTATGGATAAGGTTCTTGCCCAACAGTGTGGTATAAATATATTATTATTATAAATTAGCGTGTTATTTATTGAAGGAGATCATTAATAATGCTTTACTGATTATGGCTAGACTGCTAAAAATACTATCATCTCTTGCATTGCTTGTGAGCGTCGTAAATGATAACTAAGAATCTACACTTGGGCAAACTTAGGTGCCATTTTGTCATTACGGTTTAATGTTAGACAGCTGGTCGATCGTTTTTTTTTTTCGCTTTGAACTATGGATGCGTCTCGTCCCACCAGATCGGTCCGGGGTGACGGAAGAGATGGCGCGCGACCCCATAGACCCACTATGCAAACTCATCTCTTCGGCGTGCGAGCGGGCCACCGGTACCCGATCTTTGTCTTCGGTGGAGCTGGTCGATCCTAAACTATTGCCAAAACTTTTGCAATATGTACGACGAAGAATAGTACATATTGCATCGACTACGAGTAATGGAGATAATATTAGGTTGTTGATGATTATCATAGTTTAAATTTGTTTAATGAAATTGTCTCTTTCATCCACTCAATTGATTTTGTTGACTTTTAGAAAGATATGATAGGTACTCGTATATAACAACGCATGGCGTCTAATCCTTACTAATATTATAAATGCGAAAGTAACTCTGTCTGTCTGTCGCTCTTTCACGCCAAAACTACTGAATCGATCTAAATGAAATTTAGTACACAAATAGTCTAGAGCCTGATAAAGAATATAGTCTACTATTTAATGCAAAAAAAGGTTGTAAAGGGGGGATGAAAAGTTGTAAGGAAGTATCGTAATTTTTAAAGTCAGAAGCTTGAAACTTATTTTTAGGCTATTGATTAGATATAAATAAATGTGACATTAACATGTTGTAAAAATTTACCCTTAAGGGGTAAAATAAAAAGTAGGGAATGAAAAACTTTAGGAAAGTAATCTTTTACGCGGGCGAAGCCGCGGGAAGAAGCTAGTTATGTTATAAATAAAGATTTCTGATATGATTTCAGCTACAAAAGCCTTTTTTGTTTTAAATTATGGATATATCTACTATATCATTTACCTATTAACATATTAACGGCGATTGGTAAAAGGCTCAAGATATACTGGTGATTTGGAACTAATTGGTTCCAATTGCGGTTGAGCTGTTAACCTATCGATATACCCTGTTAAATACAATCTTCGTTACATGGGGATTTGATGCCACAAGCGTCACGCTTGGTCACTTAGTCTTCAGTTGATCCTGTAACGGCTTTTTACGACTCTTAATGTCAAGTAAATGGTGAAATATTGTGTATTTATCTCACTACTCTATGGAGTAATTTGATAACAGTTATAATATTATCATCATTATCGTTCAGTTTTTTGTCGACCACTGTTGAATGTAGGCCTCCCCCGCGTATGAGAAGATAGTGACGTAATTAACACGCTGGCGATTTGACAACCGCAATGAGGTGTTATATGCTACCTAGGCTAGAGCCATTGAGGCCACCGAAGGCATAGATCGGGTACCGGTAGCCCGCTCGCACAGCGAAGAGAGGTGTTTTCAGGGTGGGTCCATGGGGTTGCGCGCCACCTCTTCCGGCGCGACCACAATCATAGTCCCACCTTGCGAAGAAACAAAAAAATTAGGCTAGAAGCGTTGTCCAGTTTTACTGTTGAGATCATCAGCATTAAACTTCGTCTTATCCTAATTACTTGAGTTCGACGCAATATGTGCTTCTCTTTCATCGTACATAACGCTAAATTTATTGGCAATAATTTTATGACTGGACGGGCACCTGACGTTAACCTTTCTTGGGAATGTAATTATTGACCAGACGGCATCAGATCTAATTGACCCATGTCGATATAAAGCTCTTAGTCGTCTTTTATGACATCCAGGAGCAAAGTAAGGGTTGGTAGTATTCGTAGCCGCTACTACGCAGCAATTGCAAACATCCCTATTGGAATCTTCGGGCAAATAAGGGTGGCAATGTTATATACAAGACATTCATTTGAGAGATATTTCAATAATATTCAAATTAAAATGTCGCTGTTTATCTAGTCTTCAGATGGAGGACGAGAATGGGTTTATCTAATGCAATATTTACATTATAGAAAATCCACTAAGATTATTTCATTGTGTATTTGAGTAAAGTCTTATTCCAGACAACAATTAAGTTTTGCTCTGAACAATTAATCCTGTCTGGCAGCAACGTTTCCTGTGGGAATTACGAAATGAACAGAGTACATGTGTGTCCTTGCTTTTATGTTTGTATGAGCTTTAGTACCCCTATATAAATTAAAGCAGACTGCACTGATTGTTTAGTGGTTGCCAATGCTGACTGTCGTGAGTTTAATCCCTGCTATACCTCACAGAACAGCAATGCTAGACAAAAGCTTTTTCGGGATGGCATCAAGAATATTTAATAAAATACCTGTTGATATTTTGAAGACAACAAATTTACTTAGTTTTAAAAATAAATTACAGACATTCTTAATTAATAAAACTTATTATAATATTGATGACTTTTTACATGATCAGATAAATTAATTAATCAATGACATATTTATAATAAATTGATAATATTGTATGCTCAGTGTAGCAGGACATAGAGAACCTTACCAATTATGTACAACTTAATATTAACCTAAGCCCACAATAAATAAATTTGAATTTGAATTTCATTCATATGTAGGTAAGTACTTTGTGTGATTCAGAGAATGTCGTTTTAAGTCCTGAGTATAATTTATATTCGGTAATTGTATGTTTGCAAAACTAAAGGATTATGTCATATAAAAGTACGATAAAACAAATATTCTTTTGCAAAAATTCTTCCGTGTTCATGAAAAATTCTCGCAGAAGATCGAAGTCTCAGTAATGTGCAATGTGCTATTGTGCTTCGTTCGGTGAGCGACAGAGCCGGAAGCCCAATTGGGTGGGTTTGGGATTTGTATTGGTAGGCAGCGGCTTAGCTATACCCTTGGTGTAGCAGGGGTCCATGGGCGGCAGTGATACTTACCATCGGGTGTGCTGCTTGCTCGTTAGCCACCATAAGCAATAAAAATAATGTAGTGATCGAAACGTTGAAAAATTAAAAATCAGATACAAACGCGATAGAATCCGTAAAAATAGATTTATTTCTAACTAGCGACCCGCCCTCGCTTCGCTTCGGTTTCGGTCGCTTTGACCCGCGTTTTCAATCTCTGATACCTTCAAAGATATTCGTTATTATGCCTACTTTAATAATTTCCTGTAAAAATCCATTTTGATCTATATTAAATGCACCGCGTCTAATGTAAGTATTTAATTGGATAAGAAAAATACTGTATTGTTTAAAATATATTCGTAAATAACACATTATATTTTAGTAATAAATATATAAAAGATAGAAGCTGTGTGGTAGCGGCTACGAATACTACCAACCCTTACTTTGCTCGTGGATGTCGTAAAAGACGACTAAGAAAGAGTCTTATAACGATCTGGGCCAACTCTATCTGATGCCGTTTGGTCAACAATTACATTCCCAAGGAGGGTTGGCGTCTGGCAGGCGGCCGGTCATAAACCTATTGCCAATAACTTTTACGATATGTACTATGAAAGAAAAGTACATACCTACTGTATTGACCCCAACTAATTGGGATTCTTTAGGAGAATGATGATGATATATAAAAGATAGCTTTTGCCCGCTGTTTTGTTCATGTAGAAGTCATTCCTGACGGAGGTAAATAGAAAAAGCAAGATGTTGAAAGTTTGTCGTTAAGACGATGGTCGACAGCATCAGAATCTGAGATGTGGTCTTCTTCTCCTGGAAAGCTTATAACACCTCACTGCACCAGGCGACCAAGCGTAGCGATTGCGGCACTGGTCTCATCTGTGGGGTAGGTGTTCAATAGTGAATTGAATATATTCTGTAAACAGTGAATAGAATATGTTCTGCCGGGCCGGCCACGGATTTTAGTGAGTCTCTAGGAAAGAAGTTAGGTGTGTAGTACTTAGTAGATGTATAGTACTTGTGCTAAATTTTAATCCTATAATGAAATAAATGTATCACCGCAGAATATTAAATTATTAATCAAAAAAACATACTGTAAAAAACGAATTTATCTAAAACTATTAAAGTTTAAATTTTCTTAGTGATAAGGCAATAGAAAAATCATCTAATAGAAGTATCACTCAATAGATTAATACACGGTCGCGGGTCCATATCGTGTTATCTCATCTCATCTCTCTCATGTCGTATTATCTCTGTAACTATTCGTCCAAATTATATACAGTAAAAGGAAACAGTCTTTTGTTTTGAACACTTGAACATCTAAAAATCTATACAAACTTTCGCGTTTATAATATTAGTAGCATTTTAGTTAGATTGACATTTTTAAACTCGCAATATCTTTTGAATGCAATGGCCGATTTTAATAATTCAAAAAGTAATCTTCAGCTACTGAAATAGTTTTAAATAATAAATAATTTATTTGGATAAGGATTAATACAAAGACATGAATAACGTGCTCTTTTAGGCATGGCTTGGTTTTTGTTAACATTTCTTTTAAAAAAGTAGTTATACTGACATAACTATAATAGTTAGATATATGGTACAATAAAGTTTTTTATAGATATTTATATGTTCTTTAATATTGTAGAACATATTTTTGTTCTAACATTCACAGTTTCCGCAGCGATTTCGATGAAAGATATTTTATGTCAAGTTTTTTCATAACTTGGTTTACATTATTGAAGTTATATTAGAGAATCGTATGTTTTTATAGTGAAATATATAACCTATGACATTCACAAATGACGTGGCTCTCTATTGGTAAAAGAATTTTTAAAATCGGATGAGTAGATCCAGAGATTACCCCCTACAACGTCACAAACTCACAAACTTTAGCTCTTTATAATATTAGTATAGATGTGTAATACTCGCAAAACATCAGAGATCACTAAGAATAAAGTAATTAACAAAATAACTATTTGCTTTTTTTTTTAATTTAATATATTTTATTATAAAAAGTTTGGT
The DNA here is from genome assembly GCA_905163515.2 of Lymantria monacha. Taxonomy (NCBI): domain Eukaryota; kingdom Metazoa; phylum Arthropoda; class Insecta; order Lepidoptera; family Erebidae; genus Lymantria; species Lymantria monacha. The sequence goes on from LR991100.1 coordinate 1,006,604, forward strand.
GTGATTTTAAAAATATTTTCAAAATGTTTTACCCATTTTATCTGTAAATAAATGATTTATAATAATTTACATTAAGCCATCATAAAAATAAGCCATGCGTATGTCATGGTACGTAGCCATTATCGGTAAGGGGAAGGAATGGGATAAACTATTTAAATTAGTAGTGTTTAGTTTCAAATTAATTCGACGTTTAGAAGGGGGGAGGGGGGTGACAATCACAGATTCAATAACATATAAACTAGAAGCTGAACATAATTAAAAAAATAGAAGCTGAACATAATATAGAATGAATTATTTATTTTCTATTTATCTATCTATCGACTTTTATGGCTAAATGCCTCTTCAAGTCAGGATTGTGTTATACTTGACTTTAAGAATAGAACAAGCTCAATTGAGCAGTCGCTAAGTTCGATCATTGATTTTCTCTTTTACATTTTCTATTTCTTTTTCATTGTTATCATATTAATTGTAACTGAAATAGCTATTTTGATTTTAGTGGTCCACCCGGTGTTATTTTAGACATCGCTCACAAGCTTTTGTCTTCACTGGGTACCAAACTGAACCCTGATCAAACCACCCTTGGTCTCGTCTAAAATGACATCAAGTCATCGGTGACGGACTAGGTTAGCGTGTTATGCCTTTTCCCTAGCCCACTTAACTCTTCCTATCTTTTCTTGGCTAATATCTTAGTAGGCTAAATTTAACTTTTTAATAGGTTCTAGTATTCTATTTTCATCCATCGAACGCAGTCAGAGTTCATGTTTGTTATTTAAAATATCTTAGTTGAAGAAAATTGCCTTTTCAATTCGAAAATATGTCAATGAAATTATCTAAACCCCTATAATTCTCAGACAAAATTCTTGCCTAAGAATTGGTTAGTAGAGTAGATGACATAATAATTAGTAAAGTAATTTCGACGCATTGCTGAATATTACTATTTTAAAATCTAATTCAAAACTTATCTCAGCAATAGTAACTGTCTCTAAAGAATCCAGTGTAACCATTGTGATTTGAGTTTTCGCTTGGGAATATTACAAGACGACGATGCGAGAGAAAATTTTCCTTGTTCTACAAATTTTAATGGTTTTTGTTTAATACATTTTGGTTTGTATTTTGCCTCGTCTGTCTAATATTAGCGTTCATCATCAAAATTCAGCATTTTACCGTGCACTACTGAATATAAATTATGTATCAGGTATCATTCTCCCACTCTTATCCCAATTACTTGTGGTCGATACAATATGCACTCTGCTTTCATAGTACATATTGTACAAGTTATTGGCAGTAGTTTTATGACCGACCGCCTGCCAGAAGTCAACCCTCCTTGGGAATGTAATTGTTGACCAAACGGCATCAGATGGAGTTCATACAGGTCGTTATAATGCTCTTAGTCGTCTTTTACGACATCCACGAGCAAAGTAAGGGTTGGTACTCTTCGTAGCCGCTACCACACTGAAATAAATGGATGTAAATATTCCTCACATTTCAGCATAAATTGCGGTCCTGTGCCGCCCTCATCTAACGACTCCCAGCAAATTTCACGAAGTCATTAGTCTACTTTATGTGGAAAAGTCCTAAACTGCATTGTGCGATACATTGTTGGTTGAGAACTTCCCTAGTGTTTATTTATCAGTTCAACGAGCAATATATCCTACCCATTGCCATTTCAGTGTAGTAATTCTTTGTGCTATGTCGGTTATACCTGTTTTTCTGTGGATTTCTGTATTTAGAATTCTATCTCGTAAAGAACAAGGCGAACTCTATAGTATTGAGCCACTTTGATCTTAGTTATAAGGTGATTAAATGAAGAATTAATTAATACAAACCCTTCTAATATAGCACCAGGCAAGTAGGCTAATGCTCTCCTAAAAATAATGATCTCTGATATTTACGCGAGTATTACACATTTGAAATAAAACTATTTTTATACGGATTTTATGGCGTTTATACTTTTTATCAACCGAGTTCAAAAAAGGAGGAGGTTTTCAATTCGTCTGTATTTTTTTATTTTTATTACCTCATAACTTTCGACTGGGCAAAGCGATTTTAATGATTCTTTTTTATTTGAAAGCTGATGCTTTCCGTGTAGTCCCATTTCAATTTGGTCCAGTTCTAATAATGGCATCCATGAGAAAATCATATAAGTCTAAAATTAGCATTAAGTATGAGTGCGACAAATGAACGAGTAGCTCAACCCCCGCTATTAATAGAACAACCTATGTGTGTCTGTAACACTAAAAAATAAAAAAAAAACTACGTTTAAAAAAACTGAAAAGTACAAAATAACTTCAAATTACTGAAATTTTTAGCAATTAATATGCTTAATTATTTATAAATACCCGATTACGAAACGAAAAATTATGTCACAAGCAGGGTTCGAACCCGCACTTATTGGGAATCCGGCCCAACCGTGCTGCCACTTACACCATCGTGAACTATTTTAGGACATGCACTTTTTTGTAGGAGGTTATTTACTCAGGGTATCATCAATGCCACCGAAGACAAAGACCGGGTTCCGGTGCGGTTGGTAGCTCGGCGAAGAGAGAGAGAGAGAGAGAGAGAGAGAGAAAGAGAGAAAGAAGGAGAGAGAGAGATTTTGCAGGGCAGGTCTATGGGATCGCACGCTGCTTCTTCTGTCGCCCCGGATGGATTTAGCGGGGTGTGACCAGACCATAGTCCATCGCAAAAAAAAGTGCATCGTCAATACCTCCTAGAAATAATCCCTGTTTTATGGAGTACAACAAGAACAATTTGTAGATCGCACAAAGTATTGTATTGCGTGGGAATCGAACCTACTATACTAACACGGTAAATCGGTATATTAACCAATACGCCATCTGTACAGTTTCAATATAATACAACGTGGAACTCGACTATGTGTCTATTATCATTATTCCATTAACATACGAAGTATAACAAAAGGCAAAGGGAATGAACTACGGTGAACTATATCAAAACTGATGACGTCATTAAAGCATGAAATTCCACTCCGAAACGAAATATTATACGAAGGAGTTAATTAAGGCTACACTTGAGAGGCTTTTAGATATGAGATGATGGCACATAAAGTGTGCAAGTGTTACCTGTATGTAAATATATATTTAGTATCGACAATCTACATCGAAATAGTGGTAGGACCAAGCTGTGAACAGTTCTCTCTCTACAGACGCGGGCTGGTCCATCTGGGGTAGTACCACACTTTCGCAGAAGATCGATGTCTGAGTAATGGCAAAATGCTATTGCGCTTCAATCGGTGAGCGAGATAGTCGGCAGCTCAACTGGGCTAGGTTTGGGATTTGTATTGGTAGGTGGCGGTCTAGTTATACCTTTGGTATTGCAAAGGTCCATGAGCGGCAGTGACACTTACCATCAGGTGTGTTGTTTGCCTGTTTGCCATCATAAGCAATAAAAAAAAATAAGAAAAGAAATAAAAGGTTATACATATAATGAAGGCGGCTGATTTACTCACCAACCGCCTAAGCAATAGTATTGAAACTAGAAATATAAAATATTACCAGTAGTTTAATTTTGTGAGGTAAATTGTCTATAGGAAAGAATTTTATAAAATTCAACTCCAAAAATGGTGACACGCAGTGGAAAAATCTTTATTCATTGTCTTTAAATTAACCAAAATTACATTTCGGTAAAAGTAAATAAACAAATGTAACATTCGTTGTTTTTCATCCCCTAAGAGTGTAAAATATTTTTTTTTTTCTGTGATCTTTTTACATAATTTCTTATTAACATAAAAAATAGTACAAATAAATGCTAGATAGCATCTTATTTTTGTGATATAAAGACTTACTGGACAGGAATTTTATGAAAAGCAGCTTCTTAGATGATATATTAGAATAGATATATGTATATTAAAAATGTACAGGCGGGGGTTAATATTCAATTGATATTATTCACTCTCTAAAACAAATAATTTCCGTGTGTTGATGGGGTAATAATTTATTTATTTAGTAAATAAATAATAATACAATTCACCACCCTCTATCATACCCGTGGATGATCGTAAGAGACGACTAAGGGATATAAAACGTATAAAACATCTATGCAAGAGAAGGAAAACTCGAAACAAAACCCTATACCAACACGTCTGACCAGCGTAATATAGGAGGTTAATTTCCCTCATACTATGGAGGAGGCTCAAAGCCCAGTAGTGAGATATGTATGAACTGAGATGATGATGAAAACAAATAAGGAAAACAATATTTAACGAGATTACTAGATGAAAGATAAAATGAATTTTGCGGGTTTAAACCATTTATAAACTACATTAAGTATAAATAAGGGTGCCTATTATATCGAAACTATTTGAGAAAAACAAACACGAAGAAACATTTTCTGAGGCGGGCACTAAATGAAGCTAAAAAGCACCCGTCAAATGTCTTGAGCTGGGTATTTCTTTAAAAGAGCCCTTTTTATTTTTTGTTTGGTTTGACTACATCAATAAATACTTTTGAATCTTGCACTGTTTCTACGTATTTTGTGTCAAAGAGATATTGTCTACAAAACTTTGTTATTTATATCATATATTTTTTTACTATCATCATCATCACTCAAATTTTCATTAATTACAACTGTGTACATCCAGCTGAGAGGCTGGAGAGGTGTACAACTAGATGTGTACACCCACCTGAATAGGTGTACCTCTTCTAAGAATAACCCCTCATTTATTGGTGAGGGCAGTGCCGTAGTGATCACACGTAAAAAGTAGATTGGTAGTCGTAGAATGTATTATTTGTTTCCCAGTAGAGAGTTGCTCTAATTATATATTTATTTGCGTTAATTGTATGTTTGTTAAGTCCCCCGCAATAGAAGGATTATTGCCTTAGTGCAGGGTGAATGTCTTTTAAAAAACATATAAAAACAAACAAAACAAATATTATCTTATAAAAAACTTCATTAATATATTAAATTAATGCAATAAAAGTTATTTTATGTGTTGGTTTTACTTTTTTATGATATATTTTAGCATTGTAAAAGTGAGTGCATAAATGGCGTTGCATTTTAGATACTTTGGTAACAAGAGTTGCTTTCTATTCCCAAGCAGATAATAAAGCTGTTATTCGATTTCCAACTGAGAGTGATGAGTTTGATACAATATTTGCCCAATATAATCTATGATACACAGACGAGATCATGGATAGTCAGATAGTGATGGGCAGAAAATACAGCAGTTAATGGTCAAACTAACGTTTTATCACTAGTGCAAAGCGAACAGGTCCTAGATCATACCTAGTCAAAAAAAGGATGTTGTTTTTAAAAAAAATGCCAATATAAACCACTAAGCATAGATTGGAAAATTATGCGATGCTGTTTTCAAGCATCGTATCCAATTAATTGATGATATATATTTAAAATTTTCATTGAACTGTAAGCGTTAATAACGAAATATCAAACTGTTAGTACCCGTAGCTACACACGAGGGCGTACGCTTTGCTCGTAAAATCTTATCACTACGCCTTATTTACTAGATCATGTCTGTACCATCGAGCCCTTCAAAGGAATCCTTCGCTTGATTAGACATCGAGTATTTGAAGCATCTTATATTTCACTTGAGATCGATTGAAGCGTTCGACAATGAAATTAGGTCAAATCATATATACATTTAGAAATATATTGGTTACGCAAAACTTTTTTTGAGATACAGTAGGTAGAATTCTAAACTACCCACATTTTGCACAGCTTACAAATATCACAAAATTTAAGCATTTTTTTTATTGCTGTCAAACAAGGAGCAAGAAGCACACCTGATTTATTTATTTGGACAACCAAGAATTGCTATAACTACATATACAAACTTAATAGAAATTATTATAAAAAAATAAACTATACTATTATAGTCGGACAATTTTTAAAGGTGCCACATCATGCACAATAAAAACGTAGGTATATTATTTCAATACTTATAGGTAATTAACATAATATTTAAACTTAATTGTATTAAATTAAAGTTGAAATATGGAGAGAAAAAGAAATAACTAAATCGAAAAAATAATTAACACGTATTTATTCTTTTTTAGATAAAGACCAGTCGTCCATGAACACAAATACAATAATTACATAAATTACACATGCATACACATTCTAATGCACGTAATAAACAATTAATAATAATAATCTGATGATAAGTGTTACTGATGTTTATAAACCTTTACAATACTAGGATTACAGTTAGGCCACCGCCTACCAACTTAAACTTACAACGAAATATGGCTTCCGGTTCTCTCTTACTTTGAGTAACTAAAACCTGTATTATAAGGCTCAATATACTAAGAACTTCTTTTACATCTATCTAGATGACATTCAGGTATCTGCCTAGATTGTCTTTTTTGGATAGTTAAAAATATGGATGACATACATACATACATACCATCACGCCATGTCCCTTGCAGGGTAGGCAGAGAGAACTGAGTGCTAGAGAACTCTATCCTTGCATACTTCACTCACTTCCTCAACATTCATAATTCTCATCATACACGCAAATATGGATGACGTTTATTATTAATGGGTTTTTTTAGAAAAAATAACAAGTTTGATTGCATAGATGCAGTTAAGATACGTAGCTACTAGATAGTATTGTGGGTTAGATTCCCACGCACTACATTTTTTTTTGTAATCTACAAATGTTTTTTTGAGTCTGTGTGTAATTTGTGTCCGTTAATTGTATGTTTGCAAAGTCCCCCGGAATAGTAGGTTTATTTTGTATTTAATAAAAAAAAAAAGTAAATAAAAAATTAAATTATTAAGCCTAATACATCCTACACTTCATGACCGGGAATTAGTCTCTTACCTACGGATAGGCCGGTCGCGCGTGGACTGATGTAACTCTTGCTGCTGGGTAGATCAGCACGAGATAGTACGCAAAAGGGTAGCTCACCCGGACGGGTCATCGATGACAAGGAGCGGATACCGGTGGCCCGCCCACATGGCGTAGAGAGCTACGGGTATGGCAGGTTATAATGTAATACGCCATCCCTTCCGTCACACACCTCACACTGTCCCTTCGTCCCGTTCGTCCCGGACGCTGTCCACTTTCCGACATGCCGTCCCTTTCTGTCCGTCTGCCTCGGACGTATCGTGCAGAGTGTGACAAAAAGGCCGTCATGATAACTTGATAGTTTTAGATTTTCGTGAAAACGTCGTGTAAAGGTTTAATAGATTAATTTATCATTCTTTCCAAGGTACAGATTTCATATATGTCCTTACGAATCATATTTTGTAAACCCATGTTGCGATGTTTTTCTATGAAATATTTCTTTGTATATTTTTTTTTCATTATTATAAAATATATATTAAATCGATGCTAAAACGTCAGATGTCAATAACTTGATATATGAATTGGTGGCTGGCGTATATTACAAATGAAATAAATAATTGTTTCGATGATTTAAGAGTGTTTTCACTCTCAACTTATATCTTCAAAAAATAAGGTTAGTATCTATAAACAAAACATCACGCACTTGAGCGTGTACAAAATCACGAGCAGAACACCAATTTGCAGTATTCCTCAACTGTAATTCAATATACATTCCAAACGTGTTTCGCCTTTACATGAGATGTTCTCCAGGGAGCTTGCCGGTAAACGAGCTCATTCGTATGAAGGTACCCCACTACGGCTTGTTGGGGCATACAGTTAAAAAGTATTAACTGCAAGTTTTCCTGTTATTATCCTTTATTATCTGGAAAATCTAGTGATTAACGTTACACTTAATGTTAAGTGGCAATACTTGTTAGGGACGTGCTCTTGCGTGCGTGCAAGTTGAAAAAATAAAAAAATCTCCAAAGATGATAATGAGAATACCTACCCACATTGGCCTAGTTGGTAAGGCATTTGTAATGGATTTATATGGGTTTACGTCTCAAGAGTGTAATTTTTTTTGCAATCCTTATTTTTTTATAATTAACATGGTATGCCAAATATTACACCATGGTTATTTTGAAAAATTGAGTTCAATAAACATAGTGATATTTTAAAAATATAGAAAATGAATTCCTTTCATGACCATAGACAATATTAACGTAGAAAGTTGTAATAAAAAATTAAACGCAATAGACAGAGCCATGTCCGGACTATTGAGCAAAATCTAGGTCTGTAAAATTGAAATTGAACATAGGCTTTTACAAGAAGTGGAAGAGAATAATGCCATAATCACAACCATGGATGGGCGGGTTGGTTATCCTACACTTTCGCAGAAGATAGACGATTGAGCAATGGCAATGTGCTGTTGTACTTCATTCATTGAGCGAGAAAGCCGGCAGCCTAAATTTATGGATGGGTTTTGGTTGTTAGGAAGTGGTCTAGCTGTGACCCTGGAATTGCAAAGGTCCATGAGTGACAGTTACACTTTTCATCAGATGTGCAACTTGCTTGTTTACCACGATAAGCTGCAAAAATATTTATGTTTAAAGTTTTGAGAGGATTATCACTGTCAAATCTCTTGGTGAGGTCTTATCCAGATTTCACGATTATAATTGTAAAGTAGGGGGTCGAAATAACTTTTAATCTTATCCAACCTTTCATCCATAAGCCTGTAAACTTCTACTGTTGGACATAGGACTTCACAGCATTATGCATCAGCATCAGCATGGCACTCAGAATAGTTCCGTGCCATATATCCAACGATTCCCTGTAACTTTTGAATTTTTTTTAGTGCTTATGGTGGCAAACGAGCAAGTAGCACACCCGATGGTAAGTATTAGTACCGCCAATGGACCTTTGCAATACTAGGGGTATAGCTGGGCCACTGCTTACTAATACAAACCCCAAAACCCACCCAGTTCTAATGGAGATCGTCCTGCGCTGCGTTTTCCGATTCATGGTCGCTGCAATTTGTTTTGCCCATTGCCACATGAATGCACTAATTCCTTGGTTAAACCCGTTCTTCTATGAATACACAAGTATTACGCATTTTATTATTATATTTCTTAGTCTTTTCTAAACATCTTATTGCAATCGATATTCGCCACCTGTCTCGCCTAAAGGGAAAGATTAAAGTAAAATAAAATTACTTTCAGAAATTACAAGGACTCAGATAGAACATCACTATCGATGAGTCCTTGAAACGTTGAAGAACTCTTAAGAGCGAACGTAGCTTTATTGATACGATTACGTACATTAACGAGCAAGTATCGCTATCGTTGCTATCGAATCGTTTTTTATCCCCCATTAGTCGACTTTGCTGAAGCAATATTTCGACTAACGAAAACGTTGCCTAAACGTTAATCCTTATTCATCGTTTTCAATCTGATGTACAGTATTTTTAGTTCAAATTTTATCCAGATAAATCTAGATATCTAATACGTGATTCGTTTTTTTTTTTATTCAATACTGTATTTGCTTTTAGACTGTTTTATTCTTCATATATTATTACCAGCTGACTCCTTTTCTTTTGGTGGTAGTGTGTGGTATTGTTACACTTCACCCGATCCGTTCCGGGTGACGTATAGGATGGCGAGGGTCCCCATAATCTGCCATGCACGTACCTCTGTACCATGCGGCCGAGCTAACGTAATGACACAATTTATTTCTACTGATTTATAAATGTGAATGTAAATTTGTTTGTTATGTTTTCACGCCAAAACTACTTAACCGATTATCATGAAATTTTGTACACAAAGTTTCCGAAGTGTTAGAAAAAAAATACGGAGGGTAATTTCATTGTATAGATTTTAAATATAGAATCATATTGATTCAGTTCTATTGGAATGTATGATCTGTCGTGAGATATACTTGTGTAGGTAAATAAGTTAACCAAATAGCTTGATGTGAATGATTTTAACTATTAAAAACTAAGTAAATACGAGTACTTTAATCTCGCGACAAGACATATAAATTGTGTAAAATAAAAAAAAAACGAATAATTTAATAATAAAAGTTTTAAAGTAAAAGTTTATTGTTTCCTTTTTAGCGCATTTAAAAGCTTGTTTTTTAAAAAGCTTTTCTGCTTTTAATTTGTTTAAGATGAATATCACTCCGTTAGGGGACCGCTAAGTGAACTACATTTAGTTATAGATATAACTTATATAGATATACTAGCGACCCGCCCCGGCTTCGCACGGGGAGCAGAGTATACATGCCTAATGTTTTTTTTGTCATATAGTCGTATTCACTGGTTACGTCGATTGTATTACATCGCGTAGCTGTTTGAATTTCTCGACCAGCAATAAAATAAATCTGCAAGAACTTATGGTCATTAGGTCGATGCGGAAGAAGACTACCTGTAAGGTGGTAAACCTGTCCCTAGACTTTAAATGTTTGCATAAAGTCGTGTTTAAATACCCGTTAGCTCTTGAATGACGTCATCTGAAAAGCATTATTGTACCGACGAATATTACGTGTAAATTCTGTATGCTTTGGATGACTTCCGTTAAGGAGAGAATTCAAAAGGATCTGGTGGTGAAACTATGTTGTCTAGTTTAATCTTACCATTAGAACAACATAAACCTTTGGGCTCATCTTTCCATATCAGAGCTGAGTAGTATTGATAAACAACAGAAGGAGAGTCTATAGATATCGCTGGATCGCTTCTGTAATCAATTGTTGACACGTAATTCATTGCAGAATATTCTTTATTAGACCATCTATTAGTATTTTGTGTTCTACAAATATTAGTTAAATTTCTGTGTCGAATACGGTCATTACGTAAACGGAGTTGTGTCTTTCTTTAGCTCGATTCGAATAGATATAAACGATCTTAGTCGTGTCATGATTATTGAAAGCAATTAAAAAAGAAAAACAAAAACTTAATCAACGCAATTGCAAACTTAAATTGAAAGAAATACCTATGCCATTCGGAGACAACCTATCGTTTTGAAAATCTGTTTCTTATAGGTAAACTCGCGTTTTTTTTTGTGTCTGTCTTTTAGCTGTTAGCCGCAGATGGCTGTCGCAGCTTAACCTGGACTATGGGTGAGCGCTGAGGGCTCTCAACCCGGTAAGAAGCGCGCGTTTTTTGTCTGTATTTTAGCTATTAGCCGCAGATGGCTGTCACAGCTTAACCCAGACTATGGGTGAGCGCTGAGGGCTCTCAATCTGATAAAATTTTTAAGCGAGAATACTAGAGGGCTCTCCCTGTGGAAAACGGACCTTCGCTTCGAATAAAGAGCGTTGCTGATAGCAAAGTGGGCGTTCCCACGTTTGAATCACTGACTACTGCGCGTCGCGTCTTTAGTCCACGGCGGCGAGGGCGAAAGCGCTGATATTTATGTGTTATGGCCGCTCGGGCCGTGTATGCTTTTTTTTTGAGCGATAGTAATCGAGTCGTCGGAGTCCGTCAGTATATGTCGATGACGTCGAATCCTGGATATTGTAGATGGGACGTAGTTAGCCGCCCAACCACTAAGAGGTTGCGTTGTCATGGCAGAGGAAACGCGCTTTTTTTTTTGTCTTTCTTTTGGCTGTTAGCCGCAGATGGCTGTCACAGCTTAACCTTTTTTTTTTTTTTTTTTTTTTTTTTTTTTTTTTTTTTTTTGCCGTGGGCCATGGACGTCGCACCCCGCCAAGTCGGTCCGGGGTAACGGAAGAGGCGGCGCGCAACCCCATTGACCCACCCTGCAAGCACCTCTTCTTCGCCGTGCAAGCGGGCCACCGGTACCCGATTTTTGTCTTCGGTGGCCCGCTCGGCGGTATGCCCTCTCGGGCTCCTCTCCTGTCGACGCCCCGACAGCTTTCGCCGTCGAGGCGTCGTCCTCACGCGGTGGCCTCACGTCGGGTGACCGGACAATTCCCCGGTCCGATCACCCAAAGCCTCGGTTAGGACGGCATCAGGCGCAGGTATTCGCGCCTGCGCCGCCCCGGCCGCTGACGGCGGCCCGGGTCACGGGAATCCTCCCGGACTCGTTCCGCCGTCTCCTTCTGCGAGATAACAGCCTCGCAGAAGGCGGCGACCGCGTCCCAGTTCCTGACGCTGTCGACCATCGCCCTCGCGACAGCCGGCAGCGTCAGGTCGGCACCGATTACAGCGACGAGGTCACGGCGCTGCCCGTCCCAACTCGGACACACCTCCAGTGTGTGTCTCGCCGTGTCCTCGTCACTGCTGCAATGGTGGCAGGCCAGAGTCCACTCCCTATACGCGACCGTGTGTAGGTACAGACCGAAACACCCGTGCCCTGACAATACCTGCACCAGCCGAAAGGAGAGGACTCCGTGCCGCCGCTCCATCCATTCCATCAGTACGGGCCGGAGGGCCTCGACGGTAACGACACCGTGTCTTGGCCTCTCCAGCCGCGTAACCCAACGGGCGATGACGTCTCGGCGGGCGTCCTCGCGCCAGGTGGCTATCTCGCTCAACGATGGGGAGCCACCTTCGTTGCGCACTGAGGTAACCCGCCGGTAGAGGTCGGAGAGCATCTCCGCCTCTAGGTCCCACGGGGGTGTCCCGGCCAATAGGCACGCCGCCTCTGTCGACACCGTGCGGTACCCGCGAATGGCTCTGACCGCCATGGCTCGCTATGGCCTCCACAGCACCGCCCTGAGCTGGGCGTTCAGAGCCCTCGCCCACACGGGTGCGCCGTACATGGCCATTGAGCGGATCACCCCCGCATACAGCCGTCGGCCCTCGAAACTGGGTCCGCCCACATTCGGCATGAGTCGAGAAAGGGCGGACGCCGCGCCGACCAGCCGGGGAGCAATTTGGCGAAAATGCTCACGGAACCACCATCGCCCGTCGAGCACCAGACCCAAGTACCTCATATGGGCCTGGATACTGATGTGGATGGAGTTGACGACTAACGAGGCGCCGATGGGCAGCCTCACACGGGGCCCATGGAATAGTAGGGCCTCCGTCTTGTTTAGGGCCACCCGTCACAGCTTAACCTGGACTATTTGGTGAGCGCTGAGGGCTCTTAACCCGGACGATAAGGAAAAGCGCGCTTTGTTTTGACTGTTTTTTTTTTTTTGCTGTTAGCCACAGATGGCTGTCACAGCTTAACCCGGACTATTGGTGAGCGCTGATGGCTCTCAACCTGGTTGTAAACGCGCTCAGCTTATATAACAGTGTGCAACCGCGGGCTGTGAGACGTGCTTGACGACACATCTGTGTGGGACTGAACGCGATGCTTGAATTTATTTAGTCGCACGGTATTTTAATTTTGCCATAACTCCTAGGCTATTAATTAAAATTGTATGGTATAAAAAGCAATTATGTAGTATATTAAATGCTTAAAGTAACTAACCTATTTTATTTGATAATGATTAATATCCCATGCGTCTAAATAACTTTCAAATTATAATGTTATAATGAGGCCATTTTCATAAACTTTAAAATGGGTCTTGTACGTTATCCATAAAAGATAGACATACTATTGCGGACTTTTTTGTTGATCTATCAAAGATACACAATTCCACCATATATTTTTTTGATATTTGCAACGGATCAGACAGCGTTTTCAATAAAAACTCCCGGGTGGCTTGATATTTGGCGACCTCTTCGACAATTATCGTCATATTTCAACCAATATACACAAAACATTGATGTATTATATACATAAAAACCTTCCCCATGAACCACTCCGTCATTTGGTGAAAATCGCATAAAAACCTGTACCGTAGTTTTTGTGTTCAGCGCGTTCAGACAGATAGACAGAGGCCGCCGGGGACTTTGTTTTATAATATTTAAAGATAAGTATAACAAATTTACAATTGTACGTAAGAATTTAATTTTGTACAATAATTTGTCTTTTTATTTTGCCTATGGTGGCAAACGAGCAAACAGCACACTTCATGGTAAGTGGCATTGTTGCATATGGATCTAGCAACACTATGGGCACAGCCAAGCTGATGCTTAGCATGAAGACAGCTCTTCTTAAACCTCATTTGAATAAGGACATGTCATAGCGCTCAGAAAACACAATAGCAGTTAGTTCATTCCAGATCTTTCACGTACGTGGAAGAAATAATCACATCTTACAAAGTCTACTCAGTTTCTGTAGTCTCTCGATATTGTATCACTTCTATATAGAATAGCATAGAAATTTATTGGCAATATAACAACATAAGGAACTGGTTACAGTTAAAATATATATTTTTTATTAATTAATTACGTATTATATTCACAATGGGGCAATGCTCAACGCTATACTGCATAGTAATTATGTGCGGCTGGTTTTCAGTAAACCCCTAGACAGTAAAAGAGAAGAAATTAATAAAATAATTAAAACAAAAGTAGTAATAATATAAATAATATAAAATATAGGATGAAAAAAATGATTAGATAAAACGAAGAAGTCAATTATGATGTGAGGGCCATTACATGAAAGCTTATGTATGCGCTTGCGCGTATGTGTTTAAGTTGATATGTGTACCTACACATGTGTCCCCGTATCTTATATCGTAATCAATATTCTTTTTATTTGCATTCCGATTTCATTTTATTTATTTAGCGGTGCCCCGGCTTGGAGATGCTCATTATGAAAATATATATATTTCCTTTTTCTTTAATAAACATAAAAGGCCAAGGGAAAAAATATTATTTTACATTCAGTTTTTTTTTGTATCGAGTTTTTTAATTTTGTTTTTATACTTTTTAAAGCAAACTTTTTTATTGACGGGCTATGGTCTGGACACATGCCGTCTATTCCGTCCAGGGTGACGTAAGGGCGGCGTGCGGCCCTAAAACTTACCGTATTCTTCTCCATCGCCATTGAGCCGGTCACTGGTACGGAGTCCTTTACGTCCGTGTCCAGTCCGGCGGGTTTAAAAATGACCTAGACTTTTTTTTAATATTTGGGGTTTACTCCTTAAGAATCGATTTTCATATAAGGCGCCCGGTATGAGAAAATTTGAGGAGTAAAATCTAGTGATCGAATGACCTCGTTACCTCGATCGAATGGCCTGTTTTGATAATCGTACTTAAGGGGTAAACTACAATCGTGCGTCGCAGCTGACACATACACTTTTTTTTATAACAGACGTTTAGACGAATTCAATGAGCCCAAAACTTAAGTTTACTAATAGGTAATCCAGATATTATTTGTTAAGCATGTCCAGCATTTTTTTTGAAATTAGTTTATTAAGTTTTTGGGTATAGATAAGAGAACCTAATTACTGAAACCAACCTCGTGAATCCAAACACGATATGTCTACTGTAAGTTTTCAAAGACTTGGGTTCTCTGCAGACTATTCTAGGTGCAGAAACAGATCAACGTGTTCGTATCGCAAGATTAGCAAGGAAACTACTCATTCAAACTAACTAGTAAATTCAAATACGACATGTCGCATGTAAGTTTTCAAAGAGGGGTTCTCTGCAGACCATTCTGGTTGCATACGTAAAAGAGTTAATCGACTTTTATGCTGAGAATGCCTTGCATTACTTTGAAAAAGAGCTGATACTCTTCAAACTGCTATATTGATTTTTACCAAACACAGCTAAAGACCTACACAAGAAATTTGCCTTTATATACTAATAGTTTTAGTTCGTCGGTTGAGAACAATAACACAACGATATTATCTACAAGTGAAGCTAGATGCAATTATCTGCAAAAATTTCTTGCAAACTAAATTTCATTGAAATCACTGCTACCGTTGCTCTCAGCAACTTCTGATAATATAGAAACATACAAATATAGAAGAAAAATATATAAGAATGGCTCGTTTAAAGATATTAAATACACGTTCTATAAAATATGCATTCAATATATTACGCATAAAATTCGTGTCTAAAAGACATTGAGTTGTCTGCCTCGAATGGCGCCAAAATATTTAACGATCGTCACAAAACACAAATACATGGCAGGACACAAATAGCGTCAAATAATATAAAAAATATTTTACTCCAAGTATATCATATTTTACCAATACTGGTTAGATTAAATGTCCAACCGCAATACGATTGGCAAAAACAAAAGTTCAGTACGCCAGAGAGCTTATCTTGACTGTTTAATCAACTCGAACTCGATACCACTGGTGTTAGGCATGTGACATTTTGATAGTAGTTTTCATTTATAATAGAAGCAAAATATACCTATTCAAAATTCAGTTTTAAAAGGATACATTTTGTGGTTAATCTTTATATAAGAATGATTATGATAATAGAAATATATGAATACTGGCTAGTGGGTAGATATATATACCTGTAATAACGTTCACTTGTTGTATGTGTGACACCTTAGTCCTCCCGTGACCATGACCGCTACAAAAATAAATTCTTCAACAGATTCAGTTAACATAACTACAATGTTTATGAATATTTCATTATCATCATCATCACAGCTCATATATACGTGCTACAGCTGGACTCAAGCATCTTCCATAATCGTTAAGAAGTTGATCTACTTATATCACGCTGATCAGACGGGTTGTTATAGGGTTTTATTATTATTATTTTTTCTTACGGTAGCAAACGAAAAAACAACAAATGGTAAGTGTTACTGCCGCTCATGAACCTTTGCAATACCAAAGATACATAGACTACAAGCCCATGGAAAAAAAAATCCTGTGAAATGAACCAACGTGAATAACGCTTAGAAGGCTGTTAATATATCATAAAATAACTCAAAGCGCTATGGCGTCATTTCTGAGCGGCACAGGTGTGTATGTGAGTAAATGGAATTGTTCAGGTACATACAAATGAGGAATTACGACTAATTATTAATGTACGGCTTTTTATAGCTTATAGATGATTAGAAATAAATGTCGAAAAACTAAGTGGAACCACCACTTGAAGTTTTAATTCGCCGGTATTTGTAGAAGCAATATACATAGGTCATTTATTACTGTACGGAATTTGTGTAATTCTTTTTGTATACATATACAGATAATTTACCCATGAACGCCGTACATATACCGCCGTACTGTACAGTGGTTAATTATTTCCATGGGTTTGTAGTCTAACAACCAAACCGCTGCTTACGAACACAAACTCACCCAGAAATTTGAACTATCTGTTCTCTCACTCACCAACCGAAGCGCAATAGCATATTGCCACTGTTTAGATGTCGATTGTCTGCGAGAATATTGTATCATCCCGGACAGACTGGTCCACGACTGCAGACAGTAACCTGTCAAGACTACGATATTATTTCACATTTTCTTTCTCTTGGATAAATTTTATCATATCCTGTAACCGTCTTTTACGTCACATACTGGTAAGAAACGGCAAAAATAAAGTATTTAGATTATGCTAAAATACCAAATATTAAGGTCACATTTCAATGAATTACAGAATAATTTTAATTCAATTTCTATTATTGAAAATATTCTCTATCCATATAAATGTAGAAAAACTTTATACATAAATCAATATACTTTGTCATTTAGAATTTTAGTTCACTAATGAACTTTCTGGACTATAATTACGAATTAGTCCCTTTATGTTAAAATATTGGACAAACCAAAATGAATAATTCGTTACTGAAAATGAATCTAGACTTTGTTAATACTATAATAATTTACTTTGATGGTTAGTTTCTAACTTTAAAATGAATCTCTTTATGATGATACCTACATTTTGTTAATGAAATTGTATTTGAAAAATTTAATTAATATATTCTTAATAGTTAGACTGACGTTGAATATTACTAGTGTAAATAAAATTTACTTATTTAAGCCTTTAATTGCTTTTGTTTATTAGAAATTGAATTATTACGAACAGAAAAGATAAAAGTAAATTACTAACAAAATAAAATTTATTTTAGTAATTATTATGAATTTTATATTCTATCACATTTTTCTTTCGAAATCATTATAAAATAGTTTACGTCTCAAATTATATTCACTGATTGATGTGACGTGTTTCTAGTATCATTTCACTGTTTTTATTTTTCAAGCACTTTCATTTGATATCGAGTGGCTTTAAAAGTAAAATGTAATCGACCGTCTTGGAGCGGCGGTCGCATCGCAGCACCCCATTGTTCTGGTAACCTCTCAGCCGAGATTTAAATTTCTCAGAAAATAAGCGCGTCACTACACGAGTGTAGTTCCAATCTTTGAATAGAAAGAAATATTACAAATTTCACAATTATTTTATAGCAATAAAATAACGGAATCGTTTAACAATTAAATATTTTATTAGTCATATAATTTCGACATTGAAACGAACGAAGCCGCGGCCAGTATATACCAAGTACTTTATATAATACGACCATTATCTTTATTACCTTTTCACTACATAAACCTTATTTATATGTTCGTGTAAGGATTTGGAGTTTATTTTATTGTGAGTTAACCCTAAATTGGAGTAAATTATCTGTGAAAATAGGCTCCCACATTCAATCCACATTGATGAATGGTCACCTTAGCTATTTAGTTGTAAGTTGACAAAAGTCGAGATGATTTTAGACCTTGTGCTGTTATATATAAATGTGTTTGTGGTATGAATGTTTCATTAACGTGATCCTAACACTGTTAGGTATGTGGTTGCATTGTGAAATAGGGTTAATCTGTTTAAGGCTTGTCATGGCCGTTGTTAGTTTAATATACGCAAAGTACTCTTTGCTCTAACGTTAACGTAAAAAGTTGTTTTATCTTTATACCATTTTTTAATGTTTCATTATCACTCTTAAAGAAATTAATTTAGGATGATATTCAAAAATTCTTTTAATTTTAAATAATTTAAATAATTTTAATAGTGGTAGGATCACGCTGTTGACAGTTCTCTGTCTACAGCCGCGGCCCGCTCCGTCCGGGGTAGTACCACACTGAGCAGAAGATCGACGTATGAGTAATAGCAATGTGCTATTGCGCTTCGTTCGGTGAGCGAGAGAGCCGGAAGCCCAATTGGGTGGGTTTGGGGTTTATATTGGTAGGCAGCGGCCTAGTTATGTCAGTTATCTTTGGTATTGCAAAGGTCCATAGGCGACAGTGACACTTACCATCAGGTGTGCTACTTGCTCGTCTGCCACCATTAGCAATAAAAAAATATATAGTATTAATAATGTAGGGAATAACAATTATGTAGGGAATTTGATTCGAAATATGTATATGATTAAATAAGCCCGTCATAGGTTCTACGTAATTTTGATGATATAAAGTTGATACGAAGTTTGGGTTGGTGATAGAATATGACACTGGACGTTATTACCCTAGGCGTCGAAAATCAATTGAGAAATCATTAGGAGAGGGCAGCAATAGGTACTTTTCTGGGTACTGTACCTCGCAATAATTAAAGCATATGGATCTATGGCGAGAGGCAATCAAAAAAGCTTAAACATCTGCTATAGATTTGATTAGTAGGTAGGGCCTACTTGGTATGGCTACACTGTTGACAGATTTCAGTCCGTCCGGCATTGTACCAGACTCTTGCAGAAAATCGACGTTTGATTAGTGGCAATGTGTTGTTGCTTTTCTTGCGTTTGTTGACCGACGGGCAGGCCAACTTTCTGGGTGGGTTTTGGGGTTTTCATTGGTAGGCAACGGTCTAGCTGTATCACTAGTATCGCTAAAGGCCCATGCGCGGCAGTAAAACTTACCATCAGGTGTGCTGCTCGTTCATATTTGCCACCATAAGCAATAAAAAAAAAAGATCTTGAACATTAACATATTTTTCAAGTAAAGATTTTTTTTAGTCGCGTTGGTACTACTTTATCGGCTCTACTCTTTATAAATAAATATATGTAATTTTGATTTTTCCGTGTGGTGATGGACCAAGTATACAATTAAGACTGAGAGATATAAAACGTATATAACAGCTATGCAAAAGAAGAAAATCTTGAAACAAAACCCTATACCAACACGTCTGACCAGCGTGGTATTGTAGGTCAATTTCCCTCCTATTATGGAGGAGGCTCGAGCCAAACAGTGGGATCTATATGAGCTGATATGATGATGATGATTTATGATTTAAATTAAGTATTAAATATTGTATAAGTTCAAGGGATACACCTATTCCATATTATTTTTTAAATTGTTGTATTTTATCATTCTATTTTATATTGTTTGTGTATTAATTTTCAATCGCAACTTAACACGCGTTTTATCTTTTCGTAGAAATGCCATATTATTATGGTACACAAAGTAGTTAAATTATATTAATATTTTTATATTTTTTCTTCAAAAAGACAGCACTCCGCACTAAAGGAGAAAAATATATATGTACCTTCATCATCATCATCATCATCTCAGGTCATATATGTCCCATTGTTAGGCTTGAGCCTCGTCCGTAATGGGAGGGAAATAGATCTAATATACTAGGCGGGTCAGACGTGCTGGTATAGGGTTTACTTTTCAATTTTCCATCTCTGGCATAGATGTTATGCATTTTTTATCTCGTAGTCATCTCTTAAGATAGGGGGTGGTGAATTGTATTATTACTCCGTCACCACACAGATAATGTGTGCTTTACCAACTTAAAATTAACGAATGTAAATTATACTCTGAATAATCACTTTGGATCACATAAAAATTGTATTGCTTGGAAATTTAATCCACGTCACTCATAGCTCGTGTTTTAGTCTATTTAGATCACGCTGTCATATACGCAGTCAATTAGAGTACTTTATTACTTATTCTAATGATACATACTTCTACTTGAATAGTATAACGTAGGCAGCACACAACAAGAAATTCACAAACTAGAAAAATATGTATTCTTGAACGTGTATGATATTAGCATAAGCAGGTTCATTTAGAAGTCAGAAAGGGTACATATTATCGAAAGGAAAACAGTAACGATTGCGATAAAAGCTTAAAATGGTGCTTCGTTTATATAGGTATTTATACATACAGAAAATACCAAAGAAAATAACAATACATTTTGCCTGTATGTTGGCTATAGTGAAGTTGATTATTTCAGCGCTTTCATCGCGTTGGTATTAAATTTGATTTTAACATTTACGCTACAGAATCTTAATACTGAAATGCTATTTCGTTTTAATGGAAATAACAAGATTTTTGCTGCCTAGGCTTTTCGTTTTAATTAAGCAATCACATTTTTGCTTTTTTTTTAATAGGTCTAGGTGTGATAGAAGGGTATTTTAAAGTAAGCATTTTAAAATAAACGATTTATTATTTATTAGTTTTTAGTCAGATTTAAAACGTAATCGAAAAACACTCTTGCAATAATTTGATTTTATTTTCGAGTCTGATCAATGACTTAAATTGATTAGGAGAGAGAACTGTGATACATATCTAGGACTTATTAATAAGCTATTTATTAATAAGCTTCTGTCCAAGGCTTTGCCCACGTAAAAAGTAACTTTTCCAAAGTTTAACTCTTATCCCAATTGAAACATATTACCAGATAAAGAAATATCATATGCCTGTCAAATGATCTGTCTATATGCCAATTTTCATCCAAATCTGTTGAATGGTTTAAGTGTAATTAAGTAATAAACATCCAAATATTCTAATTATATTCTAACATCCTAACACCTTAACAAAATTTTACTATTATAATATTAGTAGGAGTTTTTTTAGCTTTTAGTACATTCATCATTATTTCAGCCTATCGCCGCCCACTGCTGGACGTAGACCTTTCTCATGTTACACCACAGAGTGCGAAGTTTAGTACGTTATCTACACAATTCTCCTGACCTTTCTTTTCAATAAAATCTTGTTACTATTTTTTTTAATCTATTTTATTTTTGCATTCAATATTCATTCGCAGTAAAACTGTTGTAAAGGATTCCGTAGCATATTAATTTTATTATTACTATCTTGACATTTCTGATACTCTTCGGCATTCATGGTTACGGGAGAAAGATCTTTATTTTAAACCGCCATATTAGTAAATAAGTGATGGTGACCATAAATAATAGCACTTTTGATTGTAAAAATTAACTTAATTTGTATTTTTTTTACTTTCATGTTTACCTATAATAATATAAGGACAGCTTCGATCTCAATTATAAATAAAATGTATATTTCGTTATTGAAACGTTTGTATTTTTCTAAAATCTACAAACAAAAGTGATAATCAGTCGCTTAGATAAGAACAGGATAAAAACAAAGATTCTTTCATTCGTTTCAGGCTCTAACAAAGAGCCAGCCAGTCGTAAATCAACAATAATCGCCGTAAACGGGGTACTCTTACACTCGGTAACTTAATAAAAAAATATCAAAAGAGACAACCTCTGTGACTCTATGGGTAAACCGCAGACTTAAGTGACAATAATACGTACAGTTTCAACCAAACAAAGTCTTTATGAGTTTATATCTCGGTAATATAAATAAAAAGCTTTTATTTTGCTTATAGCTAATGTAACATCTACATTTTTTTTAAATTGTGTTCTTAATTATCCATATAAATAATAATAGACTTTGTAGAAAACTTTCAATAGTAAAAAAGAGTTCGTAACTGTTCCGACAGTGGAGTTAATATCCTTCCAGTTTTAATGATTCTCGAGGTCAACTTCTTAGACTGAACGCTTTTCGAATACATTACATCAAAATATAGATTTTTTTATGTGATGACGTAGAATGAAGGCAATTCATTATACCTTATCTTTCCCGTGACTATCATTTAAGACTATTCCTATAATTTAAGTAGTTAAGGAATAATATATAATGCAATTTTTTTATTTCTTATGCTGGTAAACGAGCAAGCAACACACCTAATAGTAAGTCACTGCCGCCCATGGCCGTTTGTAATACGAAGGGTTATAGCTAGGGTATAGCCACCCAGTTGGACTGCCGGCTCTCTCCCTCATCGAACGAAACGGAATAGCGCATTGCCTTTACTAAGATGTCGATGTGCTGCGAGGGTGTGCTATTATCCCGGACGGACCGGTCCGCGGCTGTAGACAGAGAACTGCCAACAGGGTGGTCCTACCACTAAAAACACATACATACATACATAGCCTCACGCCTGTTTCCCAGAGGGGTAGGCAGAGACTACGGATTGCCACAAACCACGGTCCTGACATACCTCCATCGCTTCATTCACGCTCATCATAGTCTTCATGCATGCTCTACGATTACGCGTACTCTTAATCTGACCTTTCACTAACACATCTTCAATTTGATCCAGGAAAGTACGACGTGGTCTTCCCCTTGTAGTCGTCCCACTCACACTCGCTTTGTATACTTGTTTAGTCAACCTTTCTTCACTCATTCTTTCCACGTGTCCAAACCACCTCAGCATACCCTTTTTTATCTTTGTCACTACTTCTTCATTCACACCACAGCGCTCTCTTATAACACTATTCCTAATTTTATCTTTCATACTTACATCACACATACTACGAAGAGCTCTCATCTCTACAACATTTATTCTACTTTCATGTCTTCCCTGCCAAATCCAACTTTCACTGCCATACACAAGAGACTAAATGAGAAACTACATAAATGAGAAACTACATGAGAGACTAAAAATAAATTCATATAATATTTATACAAAATAAAGACAATTCTAAATAAAACCCTACAAATGTTTACTTTCTTAATTTTTGTCCCTTTATACACTAAACCATATGGACGGCATCGTACCGTAGGCCAATATCCGCATGTTATGGAAGAGGCTCAAACTAACCATTGAGCCATATATAAATTGAGATGATGATGACAATCAACATATAGTAGTAGCTATAATTAAAACTACATAAAAAATCTGTATAAATGTGATGGCATATTAGGACACAAATCTCTTAGCTCTTCTGACACCATGACTACTATAAAATGATCAAACTTCTTGATTGGTAAGAAACAAATTAATCAAAAATAATTCTATAAGTTTTATTATATAACTGTACCAGCAGCGTCACCAGCGTGAACTAATTATTGAAGAGAAATTTCTTTATCGGCGTTGGAAAAACATTTACCGTCACATTTTTCCGTTACGCGTCATCTTTTTCTTACCCTACCACGGTCGATTCGAACGAAGAGTACTTTTCCCAGCGGAGTAGGGATAGCACGTCGTTTAAGCGGACTTACTCCCACCACTACTAGAGAGAGAGAGAGATATTTAATACTTATTATTTTATTGGACACGTAAATGGTCTCATGACATTAGTAATAATATTCATCATCATCATGACAGACCATAAATGTCCCACTGTTGGGCTCGGGCCTTCTCCGTAATGGGAGGGAAATTAACCTACTATACCGCGCTGGTCAGACGTGTTGGTATAGGGTTTTGTTTTGAGTTTTCCTTCTCTCGCATACATGTTATATGCGTTTTATAGCCCTTAGTCGTCTCGTACGATCACCCACGGGTAAGACCACCCCCATGGTGGTGAATTGTATTCTTACTCCGTCACCACACGGAAATATTAACATTATCAAATATAAATTATAAGGAATGAAACGATATCGAAAATATAATTCATCAATTATTTTTTGTTATCTTTGCGGTTGCTATGATAGCGGCAACTGTTCGGAACACTTAACATCTATTACATTACTTCGTTCCTCTTTGTCTTTGTGATATGTATTATGATCTAAACGACTCATCTCGATAAACATATTATTATTATTATTAGAGGACAGAAACATCTACAAATAGAAGGGTTTCACCAACAACAAGACCACCAGCGCCAAGAAGAAACCCTAAAAGACATGTTGTCGCTCAACATCTATGACACATTAATTGCGCTCTTCAAGCTTTATCCAATTATAATAAAGCCACTTCAAGAACATTAATTTTATAAACAAACCACCATAACAATTAAATTAAATATAAAAAGAGCACGGACAAAAAGTCTGTGGAATAACATACTCATAATAAAAAATAAAAAAAACATACAATTGATTGAATTAGGCAATACATGGTAGAAATCCATTATTATTATAAAATGGAGGAGAGGAAGGAAGACCCACCACTTACCCACGGTTAATCAATAGACCGTACACCTCAAGAAAGGAAGGAGTACGGGATGGACGGCTTCAAATGCGGCGAACCGTCCTGAGGATGCCTTGTTTAGGGGCGAAACACGTGTCGAATCTTTATTCGAAGTTCTGCGGAAAACTGCAAGTTGAAGTTCTGGAGGCGGTGCTCATCACAGGAGTAAGATTTCCTTATATCCTATTCCACCTTGATCCCATCCCGTATTCCTTCCTTTCTTGAGATGTACGGTATATTGATTTACCGCGGGAAAGTGGTGGGGTCTTCCTTCCTCTCCTCCATTTTATAATAATAATGGATTTCTACCATGTATTGCCTAATTCAATCAATTAAAACATATTATTTGTTACAATAAGATTTTTATAATCCAGTACCTGAGACCAGATTCATATAAACAGTCTGTTCAGCTTTACAATAGTAATATAAATATTGTAGAACATTATTCATACATTTTCATCGCTATTCTTCCATAAAATTATTTTCAGTCGTATCACTGTAGACGGAAAGATAAATCTTTAACATCGTGTTCGATACGGAAACAATTGTTCAGAGAGCACTCCGATAGCTCTGAAGTATTCTATGACTGTTCCAAGTGGAATGTGGAGGGTAACGTTCCATTGCACGTGCGTAAAAGGTTGCAGAAACGGAAAAAGGGAAGGGACACGGATACAGCTGTCACATGATGGCAAATTTATTTTGTCGAGCGGCGAGATTTTTATTTTGTTTGATTTACTGGTTCTGTTTTGTGTGAATTATCTTATAATATTAAAGATAATTTAAGTTTTTCATATCATTATGGGCAATTGGGTATATTTATAAGCCTCGGCAGAAACATATTTTTTTTTTCTTTTCACTTTATTGGGTAAACAAACAATATCACAATGAAGTTTGGTTGTAGTGGTTTGAAGTTATACAATATAAAAAAAAAGTGATATCCACACCGTTTACCACCGATTGGACAAATATACACATTCATATAAAAGTAGTACAGGGTGAGAGAAGAAGGCCTGCATATATGTTTTGCTTTTTTTTTTGTTTTTTTAGTTATAGTTAAAAATATATACCCATATACACGCACGCATGTACATACATATACACATACACACATACACATACATACATATACACATAGCAGCAAATAATTACGTAGTAAGATATACAATAGTAGATATGTAAAAATTATCTTATGTATTAACATCCTATGTACAGTATTAAGTCCAGATATTTTTTTAACAACCATTCTTTTATAAACAACAGTGCTGTTCGCATAAATATCGATTTTACTACAATTATAATTATAAGTGTGAAGTACACGACAAATGGGTGCACGCTTGCCTGCATTGGTGCGTGGGGTTCGTATAGCAAAGAATTGAGATGGATGACAGGCTCGTGTACACGACCTTATAGGCACATTATAGGTAATTCTATTGACAATATCAGGACAGTCGTACCTGTTATGACAGATGTCATGGATAAACTTTACTTGCATCTGTATCCTCCTCGATTTATGGTATAAAAGTTTATATTTTTGTAATAGACTGTCGTAAGACTGGTAAGCGTAGTTGAATTTATAGTGCATACAACGTAAGATTTTTTTTTGCACACGTTCTAGGAAATTTGAGTATTTCGCGTAGAGTGGGTTCCAAATACATACAGCATATTCCATCTAGGAGCGACTCAAGGACTTATACAGATGCAAATATGTTTGTGGCCTTTTGAATTGATTGCTTGCTCGTAAAACAAGGCCGTACATTTTGTAAGCTTTACTGCAAATATTATCAACATGCGCATCTAGTGTCTGTTTAGAATCCAATGTAACTCCAAGATCACGAATAGTCTGTACTCTATTAAGACAACGACCACCTAATGTGTAAGTATCTGCAATATACGAACGTTTCTGAGTGAATGTGATAATCTTGCACTTATCGAGACTTAGTTGCATTTTATTAACAGTACAATAATTAGAGAATCTATCTAAATCCTGCTGAAGCTCACGTTGGTCATTAAGGTCGTCAATAGTTCTATAGATTTTAAGATCATCTGCATATAATAGGAACTTGCAGTGTTGAAAGCAATATTGTATGTCATTGATAAAGAGGAGAAACAGCAAAGGGCCAAGGATAGAACCCTGCGGAACTCCGGATGTTATGATAACCGTGTTCGATTCATATCCTTTTAAGACTACTTTTTGTGTTCTATTTGTAATATATGATTTAAACTACCTCAGTAAATTACCGCGAATACCATTGAAGGCTAGTTTCTCCAATAATATTTTATGATCTATCCGATCAAAAGCCTTTTCAAAATTAGTGTAGATACTATCTGTTTGCTTGTTAGCATCCAGATTATCAAATAGCTCAGAAGTATAAACCATAAGGTTAGTGATAGTACAGCGTTTTCGAACAAAACCATGTTGTTGTGGGAGAATAATCTTATGCAACAAAGGGTAGATATTATTATGCACAAGTCTCTCTTTCTTATTCATGTGGTGTTTCAGTAAGAATATAATTGTGTTTTTTTCCCATGGGTATAGAAAATTGATTAAGAAATGTAAGCAGATAATAAGAGAAAGAAAACTCGAAATAAAATTTATTATTAACTATTGCCTAGGCTGTTATAGAAGGGCGTAATTGCACCATGGTCTGAATAAAAGGATGATATAATAGACCGATTTGTTTCACAGTCTGAAGGAGTAACAACACCAGAGTGGGTTATATGAGCTCAGATGATAATAATTATCATTATCTCCTTAACGCCGCACACATCATCATCATCCAGCCGCACTGTGTGCGGCTAGATGATGGAATGTCGCCTTGGTTTGACGTCAATATCGGCGTTAAGCAGGGGTGCGTACTGTCAGCCAGGCTGTTTATCATATATCTGGATAAATGTCTCCAAAGGTTGAACGATATGAATGTGTGAGTCCAGATGGGTGACTCAGTGGTCAATGCTCTGCTTTATGCAGATGATGCAGTCCTGCTGGCGCAGTCAGCGACTGACCTGCAGACCCTAGTCGACACAATGACAGAAGATTGTAAGAAAAGGGGTCTACGCGTGAATGTGAGCAAAACCAAAATAATGGTCTTTGAAAGAGATGAAGCCAGAACAGATGTAAGAATAAAAATAGGTTATGATGTACTAGAGCAAGTGGATGAATTTCTATATCTTGGATGTGGTTTTAGCCGAGATGGGAGGTACACCACTGATATAGAGCGAAGAGTGAATGCGGGAAATAGAGTGAACGGAGCGTTGGGACAACTTCTCGGTAGCCATCACCTCAGCCAGAAGGCACGTGTAGCAATACATAACGCTGTACTTGTCCCAACCTTACTATATGGAAGCGAGAGTTGGGTGTGTAGAAAAGAGCATGAAGCAAAATTAATGCGGTCGAAATGCGATCTCTACGGAAAATCTGTGGAGTTAGGCTGACCGACCGCATTCGCAACGACGACGTAAGAGAGCGAGTAGGTATGAAAGAGAGTATTGGTGTAAAGATGCGAAAGAGAATGCTCCGATGGTTCGGACATGTGGAAAGATTGCCGAACGAACGTCTGGTTAAGAAGATATACAATGCAAAAGTGGAAGGATGTAGGTACCGGGGGAGACCGAGACTCACCTACCTAGACCAGATTGGTCACGTGCTGAAAGAAGGTGGAGTCAAGAGTCTCCGAAACCGGCGAGCGTGTATGAAGAGAATTATGAATATTGAAAAACCGAGTGAAGTATGCAAGGATAGAGTTCTCTGGCACTCTGTTCTCTCTGCCTACTATATATATACTACCCTATGTACTACCCTATATACTACCCTGCAAGGGATTTGGCGTGATGATATGTATGTATTTATCTCCTTAAAATTAGATCTTTTGAAATAAAACTACTTTTACGGATTCTATCGCGTTTGTATTTGATTTATAATTTCCCGACGTTTCGAACACTTTACAGTGATCATGGTCACGGGAGGACTGGAGGATGATCACTGTAAAGTGTTCGAAACGTCGGGAAATTATAAATCAAATACAAACGCGATAGAATCCGTAAAAGTAGTTTTATTTCAAATGTGTAATACTCGCGTAAACATTAGAAGTCATTATATTAGATCTTTATATATAATTCTTATATGTGTGAATATCTGAACTTCTAAATAACTGGATTAACTTTGATGATATTTTTGTGTGGGTTCAAGAATGATGTAGATTAAAAATTTAGTAATTTCTCCAAATCAATCGCTTTCTACTGATGGCATCTACCGATTCTAGGACATTTTTTTTTATTTATACAGAATTGAATGAAAAGGAAGAAAAACATTTATATTGCTTTTGTTAGAAGCTAATAAAAAAGTAACTAGCTCTTGAAACTGCGTCTGTTGGATCAATTTCCTGTCTTCAATTTGTATTTTTTAAAAGGCTATGGTCAGATTAGAAACTGCTTAAACCTTTTGGGCAGATGGGCTGAAAGGTCAGTGTGGACTCTGCTTAAGCGACAGATTCTTAACTGCTGTTTGTATACCGATAAAATATAGAGTAAACTGTTTTTATTTTGATAGGAGAGTTTTGCTTCATAGTGAATAATTAATGGGTTCATGCTGTCGTTTCTTATTTTGTTGTTATAAAGTATCGGTCCGTTGATTGAGCTGTCAAATGCATTACACAATTTTGTATCAAGATAAAATAAAAAGTGTTTGCTTAGAAATTTAATATAATGTCATATTATTAAATAAGTGATCAGGAATTTGGATGTATATACGAGTATATCTAAAGTTTAGATTTTGGCTATCATGGAAAGCACTTCCTGTCGAAAAAACATCACGAATTTGGAATTAACCAATAAAAGTGCTTCTTCGTAAGATGTATCAAAATCGATTTGATAAAAATTACAGTTGCACACCTATATCATAATTATCGTTATGTTCAGACTGTTGACAGCTTTCTGTCTATAGCCACGGGCCGCTCCGTCCAAGGTAGTACCACACTTTCGCAGAAAATCGATGTCTGAGTAGTGGTAATGTGGAGCTGTGCTTCGGTCGGTGAGCGAGAGAGCCGGAAGCCTTCTCGACCAAAATACCCACCAAAAACTACAGTGGTCTCTTCCGCACTTTTACGGGATGCCGGAGAGATCATCTAGTGACATTCCATCCCTGAGACCCTAACGCTTGGATATCTGGCCACGTCCAGTCGATCGTCAAGGCGGTGGAAGATGCGTGTAACGGCGCCTTTCTCTCCCTGGTCATTGTCTGCGAAGCGAGTCTGTAGAGCGAGTCTGCGGAAGAAAATTCCTCGCGTTCCCTCTCCGCAGCCTCCTTCAAAGAGATGACCACCTCGCAGAAGGAAGCCTTCGACGACCAGCACCTGTCGCTGTCAAGCCTGTTAGAAATGATGGTCAATAGTGACAGGTCTACTCATATGACTGCGCACAGGTCGTGGCGTTGAGGCCCCCGGGCTGGACATATCTCCAGAGTCACATGTATTTGTTGAGCTGTCGACATTATGTCGAGTTAGTCAAGATCGATCTTTTACGACTTCTTCGGTCTTTTACGACATCCACGAGCAATGTAAACGTTGGTACTATTCGTAGCCGGGGTTGGTTGTATTTGTAGTCGCTACCACACAAAAAATAGGTTTTTGTTACATTATCAAAATATTATCACTTTTTCTTATTTTTATTGACTTATTTTTGGCGGAGCAAAGAAAACTTGTTATATATCAAATTGAATCTAAAATTAGAAATTCTAGAATTTGAGGGGTTAAATCTTACAGTATATCCGTGTGGTGACGGAGTAAGAATACAATTCACCACCCCCTATCTTACCCGTAGGTGATCATAAGGAGACGTCTAAGGGATATAAAATGCATATAACGTCTATGCAAGAGAAACAAAACTCGAAACAAAACCCTAACGTCTGACCAGCGTGGTATAGTTGGTCGATTTCCCTCACATTACGGAGGCGGCTCGAGACCAGTAGTGGGATGTATATGAGCTGAGATGATGATGATGATGATAATAAGGTTAGTCTTCAAAGACACATGTTTAATGTGAGGAATATTTTTTTAAGTAATAGATAGATATTAAATTAAACTCTAGATAGAGATACACTCTAACACTAGATTGAGATTTCATTGTAAAAGCAAATTTGAAGACATATTCTAATATCAACAAATTCTAATATCAACAAAAGTTGAGTGGTAGCGGCTACGAATACTACCAACCCTTACTTTGCTCGTGGATGTCGTAAAAGACGACTAAGAGTCTTATAACGACCAGGGCCAACTCCATCTGATGCCGTTTGGTCAAAAATTACACTCCCAAGGAGGATTGACGTCTGGCAGGCGGCCGGTCATAAAACTATAGCCAATAACTTTTACAATATGTACTATGAAAGAACAGTACATATTGTATAGACCCCAAGTAATTGGGATAAGAGCATGGAGAATGAGGAGTCCTAGTTTAACATAGCTAAATAAAATTGTAATTCATTGTATATGTCTCCCCATAAAGGTAAAATTATACCATGTTCGACAACCTTGGTCAATGAGTTGGCTATCATATTTACTGTAATGAGCTTCCCAGGAGAGTGCTGATACCTACGAATGCCACAAGAAATTAAATTGAGCAGACCCACTGCCTTCTTAACCTTACTAGATAGGGATCCCATTGTGCAAACGAATTTAAAAACGTATTCCAATGTCAAAAAAGTTATAATTTTATTACTGTAATAGCACAGACCACGTAGTAATTTTTGAAGTTCAAGACATGAAACAATTTGAAAAAAAAAAACCTAATTTTACGGCTTTTATTGCGTTTTTTTTATTCTATTTGATTATTTATAGTCACAATAAGTCCTTTCGTGAAAGTGTTAGAAACATTGAAAAGATAAATTGCGATAAAATCCATTAAATTATTTTAATTTTATAGAAGTAATACTCACGCAAAAATCAGAAAAATACGAATTAATCGTAATTACCTATTATGAGGTAATTTACTAGTAAAATAGACATACATACATACATATCATCACGCCATATCCCTTGCAGGGTAGGCAGAGAGAACAGAGTGCCAGAGAACTCTATCACTGTATACTTCACTCGCTTCCTCAACATTCATAATTCTCTTCATACACGCTCGCCGGTTTCGGAGACTCTTGACTCCACCTTCCTTCAGTACATGACCGATCTGGTCTAGATAGGTTAGTCTCGGTCTCCCTCGGTACCTACATCCTTCCACCTTCGCATTGTATATCTTCTTAACCAGGCGTTCGTTCGGCATTCTTTCAACATGTCCGAACCATCGGAGCACTCCCTTTCGCATCTTTACACCAATACTCTCTTTCATACCTACTCGCTCTCTTACGTCGTCGTTACGAATGCGGTCGGTCAGCCTAACTCCACAGATTTTCCGCAGAGATCGCATTTCGATCGCATTAATTTTACTATCATACTCTTTTCTGCATACTCAACTCTCGCTTCCATACAGTAATGTTGGGACAAGCACTGCGTTATGTATTGCTACACGTGCCTTCTGGCCGAGGTGGTGGCTGCCGAGAAGTTGCCCCGACGCTCCGTTCACTCTATTTCCCGCATTCACTCTTCGCTCTATATCAGTGGTGTACCTTCCATCTCGGCTAAATCCACATCCAAGATATACAAATTCATCCACTTGCTCTAGTACATCATTACCTATTGTTACTCTTACATCTGTTCTGGTTTTATCTCTTTCAAAGACCATTATTTTGGTTTTGCTCACATTCACGCGTAGACCCCTTTTCTTACAATCTTCTGTCATTGTGTCGACTAGGGTCTGCAGGTCAGTCGCTGACTGTGCCAGCAGGACTGCATCATCTGCATAAAGCAGAGCAGTGACCACTGAGTCGCCCATCTGGACTCCCACATTCATATCGTTCAACCTTTGGAGACATTTATCCAGATATATGATAAACAGCCTGGCTGACAGAACGCACCCCTGCTTAAGGCCGATATTGACGTCAAACCAAGGCGACATTCCATCATCCAGCCGCACACAGGCTCTACAGCCCATGTAACTGGACTGCACAGCCTGTAGCAGTTTACCGCTAATACCATACTCCGGTAAAATGTCCCAAAGTTCCTTTCGTACAACCGTGTCAAATGCTCTCTCCAGATCCACAAAACTGCAGAAAACCCTCTGACCTAGAGCCAGATGCTTCTCCACAATGTTGCGCAGAGAGAACACTTGATCCATGCATCCCCTTCCACTCCTGAAACCTCCTTGTGTCTCACACAGTAAACCATCGGACACCATCCTCATTCTCCTTTCAATAATTTTACCATACACTTTTGCTGCCAAACTGGTCAAGCTTATGGCTCTGTAATTTGCGCAGTCATAACGTGAACCCTTGGTTTTAAACAAAGGCACGATGACTGCGCTATTCCAGTCCCTGGGAACCATTCCCGAGCTCCAACATAAATTGAGGAGCAACAGGAACGCCTCCCAGACACAAGAGCCACCAAGCTTGATCATCTTGGCAGACACCATATCAATGCCCGCTGCCTTACCATTTTTCAAACTTCTTATAGCCCATTCAACTTCATCCATACTGATGCCATCGGAGGACGCCGTTGTCGAATGTTGATCTACTAAACCACATCCAACACCGGCGCCAACCGTAGCATCCGCATACATATCGCCAAAATATTCACTCCATCGGCTTAACACGTCTTGTGTTTGTGTAAGAATGTCTCCACCTTTAGACCTTATTTTATTCATTCTGAAGGCTGACCAACCACCCCGAGACTTCTTCACCTCCCTCCAAAAGAGTTTGGTGTTACCCTCGAAGTTTTTAGTCAGCCTATCTTCTGCACTCATACTTGCTCTATCACGTTTCTCTTTCACTAAGGCCTTGGTGTCATTCTTACATTGCCGATATATTTCTTTCTTCTGTTCAGTCATACTGTCATTCAGATTCAAAGAAGAGACATAGTCCAGCCACGCTTTCTTCTTGCTCTACGGAAGCTGCCACTTCCGCATCCCACCATGCATCACCATTTGTTTTTCTATGCTTCTTTGAACTTCCACATACTTCTTTCGCTGTATCTACCATACTCTCTTTCAATACTCTCCAGCATTCTTCAATGTCCGATTGCGGCTGGCTTGCCATCGTCAGCCGTTCTCGGATACCCTCTGCATACTTTTCTCTTACTCACTCTTCTTGCAACCTTTCAACCTTTATTCTTTCAAGCCCTCCGAAGTGGACACGCTCTCGCCAGTGCCTCCACTTTCTGAACAGACCACTAAATCTCGCAATAACGAGATAGTGGTCCGTGTCGACTGTGGGGCCCCTGTAGGCTCTTGCGTCCAACATTTTGCTTCGGAGGCGACTGTCTGCCAAAATTAAATCTATTATGCTTTTCTGTTCATTGCTTCTCCATGTATATATATGGATGTCCTTTTTTTTTTTTTTTTTTTTTTTTTTTTTTTTTTTTTATTGCTTATGGCGGCAAACGAGCAGACAGCACACCTGATGGTAAGTGTCACTGCCGCCCATGGACCTTTGCCAATGGCATAGCTAGGCCGCTGCCTACCAATACAACCCTGAACCCACCCCAGTTAGGCTTCCGGCTCTCTCGCTCACCGAACGAAGCGCAATAGCACATTGCTATTACTTAGACGTCGATCTTCTGCGAGAGTGTGGTACTACCCCGGACGGACCGGCCCGCGGCTGTAGACAGAGAACTGTCCACAGCGTGGTCCTACCACGTGTGAATATGTTGTGTGTATGGCAAGTCCTTATGTTGGAAAAATGTGTTTGACACAATAAGGTTTCTCTCCATGCATACATCCGCTATGAGCCTACCTGCGTCGTTCACTCTCTTATCACCAAATGGACCAAGTACGTCCTCATAGTCGGGACGCTTGGTCCCCACCCATCCGTTCAAATCTCCGCATACAATCACGCGTTCACTGGTTTCTGCCATATCCAGAACTTCCCTAACATTGTCCCAAAACTTCTCTAGGTCTGATGCCACCGAGGATCCTACGGGAGCATATGCTACAACCATGAATACCTTGGTGACACCTAGTTTTATACGGACCCAGAGAAATCTGGGATCATACATTCCGTAATCCTTCACACCTGAGGCCAAGCGAGAGGACAACAGCACTCCTACCCCCATGCTGGCTCGATCGCTCTGTGGTACACCAGACCACAGAGCCATCCCGCCACCAGGAAGATCGCAGGCGTCGCTGCCCCTTCGCTTGGTCTCAGTTACACAGAGCACGTCTAGCTGTTTGTTCGCCATGATGGATATCGGCTCGTGCAACTTACCTTCCACACAACCTCTTACATTCCACGTGCCCACCCGGCACTCCGTTCTCCTCGACTCGCCTAACTGGGCAAGGCGTGATGGATGGCGGCCCCCATCGCCGCAACTGCCGATGTTCGTACCGACGGGGGTGGGTCGGTACGCGTCGCCTCCGGGGGACGCCCTAACCCGCATTGCGGTACGCATATCGAGCTGGATTAGCAGTCTAATTAGACTGGCAGGGGACGCGAACGAGCACGCTCCGGACTATGCCCCCCTAAGTAGTAAGTAAGTAAGTACTAAACCCCCTAGTAAAATAGATCTTCTTTTAAACCTCATAGAGAAACATACAGTTTGGTTTAAGGAGATCGCAGGTCGTTTATATTTCTTTTCACTGCAACGTGTTTCATTGGTAGAAAACAGTGATATATATCAAGTTGAAAGAGATAACCGTTTCTGGAGTGTTGCCTACATTGGATCTATGCCAGTTGCAACATGGAATTTAAAAACTATTGAGTCTTTAGCTTGCCAATATATTGGCTAACAACATTTTTAAGTAAGTGTTTTTGCAGTTTAATAATAATATAAATTTTAGACATGTACATATTAATTATTCTAACAGATAAAATTGGTAGCAGAAGCAAATAATAAATATTAGGTGTAAATTGCTATTCACTATGGAAGTAAATCTTCTAAAATACAAATAAAGTAAGCATTACTATTGATACATATTTTATATTCTTACAAACTTTTGTACCCAACTTTGTCCCCGTATAAATCCTGTGTGACGCCCTCGTTGAGTAATATTTTTATAATTTGTACTGCAGGGTAAGAAATTTCTATACCGGGTTATTTTTCTAAGAGTACCCAAATTTTTTTAGGATATTCTACATATAAATAAGGTTATATTAAAAATATAAATTATTTAAAATCACTAGTAATTACCTAATTATTTACATTTGAAAATATCTAAAAATATTCATGATTTATGGACAAACTTTTTTTTTACGCACGGCCATTCATAAGTAAGCAATTATCGAACGCACACAAGTTCATGTTAGAAGTTATGGACACCTATCTACCTACATTGTAGTGAATACACATTACCAACACAAGTAACATAGTAAATAAGTTTATGATTAAAATTTTCTTTTATACTATTTAAAGGGCTTAGAACTGCCATAATAAACAGATACATTAAAATACTAGTTTATTATTTAAAACCACATACATACTAATGTTCGTATTTATTAAGGTGTATTTAAAAAGTGGAATGTACTATTTACAACTAGGTATTAAACTTACCTTTTCATTTAGTTCCATGAAAAAACTCTATCGTGTAGTGTGTATAAATGTACAATTCGTTTAACACTTGCTTAAATTGTTTTTTAATGTTATTTGTTTCGTTCGATCACCTTTCACTTCACTTAAATGCAGTAATCATTTTGCTATGAAGGGCCTCACTATACCTACTCACTAATTGCATTTTTTTTACTTCGCATACCACGTAACTTTCAGCACTAAGAAAGTAGCCAGCACCATACACACATTCTTTAATATTCGCGGTTCGAATATCTTACATGATTTAATAACCATCATTGGATATAAAAAATAAAAATTAGCGCGCGCTCATAATTAGGTCACGGCCAAGACTAAGAGTTCACTGGGGTGAACATCGGCGTGTGCGCAGCGGGTACAAGGGGGGGGTTACGAATTTTGCCGAACGCTTACCGAAATACCGACAAAGAAATATTTGAGTACCTAACTGATTTATCGGGAGTGTTTCTTTGTGTGCGTGGCGTGTGTGTTTATAATTATGAATAACTAACGTAGTGTCGTCAAATTTAGTGTATCTCGGAATGTTTAAAATGTAGAATGTATTTTTTTTTGAAAATAAAAACATATGTTTTTATTTCACTAATCAATTATACTATCGAATCTGAACCTCCTATGTAAATTTGGGTACCTCTTGAAAAAAACCCTGTATATATATATATATAAGGGGATGAATATATGCCCTGATCGGATTATTTTCAGAATATTACTATTTGCAAGTTATTATATCATAAAATTTAGACGTTCTCTAATAATTATTTTTGGTAATTTTTAATACAATAAGAAATCAAATAAAATATTTTTTACAAAAATAATACCCTGTTTTATATCATTCATCTCAGCTCATATATGTCCCCCTATTGGGCTCGATCCTGAACGCATAATGAGAGGACAATCGACCTAATATACTACACTGATCAGACGTGTTGGTATAGGGTTTTCTTTAGAGTTTTCCTTCTCTTGCATACATGTTATATGCGTTTTTGCATCCCTTAACCGTCTCATACGATCACCCACGGGTAAGATAGGGAGTGGTGAATTGTATTCTTACTTACTACAATTTTATTTCTATGCATACGTAACATCTCAAAGAAGTAACAAATAATGTTTGAATATTTTAGCATACTTTTCTTGTAAATTCTTGTTCAAAAGGGACGAATGTAGGTAATTCTTTTGCTTATCTGCTGTTTCTTTTTCCCCTTTGAAAGTCACCCTCGGGAAATACAAGAGTGACAATGTTCAACGTAATGATATAAAAGTTGTTCAAAGTTACTTAAATATACGTAATGATAATAAAATTGTTCGTATTTATATATAGCAGTACACTTGCTACTTCATATTCCAGTGCTTTTTTAGGGCTACATATCTACACTTAACGTTGTACATTATTTTTTTATATTCTAGTTTTTAGAGTTAAGTGAATGATATTTTGGTATAGACTTTATTTTTTTTATTTTTTTTTTCACATTTTCATGCATTGTATGTTATCTATTACTAAGCTACGGTCAAAATTCCAAGTATCTAACGCATCGGGCAGTTCAGTTAAAAATCAATTAAAATATTTCAATTGCAC
Source organism: Lymantria monacha (assembly GCA_905163515.2). Lineage (NCBI taxonomy): Eukaryota > Metazoa > Arthropoda > Insecta > Lepidoptera > Erebidae > Lymantria > Lymantria monacha. The sequence goes on from LR991100.1 coordinate 1,044,508, forward strand.
AGATATAGAAGAAAGCGAGTTAATAAAACATGGTAATAATAAAAAAGAACATAGTAATAAAAAAAGAACATAGTAATAATAAAAAAAACGTAGTAATAATATGATAACGTGGTAATAACAAAAGATAACACGATTATAATACATTAAATTACGTTCGGGGAAAAAGTCTTGTAGCATATAGTCTGTGTATGTGGAGTAAGAATACAATTCACCACCCCCTGTCTTACCCGTGGGTGATCATAAGAGACGACTAAGGGATATAAAACGCATATGACATCTATGTGAGAGTGGGAAAACTCCAAGCAAAACCCTATGTCAACACGTCTGATCAGCGTGATATAGTAGGTTAATTTCCCCTCCTATTACGGAGGAGACCCGAGCCCAACAGTGGGATATATATGGGCTGTGATGATGATGATACTTTTAATAAAATCTCTTGGTTTTGATAACATTAAAAAAGCTATATTTTAAATATAAAATACATTTTAGTTAAATATTGTTTGGCGTCGATTTTTATTTGTATTTCTTTCTATCGAAATGAGTGAATTTAATAAAAAAAATCGATACATTTTAAAATTTTATTATAATTAAGAAATAAGTGTAATACAATTGCGAAAAAATACATGTGACGTTTAAGGACCTAATGCAGTGTCAGTAAGAGTAGCACAAAGTTGGTTTAAATGTTTTCAATCCAAGAATTTTGATATCGCCCTGTCACTGATAAAATGGATTGGATTTTTGAAAAAGAAGGGCAAGATTGGCACCTCTGTAGTTGGTAAGTAGCTGAAGATCTGGGAATTGACCACAGACAGTTTTGACCCATTTAAAAAAAGGTGAGTATACCAAAAAACTCGATATTTGGGTGCCACACGAGGTCACTGAAAGAAACCTAATGTAATCATTTGCGATTCTTTATTGAGACGTAATGAAACTGAATCATTTTTGAAGAGATTGATAATTGGGGATGAAAAGTGCATCATGTCATCATGATCATGTAAAAATTGTACAGTGTAGCGTGTTTTGCCTAACGAATTATTTATTTGTTTATCTGAGCTATTTGACTGCAATTTATAGACCATGGTATGTATGATCATGCTCACTGTTTTTTTTTTTTTTTTTTTTTAGGCTATGGCCCAGACACACGTCGTCCGCTCCGTCCGGGACGACGGAAGGGCAGTGCGTGACCCCATAACCCACCGTATTTCCTCCCCATCGCCATTGGGTCGGCAACTAGTACCGCTTCCTTGCCATCCGTGGCCAGCCAGGCGGGTTACTCGCGCCTACGCCGGCGGCGGAGCGTGTCACCGAAGAGGATTTCCTCTCGGAGCCGCCCCGCCGCCTCCTTCCGCGAGACAACTGTCTCGCAGAAGGCGGCGACTGTGTCCCAGTTCCTGACGCTGTCGAGCATCGCCTTAGCGATGGTCGGCAGCGCCAGGTCGGCACCAATGATTGCGACGAGTTCATGGCGCTGCTCTGCCCAGGCCACGGAGACCTCGAGCGTGTGCTGCGCCGTGTCCTCGTCGCAATCGCAGTAGTGGCAGGACGGTGTCCTCTCCCTCCTCGCGACCATATGCAGGTACTTGCCGAAGGAACCATGCCCCGTCAAGACCTGCACCAGTCGGAAGGAAAGAACCCCGTGCTGTCGACCCAACCACTCCAACAGCATCGGCTGGAAGGCCTCGATGGTCCGAACACCGAACCAAGGCCTTTCCAGCTGGAATGACCAATGGGCAATAACGTCACGGCGGGCGTCGCCCCGCCAGGCGGCCATCTCACTAAGTGAGACGGTGCCGCCCCCTGCCCGCGTCGTCGACATCCGCCGGTACAGTCCGGCGAGCATTTCCGCCCACATTTGGCATAAGCCAGGATAGGGCGGACGCCGCGCCGACAAGGCGTGGAGCAAGCCGACGGAAATGCTCCCAGAACCACCAGCGCCCGTCGAGCACCAGGCCTAAGTACTTCATATGGACCCGGATGCTGATGGGAATTGACGGTGATCGAGGCGTCGGTGGGTGGACTGGTGCGGGGCCCATGGAATAATAAGGCCTCCGTCTTATCCAGGGCCACCCTTAGCCCCAGCGCCTCGATCCGCCTGACAATCTCCTCGATGCCAAGAGTTGCCAGGCATGCCGCCTCCTCCAGCGTCCCACCCCGGGCTGTGACGAGTGTGTCGTCGGCGTAACAGATTACGCTCAGCCCGGGCGGGAGGCTCCCTCTCAACGCCCAGTCGTAGCCGATGCTCCACAAAGTCAGCCCCAAGACTGACCCCTGCGGAACACCGCACGACATGGGCGTTCGCACAACGTCCCCTACTCAGTTCTTATAGAGGACGCTGGCCCCTCCAAATAGTCTGCCACCAGCCGCCTCAGGTACACAGGCATCTCGTGATACTAGAGTGCCTCCCTGATGCAGGTGAATGGCAGACTATTGAATGCGTTAGCGATGTCTAAAGACACCGCCAACAGCACCCCACCGCCAGTGACAGCCTCCGCGACTACGGCCCTCAGGCGCAGCAAGGCCACGATCGTCGAAAGCCCCTTTCGGAAACCGAATTGGGCGTCCGACAGATCGGGGCTAACCTCGCTAAGGTGCTGGCCGCTGGTCGACGGCAGGCAGGATCCTCTTCAACAGCTTACCCGTATCATCCAGCAGCACGATCGGCCTATAGGCCGAGGCCGAGTCCGGACACCGTCCCGGCTTCGGCAGGAGCACCAGCCTCCCCTCCTTCCAACACCCAGGGAACTGCCCAGACGCTAAACACGCATTGTACAGTCCCCTGAGGCGTGAACCCAGGTGCTCGAGGACCAGGGCCAGCACCCGATCGGGTAACCCGTCTGGTCCAGGAGCGGTGGTCTTGGCATGCACTCGCACCACCGCCGCCCCCATTTCAGTCTCCGTGACGGGCGGAACACTTTCGTAGTCGGCCTCCCGGTCACTATCCGGCAGTGCCATGACCGAGGGCGTGTGTTCCGTCCACCGTGGGAATAGGTCCTCAACAATTCTGGTGAGGAGGCTGAGTTGGTGAGTCTTGGTGAGGCGGGGAGCCTGCGCGCGGAGCTTACTCAGCACCGCACGATAGGGGCGACCCCAGGGGTCACGCTCGAGACTGTCCAGCATCTCCTGCCGACTAACGTCCTTGGCCTAACGGATGGCCAGCCTGAAGGCAGACCGCGCACTGCGGTAAGCCTCGTACAGCTGGCTCTCCTGCTCAGCGTCGCGGTGACGCCACCGACTGCGGGTATAAGATCTCCGAGCACGTATGCACGCAGCTCGGAGCTCCGCCAACTCCCGGGGTCATGCTCACTGTAAAGGTCTCTGCTTGCGGCAGCTACGTGGAGCGGGTCTCTCCTTTCCTCTAATGTGGTTGAGGGGCGTGATGGCTGCTCTAGTAGTTAACTCGTGATTGGGTGCCGCTTGTGGAATATGGTCCAACCATTTCTGATATTTGTTTGTTTTATTTTAATTTTGTATTTAGCTTTAAAAAAAATCAATCTTTACTCGAAGAGCATCTATCTTACTGGAGCTAATATAGAATAAATATGTATCTATCCATCAGAGTGTAGAAATTATATGTTTTATATAATTTAAAAAAATTACGAGCCCGCTGAGTTTCTTGGCGGATCTCCTCAGTTTGTGGCCGCTTTCCGATCCGGTGGTAGATTAATTAAAAAAAAAATGTAAACTTGAGAATATGTAAGTGCCCTTGTATAATATGTAAGTGCGTAATAAATGATTTGATTTGATTTGAAATGTGTGAAAAAGGTTGTGGTAAAAGCTCGATCAGGCACCACAGACTGTGGTAAAGCCCGGGCTAACTTGCAATAAGGTGGTGCTGCGTGTATGGTGGGCTATTATTCGAAACCCACGCAGGTTATAATATACATACATAAATTGTTGTATCGAGTTTGATTGTAATTTGTGTTCGTTAATTGTAAGTCTTGTTAATTCGTCCGTAATATGGAGATTGGTTCCCTTGTCGTATGGTTACTACCAATCTACGGTTACTACCAATCTACGGTTACTACCAATCTACGGTTACTACCAATCTACGGTTACTACCAATCTACGGTTACTACCAATCTACGGTTACTACCAATCTACGGTTACTACCAATCTACGGTTACTACCAATCTACGGTTACTACCAATCTACGGTTACTACCAATTCTTAATTTGGTTATGGAAGTCGTAGAAGACGACTAAGAGCTTTATATCGAACTAGATTTCACCTGATGCCGTTTAGTCAACAATTACATTCCCGTGGACGGTTGATGTCAGGTAGGCGGCCCGTCATAAAATTATTGCCAATAACTTTTTCAATATGTACGGTGGAAGAGGAGTAGGTACATATTGCGTCGACCACAAGCAATTGGGGATAAGAGCAGGATAATGATGATGATGGAGACAAGTTTCTTGATGTTAGGGTGTTCTTTTATATATGAAAGAAAAAAACGAATGGTAGGTAATTATTTCATTATTTATGCTGTAGAAGTTTTACTTCTGTAATATATAGATATGTAAGCACTGTACGGGTATCGAATCGTGTCGGATGGTGATCTGAAATGTCTTTGAATCTCGGGCTTTATATGTTTTGGGAAGAACGAAATGAATGTATCGAAATACTTCCCTTTTAGTCATTTATATCCTTTGTCACAAATATATTGTGTTGATCGAACAGATTAATGTACTATAACATAGTTTGATACTTTGTATAAAAAAATATATGTAAAATCTATATAATTATGTATTCCGGGTGGTGACGGTGTAAGAATACAATTCACCACCCCCTATTTTACCCGTGCGTGATCGTAAGAGACGACTAACGGATATAAAATGCATATAACATCTATGCAAGAGAAGGAAAACTCGAAACAAAACACTATTACACCAACACGTCTGACCAGCGTGGTATAGTAGGTTAATTTCCCTCACATTACGGAGGAGGCCCGAGTCCAACAGTGGGACATATTTGGGTTGTGATGGATGATGGTGATATAACTATGATTCTACCGATATTTATTGATGAACTACCTATATGCCTCTCCAAGAGACGATAGTGTCCGGTACATTATCGTTTCAGTGGCCCGCTCGCAAAGCGAAAGAGAAGCACATGCAAGGCGGATCTATGGGGTCGCGTGCAGCTTGTTCTATCGCCCCAGACGGATTTAGCAGGGTGTGACCGCACCATAGTCGCCAAAAAAAAAGGCGTTATTGATATTAATTGTCACACCTTTTTTTTTTGCGGCGGGCTATGGACGTCGCTCCCCGCCAAATCGGTCCGGGGTGACGGAAGAGGCGGCGCGCAACCCCATTGACCCTGCAAGCACCTCTTCTTCGCCGTGCGAGCGGGCCACCGGTACCAGATCTTTGTCTTCGGTGGCCCGCTCGACGGTATGCCCTCTCGGGCTCCTCTCCTGTCGACGCCCCGACAGCTTTCGCCGTCGAGGCGTCGTCCTCACGCGGTGGCCTCACGTCGGGTGACCGGACAATTCCCCGGTCCGATCACCCGAAGCCTCGGTTAGGGCGGCATCAGGCGCAGGTATTAATTATCACACCTGAAGTGTGGGTTTGAGGTTGGAGTTGGAATTAAAAGGTTTTCAAGAGAACGCTGTTATCCATTCTTCTTCAATGGGTTACAAAGATTCTAACAAAGAATGAGAGAAGGGATTGTATTCATAAACGTAAAATTGACTGCACAAATGGCGTGTTGATTAAGATATTGATCTACCGTGCCAGTGCAGTGGGTTCGATTTCTACACAGGATAATTTGTGCCCTCCACATAATGTTGCTCTGAGTTTGAGTGTAATTTGTGTTCTACTTATAAATGTTTGTAAAGTTATCAACAATATGATTTGTTTCCTTAGTGCCGGGTGATTTTAAAAAAATAAATTAATAAATTTGTAAAGCAATTTAAATAAATCCGAATCCAGTTGTTTAAATATAATAAAAATAAATAACTTAAATAATAAACAAAACTCATTTGGCAATCGAAAAACTATGAGAAGGTACATGAACCCACAGATATTGGACGCTATATGTAGCTAGCTAGTGTGATGATTATGTATGACTAATTTGTTGCTCATACTCATTGATAAAATGCCTGCTTGCTGTAGCTACGTAGAACGGGCTCTGGAACTAATACAAACTCTTTGTATATAAGTTTATTTGAAAAAAGTAACTTCAAATGACGAGCCCGTTGAATTTCTCACCGGATCTTTTTAGTTTGTGACAGTGTTCCAATTTGGGAGGTTATTACATGAATTTTCAACTTGACGTAAAATTGACAATATGGTTGAGGTCTCTCAAGGTTTTTTTTATTGTTTATGGTGGCAAACAAGCAAGCAGCATAGCTTATGGTAAGTGTTACTGTCGCTCATGAATGTTTGTAATGCCAGGTGTACAACAACGATGCTGATTACCAACAAAAACTTACTCAGAAAATTGATATACCGATTTTCTCGTTCATCAAACGAAGCGCAACAGAATATCGCCACTCAAACGGCGATTTTCTACGAGAGTATGGTGCTAACATGGACCGAATGGTCCGCGGCTAGACTGAAAATTGTCGACAAAGTGGTTCTACCATTACTAAGCTAATATTCATAGTAAACTAGCAGACTCGGCCACGCGTTGCTGTGGCTAAGGTAACCTCAGTAACACGTGGTGGTTATGCTAATAAATTGTAGCTTATATGAAACGTTTTTATGTTTAGTCCACAGATACCGCCATATATTAGAATCGTTTGGAGATAACAGATAATTGTGACTGAATAATATATATATATATATATATATATATATATATATATATATATATATATATATTAGGGTCATTCATTTCCGCAATTTTTTTTTTTCGTTGCTCATGCAAAATATTAATCTACACATAGAAAAAAATATTTTCACCAAATTTGAGATCTTAATATTAAGTTTAAGTACTTGCAATTTAAATTTAAAGTTTTACTATTTAAAATGCATGTAAAAAACATTTTTTTTTTCAAATTTTTAATGCTTACCCGGCTTTCACAATATTGCAAATCGGTTTGATGGACCTTGTGGGGAATTTCACGCTCTTCAAAATAGCCATAGAGTTTTTTTGCGTAACTCGCACTGGTTCACCAGTAGGAGTCGTCAAAGTACAGTTTTTAATAAAAATATTTTTTTTTTAATTTTTTGAGCAAACCGCCAAAATTAGCAAGAAAAAAAGGACTGACTCATAAAATAAAAGTTATCCAACCAATATTTAATGAATTTACAGCCATTTTTATACCGGAAAATGTAAGAAATTGATAAATATTAACTCATAATGTCATTTAGATTCATTTATTACCATTATATTTCTTTATACTAAGAACTTTTTCAATGAATGATTTTTACTTATACAAAGTTGGCGTGAACAAAGTTTACGATGAAAAAAATTAAATTTTTACTAATTTTGGAATTTCGCTACAAAAAATTGAATAATCTTCATTTTAATTTTTTTGCTAAACGACAGAAATGTTGAAAAATTGCAAGATCTATGTTACAATTTTATTCTTGTAGTTTTTTTATGAATTCATGTGTTGTTTTTGTATTCATTATGAGTAAAAAATCATACTAATTTTGAAAAAGTTCGTAGTATAAAGAAATAAAATGGTAATAAATAAAAAAAATGAATCTAAATAACATTATGAGTTATTATTTATCAATTTCTTACATTTGCCGGTATAAAAATGCCTGTAAATTCATTAAATATTGGTTGGATAACTTTTATTTTATGAGTCAGTCCTTGTTTTCTTCCTACTTTTGGTGGTTTGCTCAAAAAATTAAAAAAAAAATATATTTTTTATCAAAAACTACTTTGACGACTCCTACTGGTGAACCAGTGCGAGTTACACAAAAAAACTTTAAGGATATTTTGAAGAGCGTGAAATTCCCCACAAGGTTCATTAAACCGATTTGCGATATTGTAAAAGCCGGGTAAGCATTAAAAATTTGAAAAAAAAAAGATTTTTTTACATGCATTTTAAATGGTAAAACTTTAAATTTAAATTGCAAGTACTTAAAATTAATATTAAGATCTCAAATTTGGTGAGAATTTCTTTTTCCATGTGTAGATTAATATTTTGCATGATCACCGAAAAAAAAAATTGCGGAAATGAATCACCCTAATATATATATATATATATATATATATATATATATATATATATATATATATATATATATATATATATATATATATCTATATATATATATATATATATATATATATATATATATATATATATATATATCTATATATATACATATATATATATATATATATATATATATATATATATATATATATATCTATACATATAATAAATGAGTAGAAATCCCGTGTCTGTACATTTGATAAATTTATAAAAAAATGAACCTAGGCAGTAAGAAAACACTAACAGAAAACAAAGAACATTTTTTGGAATTTCTTGTCTGTCTGTATGTCTGTAATCGCTAATCTCCGAAGTTACTGAACGGATTGTTTCGCAGTTTTGATAAAAAGATTAAGCCCAATTCAGAGCAACATTTAGTCTTTGTTTCATTGAAATCTGATGTCTGCAAAAAAAGTTATGGTCATTTAAGTTTTTAAAATCACCGCTCGCCTTTTATGTCACTAGAAGGTTCAATTCAAAATAACTATTTAATTTATCTATAGTGTAAGGAAAGTATTTGTATTACTTAATATATAATAGTTTCATCAATTCAGCTCATATACCTCCCACTGCTGGGCTCAAACCTTCTTCAAAGTTGAAGGGAAGTTGACATAATACATAACATTAGTCAGGTAGTCAAAATAACTATTAAAACTATTTGTGATAAAAAAGAATGTTTTAATTAGTTAATAATATATAATTTAGCTATAAATTAATAAAATGCATGATTTATTTAGTTTGTTAAATGAGCAATAGATGGCGCTATAATTTAGTTTAAAACTTTAAATCATTTTTTCGTTATATTTTCAAAAGCTACTACATTAACTTCTTGAACTTAGTAAAGTTACTTTGGGTAGAAAGCTCTCAGCACTCACCTAACAGTCCGAGTAAAGTTGTCATAGCCATCTGCGACTAACAAATAAGTCAAACACGAAAAAGAAAAGTAAAGTCCACGTCATAGAGCGTACAAAACGTACATTCTTAGTTAAGATGCTACTTAGGGGCGAGTATGCAAAGTGCACTCTTTTTTGTTTTTGTTTGGTAGGCTATGGTCTGGACACTGCCATTTCTTCCGGGGTAACAGAAAGGCTTCGTGTGGCCCCATAACTCATCGTGTTCTCTGCCCAAACCATCAGGCTGGCCTCTGGTACCGCTTACTTAACATCCGTAGCCGGTCCGGGGGTTTACCCTTCCAGGTATCGTCTCCGTCTACACCCCGACAAACAACAGTGTTGTATCGCCTTCACGCGATCGGTGTCTCTGCGGGTGGTAGATTAATTTCCATGGTCCAGCTATCGAACATCGTCTTTGCGATAGTCGACAGTGCCAGTTTGACCCCGATGATTGCGATGAGTGCACGGCACTGCTTTGCCCAAGCTACGCAAACTTTAAGCGTCTGCAGCGCCGTGTCCACCTCGCAATCGCAGTAGTGGTTAGACGGTCTGCTCTCCCTCCTTGCGACCGTGAGCAGGTACACGCCGAAGCAACCATGCCCCATCACTACACCAGTCACTTTAGCAATAGTGCTGTTACTGCCGCCTGTTGCTGCATATTGTGCGAGGGCCTACTTTTTTACATTTTTATACACTGTTGATAGCATAGAGTACGTTTCAAGCAGCTTGCAGAGCACTTGAAGGTGATCAGCGCTGAGATGACACCTTTGAGTAAGCCTGTAACAGTCATAGCCCCATTCGTTTGAGTCTTTTGCTTTTAACGATGTTACTGTTTTACAGTCTTTCAAATCCTTTGACATTATTATAAATTATAAAAGATATCCATCTGAAGATATTCTACGCTACTAAAACGCGACATGAACCAAGAATTTCATTTTTATTAATTCTTTCGTAATGAAAGCCATTTATTATATATTAATCCGTGCGGTTGCGCAGTTAGAATACAATTCACCAACCGCTTTCTTACCCGTGGGTCAATCACCCACGGGACGACTAAAGGATATCATACATATTATACATCTATGGAAGAAAAGGAAAACTCGAAACAAAACCCTATACCAACACATCTGACCAGCGTGATATAGTTGGTCAATTTCCCTTCCATTGCGGACGAGGCTTAAGCCCAATAGTGGAACGTATATAAGCTAAGATAATAGATGTCCATGTCCCCACGTAGCCCTGAAAAGACTTATCTGAGCAGAGTAATCTAACTAAAATGAGGAGATAGCGTAAAATAACTTTGGAAGTAACTACGTCAGAAACTGCAGCTGCATTATTTCTTGGTAGTAAAAGAGCTTTGTTTATAAACCCGATAGATCTATAAAGCAATGAAACACCGAGATGTTTAATAACACAAAACTGCGACACATTCAGTGTTTTTTGTTTTATTGTGTACGGTGGTAAACGAGCAAGCAGCATGCACTTATTTTTTTGGACACACGCCTTGCATTCCGTCCGCGTGGAACCATAACTCACCGTTTTCCCTCCCCATCATCATTGGGCCTTTCGAGTACCATCCCCGATGACGCCCCGGGTCATCGGGCTTCACACTCACGTGGTCAGCCTCTCCGCGGGTGACGGACTATTCCCCGTTCCAGTTACCCGCGACTTCGGCTAAGGCAAGTAGACGCAGGTAATCGCGCCTGCGCCACCCGCCGCCTCTTACAAATGAAGCGGAAATAACACATTGCCACTGTTCAGACGTTGCTTTTCTGCAAGAGTGGGGTACTAGATCCGACTGGGGGTCGTACCGGCCCGTGGCTGTAGAAAGAATACTATCAACTGTGGCTTTACCACTATTAGTGTTTTTATTAAGGATTGCTGTCTAATCATTTGCGTTGATTGGACAGTGATAAATAAAAAGAAACCGTAGAGGCCGTAGATCGAGCACTACGAGATCGTAATGAAAAGTCAATGGTGCTCTGCGTTGGAGATTTTTGGCAAATCCTTCCCGTTAAAACTCGAGGAAATAGAACTGATGAGATCAATGCTTCACTGAAGTGTTCTTATCTGTGGCGCCAAGTAGGAAAGCTGACCCTAACCATCAACATGCAAGCAAACCCAAGGTCACCATTTACATTAGTGTTGCCCAAATGCAAGACCAAGACTTGCTGCAAGAGTTTCGCAGTGCTCCCTTAGACATGATATTACGATTTTCTTAGCACAGAGAGGATTGTCAACATTTCGTATTCTTACGAGTAATACCAGTACACGGAAGGATAATAGCCCTACTTCGGTTTAGTGCTATGTACCTAATTATTGATAGTTGTACAGTTACTGCCACTAGATGAATAGAATTTCATTAATTTAGTTGGATTTTTAAAGTCTATGGGGATTTTTTATTTCTGTCAAAACAAGTGACATTATGTTATTCTAAAAGCAAAAGTTGCAAGATTTGCGAGCCTCGCAAGAGTCTTGCATTTGGGCAACACTATATCACATGCTTAAGAACTTGCCGATGTTTTAAAGAAAATTGGAGAAAGCGTCCTAATTGATGAAAATGCTCAAGTGGCTGCCGCAAATACTTGGTCGAGTTAGAATTTTTAAGTTTCAAATAGGGGTGCGTAGTATAATTGAATGTCACGCGGACGAAGTCGCGGGCATCAGCTAGTATATATATATATATATATATATATATTATTCAGTCACAATTATCTGTTATCTCCAAATGATTCTAATATATGGCGGTATCTGTGGACTAAACATAAAAACGTTTCATATAAGCTACAATTTATTAGCATAACCACCACGTGTCACTGAGGTTACCTTAGCCACAGCAACGCGTGGCCCAGTTTGCTGGTTTACTATGTATATTAGCTTAGTAGTGATAGAACCACTTTGTCGAAAAAAAAATTGCGGAAATGAATCACCCTAATATATATATATATATATATATATATATATATATATATATATATATAAATTGAGATGGAAGCTATCTTATCTTCTAAGTTGGATCAAATTACACATACTGTGCAAATTTGATTAAAATCGGTTAAGTACTTTAGGAGTCCATCGCGGACAAACAACGTGACACGTAATTTATATATATTAAGATTATTTCATTTCATTTAATGTATCGATTTTCTGGCTACATCGCAATCGTACAGCTATCGGATTGTAAATTGTCTTTTGGGATACATTAGTCCCAATATAAACACTATGTGAATAATTTCATTTAACAATGGCAGCGATAAACTTTCTGTCCAACAAATAGTAATTTTATAGTTAGTATAATATAGCTTATAAAAGTTTCACAAATATTCATACATAATAGCCATCTTTGATAATAAATAATATTTAACATTGTCCGTAGTAGCAATTTGGATAGTTTTTTTTTCTTGCTTATGATGACAAACGGGCAAGCAGCACACCTGGTGGTAAGTTTTACTGCCACCCATGGACCTTTGCCATAACAGGGTATAGCTAGGCTGCAGCCTACTAAGTAAAACCCCAAACCCACCCAGAAATTTTGGCTTCCGGCTCTCTCGCTCACCAAACGAAGCATAGCAGCACATTGCCACTGTTTAGACGTCGATTTTCTGAGAGAATGTGGTACTGTACTACCCCGGACGAACCGGCCGGCGGCTGTAGACATAAAACTGTCAACAATGTAGTCCACTATTAAAATAGAAAGTCGATAATAGGATATGTAAGAATAAGATTTATTTATCAGTAGTTATATCCAGTTTTTCCGTTTGGTGATGAAATAAGAATACAATTCACCACCCCCTTCCTAGTGGGTATCGTAAGTGATGACTAAAGGATATCATCATATATTTAAAAGAAGGAAAAATTCGAAACGACTTTCTATATCAATTGATTGCACAAATGACGTAGTGGTTAAGATACTGAGCTTCCGTACCGGTGACATGGGTTCGATTACTACGTACTTTGTGTGATCCATGTTGATGTTGTACGTTTAGATGTAATTTGTCTGCGTTAATTATATGTTTGTAAAGACATGCAAAACGAAAGTTATTTCCTTAGTGCAGGGTGGTGTATTTGAAATTTAAAAAAAAATCATCTGACCATTGTGGTATATTAACTTACTAAAGTTAATTTGTTTGCCATTACTTAGAGGACTCGAACCTTATATTAGAAAATGTTATATCTGTCTCTCTTTCTGTCTACAGCCGCGGGCCGGTCGGTGAGCGAGAGAACCGGAAGCCCAATTGGGTGGGTTTAGGGTTTATATTGGTAGACAGCAGTCTAGCTGTACCTCTGGTATTGCAAAGGTCCATGGACGGCAGTGACACTTACCATCAGATGTGCTGCTTGCTCGTTTGACACCACTAGCAATAAAAAAAAATGTGCCTTGAGACCTTTTTATTGAAGACTCAGTCTATTTGACCCAGTATGTTATATGCCACAGCATTCAAAGAATGAGTGGGCCGTTATAACGTTTACCTGCTCCTTCAAACTGAAATATATTGCCACTTCACAGCTATAAGGAATAGTGTTATGCTGTAATATATTGTATTAAATGACTTTCATTATAATTAATTTGTAAACAAGATTCGTACTTCAAAATATCACATTTTTTGTTGTGATTTCATAACTGCTTCCATAACTGCTTGCACTACTACTTTAACACACTGCTTGAATATCTTTATATATATATACTAGCTTCTGCCCACGGCTTCGCCCGCGTAAAAGGTTACTTTCCTAAAGTTTTTGATCCCCTATTTTTATTTTTGACCGTCGGTAATACAGTGCAACGGTATTACAATAATCAGGGTTGGAACTTCATTACTGGACTGCTAGAAGGCGTTGAAGAAGCTAGATTTTGAGATTTTTTGACAAAAATTTTTTTTATTTTTCATATAAACATTTTGATTTTTTTTTAATAAAAAGTATCCTATGTTACTTTTGATACCTCCAAGAATATGTGTACAATATTTAATGATGATCGATTGAGTAGTTTTAGCGTGAAAGCGTAACAAACAAACTTACATTCACATTTATATATTAGTAGGGAGTAGGGATAACTCTTCTGCGCGTGTGTTGACAGTGAACTCCTCCTATACGGCTGGACGGATTTTCTTGAATTTTTTTTGTGTGTGTTCGAGGGGATTCTACAATGGTTTAGATTCACAAGTGGACCCGGTAGGTGGCGCCGTTGTCGGTATGTCAAATGGTTGGACCGATTGGGATGAAAATTTCTATGTATATTCCAATGGGTTCCTGGATGATTTCAAAACATAATTCGACTCGATAGGTGGCGCTGCTGTCGGCATATCGCTTAAAATTTTTCCGGGCAGGACGACGTCTGCCGGGACAGCTAGTTATCTATATAATTATCATTTTATTAAATATATGAATATTTATTACCGAATACGATATATTTATGCATATCTTGTATTTTACAGCAACGTCTACTTACTCTTGGACCGTATGTCCCAATATTGGTTAGGAAAGGAAATTAATCTACTATATCACGCTGGTCAGACGTGTTGGAGTAAGGTTTTATTTCGAGTTTTACTTCTCTTGCATAGATGTTATATGCGTTTTATATTCCTTAGTCATCTTTAACAATCACCCACGGGTAAGATAGGATAAGATTGTATTCTTACTCCGTTACCACACAGAAATTCAAAATTAAAAAGAATTTTGGTAATTGAAAAAGGATTGTGAAAGTGTATTTTGAGAGTTTTATGCAGAATAACTTGTCTTTCAAGCCTTTTCTTGGGCAATACACTTACTATCACGGTTACGGTTTACTCGCTATTACGTAGAACTAAATATTATATTTTTGTATGCTGTTTATACTTCTGCTTACCACCCCTTCGAGGTTGAATGTGTGGCGTTACATATAAAATGTTCTTTGGAATGCCAAACATATTTAAAAACGAACTAATCGAGAGAGTAATAGCGTATAACCGTTTTCTCATTAACTATTAATGCATTCGACATCGTCTCGGAAAATATGGCTCTCTAATAAAACGTATTCCTGAGAAAATTTAAGGCCCCAGTCGGCATATAATCTAAAAGGGGATGAAAAAATATTGGTTCCGTTCCACGACCGGGTCTTTGGGCCTTCGGTTTTGCATACCTAAACGGTTGATAAATCAAATAGGCTGATTTTTATCAAACAATTGTCAAATAACATTTGTTATTTCTATATTTATGTGTCTTTGATATCTGTTATTAAGTAATCAAAAAATAACTTTAATTCATTTCGAAAAAAAATCGATCATTATGATTGTCCTACTTTTTAACAATAACTTCATTGGAGTTTAATTATAGTAGTGGTAGAGCCTTTTTCTGTCTACAGCCATAAGCCGGTCCGTCAGTGATAGTACCACACTCTCGCTGAAAAGCCACGGCTGAAGCAGCAAAGTGTTGTTGTGCTTCGTTCGGTGAGCGAAAAAGCCGGAAGCCCAATTTGGGTGGGTTTTGCTTGGTAGGCAGCGACCTAGCTATACCTCGTATTACAAAATTCCATGAGCAGCAGTTTACTACTGCACATGGAATTTTAATTATCAAAAAGTTATCTGTGGAGTTAGGCTGACCGACCGCATTCGTAACGACGACGTAAGAGAGCGAGTAGGTATGAAAGAGCGTATTGGTGTAAAGATGCGAAGGGAATGCTCCGATGGTTCAGACATGTGGAAAGAATGCCGAACGAACGTCTGGTTAAGAAGATATACAATGCGAAAGTGGAAGGATGTAGGTACCGAGGGAGACCGAGACTAACCTACCTAGACCAGATCGGTCATGTACTGAAGGAAGTTGGAGTCTAGAGTCTCCGAAACCGGCGAGCGTGTATGAAGAGAATTATGAATGTTGAGGAAGCGAGTGAAGTATGCAAGGATAGAGTTCTCTGGCACTCTGTTCTCTCTGTCTACCCCGCAAGGGATATGGCGTGATGATATGTATGTATGTATGTAAAAAGTTATCGCAGCAATTAATTGCATTAAAAATCTATAATTATAAAAATTCTTTAGTTTTACGCTTGTATCTCTAAAGGTATAATCGGAAGCATAAAATAATACTCATTTGTATTTAGTTTTGAGATAATAAAGTAGTCCACAAAATTGTCTTTTTCTAGGCCCAAATCCAAGCTTTTTAACTGCCTATTGAGAATTTTCTCCTACAATCTGCCGCCCCAGGATTTGAATTCTTGACTCCACCATTCCACCATTCCATGGTATAAACACTGCTAAGTGTTTATACCATGGAATTAATGCGACAGTCTACCACAAGTAATCAAGTCATTCAATATTCTCTGAGAAAAGTTCAAGTAATTTACCGAGAAATTCCTTTCAAAGAATAATCTAAATGATTATATATCAAAATTATTGTTAAAGTTTGAGAACTTACTTTATCAAATTATTATTCGTTGACTTATTATTAATTGGGTAAAATTACGTTGTTTTAAACGCTCTACGCCATTTTTGGTAGAGAACGTCATTAAATATTTTATTACCTACATCTAAATATTAATTATTCACAAACATTATCATCATCATCATCACAGCCCATATTCCGTCCTGTATCCTGTTGGGCTCGGGCCTTCTCCGTAATGGGAGGGAAGTTAACTTACTATACCGCGCTGGTCAGACGTGTTGGTATAAGGTTTTGTTTCGAGTTTTCCTTCTCTTGCATAGATGTTATATGCGTTTTATATCCCTTAGTCGCCTCTTACGATCACCCACGGGTGGTGAATTGTATTCTTACTCTGTCACCACACGGATATATTCAACAATATTAATTAACTATATAAAAATCATCAAACTCAGAACAACAGTTTGTGGATGGAACAAAGTATTGTCCTACGTGGTAATCGAACCCAAGATACTGGCACGGTAGGTGGGTCATATCTTAACCACTACACTTCTATGCAGTCATTTAAATATTGAAGGAATAATAAATATAAAACTTCTGTAACACTAACAATTCTTTTTAAAGAATTGATACGGCAACAACGCTAATATAAATGTTACATATATACATACCATCACGCTATGTCCCTTGCAGGGTAGGCAGAGAGAACAGAGTGCCAGAGACCTCTATCCTTGCATACTTCACTCTCTTCCTCAACATTCATAATTCTCTTCATACACGCTCGCCGGTTGCGGAGACTCTTGACTCCACCTTCCTTCAGTACATGACCGATCTGGTCTAGGTAGGTTAGTCTCGGTCTCCACCGGTACCTACATCCTTTCACTTTCGCATTGTATAGCTTCTTAACCAGACGTTCGTTCGGCTTTCTTTCCACATGTCCGAACCACCGGAGCATTCCCTTTCGCATCTTTACACCAATACTCTCTTTCATACTTACTCGCTCTCTTACGTCGCCGTTACGAATGCGATCGGTCAGACTAACTCCACAGATTTTCTGTAGAGATATAAATGGTATATAAATGTTACATGTTATTTATATCGTCTTAAAAAAATATCCTCAATCATCATCATAATCTTATTCCCAATTAGGTACGGTCGAATCCTATTCCATCGTTGATTTTGTAAAATTTATTGGCAACAGTTTTATGACCGGATGCCTCCCTGACGTCAAGCTCACCTACGGAATACAATTGTTGACCATCATCAGATGGAGTGGTCTAAAGGCGATGTAAGGCTCTTAGTCGTTTTTTACGATACATCATCATCATTATCCTACTTTTATCCCAATTACTTGGAGTCGATACAATATGTACTTTTCTTTCATAGTACATACTGTAAAAGTTATTGGCAATAGTTATATGACCGGCCGCCTGCCAGATGTCAACCCTCCTTGGGAATATAGTTGTTGACCAAGCGGCATCAGATGGAGTTCGCTCAGGTCGTTATAAGGCTCTTAGTCGTCTTTTACGACATCCACGAGCAAAGTAAGGGTTAAAGTAAGGGTTGGTAGTATTCGTAGCCACATAAGCCACACACACATAGCATAAAGTTTTTTACGATACCTACGAGCTATATAAATAAAGGTCGGAAGTATTTGTAGCCTTGACAAAGACTGGGTTACAGTGGCCCGCTGGGACAGCGTCGAAAGGTAGATGTAGGGCGGGTCTATGGAGTCGTGCGCCGCTTTTTTGTCGCCCTTGACGAATTTAGCGAAGTGTGACCCCTTCATAGCCCGCCGCCAAAAAAAAAGTTTTTATATTTTCAAATAGTCGTGAGTTCGATTCGCATGTAAATATGTAGGACATATAATGCTTTTAAGCATTGAAATCTGCCTACGCGTTTAGGACGAGTTAGTTGACAAATATTTGTACAGAAGAATTTTATATATTAAGTTATATATTTCTATGTCCTACATACTCAGTTACTTTACCGATCTTTACAAATAGGCATTGTCAACGTCAGCAAATCACAATATTCTTGATTGGAGGGAAATGTTAAGAGAATAGTCTACAAAGGTAGTCCAAAGCTTCTAACAAGAATTGATCAAAAGTTTAAGAGGGAATAAATTTGGATAAATTAAATTTTACTTAGATTGATCAATGGAAAATTTATAAGGGTATAATAATGTACAATGAAATTATGTGATTTTATAAAAAGAAGATTGTAGATTAAATTTAAATAAAAGACAGCCAAGTTAATATTGTCCTTAAACATTTGTAATAAATCTTTCTATACGGTTTTTATTGCAAATGCAAATACAAATGTATTTGATATTTAATATCCCAATGATTCGAATACTACAACATCATCATTATCTTGCTCTTATCCCAATCACTTGGGGTCGACGCCAAGGTCACGGTTCAAAAACTACAACGTACCTACATAAAATAGTTTTATTATATTATTGCGATAAAATCCGTAAAAATAGTTTTATTTTAAATATATAATACTAGCTTCTGCCCGCGGCTTCGCCCGCGTAAAAGGTTACTTTCCTAAAGTTTTTGATCCCCTATTTTTATTTTTGACCGTCGGTAATACAGTGCAACGGTATTACAATACTCAGGGTTGGAACTTCATTACTGGACTGCTAGATGGCGTTGAAGAAGCTAGATTTTGAGATTTTTTGACAAACAATTTTTTTATTTTTCATATAAAAATTTTGATTTTTTTTTAATAAAAAGTATCCTATATTACTTTTAATACCTCGAAGAATATGTGTACAATGTTTCATGATGATCGGTTGAGTAGTTTTAGCGTGAAAGCGTAACAAACAAACTTACATTCACATTTATATAGTAGTAGGAATTCACGTCAATATTGGAAGCTGTATATGTTAATCCCTACTAATATTATGAACGTGAATGTAAATTTGTTTGTTATGCTTTCACGCCAAAACTACTTAACCGATTATCATGACACTTTGTTTATATAGTCTTCGAGGTATAAAAAAAGGACATAGGATACTTATTTATTTTTTTGGGGGTAAAAAAAAAATACTGAATCACATTGATTCAGTTCTATTGGAATGTGTGATCTTTGATATTTTTTTAGGAGCTTCAACGCGAGTGAAGCCGCGAGTAAAGCTAGCTTAGCTAGTTATTATATAATTAAACGATTATGGCATCAGAATTGCGAGCTATTTCTTGCACTGCCTATTTCATAACTGAGCCCTGATTTAATTGACATCAGAAATACCACACCAATACGTATGACATCTTTCCATGTGGTGATATAGTAAGAATACAATTACCTACTTCGTTTTTTTGCTATAAACATCATTAATTACGTCTGAAAAAAGCTAAGAGAATAACATTATTATAAAATAAAATGGGATAAGAGTAGGAGAATGAATGAATGAAAAGAAAAAAACAATGCGATCAAAACACTAGTAACACTTTTCGCTCATAAAGGTAGAGTAGGTCCGTATCGCGTAATGAGACGTAAATGAGCTGAAAGAGAAAATTTGGAATTCTCAGAGATAAAGTTTGGCTGGTAGCCAATAATAAAATTTAGCTTTAAGATGAGACCAAGGCTTGTCCTTGAAGACGCCACCGGGTCGTGTCATTGCAGTTCAGTACACGACATGGCAGGTTATAGAACTCTATAGTGCTGTGCTTACTCTAGACAGTCGTATGGGATTATAGACCGCTAAAATAAATTGCGTATCTAACATTAATATTAATGCAGTGTTATGACATCGAAGAGATCTTTACGGTTCTTGTAACCCTATCTCTCACCCTTTACGTAGAAATATTTTCTACGTTGGTTTTTACACTGCATGTTTGCACACTTATAAACACCAACAATAATTATAAAACCTAATTTCTTGTTTTTTCCCTCCTACAAAATTATTTCATCATCTCAGTTCATATACATCCCACTATTGGGCTCAAGCCTACTCCGTAATGGAAGGGAAATTGACCTACTATACCACGCTGGTTAGACGTGTTGGTATAGGGTTTCGTTTCGAGTTTTCCTTCTCTTGCATAAATGTTATATGCATTTTATATCCCTTAGTCGTCTCTTACGATAATCTACAGGTAAGATAGGGGGTGGTGAATTGTATTCTTACTCCATCACCACACGGATATTTACTAATTATTTATTTTAATTTTTTAAATTCTCATAATCGAATTATTTTCAAAATCTTATTTTCCATTAAATCTCCAAATTTGACTTGGCTTATTATGGGTTCCGACGCTGCCTTTTCGTACTCTCAAACGATTCAATGCCTTGTAGCCAGTCAATAGCAGATTCAATAAAAGATTTTCTTAAATAGAACCCTTATTTTGCTACTAAACACATATTTGCAATTTGAAATGAAACTATTTTCACAGATTTACGGATTTTTAATTGACTGCATAGATGGTGAAATGTTTAAGATACCAACCTATGATGCCAACGCCGTGTACGCTTGTGGCGGCCTTCTTTGTTTTATTTTTAATTAGGTGAATGACAATATGAATAACTTCGGGCAATTAAAAATCAAATAGATACAAATATATATAGAATCCATATTTAATTTGAAATGTGTATAATAAGTTTAATTTCAGATATATAATATTCGTGTAAACATGAATTATCATTATTTCAATTTAACTCTCTTACAATGTATAATAATATGTTTCCGTCACCTTGGTAACTGAACCGGATATTGCGTGGTATACGTATATTAAAAAAAAAAAACAAAAAATACGTAAAACATAATAATATCAATGTCATAAAAGCTTTGTTTTTTTTTTAATATGATTACAATATATTTATAATTAGTAAGGAAATAATTCATCTATATTGTTATATAATGCTTTGTTCTAAATGACTAAAGAAAGGAATTGCCAAAATTCTACCTCTGAGGAGGTGAAAAAGGTGGCACACTTTGTATGGGACTACGTGATTTGTCGTTCAAATTATACTCAGAACAACAAATACTGTGAATCATACAAAATATTGTAAGGAATCGAACCTATGAAACTGGCACGATGTCTTTACCACCACGATTGATTCGGCAACCACTCGGTTCGTCAAACACTTATATTCGATCGCGTGGGGAGAATTGACTTTGTGCTGTTACTAATATAATTGCGGCATATACTGGCGTTATGTGACTTGGTCTACCCAACATGCACTGCAATTATCAAAACTGGCCAATCACTGTCTAAAGTCATTAAACTAATCATGAGCAGCTTCAGGAACTGGCTCTTAGTCACCGCCGACTCATCATCAGCATTAACCTGCTCTTATCCCATTACTTGTGGTCGACGCAATATGTCCTTTTTTTCCTTCTAATCCTATCCTATGTCATTTCTGCGTTCACTCCAAAACTTTTCTCACAACATTACTTTCATTCCGTCACATCACATGTCCATACCAAGTCAGGCATTCACTTTTCAACATTTCCGTCACTGGCGCCATTATCATACAAAACAAGCACTCTGTTTTTATTCTGCTGATTTTCAAGTCCATGTTCATGTTCATCTACAATGCCATTTTTCTAGCATGCACTGGACTTCAAGCCTATTTTCTCCGATGTGAACAATATCGTCAGCAAAAAGCATGCAACGGGGTACCTCATCCTGTATCTCCAATGTTAAGGCATCCATTATCAACAGGAAGAGGTAAGTACTTAACGCCGACCCTTGATACAGGCTCACCCCAATATTGAACTCATCGGAGTTTCCAACAGCTGATCTTATTTACGACCTACATACATCGCTGGTACATAGCACAGACTAACCTTATATACTTAACAGTCATATTATTCTCTTTCAATGCCCACCACAAAAGTGTTCTCGGTATTCTATAGTATGCCTTCTCGAGATCATCGAATACCATATGCAAGTTTTTATATGCACCACGAAATTTTTCACATAGTTGGCGCAGTGCAAATATGGCATCCGTTGTCCTACCACCCGGTATTAAACTGAACTGGTTTTGGGGTGACCTCTCTTTCCTCTCGCAATCGCTTCTCAATTACTTTTTCCCATACTTTCATATGGCTGTATGGCTATTATTATGTAGGAGGCTAGGAAGTAAGTCAGGATACCGTCAACGTTGACTTGATCTTCGGCTATAAGTTTAGTTAGCGTAGTACGAGTAGCTGTGTTCAGTGCTTGATTAATCGATGTCGTGGATGCAGTAAAATGGGATAAGTTGCGAAACTCATATGAATTATGGTGCCCATGCGACGAGACTCTTTTATTCTGGTGCGTAGCTACAGAGCGGACCACCGAAGTCAAGGCAGCGCTGCTGCACGTCCTCTAACAAGCTTGATAGAAAATAAAGCGTGGGTTGCCGAAACTTATGCATGGTAACTGGCTCGAACCATTATTTTTATTTTCTACGTCAAAAACACTCGAAGTTTCTTTGTATTACTTACGTAATTACCTTTTAAGACTAAGTCTTGTGAGTTTAATATAAAAATATTATAATACATAGTACAAACAAATAGCTCTTTCATATTTCAACTGTCACAAACATTATATTACCATTTGGGACACCCGAAAGTTTATAAATGATTATTGTGGCGAATAATATGTAAATCTGCCCTCGAGTCGGATTACATATGAGCGTTGCCGTATAAAAAGTCAAGCGATGAGGCAGTCGAAACGACTCGTAATCCCGTAGAGGTAAACTAAGGTGTTTGGGGTCGTTTCTCAACGATAAATATGGCAGTTTGCTCTTTGTTTCTACAAAAGTTTCGAAATATTTTATTGTCAAGACGTGATGTGTTGCTTTTTAGGCAAATACGTCATAGATGCAAGAATTTGTACTGATGTATGGAAGATTTTTGTGACTATTTCGTGACTAAAATACAAATACCACATCTTTTTGCACGATAGACGTTAATAGATGTACGCAGATAACATAATTAAATGATAAGAAATATTCGTAACAACCTAAACAATCTGTAATTTTTAATAGAGATTTTGCGGATACGAGTTTGCCGATAAAATATCATTATACTAGTTTCAGATACGAGATTATCCAATAGTTTCAAATAGTTTCGGTTACGGATATTGGATGCTTAGGGAATTGTGAAAGGGAAGTGATAGGTTTGATAATTAACTGCTTTGAAGAGGCTTACATAAAGGCTATCTGTCAGTTTGGCTGATTGAAATAATACATTTTGTAGCATGCTTTATACACACATATACTATCCAAAATCATTCGAAACTTTCATATCGGTTTCAGATATCCCATTCTTTCGGTTGCGTTTACGGAGCTCCCTGACATCCTTAATTTTTAATAATATTTGTGTATTGTTAACATTTTCACTACGCATGTATGTAATTTAGACAAAAAAGATTTCAGGGTGGCGCAGGTGCTTACCGGTCACGGGGTCTTCGGTAAGTACCTGCACAGAATGGGAGAGAAGAGGCCCCTGGGTGCCATGATTGTGGCGCGCCAGTGGACGATGCACGCCACATACTGGAGGTATATCCCACCTGGGGGCCCCAACGCCACGTCCTGTCGGCAGTTATTAGAGGGCATCTGTCGCTGTCGAACATCATCTCAAAGATTTTTTTTTATTTTTTTTTTATTGCTAGTGGTGGCGAATGAGCAAGCGGCACACCTGATGGTAAGTGTCTTTGCCGCTCATGGACCTTTGTAATACCAAGGGTATAACTAGGCCGCTGCCTACCAATATAAACCCCAAACCCACCCAAATGGGCTTCCAGCTCTCTCACTCACCGAACGAAGCGCAATAGCACATTCCCATTACTCATACGTCGATCTTCTGCGAGAGTGTGGTACTACACCGGACGGACCGGCCCGCGGCTACTGACAGAGGACTGTCAACAGCGTTAAGCAGCAACTCAAAAAATAATACTTGCATTACAGGGGACTTTACAAAAATTCGATTAACACAGACAAATTACACCCAGACTCAGAATGACACTGTGGATCGCACAAATTATTGGTCTGCGTGGAAATTGAAACCCTAGCACTGGCACGGAAGGTCTTAACCACTACGCCATCTTCGCAGTTAAAAATAGTTTTATTCCAAGGATTTTTTTTCTTACTTTGGAACCATAAGGCCTACAGACTTTAAATTTGGTAGGAATACTCCTTTCACTAGGTAAAGTTCAGTTAAGAACAGATTTTACGGAATTCCACCCGCCGGTTGCTGGGGTGTAAAAATCACATTTTTCAAATATAGCTCCTACAGACTCGAATTTCGGTAGGCATATTTGTGTTAGGATGCAGAAGTAAACTAACAACGGCTTTCTAAAAAATCCACCCAAAAAAGGATTACGTAAGTGTTAACCCAAGAAGTCCATATTTTCAAATACTGCCCCTACACTGAATTGGTATTTGGTGTGGACTTTCTTTCTGCCCTGTAAAGGTCAGTTGATGTAGTCATGTCGCAAAAGTAAAGTACACAACTGAACCGACGTAGCCGAAGCGAAGCGAGGGCGGGTCGCTAGTTTATTATACACTAATTTTATATGTATTTATTTTATAATATAATGAAGATTACATTCCATATACGCCATATTTTATCGCAAAATGAGCGTTCAAGCATTTAATTTAGAAATTATATGATTAATCAATAAATTCTTCGACGTGACACATATTGGAAGTGGAAATTTTTGTTACGATATTAAAAATATATTTTTAAGGATGCTTTATTATTATTTAGGCAACGAAAATATCTTTATAAATAAAAATACGTAAACAACATTTAACTTTCTTTTATAATATATATATATATATATATATATAAATATATATATATATATATATATATATATATATATATATATATATATATAAATTGTGAGTGAAATTAAAACAGAAATCAACCCTTACTCTCTTGACAACTAAGTCACTAAGTACACATTCCAAATTATTTATTCGTAATGTTTAAACATGGCTTCCTGTTGACGTCTGGCAGGCGGTCGGTCATAAAACTATTTCCAATAACTTTTTGCAATCTGTACAATGGAAGCTGAATACATATTGTAATGGTAGAGCAATATTAATAGAATATTACTAACAGGAAGTAATCATCATTATCCTGTTCTTATCCCAATTATTCATGTGCAATGCAATGTGTACCCTTTTTCCTTAGTACATAATGCAAAAGTAGATAGTAATCTAATGACCGGCGCCTGCCTGCCTTGATGGGAGGCAGGCGCCAGTCCTCCTTGCGAATGTAATTGTTGACCAAACAGTATCAGGTATTTAAGTATGGAGTATATAAGAATGGTAGGAGTACGCTGTTAATAGTTCTCTGTCTGCAGCTACAGGCCGGTCCGTCCGGGGTAGTACCGCACTCTCGCAGAAGATCGACGTCTGAGTAATGGCAATGTGCTATTGCGCCTCGTTCGGTGAGCGAGAAAGTGGGAAGCCCAACTGGGTGAGTATGTATTGGTAGGTAGCGGCCTAGCTATACCTTTGGTATTGCAACGGTCAATGGGCGGCAGTATCACTTACCATCAGGTGTACTGCTTGCTTATTTGCCACAATAAGCAATAAAATAAAAAAAACGTGACATTGGCTTAGGTAGATTTAAAGCGTTTAGTCTTCCTATACGACACGTAGGAGTTATAATAGTATCACCAAAAAAGAGACATAGATATACACTTAAACCTCTATAACTACATATAACCAACGTATAAGGCTTTCTAGCACAGATTAGATATTATAACCGAATGCCCTCTACACGTTTGTATCCACTATTTATACTCGCTATTCGCCACGAAACCATTCAAATGTAGCGCTAATGTTGCCAGAGGACAGTCTCGGCATCGCCACCTTTCGATGGGCGATAACAGAGTCAACTGAAGGATATCAAACGCATATAAGATCTATGCGAGAGAAAGAAAACTCGAAACAAAACTCCTATACCAACACGTCTGGTCTTCAAAACTATATATTTTTTTAGATTACTCCGAAAAACATACATATACGTTGACTTTGAACCAAAATTATCCATGTTATAACAAAAAAAGGAACAGAGACATTTCCCGTAACTGTATATCGTTATGACCACAAATGTTGTCCGCCTGGATTGTGGTGCCGTGTAAATTATAACATAACCATTTATGTGTGGTGAAGGCTAATGAAATACTTTTTTTTTGGACCGTTGTACTGTATTACGTTATTTATAAACTCTCAAGGGATATTTTTACATGCGCAAACAATTTTATTACGAATATTTATTTTGGGTCATCATCATTCTCCTACTCTTATCCCAATTACTTGGGGTCGATACAATATGTACTCTTCTTTCATAGTACATATTGTAAAAGTTATTGGCAATAGTTTTATGACTGGGTACCTGCCAGACGTCAACCCTCCTTGGGAATGTAATTGTTGACCAAACGGCATCAGATGGAGTTGGCCCTGGTCGTTAAAAGGCTCTTAGTCATATTTTACGACATCCACGAGCAAAGTAAGGATTGGTAGTATTCGTAGCCGCTACCCAATAGCTTGAATATTTATTTTGGGTAATACTAAAAAATTGTGCTTTGTTAATTGTAGAACATAATACTTTCTAATGTTTACCCGAGTTTTACATATTTTAAATAAAATATTTTTTATGAATTTAGTGCTAGGACCACGCTGTTGACAGTTTTCTGTCTACACCCACAAGCCGGTCCGTTCGGGGTAGTACCACACTCTCGCAGAAAATCGACGTCTGAGTAATGGTAATATGCTATAGCGCTTTGCTTGGTGAGCAAGAGAGCCGGAAGCCCAACTGGTTGGGTTTAGGGGTTTATATTGGTAGGCAGCGGCCTAGCTAAACCCTTGGTATTGCAAAGTTTCATGTGCGGCAGTAACGCTTGACATCGGATGTGCTGCTTGCTCGTTTGTCACCATAAGAATAAAAAAGAAACTATTATATCTCGTTTGTTTTTAAATTTTAATCACCCAACGTTTCGAATTCATTATTGGGTTTAGATGTTCAACTGTCAGCACTGATAGTCCTGCCGCCGTGACCATGAACGCTAAAAATCAATCCCTCCAACCATCAGTCAGTAAACGTCCACTGTTGGACGTAGGCCTCCCCACGAGAATACCATTCGCAACGGTCCAGTGCCACCTGCATCCAACGGTTTCCTGCGACCTTGGTAATGTCATCAGTCCACCTTCTTCCCCAACGGTTGTCGGTTCGTTGAGCGATGTGGCCTGCCCGTTGATATTTCAACGAGCTAATTCTTCGGGCTATGTCGGTTACATACGTTCTTCTACGGATTTCTATATTCCGGCTTTTATCCCGTAGAGAAATACCGAGCATAGCCCTCATAGCATAGCCCTCATAGCATAGCCCTCATAGCATAGCCTCCATAGCACACTGAGCGACTTTGAACCTTTTTATGAGACCGACATTTAGAGACCACGTTACGGTGCCGTAAGTCATCGCTGGTAACACACACTTGTTATGAATCTTTAATATTTTTTTCCTAATTGTCAAATACAAATCTTAATATTATCGAAATTCAAAATTAAATACAAACGTGATAGAATCCGTAAAAATAGTTTATTCCAAATATTAATTATTTGAACATTATTTGGATTTATACTCAACTATATCTCTGCTAACTTTATTGTGTGATGACGGAAAAGGAACCCACTTAATCACCCTTTCTCTATCCCGTGGTTATCATAAAAGATGTCTAAGGGATAAAATATGTAGATAATATTGATGCAAGAGAAAGAAAACTAACTACACAGATGGCGTAGTAGTATATATATATATATATATATATATATATATCTACCTGCCTTGCCATATGCCAACCCATAACACCATGAGTTCGAATCCCACGCAGGACAATATGTTTGTAAAGTTCCCTGCAATACAAAGAAAACTTAGTATAGTTTCTTGTCTTTAAAAAATAAAGCCTACATTAAACCCTTTTTTTTTTTTTTTTTTTTTGTGGTGGGCCATGGACGTCGCACCCCGCCAAATCGGTCCGGGGTGACGGAAGAGGCGGCGTGCAACCCCATTGACCCACCCTGCAAGCACCTCTTCTTCGCCGTGCGAGCGGGCCACCGGTACCCGATCTTTGTCTTCGGTGGCCCGCTCGGCGGTATGCCCTCTCGGGGCTCCTCTCCTGACCTACATTAAACCCTGCGCCAATCAGTCTGACCAAGGCGGTACAGTAGACAAATTTCTATTGTAGAGGAAGTTCGAATCCAATAGCAGACCGTATATTAGCGGAGAAGATACTCAACATTAGTACTAAAATAGTTTACCCATTGACATATATGTACTCCTTCTTTGTGGAAGGCTATGATGTAATATAATCGCACTCCACCAGATCCGTCCAGATATATGTACTCTTACATATATATGTTGAATCAAGTAGATAGTGACATCTAGCTTTATTTATCTTCATAACTGTTAGATATATGTAATATAATGTATTGTCATTACAAATAGATTAGTCTAAAAGCAAACGCTGGTTGTATAAACATTATAATAATATTATTGTTATGTTAGCGTAGATGGGATGTGATAACATGTCTGCAATTTGTATTCGAGCACAATGAACTTTCTAATATGACTGATTACTTTGAAATATTCCGTTGCTAATATTAATACAGAATATCTAATACTAGCAGACTCGGCTACGCGTTGCTGTGGCTGAGGTAGCCTCAGTAACATGGTGGTTATGCTAATAAATTCTAGCTTATATGAAACGTTTTTACGTCTAACATAGCGCCATCTATAAAATACTCAATCCAGTCAACAGATACCGCCATCAGTTTGGAGATAACAGATAATTGTGACTGTCAAATAACACAGGCTTACAAATTTTTTTTTTTGGTGCAGCTTTGTTTGTGTCTATGGTCGATAATGTAGGTAATGTACAAAACATTGTCATACGTTATTTTTAGTCAACAGCTCTAGTTTACCTTCTATCCTCATTTAATTTTTCTCCTGTTTTTTTTCGTAAAAGGTTATTATTACAATAACATCGATAAAGTTTATGTTACAATATCGTTATGGCTGGTACGTCCAGATGTTTTGTTAATAATCCTCATACATTTTATTATGTTTGTGGTGAATACATACTAAAAGATCAGCGTAAATCGACAACATACCCTGTGAATTGTCACATACACTGTAAATTGTCTGTATTTTGCTTACTTCGGTATTGAAATTCGACATCATGACAAAGTGTGGGCCCCTTTTAGTGTATGTAAACTATGCATTGAACATTTGTGACAATGGGAGAAAGGGACACGTAAGTCTTTGATGTTTGGAGTGCCTATGATATGGCGAGAACAAAAAAATCGTTATGATGACTGTTACTTTTGTATGACTAATATAGTGGGCATCAATAAAAATAATCAATCAACATGAGCTTAATGACCTCATCAGAGATTTAGATCTTTCTAAGGAACGTGCTGAGCGTCCAGATTAAAAGAAAAAAATTGCCTTTCCTCAGATTTTCAAGTGTCTACATATCGCATGAGAGAACGACCCTCATTACAGTTTTTTTCATCTGATAAAAATTTACTAAAAGTTTTTTTATCTTTGATGGACCTCAAAAACGTCAGTTAATGAAAGACACTAGTAATTTTGAAACATCTATGAATGAACTGGAAAGGCTTTCGTGGAAATCTTTTGTAGCAATTGCACAAAATTTGCTTGGAAATCATAAGGCTGGTAACTATGTAGAATAAGTAAAAGAAATGCTGGTTCGTTACAAACATTTAGGCTGTTATATGAGTATAAAATTACACTATCCCAATAGTCATCTAGATCAATTTCAACACAATTTACGAGATTTAAGCGAAGAACAAGGAGAACGTTTCCATCAAGACATAAAAACGATGGAGAAAAGATACCGAGGAAAGTGGGATACCCATGTCATGGCTGACTATTGCTGGGGTATCATGCGAGATGGCCCACGTCTGTTTCATTCTAGAAAATCACTTAAAAGGCAATTTTTTAATGTTTAATACCAATAAAATATTATTTTTTTCTGAAAACTGTATTTTGTTTATATCTCTGGAACTAGAGCTGTTAGAAAAAACCGGTAATATTTTTGATATCACCATGTAAGACATACTTAAAATCAGGTCTCAAATTCCCGGTACCAAAATCATTGTAGGCCAGTGTAATAGACAAATAATTTGCAATAAAATAATATTGCGACTATAAATTGAGATGGAAGCTATCCTGTCTTATGTTTGATCAAGCTACACATGCTGTGCAAATTTGATTAAAATCGGTTAAGTACTTTAGAAATCCATCGCGGACAAACAACGTGACGCGTAATTTATATACATACATACATACATATCATCACGCCATATCCCTTGCAGAGTAGGCAGAGAGAACAGAGTGCCAGAGAACTCTATCTCTGCATACTTCACTCGCTTCCTCAACATTCATAATTCTCTTCATACACGCTCGCCGGTTTTTTAATTTATATATATATATATATATATATATATATATTAAGATTTATCTAATTATCCTTGTGGTAACGGAGTAAGAACACAATTCACAACCTCCTATCTTAACCGTGGGTGATCATAGGAGACGACAAGTGATACGAAACGCATATGTCATCTATGCGATAGAGAAAAAAAATCGAAACAAAACCTTATGCCAACACGTCTTACCAGCGCTGTAGGTCATTTTCCCCTCTCGTTACGAACGAGGCTCGAGCCAACAGTGGGGTATATATGAGCTGAGATGATGAAGATGATTTATCTATTAAATCTTTAAACAAGTTATATTTGTATATTTCTATATTTGCAGGCTCTTAAAAACAGCACCAGCGATTTATATGAAATTTGGTATGAAGGTTTTGGGGGTGATAAATTAATCTAAGTTTTATTTATAGAATGTATCGTTTTTTCAGTATTTTCAAGTAATGAAAAAACATAGCTTTCTTTGACTCAAAACTGTAATATGTAATATGAATGCAAATTTGGCTTCTGTAATTGTGTAGAATAGGAATAGCTCAATTAGCAAATAAATCAGTCTATTAAGACAGCTCAGGTTCGACCCTTGGTTTTCCCTTTTTAATCCTTATTTTTGATTTTTGTATATTTTTATATCTAAATATATTTTCTGAAAAATCGTAAAAAGAAAATCACGATCTAAGCTAAATTATCTAGATATATATTTTTATAAACATATTAAAATTACTTTTACGGATTCTTTTGCGTTTGTATTTGATTTTTACTCTCCCGACGTTTCGAACACTTTACAGCGTTCAATGGTCAAAGTCCTTCTATACCTGTGAAGTGCTCGAAAGGTCCAGCAAGTAAAACTCTAATACAAATACGATGAAAAATTTAAAAATAACCTTTTTTCATATGCAGTCTTATAAATATTAGAAATAATTTTCAATTTTGAAATTATCAGCGCCACCCTTCTCTTATTTCAATTATTTGGGGTGCCTATGTCCTCTACTTCCACATAACCCTATTAGATATAATCTCTGCATTCACTCCATTTCTATCCTTATTGCTTATGGTGGCAAACAAATAAGCAGCACACCTGATGGTAAGTGTCACTGCCGCCCATGGGCCTTTGCAACACCAAGGATATAGCTAGGCCACTGCCTCCCAATACAAACCCCAAATCCACGCAGTTGGGCTTCCGGCTTTCTCGCCTACCAAACAAAGTGCAAAAGCACACTGCCATTATTCAGATGTCTATCTTCTACGAAAGTGTGGTACTACCCCAGACTGAGCGGCCTATGGCTGTAGACAGATAACTGTAAACAACGTGGTCTTACCGCTACTGTCAGTCTTTAACTTTTCCGTTACTGGCTAACTTTGAAACTTACTCTTATACGTTCATTCCTTACTTTCCCTATTCTCATCACGCCGCGAGATGGATATAATCTCAACATCTCTTCTACAATGCAGTCGTCTCTCATTTATCGCTTTTGTAGTAAGTTAACACTTATAATACAGCAGGTCTTATTAAGGTTATTTGGGTCTGGTGCTCGACGGGGTTTGGTGGTTCCGGAAGCAATTCTGCAGGATTGCTCCCCGGCTGGTCAGCGCGGCGTCCGCCCTATCACGGCTCATGCTGAACGTGGGCGGACCCAGCTTCGAGGGCCGAGGGCTGTATGCGAGGGTGATCCGCTCAATGGCCATGTACGGCGCACCCGTGTGGGCGAGGTCTCTGACCGTCCAGCTCAGGGCTTTTCTGTGGCGCCCACAGAGAGCCATGACGGTCAGAGCCATCCGCGGATACCGCACGGTGTCAACCGAGGCGGCATGCCTAATGGCCGGGGCACCCCCGTGGGACCTAGAGGCTTAGATGCTCTCCGACCTCTATCGGCGGGTAACATCAGTGCGCGACAATGGTGGCTCCCCATCGTCTAGCGAGGTAGCCACCTGGCGCGAGGATGGCGCCGAGACATCATCGCCCGTTGGGTTACGTGGCTGGAGAGGCCTAGACACGGTGTTGTTACCATTGAGGCCCTCCAGCCCGTACTGATGGAGTGGATGAAGCGGCGGTACGGGGTCCTCTCCTTCCGGCTGGTGCAGGTATTGTCGGGGCACGGTTGCTTCGGCTTGTACCTGCACACGATCGCGTGGAGGGAGTTGACTCCGTCCTGCCACCATTGCAATAGTGACGAGGACACGGCGCAACATACGCTCGAGGTATGTCCGAGCTGGGACGGGCAGTGCCGTGACCTCGTTGCTGTTATCGGTGCCGACCTGACGCTGCCGGCTGTCGCGAAAGCGATGGTCGACAGCGTCAGGAACTGGGACGCGGTCGCCGCCTTCTGCGAGGCTGTCATCTCGCAGAAGTAGGCGGCGCAACGAGTCCGGGAAGATTCTCGTGACCCGGGCCGCCGTCAGCGGCCGGGGCGGCGCAGGCACGAATATCTGCGCCTGATGCTGTCCTAACCGAGGCTTCGGGTGATCGGACGCGGGGAATTGCCCGGCCACCCGACGTGAGGCCACCGTGTGAGGGCGATGCCCCGATGGCGAAAGCTGTCGGGACGTCGACATCAGAGGAACCCGCGAGGGTAAAACGCGGCCACACTGAGAAAGATCCGACGAGAAAACTCAAGAGGCATGATACTAATTTAAATATTGAATTTTTGAGTGGCGGCCTACTTTATCTTACCAAAATTAATTAAATTAAAATTCAACTATAATTGTGGGTCAAATCTATACAATAAGTGCTCACAGTGTCTTGCAGTCTTGTGGTGGTCTTCTTAGTTTTATTTTAATTAAGTGAATAACGGGACGTAAGACACCATAGTCCTCCCGTGACCATGATCACTGTAAAGTGTTCGAAACGTCGGGAAATTAAAAATCAAATACAAACGCGATAGAATCCGTAAAAGTAGTTTTACTTCAAATGTGTAATACTCGTGTAAACATTAGAAGTCATTAGTCCTATATTATATCCGTAGTCTTACACTATTTGATCCATCCCGTTCTAATCCTGTGCTTAACTGCATGATCCAGGTCGCTATTGTATTGGATTAACGAAGCGAGGTATTGAAAATTGGAGCATATCAAATACTTCGTCTAAAAACAGTATTCTATAAAATTTACC
This sequence comes from Lymantria monacha, assembly GCA_905163515.2. Lineage (NCBI taxonomy): Eukaryota > Metazoa > Arthropoda > Insecta > Lepidoptera > Erebidae > Lymantria > Lymantria monacha. Next base: position 1,078,499 of record LR991100.1, read on the forward strand.
AAGATATAATCTACATCTATAAATGAGGATGTTTGTATATATGACATTGTTAAACTCAAAAATTATTTGACCGATTATTATAAAAACTGATATCTAGGTACATGTATTTTTTTATGGATAAGGTTTATATGCTATCCTTATTGATGTAACTCACCATGTAGGAGGCGCTGCGATATACCGAGTTCAAATAAACCAACGGGTTTGCTAGCATTCTATAAAAATATAATATAATAGAAATTTCATTGTAAATATTTTCGCAATAGTCCAAAAACGTTTCATTTCAAATGTTAATTGTTTTATTTTATAATTAAAATCATAGTCGGCATTTGACGTGACCGATGTCTCACCCTTTTCATTAACGGTCCCACAACTTGTTTTGGCAGACAACAATAACAAATAGAGGTGATTTAAACTCGAAACCAGTTGTTAATGTAATTTCTGGAGCCCCCACCGCGAACATAATTCAAAACTGCTTGATTTTTTAAAGGACTTTGTTGAATGTTCAGTATTTTGATAAAATTTTTGTTTTAGTAGGTGTGCTGATTGTTTTAATAGTTAACTTCTGATCGGATGGTGTTTGTGGGATCTTGTACAGCTATAATTTTTTTTGTATTATATTTAAGTGTTATATTATATCCTGGTTTGCTGCTGTATGGTAGTGGCTACGAATTCTACCAACCCTTACTTTGCTCGTGGATGTCGTAAAAAACGACTAAGAGTATTATATCGACCTAGGCTAACACCACTTGATGCCGTTTGGTCAACAATTGCATTGCATTCCCAAGGAGGGTTGACGTCAGGCAGGCGGCCGGTCATATTAAAACTATTGGCAATAACTTTTGCGGTATGTAGGAAGAGGAGTACATATTGCGACAAACCCAAATAATTGGGATAAGAGCAGGAGAATGATGATGATGATGTGTTGATTATATCCTGGTTTGAAGGGAGTTGCACTGAAACTAATACTTCGTACGTTTTGTACATATTGAATATAATTTGGTACAAAAACAAGTTATTGAAATAGTGAAAAATAAATACAGGCCCGAAGTTCCATGCTAAATTTACTCGGTCAAGTTCCGATTCGATAGTTTATTGATTTAATTTAAGATAAAATATTAAAATTAACAAAATTGCTAGGGAAGTGTGCTTATTCATACTTAGTATTAGCCATTTTTATTTTTAAAGACAACGTCCTTCTTATATTGCGGAGAATTTCTATCTCATAAGCATTGTTGTTCTGCACAGGAATAAATCCATCAGTTCTGCCACGGTAAGTCGATATTTTAATCACCACGCCATGTTCAGTGACTCTGCAGTCTTTGGTAGTCAAAATGAATCTTTATAGAGTTATTAGATGAACGCTCATAGCGGGTCTGACAAAATAATTAATCTAAGTTTCTAAATCGCTGTAGTATTAATACTAACTTTCTAAACTATACCTTGATGAGTAATTAATTTATTAATGTACTAGCAGTTTAGCTTGCGTGTTTAGTATTAGTAGTACATGGAGGTAATAATTACGTTAGTAAACACCAAAAACTGATATTAAAAAATCAACATCATTCTCCTACTTTTATCTAAATTACTTGGGGTCGAAACAATATGTACTCTTCTTTCATAGTACATATTGTAAAAGTTATTGACAATAGTTTTATGGCCGGCCGCCTGCCAGACGTCAACCCTCCTTGGGAATGTAATTGTTGACCAAACGGCATCCGATGGAGTTGGCCCAGGTTGTTATAAGATTCTTAGTCGTCTTTTACGACATCCACAAGCAAAGTAAGGCTTGGTAGTATTCGTAGCCGCTGCCACACAGCAGAAAAATAATAATATTTTATTTGAATGGACCTAGTGATAATTGCTGCATCAAGAGAAATTTAATGGCATATGATTTATAAAAGTCTAAGACTATAGGGGAAGGAAAATGTAAAATCCTATACTTACACGCCTGACCAGCGTTCATTCCCGAGCTCAGCAATTATATCATCAATTATATACGCTGAGATGATGATAACGACGATGATGATGATGATATTGACAATGATGATGACTATGATTATGACGAAAATGATGGCGATGATAATAATGATGATGACGACGATGATGATGATAATGTTTATCAAAGTTGTTGGAGAGATTGAGTAGATACAAGCAAAATTCTTTGTTTTGGTTTTCAGAGCAATTCAGTTTCACCGAGAGATGACATTAAATATTCACTAACATAAATTTAATCTAATGCCAAAAAAATATTAACTTCATAAGAAAACTCATTCATTAAAATATTCTTATTTTAAGATAGGATATATTAAAGATATGCTATGCTTCTAAAAGCCAGGGTTTCTATTTATTAGTAATTCTGTGTAACTTTTAATTGGCCAAAATGGCACTTTGCCAATTTCGTTCAGTTTATATCATAAAAGACAATTTTTGATGTAAAAACTTATGACCCTCGTAATTTGATTAAGGACCACCCTTGAGATGAAACGGTAACTGTGCTGTGTTATTTAGTTGTTAAACTTTATCGTAAAAATGTAATTTGGTTGACTAGCTTTTGCTATAAGTTTGGCCTGAGATGCGGTCGTAAAGACATAATGTTAGATGAATGTTTCTACTCGTCTCAATACAAAGCTTTGATATCTAAGGGTTATCATAAAATAAAGTCATCATATTTTACTATATTTGGATTGACTGCCTAAAAATGAACTGCTGTAGATTTTAGCTAGGCTTTCAGATAGATATCTGAATGTTAATATTATGAATAGCTTTCAATCAGAGACTCTACAATGATTGATAGCTCATCATCATTACCCTGCTCTTATCCCAATTACTTGGGGTCGACGCAATGTCTTTTTCTTCCATTCAATCCTATCTGATGTCATGTCTGCGTTCACTCCATTTCTATCCATAACATGCTTCACGCAATCCATCCATCTTTTCTTCGGTCTTCCCTTACCTCTAAAGCCTTCAACATTCATACTTAAAATTTTCCTCCCAACATTACTTTCATCCCGTTTCATCACATGTCCATACCAAGTCAGGCGTTCACTTTTCAACTTTCCCGTCACTGGCGCCACTTTTGATATGATTGATAACTCAGGACTTGTAATTATTAAAAAACAGTAGAACTTTTTTTTTATGTTGACAGATTAAGCATAAAATGTGCAGTTACATTTTTAACGGGAGTAGGAAAACAGGCTGTGAGATCGCGATGAGACAATAGTGCCCTCTTGGGAAAGTTGTAGCTCCAATTGCTATTGGCAACTTACCTATCAAGCGTTGAGATTATGATAGTTTACCAGGAGTAGGGTTACACTGTTGACAGTTTTCTGTTTATAGTGGTGGGTCGGGCCTACCATACTCTCGTTGAAAATAAAAGCTGTGTGGTAGCCGCTAAGAATACTACCAACCCTTACTTTGCTCGTGGATGTCGTAAAAGACAACTAAGAGCCTTATAACGACCTGGGCCAACTCCATCTGATGCCGATTGGTCAACAATTACATTTCCAAGGAGGATTGACGTCTAGCAGGCGGCCGATCATGAAACTATTGACAATAACTTTTACAATATGTACTATGAAATAAGAGTACATTCTGTATCGACCCCAAGTAATTGGGATAAGAGTAGGAGAATGATGACTCTCGTAGAAAATTGACTTCTGAGCAATGGCACTGTGATGTTGTGCTTCGTTCGATAAGTGAGAGAACCAACAGCCCAAAATTCTGAGTAGATTAGGTTTGGTTTAGGGTTTTCATTGATAGACATGGTATTGTGACGCTCCAATGGCCGCACTGACACTTAATATCAGTTCTTCCTTCTTCTCATTTACCATTATAAACAATAAAAAACTATTATTATTCTATATTTTCATTAAAATTAGAGCCCAACATGTGTAAAAAGAATAACAAATATACCTAATTACAAAATTAACAATAATTTAATTAAATAATCGAAGTAGTATGTAATTGAAAGCCATTGTAATCAAACCTCTCCTATACCTTTGAAGTAAATCTTGATTAAAGTAGGACATTATTATTTACTTCGTTACATTCAAGACGCATCTTGTTTGGAATTCATTGTTTAAAGGAAATGTCGTTTATTCATTCAAAATAGAAATTTATAATGCTCATTGAACAACACGGGGATCTATTTGTTATTCTATTTATTATTTACAGTACCTGCTTTCATACTTCTGGACTTTGATAGGCTAATGAATAGATGGATAGCTACATTGCACAAAGTAAAGCATCACACAGCTTTGATTTTTGCACGGAAATATTCTCTTAAAAGTAAAAGAGCTTTTGTGTTTTCGTTTTTGGTAGAAATCTGAACTTTCGGGCATGCTGCACTAATGCATTGACAGCTAGCCTATAGTATATGCCTTAGAATCAAACTGGACTGAATTATGGCGAAGGTAGTATTTAGTCCATCAGGTTAGCTGGAGTCAAAGAATTGATTCCAAATCTACGTCAATCAAAGCCTCGTTCGCCTTTCCGTCTCCCCGAACGGTTGGGTTGAGTGTTTAACACACAACACTTGATCAAGAAGAAGTAATTTAAAGATGATTTAAAAAAATATCTCTTTGAAGTTTTCTACGTATGTTTTTCTTCACCTAATCAAAGAATAAATATAATTACTTACACACTACTACACTTAACACCATAAAAATAGTGCGAGGTTGCCTTTACTTCGACCTTAAGTTCTATATGTGGAAGTCTATTAATTTCCTCATCAGATTCTCATATTTATTTAATTATGTTGTTATATAATAAAATATTTGAGAACGCCTAGGCGTGGCTAGATGAGCCTAGCAAAGGGCAAGGAAACTGCTGCCTTTTTATCGAAACGTATCGTCGTTTTCTTAAACCCTCATAGTTTTAAATTATACTAGATTTTTTTTTATGGGATATAATATAGATATAAATAGTAGACATGGTATTTGGTAGCGGCTACGAATACTACTAACCCTTACTTTGCTCGTAGATATCGACGAATTGGTCCAACTCCATCTATTGGCGTTTGGTCAACAATTACATTCACAAGGGGGGTTGACGTCTGGCAGGGGGCTGGTCATGAAACTATTGCGAATAACTTTTACAATATGTAGGTACTATGAAAGAAGAGTATATGTTGTATCGACCCCAAGTAATTGGGATAAAAGTAGGAGAATGATGATGATGATGATGATAAAGGTAGACAATATTAGATTTATTAAAAATATAAAGTTTTAATTGCATAGCTACTTTAGATTTTATTGATAGCTAAAAAAAAACTCCAATTTCGTCATTTCATCATTCACTTATTGCTGATCATCTAAATTCTTAGGATACTGTCTGAAATATTAGAGCACTGCAATTTGGTATGTATGCTAGTATTTAGTACACAAACAATAAATAATCTCAAACTTTGTACTTTTACCTTCTGCAACCATTTCAACCAGTGGTGGGCAACCTTTTGGCAGCAAGGGCCGCAAGGTGGAGAAATAAACTAAATGCGGGCCACACTAGTAATATTAACACTAGAATATACCGTATATGGTCGACCGCGGTTCGTTCATGCATGTATTTTGATATTTATGACTTATTTACAAAACATTCACGGATCGCAAAGAAGACGTTCGCGGGCCGTACGTGGCCTGCGGGCCGCGTGTTGCCCACATGCGATTTGAACGGACGGACTTTTTTTTTTATTTTATTGCTTATGATGGCAAACGAGCAAGCAGCACACCTGATGGTAAGTGTTACTGCCGCCCATGGACCTTTGCTATACTAGGAGTATAGCTGCATAGAAAAGCAGAACAGATGTAAGAGTAAAAATAGGTAATGATGAGCAAGTGGATGAATTTGTATATCTTGGATGTGGTTTTAGCCGAGATGGAAGGTACACCACTGATATAGAGCGAAGAGTGAATGCGGGAAATAGAGTGAACGGAGCGTTGGGACAACTTCTCCGTAGCCACCACCTCAGCCAGAAGGCACGTGTAGCAATATATAACGCAGTGCTTGTCCCAACATTACTATATGGAAGCGAGAGTTGGGTATGCAGAAAAGAGCATGAAAGCAATATTAATGCGGTCGAAATGTGATCTCTACGAAAAATCTGTGGAGTCAGGCTGACCGACCGCATTGACGACGACGTAAGAGAGCGAGTAGATATTAAAGAGAGTATTGGTGTAAAGATGCGAAAGGGAATGCTCCGATTGTTTGGACATGTGGAAAGAATGCCGAACGAACGTCTGGTTAAGAAGATATACAATACAAAAGTGGAAGGATGTAGGTTCCGTGGGATACCGAGACTAACCTACCTAGACCAGATTGGTCACGTACTGAAAAAAGGTGGCGTCAAGAGTCTCCGAAATAGGCGAGTGTGTATGAAGAGAATTATGAATGTTGAAGAAGCGAGTGAAGTATGCAAGGATAGAGTTCTCTGGCACTCTGTTCTCTCTGCCTACCCTGCAAGGGATATGGCTAGGCCGCTGCCTACCAATATAAACACCAAACCCACCCAGTTGGGCTGCCGGCTCTCTCGCCCACCCAACGAAGCGCACCAGCACATTACCATTGCTCAGACGTCGATTTTCTGCGAGAGTGTGGTAATACCTCGGACATACCGGCCTACGGCTGTAGACAGAAAATTGTCAATAGCGTGGTCCTACCACTATTAGCTTTTGTAAAACTTTCGCAAATTTTGATGCAATTGATCTAGTATATAGCTTGTTATAAAACCTAAATAAACTACATATTTTGGAATTTTTAATAACTTAACATATATTTAAAAATATTGTTATAATCATCCTGATCTGTCTGATTATGGAGATGGCCGAGATGGCAAAGTAAGAATGAGACCCTATACTAACGTGTCTGATCAAAGTGATATATTATGTCAATTGCCTTTCTAATATATAGGATATCCATTTCTTATAGTTCAAAGTATCACTAAAGAAGAAGGAAAGGAAGAACAGATTACTGTTCTTACTCTCTTAGTATTAACTAGTAGTAAATCAGCTACATATCTGATGTAGAGCCACTTTGGAATGAAAGATGTCATGGATGATAACCTCATTTCGCTTTATCGTATTCAAATACTTAATAAAATCATAAATATTGAAAGTATTGACATGGTATGGACATGTGATGAAACGGGATGAAAATAATGTTGTGAGAAAAGATTTAAGTATGAATATTGAAGGCTTTACAGTTAAAGGAACACCAAAGAAAAGATGTATGGACTGCGTGAGGGTTGACATGGATATACAGGGAGTGACTACATAGATGACATCTGATAGGACTGTATGGCAGGAGATAACATATTGCATCGACCCTAAGCAATTGAGATAAAAGCAAGATGATGAAAGTATTGATGTTCTTTATCTATATAATTTAATTATTTATAGTAATTACCTGCTCTAACAATATCAATTAATATTTTAGATATTTTAATGAGTTTTAGCTCGTTTTAATAATTAGCGTTTAAGCTATCTAAACATTCACGCACATTGGTTTTAATTAAATTTAGCTGGGGTAAGTAATATTAAATGTATTATGATGTGTAATATCATATATTATTAAAAGTTTACTGACGAAACGATTTAATATTATAATAACTAAATAAACTTATTATATATAACATATTGCTTTGTTTGAAATCCACAATTATACTACAATTATGTAGTAAGTTCGCTCCATCAGTTTCTGTTAACATGTTCCAGAAATAATTAAGAAGACACATCTATTAAAATTAAACGTTAGTTTCAAATTCATTACTAAATCTAAGATATATTTGTACTATGATAACTTATAGTGAAGTATTCAACATTGAAATTGCGTTAATATTTTAATGGAATTCCTGATAGCAGTTCCATTTCATCTATCATTATGTCTCAGAATAATTAAAGCTTAGTGATTTTGCTTCTAGCAGCCTGTTTAGTATGCAAATTATGATTTTCTTCGTGATTTTGAACAGGCAACGGTTACTTTATCAAACAAGGTAGTGCTTGATAATATTTCATTGTATTTCTAATTAGCAATTGTAGGGAGGTAGAAATAAATCCAAGAATATAGTTTTATTATTTTAATATTATATAATGCCTCATTTTAATTCTGTTTATTGTAAATACATACATACATATCATCACGCAATATCCCTTGCAGGGTAGGCAGAGAGGCCGAGCGGACCACCGAAGACAAAGATCGGGTACCGGTGGTCCGCTCGCACGGCGAAGAGAGAGGATTTTACGGTGGGTCTATGGGATCACGCGCCGCCTTCTCCGTCACCCCGGACCGATTTGGCGGGGCGAGACGCACCCATAGCCCACCAATAAAAAAAAAAAAAAAAAAAAAAAAAGGGTAGGCAGAGAGAACAGAGTGCCAGAGAACTCTATCTCTGCATACTTCACTCGCTTCCTCAACATTCATAATTCTCTTCATACACGCTCGCCGGTTTCGGAGACTCTTGACTCCACCTTCCTTTAGTACATGACCGATCTTGTAAATCATTATCATTATACTAGGGGAAATTTAAAAGTAGCACCAGTGGTAGAAAAGTTTAGATGCGCGAGATTGTCTTGGTATGAACATGTGATGAAGAGGGATGAAAAGCATGTGACAGGGAGGGTTATCAATATGCTTGTGGATGGGCGCAACAATCGTGGGAGACCCAAAAGAGATAGATGGATTGTGTAAACGAGGATATGAGTATGAAAGTTGTGAGTGCAGATATGACGGCTGATAGAAGATTGTAGAAGGCAAGAACATGTTGTGTCGACCCCACTTAGCGTGGGATGAGGGCAGGCAAATGATGATGTACATCATTATCATCACCATCAATGAGCCTTTCACGGTATGCTGATAGACGTGGATCTCTCTAACGAATGAGAGGATATTGTTATAATGGTAGGCGGGCTGGCGATGTTTCCCAGAAGAGGGCTGCTGACCATTATCTTGGTGAGGCCCTAAACCAATTTTTCTTACTCTCAGGGTGTACTAAGGGATAGCGAAAATTGTATTTTTATCTCATCATCATATGGACAGGTACAAGAGTCAATTTAATGAATGGTATTTTAAGTTAACCAATAACTCAACTAGGGCTCGGTAAAGTTAGGAAATTATTTTCATTCAATGTACCTCAAAGTTTGAAAGCATAGGAAAGGGTAGCAATGGTCAGCCTAATGGTGATGGGGAGAGAACACGGTAGAATTTGGGGCCACATGCCAACTAACTGCCAAAAACGACTTTAAAAGGTCAGTATCTATCAACAATCATGATATATGACACAGAAATATGATCTTTAAATATCAGTCACATAAGTTACTCAGTTCGATATGAAGTGGGTTACGGTTGGCATTTTTCTACGAAATGAAATTATAAATATGGAAATAATTAAAAGACGCCACCTGTAAAGTGAGCACGCTGAAGTGGTACTAGTCATGCCACGTCCCGTCGCTCGGCAAACAGATTATTATTGCTGGGGAAAGGTTCTTGAGTAGCAAGTTCTACTTTTCCACACTAAGAAATATTTTTTTTTGTATTGTGAAAATCTTTACAGATATATACCTAATTTATTTTATCCATCAATTTATTCATCAACCCTCAGACGTCCGCTGTTAGACGTAGGACTCCCTAATAGAATGCCACTCAGAATGGTACCGATAAATGGACTGCAGCACTGCCTAAGTTACAATGGAATGGCCTTGGCTTTCTGAGAGTCTTCATATACTAAGCATAGAGGTCGATTATATTCATCGGTTTTCTGGATAATCTGCAGAAACGTGTGGATGTGGTCTATTATATTAGGTGTACAACTTTGCTGCCGCCGTTTTTCAATAGATGGCTGTAGCGATAAGTGGTAGTCGAAATAAATAGATCTTAGATATCATACAATAAGCTTAGGTATTTGTAAACATAACGCCATCGAAATATTAGTCCCTTTTTATCGGTATCATAAAGTTATTCTCGATTAAACATGTTAGCTTACGAGCCAAATTCTCACCATTTGCGGGAGGTTTTAATTTTCTGCTTTAATATGAAGAAATCTGCGGCTGAAGCTCATCGAATGCTCTCAAATACCTATGATAAGGCCGCTATTAGCGAAATAACGTGCCGAGAGTGGTTTCAACGCTACAAGAACGGAGATTTTGATGTCAAAGACCAGCATGGCGGTGGAAGAGAGAAGGTTTATCATTAGTTTTTTCAACTCGGAATTCGTACGCTGCCTGTAAGATGGCAGAAAACAGTGGCCAGCGATGGACAATACTTTGAATCATAAATGTATAACCAGTTTTTTACAATAAAGCCTCGAATTTGGAAAAAATAACGGCGGAAGCAAAGTTGTACACCTAATACTATAGCATTTTCATTCAGGCGGATGGAAATTAATGATCTTGCGCGTAAGTTGGGTTGTCATGAGTTTTGATAACAACTTGGAGACGTGGCCAAAAGTGAGATGAGTGTGTAGTTCTTTAGAGGAATTTTATCGCCCTTTTTGAAGAACAGAATTACCACATTCGTGGTCCACGACTCTGGAATGTTGACTTCCGAAAACCATGGTATAAATAATTCTGAAGGACTTTTAAAACGAATTTGCCACTTGCTTTCAGAAGCTTTTCGTTCTTTAATTAGTTCTGAGCCGTTCTGATCTCCTACAAGCTCATGTTCGAGATTTCTTCTGTATAGTGCTCAGTTAGCTTGGATCTGGGGTGTTGGACCAAGTCAACAATATGGCTCTGGGATGATTCATGTCCATAGAACATTCAGACTTTTCCCAAGATCTCAGTCCTTGATGAAATGATAGTACCATCATCGATCTTCAGCATATGTTATGTATAGATAATCATACATGAACTGTTATATAATTTTCATAGAAACAACATTGTTTGCTTAGAATATTAATTATTATTAGTTTCTATCGGTTAGGGCATGTCGTGTTTGTACACAGATGTAACAAAGAGATTATTATATCATACCAGTTGTGCTCGATGTTTCACTTGCATTGGTTAATTAGATATTTATTATTTTGTAATTTATTATTCTGTCTTGAATGATATCATTTTTGGAGTTTACTTCTTAAGAATCGATTTTCATATAAGGCGCCGGAAATGAGAAAAAATTGAGGAGTAAAATCTAGTGATCAAATGACCTCGTTACGTTGCTGGTGCGCAACCTATTCTGCGCACCTTTCACTTTCTGACGTGAGATAATATTTCACTGAACAGTTTTTATAAATGTAAATAAATAAATATATATATATTATTTTTAGCCAAATGAGCTTTTTTTGCGCCTGTTTTGATAATCGTACTTAAGGAGTAAACTCCAGTCGTGCGTCGGAGCTGACACACACACTTTTTTTTTAAGTTAGAACTCTAATAATATATTAGTGAAAATTACATTCAATTACATGCAGTATTTATTTTTTATTTTTTTTTTCTAAAAATATACTACCCTGCACTAAGGAAATAATTCTTGTATCGCGGGGGACTTTACAAATGTGTAATTTATGCAGACATTTTCTACCCAGACTCAGAATAACACTTTGTGGATCGCACACGGTATTTTCCCACGTCCCACGACAAAAAGCCTATACAATGTGTAAACATTGTCCGGTAGATGGCATACGTCACCTTGAAGACGTAAGATATAATATGAAACGAAATTTGCATGTCCTAAAATAGTTCACGATGGTGTAAGTGGCAGCACGATTGGGCCGGATTCCCAATAGGTGCGGGTTCGAACCCCGCTTGTGACATCATTTTTCGTTTCGTAATCGGGTATTTCAAAAATATAATTAAGTTATTGACGTCATAATTTAACTCGGTTATGAAGCAAATGTAGGCTGTATGCCACATGGGTCGTTACTTGCATACGGTACAACATCGATCTCAGTGTACGACCGATGCATACATCTGACGACCAACATCATACAGCTGGAATTAATATGCTCAGACTGTTTTAGTAACCGATATTTCAGCATTTGAGAGCAGCTACTTGATTCATTCACATTAATTCTGCTATTAGAAATGTAGAGAATATAATCTTCAGATGGTGCAACGACAGATAATTCTTTTTTCTCTTGTTGGTTTAATTCCCAAGAATTATATTTTATTATATGATTTATAATTTTTAAATAATTATAATTGTCATTTTGTCTTTAACCTTTTTACTTGATGTTGTTCTGAATAATTATAATTACCATTTTCTCTTTAACCTGTTTGTACTTCAGTTCAACGTGTTTTTATCTGTCACTTATGTTAGATGCTAAATCTGTAAAGAGGTGGCCTTTTTTGTTCATAACATCTTATAGATATTTATCTATATTGCCGCAGATATTAAGTTTTTTTTTTAAACGTATATATTCCAAATGATCTAACTTTATATTAAATTTAAATCTGATGACGCAATCCAGGGAAAATCACGATAACTCCTCAAATACTTAAATATTATAGCTATACAAAAAATGTAAAACTGAATAAACTTTGAAAAAGAAAGTTGAGATTAAAAAAATACAAAAACAAGTAGTACTTTACTTTAATATAATATTAGTAAATTAAAAAAAAACTAAATGAAGATATATACATATATAAGATAAAATAATAATAAAAGACATTTAGATTAAATTCAAAAGACGATCTACTAATCAGTTTGAAGGCAATGCCAATTTGAGATAGTTATCGAAGTCTGTCTACTTAACTGTTGATTGATTCACGTATGAAAAAGAAATATGTGGCAGGCGTGAGGTTAGTCTATCTTTCTAACTGTAATCTACTCGGCATCAAAGTCAAACAGATCAGTAAGTTGTCTTTTGAACTAAATCATTCTTTTACTATTGTTTTGGGTATCATGTCTATTATTGTATCAAGTTTTTTAACTATTAACGAGCTTATATTTTTATTAAAATTATATTTCTTCTACATTAATAAAAACAAAACATGATATTACAAATAACATAATATTAAACACAGGTGTTCCTTAGTGTTAGGGCCAAGGGCATGTACTAAAATACTTTAGTGCTTATAGTTCATTTAAAATTTTAGTTCAAACAGTACGAGGTCCCCTATTTATACTAAGCCCCAGACTGCCTTTAACCAGCCTAACTCTTATTAAAACAAAATGTACATTTGCTAACTCAAAAATTTTGCATAAAATTTTCTCTGTGATTTTAAGTTTTAATTCTTAAGCTACTTGACATATTTATTAGCTGGACTGAAGCTGTGTGATAGCGGCTACGAATACTAACAACCCTTACTTTGCTTGTGGATGTCGTAAAAGGCAACAAAGAGTCTTATAACGACTTGGGCCAACTCCATCTGGTACCGTTTGGTCAACAATTACATTTCCAAGGAGGGTTGACATCTAACCAGTCATAAAACTAATGCCAATAACTTTCAGAATATGTACTATGAATGAAAAATACATATTGTATCGACCCCAAGTAATTGGGATAAGAGTAGAATAGATAGTAGAATGATGATGATTTAATATTTAAATTTTAACTTATTTCTTCGTCAAAAGACACATCACTTTCAGATAGTCAAGATATTATAATTATTTATTATTTCATCATCCGCTTATCATGCGTCAACTATTTGACGTAGCCCTCCCTAAGAAGGTTAATAGAAGGATAATATCACAATCCCACGCTTGACGAGACGAGTTGTAATTTGATGTTATACGTCACTCACGAGAATGTTGCTATTCATTCTTCTGGTGCTTCTTGAGCGGATTTTTACGAATCCCACATTATAGCACACCACATAGTATTTATTACTTATAACATTAAAATTTAGCAACATCTTTCAATAGTGATAAACTTTCTTTCATAAGTGATAATATATGACGAAGAATCACCTCATTATTTAATGAAATTATACATTTTAAATGTTAACATATATTTTATCAGTAAAGAGATCTTTAAAATAGCATATTAATTATTAATAACTATGTAAAACGATGGAAGATATTTCATACACACAAAAAAAAAAAAATATGTACAGAAAAGCTAACATATAAATAACATCCACAAAGAAAACCTAACAAGTGCATAGTTTAGTATGATATATTAATTAATACAGTGTAATAATTACAAGTATATTTCATCCAAGTTCTGTTAATATACTATTTGAGTGGATATATATGAGTTAAGGTAACAAAACACAGCATGTTAGACAATTAGTAGGGATTCATTTAATTAATTTCGAGGAATGTTTTTAGAGAAGGGATTATAGATTAGAGTTCGTTGATATCTCAAAGCTGACCTTAAATATAGAGAGTGATTATTTGTTTTTGTTATTTGGAATTATGATATTATATGTTATGTTGTGGTTTTGAAATTAAACTTTTTTATGGAGATTTGAAATTTTGACCCAAAATTTTTTTTATGAATAAAAAGGGTACTCTCTGGAGTAGAGTGGGAGCTGTGTCTCTTGCCATCAACCATCGAAGATGACTGAGATATACTCTCTTCTCTTTTTTTATGATTTTATGTAAGTAAATAAATGATAAACAGAATCTATTCTATTCAAAAGTTATTGATGATTATATTTTTTTTTTTAAATATTGAATTAAGCCACCTTGAATTAAGGAAATAATCCTTGTATTGCGGATGACTTTACAAATATGTAATTAACAGGCAAATTACACCCAGATTCAGAACAATACTTTGAGAATTGCACGGATTGATCTGCCTAGGAATCGAACCCACGGCACTTGGGCTGAAGATCGATATCTTAACCACTATGCCATCTATGCAGTCAGTTTCCCTGCAATACAAAAGTACTTATGTACCTTTATAATACACATAGCTAACTACGATAATGTCCTTCACTTCAGCAGTGGTCCCAGAAAAACAGAAATGAATATTCATTATCTCAGCTTATCAAATCCTGCTTTTGGGTTCGAGACTCCTTTACAGCACCACTATCATCATCATTTAAGCTCATATACTTCCTACTGCTGAGCTCTTCAACAGTGTGAGAGAAATTGACCTTCCTACTTACCATATGAAATCATCATCCTCTTGCTCTTATCCCAATTACTTGGCGTCGACGTAATATGTCATCTTCCTCCATACAGTCCTATTAGACGTCATCTCTGCAGTCACTCCCTGTCTATCGATGTCATGCCTCACGCAGTCCACCCATCTTTTCTTTGGTATTCCTTTACCCTTAAAGCCTTCAACATTCATACCTAAAACTTTCCTCACAACATTACTTTCATCCTGACTCATCACATATCCATACCATGTCAACCTTTCACTCTTTAACTTTTCCGTCACTGACGCAACTTTCAAACTTCTTCTTATATGTTACCTACCATATATAATCCATATCATTTATTTCCAATTTTCTTGCAAAAAAGAATGCTACGTGCATCTTTTACGACATCCACTGGTAAAAAAAAGGAAGTACTGAAATGTTTTCTTACTCTATCACCACAGGAAAAGGTTCTTCCTTCCTTTGCATTTGAAAAACAATTGAAACACGGCTTGGTATTTCATTTCCCGTATCTTGCATAAATATTATTTGCATTTTATGTCTCTTTGTTTTCTTGTAGGCTTGACATCCACGGGCAAGATAGCAGGCAGTCAATTGTATTATTTCTTCAGTTACTTATAATAGTGGTAGGATCACGCTGTGGACAGTTCTCTGTCAACAGCCGCGGGCTGGTCCGTCAGTGGTAGAACCACACTCTCGCAGAAGATCGACGTCTAAATAATGGCAATGTGCTATTCCGCTTCGTTTGGTGAGCGAAAAATCGGCAGCCCAACTGGGGTGGGTTTGGGGTTTGTATTGGTAGGCATCGGCCTAGCCATACTCTTCAGGTGTGTTATCTGCTCGTTTGTCACCATAAGCGATAAAAAAACGAAAAAAAAGGAAATGTCCATAGGGTTAAAAATAAATACAATCATTTCCATTAATTTGTCGCGGTATTTGTAACGTTTGGTTATAAATTCACTAGGAGAATGAGTAGCAGGGCTCTACTGTAAAACATAAAACACCAAATCTCATATTGTCTATGTCTAACCGTGTTCTAAGCGTGATCGTTATGGGAATAGTTCCTTTAAAGAAGCCTCTGTAACATTCTCACGATAGTTAACAAAACGCCGGCGACCTTGAAATAACCTAAAATATTTCATAAACGTAAAAAAAAATCGAATACATCAGATTTCAAACGAAAAAAATTACCGAATCATAATGGGTCTAGTCGTTTAAAAGTTACGATGGTACAGACAGATACACAGGCACACACAGACAGATCAATATCATCCCTCTTTTTGCATCGGGGATTAAAAATAAAAAAGCATAAAATTACTTATATTAGCCAATTCAGTCGTCTCCGTAGATCCCGTGGTATTAATTTTATTGAAATAATCTACATTAATGTAAGCCAAGTGGCAAGCATAGCTATTTTTTTTTTAATATAAAATAAGAAAAGATAGCCACATCAGAAATATGAGTGGCATTTTTATTACATTGTATCCCAAATAATAAAAAATCGTGTTAACATGAATATAGTGACAATGGATTCTTCGATTCCATGTAATTTCACGGAACACCGCGTCAATGGGATTATTTTTTTTTTATTATATTGTATTATTTCGAATACATCAGATTGCAAACGAAAAAAACGAAGAATGTTCTGGGTGAGACGAAAGGTAAAGGAATGATTGATAGAGATACATGGTGGTGGAATGATAGTGTACAAAAGGTTTTGAAAGAAAAGAAAAATGCCTTTAAAGAATGGAAAAGTGTGAGTGATGATAACCCGGTGTTGAAAGAGCAAAAAAGAATAGTTTATGTGGAATGTAAGAAAAAAGATAAGAAAGGTGTCGCAATCGCTAGAGGTAAAGTTCAAGATAGACTATACCAAAGTCTCGACAGTCCTAATGGACAGAAAGAATTATACCGTCTAGTGAAAGCGAGAGAAAGGAATGCTAGAGATATTGTGCATGTTAAATGTATAAAAGATTGTAATGGAAGAGTTTTAATGAATGATGAAGAAATAAAAGGGCGCTGGAAGAGTTATTTTGAAAAATTAATGAATGAAGAGAACGTTTGGACTGGTAAAATAGAGGATCTACCGACCAACTTGGGTTTGGTAGAGGAAGTAAGTATAGATGAAGTAAAAAAGGCTGTCCAGAATGTGAAAAATGGTAAAGCGGTTGGCCCAGACAGTATACCTGTGGAAGTATGGAAATTTCTGAAAGCCGACGGATGGAACTGGCTGACTTTGTTCTTCGGCAAGTTGTTGCATGAAGAGTCTATCCCGAACGAATGGTGTTCCAGTTCTCTGGTACCCATCTTTAAAAATAAGGGTGATGTACAAGACTGCAACAACTACCGAGGAATAAAGCTTATGTCGCATAGCATGAAGATTTGGGAGAAAGTAATAGAGAAGAGAATGAGAAAGGAATGTGGAATAAACCAGAACCAATTTGGTTTTATGCCAGGACTGAGTACCACGGACGCAATTTTTGTCTTACGCCAACTTATGGAAAAATACCAGTGTATACATAGAAACCTACACATGGTATTCATAGACCTAGAGAAGGCGTACGACCGTGTTCCTGGGGAAGTTCTGTGGTGGACTTTGAAAGAACGAGGAATACCTGGAAAGTATGTAAGATTAGTGAAAGCTATGTACGCAGGAGCGCGAACGAATGTCCGGTCCGAAGCCGGTGTTACTGACGAGTTCAATGTAGCAGTAGACTTGCACCAGGGTTTGGCTATAAGCCCTTATCTGTTCCTCCTGGTGATAGATGCTCTGACATCGGACATACAGGGGGAAGCACCTTGGTGTATGCTGTTTGCAGATGTCATTATTCTCGTCGGAGAGGACGCAGCTGAGGTACAGAGCAGACTGGAAAAATGGCAAAAGAGGCTGGAAAGAGTTGGCCTTAAGATCAGCCGTACCAAAACTGAACATTTGTTCTATAACTTCAGTGGCTCTTCCCAAATCTCTCACATTGCTTTAAATGGGGTATCTCTACCGGTCTGCTCCGATTTTAAATACTTAGGCTCGCTTCTCTAAAACGACGGCAATATCGACCGGGAAGTTAGTAGGAGAATGAATGCAGGCTGCAGGCGACAGGTTTCGGGGACAATATGTGACGCGAGGATGCCCCTTAAACTTAAGGGGAAAATCTACAAGAGTGTCATTAGACCTGTCGTTATGTATGGATCTGAATGTTGGGCATTGAAAAAGACGGATGAGAGACGATTGCATGCTACTGAGATGCGTATGTTAAGATGGATGTGTGGGGTAACAAGATTGGATAAGATACGAAATGAGTATATTAGGGGAAGTTTGAAAGTAGCACCAGTGATAGAGAAGATTAGGAGCGCGAGATTATCTTGGTATGGACATGTGATGAGGAGGGATGAAAGACATGTGACAAGGAGGGTTATCAATATGCTTGTGGATGGGCGTAATAATCGTGGGAGACCCAAAAAGAGATGGATGGATTGTGTAAACGAGGATATGTGTATGAAAGTTGTGAGTGCAGATATGACGGCTGATAGAAGATTATGGAAGGCAAGAACATGTTGTGCCGACCCCACTTAGCGTGGGATGAGGGCAGGCAATGATGATGATATTGTATTATTATTAACAGTTAATGTTTTTTTTTATTTATACTATATGTTTTTATACTTATATATATTCTTTTGTATCCTTGTATTTGAATGAAATCCTCCTAAACAGTTGAATCGATTTTTATGGATTGTTTGTATTGAATGCGTTTAGATTCATTCAATAGTGGTTTGGACTAAAAATTGGACCCAGTAGGTAGGTGCCGAGATTGATTTAAAGATTTAAAAAAATAAATATAACATATATATACAATAGTCACTACCTTTTCGTTTCCGCTAAGTAATCGTAAAAGAGAACTAAGGGACGGAATCAGATAAAATATTACTGTAAAAGAAGGAAAATCTGAAGTAAAACCCTATCTATACCAACCCGTCTGAAGAGTGTGGTTTAGCAGATCAATTTCCTTTTTAAAGGATAAAGGATGCTCGAGCCTAGTAGTGGGATGTATATAAGATAATGGCGTCTGATGTTTACGCGAGTATTACACATTTGAAATAAAACTAGTTTCATGGTCGATCATGGTCACGGGAGGACGAGGAGTCCGTCTGACCATGATCACTGTAAATTGTTCGAAACGTCGGGCAATTAAAAATCAAATATAAACGCGATAGAATCCATAAAAGTAGTTTTATTGCCAATGTATATTTTTATATGACGACGATGCTGAATTTTTATTTAGGCTTTTGTTTGTTTGTAGAGGGACGGAGAATGAAAAGAGACAGATAGATAAAAACTTAAAACAATGTATGTTTTCATAATATGATAGATATTTCACAGAGCTTCAATAGTTTAAAAAGCTACTTGTAAGTACTGATTTGTAGTTGATCACGTAGCGACATTAGGGAACCTCATTTTCCTTATTGACATTTTCAACGCTGGAGAAACACTTTATTTGATGTTTTCTTGTTCGTAATCGATGACATTCCGAGCTTAGAATGTAATGCGTTTTTTTTCGAACGATTACAGTTTGTTACAGTGAAAGATTTTGATATATTTATTAAGAGAATTCCTTATAGTTAATAAAAAAATACCTAAATAGGTAGGATATAAACTGAAGCAATCTATTGAGAGTTTACTGTAAGAAGGTTTGTCTGAGTTAGTACCATATCTTTATACAAGGTGGAAGGAGACCGCTCCTCAAAATAAAGACAGTTGACGCTACTAGTCCTACTTGTAATGATAGGCTAGAAAAGAAATCGATACGGATGAAATTTTTTTTTACAACAAATTTTAAGTTGTTTTCACATTCCATCGTATTAGGACAGTGCCATGTAACGGTAATTTCATAAAAAATACGTAACTTTACTCAGATGAGAAAAGACGTAATCTATTCAAAACTCACGATCATATGTTGAAGAGTTCAACGACCTCGCGTGGTGAAAAAAAATTTTGTTTTTCATCCGAATCGATTTTTTTTCTAGTCTATCATTACAAGTAGGACTAGTAGGGTCACCTGTCTTTGTTTTCGGGAGCAGTCCATTTCCACCCTGTATATATAATTCTTCTGTAGGTACGTGTGTTTCCAGTGAACTCCTCCTGAACGGATTGCCTTGAGATTTTTTTAGTGTGTTCTAGGAGATTCGAGAATGGTTTAGATTCGTAATTGGACCCGGTAGGTGGCGTCGTTGTTGGTATGTCAAACGGATGAACCGATTGGGATGAAAAAGATCCCTGGATGATTTTAAAACACAATTGGACCCGGTAGGTGGCACTGCTGTCCGCATATCGCTTAACACTTTTCCGGGCAAGACGACGTCTGCCGGGACAGCTAGTTATAGTATAAAAATCAAGATGTAAGCATATAATTATGAACTAATTGTAATCTACACGTGTTAGTGTGCTAACTGAAGTTCAAACAAAGAGAACCGACGAGTCGTACCGTGTGTAAGTTTATACGATTCATTTTAGGTCACTTTTTACATTCAAAACCATGTAATATAAACAGACCTAGCTTTGATTTATGAATTAAGATTTACTAGATAAAATAGTATTCCAAATTTTATATACACATCTTATTTTTATTGCTCTTGGTGGCAAACGAACAAGCAGCATACCTGATGGTAAGTGT
This sequence comes from Lymantria monacha, assembly GCA_905163515.2. Classification (NCBI taxonomy): domain Eukaryota; kingdom Metazoa; phylum Arthropoda; class Insecta; order Lepidoptera; family Erebidae; genus Lymantria; species Lymantria monacha. The sequence continues at coordinate 1,099,146 of LR991100.1, forward strand.
CACTGCCGCCCATGGACCTTTGCAATACCAAGGGTATAGCTAGGCCGCTGCCTACCAATATAAACCCAGACCCACCTAGTTGAGCTACCAGCTCTCTCGCTCACTGAACGAAGCACAACAGCATATTGCCATTGCTCAGAAGTCAACCTTCTGTGAGAATGTGGTGCTACCCCGGACGGATCAGCCCGCGGCTGTAGACAGAAAACTGTCAACAGAGTGGTCCTACCACTTTAAAAAGTTTAAACAGTTAATTATATATTAAGGTTCAAATATCATGACTGCACATTATAGGTCGAAAACCTAGTCCACTTTCAGATTATCTGGCAAGTTCAAATTTGGCATTCAGTTAAGTATTTGCGTATACAATTAAAAAAAAATCCGAAAACGTATATATACATACATACATATCATCACGCCATATCCCTTGCAGGGTAGGCAGAGAGAACAGAGTGCCAGAGAACTCTATCTTTGCATACTTCACTCGCTTCCTCAAGATTCATAATTCTCTTTATACACGCTCGCCGGTTTCGGAGACTCTTGACTCCACCTTCCTTCAGTACATGACCGATCTGGTCTAGGTAGGTTAGTCTCGGTCTCCCCCGGTACCTACATCCTTCCACTTTCGCATTGTATATCTTCTTAACCAGACGTTATATACAGAATATGAAAATTTTCTAATTAATAGATCTTATTAGGGAAAACATAGCGACAAGCAAAAACTTTTTTCTTCTCTGCGGTAGAATGAGTACCATGATAAAAGGTTATTTTTATCGTTTTAATTGCAATTAGAAAAATAAAATACAATAAATTTATAAATACCTTTGACCCGAACACGGTCGAGCGAGGGGAAGCCGCACTCATACGAGTATCCATGAAAGCAGTCGTGTAACCTATGTACATGAAAATATAGAAAATACAATTAAAATTATAATAACACAACTTAAACATAAAAAGTATTTAATTTTATAAATAGTTCACTTTGAATAATGTTAAATTTATAAAAACCCGATTACGAGCGAAAAATAATTGTCACAATTGGGATTCGAATCCACATTTATTGGGAATACGTTCAACAACTCATATGAATTTAGTGGCAAGCTGTTAATTGGGACTTACTAACAGACACTTCAATTTTATATATATATATATATATATATATACACTCATTTGCAAAAAAAACGGGCACCTAAGCAATGAACCATTTCAAATGTTAATATTTCTTTGTTTGATAATTATAGGTAGTTTTATCCACACAATTTGGTAAATTAATAAGAAAATAATCGTTTTCATCAGTATTTCATAAAATTTAGATACAATTTATGGGAAATAATGCTAAACCTCGCTAGTAGTGTATATTCGCTAGTAGTGCATATGCTCATGAAGTAAAAATAAAAAAGTTTTTTTGTTTGTTTTTCTTTAATAAAGTAAAAGCAGATAAATGTTTAGTATCGAGTGTGACCCCCTCTAGCTAAAATCACAGCTTGAATTCGTCTGGGCATGCTAGCGAGTATATCCCGGATACTTGCTTGCGGAATACGTTCCCACTCCGCAGTAATCACATTCTTCAGCTCTCTGATGGTCTGCGGAGCCGGGTGTACTGATCTCACACGCCGTTTCAGAACGTCCCAGACATGCTCTATGGGATTGAGGTCGGGACTTCGAGCTGGCCAATCCAAACGACGAATGCCGACCTCTTGCACATACGCATTAACATCGCGGGATCGGTGGGCGCGAGCATTGTCGTCCATAAAAATCGAGTCTTCACCTAGAGCGGCCAATGCGGGTTGTGCATGAGAAATTAGAACTTCCGTTATGTATCGATGCCCAGTCAGTGAGCCGTTTTCAATGAAGACTAACTCTGTACGATCCATTGAATTTATTCCTGCCCAAAACATAACAGAGCCCCCACCATAAGGTGTGATTTCTTCGAAACATGCCTCTGCAAAGCGTTCTCCTTGTCTTCTTAGCACTCGCCGACGTCGATCTTCACCGAACAGAGATATCCTGGCTTCATCAGAGAACAAAACCCTATTCCAATCGTCTTGAGTCCATGATTCACAATTTCTAGCGAACCTAAGCCTGTGAACTCTGTGCTCACGGAGTAATTTGGGGCCGCGGGCCGGGCGGTGACTGCGTATATTGGCAGCGAGAAGCCTCCTCCTGACCGTCCATAGACTAATATGCACATTTCTTACTTCTTGGAGGTTGTTCTTAAGATCCACATACGAAGATTTGCGATTTCTCAATGCGCGACTCACAAGAAAACGATCATCCCGTGGTTGGGTACATGGTTTTCTTCCAGAACCAGGCCTTCTCTCGACGGAACCAGTCTCCTGATATCGCTGCCAGGTCCTTTGGACTGTCGAGCGACTAACATTTAGCCTCCTAGCCACGAAACATTGGCTGCAACCCTCTTCAAGCAGCGCGATAATTTTGGTAGCTTTTACCACTTTATCTACCATTTTTGATACAGCCAAACAGCATTAAATAAAGCTTTGACAGTCAAGGATATGAAATTAATCGATAAAAATTGAATAAAAGTTATGAAAGTCGATGTTAACTTCTGGAACTTCGCGCCAAAAATGTAGGATAAAAAGGGGTTTTCTGTAAAAATGAACATCAAATGAAAAAGTGAATTTAGAACGTACTTTTTTAAATACCACAGCATTTTTAAAACCGGCCAGTAACGTGTACAAACGATTGAAACCTTTTTGGTATTGTATCTTTTTAAATATGAATGAAAATCAAAACCGCCCGTTTTTTTTGCAAATGAGTGTATATATATATATATATACATATTATTTCAGAGTTTTACTGTGATATTTACATACATACATATCATCACGCCATATCCCTTGCAGGGTAGGCAGAGAGAACAGAGTGCCAGAGAACTCTATCTTTGCATACTTCACTCGCTTCCTCAACATTCATAATTCTCTTCATACACGCTCGCCGGTTTCGGAGACTCTTGACTCCACCTTCCTTCAGTACATGACCGATCTGGTCTAGGTAGGTTAGTCTCGGTCTCCCTCGGTAACTACATCCTTCCACTTTCGCATTGTATATCTTCTTAACCAGGCGTTCGTTCGGCATTCTTTCCACATGTCCGAACCAACGGAGCATTCCCTTTCGCATCTTTACACCAATACTCTCTTTCATACCTACTCGCTCTCTTACGTCGTCGTTACGAATGCGGTCGGTCAGCCTAACTCCACAGATTTTCCGCAGAGATCGCATTTCGACCGCATTAATTTTACTTTCATACTCTTTTCTGCATACCCAACTCTCGCTTCCATACAGTAATGTTGGGACAAGCACTGCGTTATGTATTGCTACACGTGCCTTCTGGCTGAGGTGGTGGCTGCCGAGAAGTGGCCCCAACGCTCCGTTCACTCTATTTCCCGCATTCACTCTTCGCTCTATATCAGTGGTGTACCTTCCATCTCGGCTAAATCCACATCCAAGATATACAAATTCATCCACTTGCTAGTGTAGCAAGCAAGTGTCTAGTACATCATTACCTATTTTTACTCTTACATCTGTTCTGGTTACTGTGATATTTTCTCCATTCAAATCAATTTTCCTCATATCTCAATTACTTGGATTGGACACAGTAGGCTCATTTTTTCACTTACACCTATCAGATGACATCTGTGTACATTCCCTTTCCATGTCAAATATTTGCGCTTTAACCTTGTCGCTCTTGGCGTAACCATTAAACTTTCTTCAAAAGGTCATTCCTTATTTTATTCATTCCCGTCACGCCGCGCACCCATCTCAACCTTCTCTGCTATATATGCAGCCGTCTTTCATCTGTCACTTTTGTAGCTCAACATGATGACCCGTACAATAAAAATGTATTTATTGAGGATTAGTAAATTTTACTTTTCAATTTAAGGAGAACGAGAGAACCACATTATCCGTGTGATGACGGAGCTAGAATACAATTCACCACCCTGTATCTTACCCGTGGGTGTTCATAAGAGACGACTAACGGATATAAAATGCATATAACATCTATGCAAGAGAAGAAAACGCGAAACAAAACCCTATACCAACACGTCTGACTAGACATGATATAGTAGATCAATTTCCCTTCCATTGTATAGGAGGCTCGAGCCCAACAGTGGGACATATATAAGCTGAGGTGAAGACAGTCACATATTATTCCCATGACCTATTAGTCAATTCCATATAAATTCTAATTTTGCACGCCTCATAAGCGAAGCGTTGAGGTGATGCTTTACTCTCGATATATGAAAAACAAGGACTTTTCAAAACTACAAATGACTATATTTTCTCACACTGCACTTATAGGATAATATTATCTAACATGTGTCAAGAAAAAACATTTGTTTAAACGTATTTTTAAAAAGCAATTCTTTTGTTTAAAGTAAGAAAAAAGTTGATTAAAAAATATACGAGGACGTCCGGATGTTATCATAAGGATCTGGTACTCTCACGACCGTAAAAAAATATTTATCGAAGTTTTTCTTTTATTAAAAACTTCATAATCGCAACGCGCTGTTTCCTTTGGCAATGGCTTGGTAATTCTTTGTCGTTTAATTTCAATTAATAAAAAACTAAACTGCTTAGTCTTTAGTGTATGTATACCTTATGAAAATTGGGTTCGCTTACATTTTTTTTATTCGATTCGAATAGGCAAAGGAAACAAATTCCATACAGCCATGGGTTTGTTTACAATGCTTGCAGCTATGTTTAGGACTACGTCGAGAATAGCACAAAATTCAAAAGTATTTTATTTCAAAAGTATTATATTCATTTATGGCATTAACTAATAGTAAATGATAAATAATATACGCGTGAATGTGAGCAAAACCAAAATAATGGTCTTTGGAAGAGACGAAGCCAGAACAGATGTAAGAGTAACAATAGGTAATGATATACTAGAGCAAGTGGATGAATTTGTATATCTTGGATGTGGATTTAGCCGAGATGGAAGGTACACTACTGATATAGAGCGAAGAGTGAATGCGGGAAATAGAGTGAACGGAGCGTTGGGGCCACTTTTCGGCAGCCACCACCTCAGCCAGAAGGCACGTGTAGCAATGCATAACGCAGTGCTTGTCCCAACATTACTGTATGGAAGCGAGAGTTGGGTATGCAGAAAAGAGTATGAAAGTAAAATTAATGCGGTCGAAATGCGATCTCTGCGGAAAATCTGTGGAGTTAGGCTGACCGACCGCATTCATAACGACGACGTAAGAGAGCGAGTAGGTATGAAAGAGAGTATTGGTGTAAAGATGCGAAAGGGCATGCTCCGATGGTTCGGACATATGGAAAGAATGCCGAACGAACGTCTGGTTAAGAAGATATACAATGCGAAAGTGGAAGGATGTAGGTACCGAGGGAGACCGAGACTAACCTACCTAGACCAGATCGGTCATGTACTGAAGGAAGGTGGAGTCAAGAGACTCCGAAACCGGCGAGCGTGTATGAAGAGAATTATGAATGTTGAGGAAGCGAGTGAAGTATGCAGAGATAGAGTTCTCTGGCACTCTGTTCTCTCTGCCTACCCTGCAAGGGATATGGCGTGATGATATGTATCTATGTATGTGTATAAATAATAAAAAAATTATGAGACGTGCACTTTTGGATTTTCTAAATTATTTGTATCTTACCGCGCGATAGCTTTGTCGCAAACCGAGATATTGAAGTAGTAGGCTGTAAAAGTGAAGACACTATCAAAATTACAATTTTTTTCATTACATGTTTAAAAAAAAGCCTTGAAGACTCTTGTCGAATTGATGTTTTTGCAAAAGCAACAACGTAGCAATTTAATAAAATTTGATCATTACTTCCGCGGTCCCTTCTTAATTAACTACAGAGCTCTCTAATTAGTACATTTGTATCAAATATATAAAGAGGCACGACGCTTTCATTTTCAGAATCATCTGAGTTTCATTCAAAATGTTTGAAGACTGTTAGCAAGTCGTATTTAAAAATCAATGCTCAATTAAGAACTCTTAGCAATTCTGAATAGAAAATACGTACCCGTAGATACCATGAATATATTACGCTGACGATTTAGGAATTCAATGTGTACCCACCTCTTTAGTGGGTACCACCTCAGCATAATAAGAGGGAGGCCTTACGTCCAGCAATGGATGACAAAAGGATGAATAATGATGACCCATCTCTTATATTATTTACGAAACCTGATAAGTTGCTGTGTAGTAGCGACTACGAATACTACCAACCCTTACTTTGCTCATGGATGTCGTAAAAGACGACTAAGAGCCTTATAACGACCTGGGCCAACTCCATCTGATGCCGTTTGGTCAACAATTACATTCCCAAGAAGGGCTAACGTCTGGCAGGCGGCCGGCCATAAAACTATTGCTAATAACTTTTAAAATATGTACTATGAAAGAAGTGTACATATTGTATCGACCCCAAGTAGTTGGGATAAGAGTAGGAGAATGATGATGATGATGAAACCTGAAAAGTATTTACTAAGAGAATGAACACCATTTTTTTATTTTTATTTTTTATTGGTGGGCTATGGATGCATCTCGCCCCGCCAAATCGGTCCGGGGTGACTGAGAAGGCGGCGCGTGACCCCATAGACCCACCGTAAAATCCTCTCTCTTCGCCGTGCGAGCGGGCCACCGGTACCCGATTTTTGACTTCGGTGGCCCAAGAGAATGAACACCAGCAAACATCGACAGAGACTGTCAATCCTTTTCCTTGCATCGTAGTGCTCTATTGTATTTTCTAATACAGTTTACTAGTGACAACGATTTTTGATATTTACTCAAACATTATACATTTGAAATAAACTATTTGTACAGAGTTTATCGTATTTGTATTTGATTTTAGTAGTGAACCACACTGTTTACAGATTTTTGTCTACAGTCTCGAACTGGTTCGTCCAGAGTGGTACCACTCTCGTAGAAAGTTCAAGTCTGAGTAGAGGCAATATTCTGTTGCGCTTCGTTCGTTGAGTGCGAGAGCTAGATGCTCTTTGAAAGAAAATGCTTTCTGAGTGGGTTTAGGTTAGTTGAGTTAGTAAGGAACGCCTAAGCTGTATCGTTGGTCTTGCTAAGTCTGGCAGTAACACCTACCATCTATACTACGTTTTTCAGACTTGTTATTATTTGATTTGATTTCAAGATTTCCCCCTCTTACTTATCGGGTGTAACAAAAATGGAGTAGCTGGTCAGAAAGGTGGTAGGAACGCATAACAAAAATTTTAACGGAAAATGTGAAGGTCATTGATTCATCAGCTATCTGTAAAGGCAACGTTTGTCATCTGTAGCAAACGTTATCATTGATTTATTTAGATTCTTATGAATATTTAAGAAAGTATGAGTAGGTAGTAGATTATTTATCATTTACTTGGTACATTTCATTCAGTTTCAAAGGAAAAGTGACGACAAAATTGAAAACTTTAAATGCCCCTAATTCATTAACCTACCACCCTTTTCTCCAGCTGCTCCATTCTCTGTTACACCCGATATATAAATGCATATTATATCACTTATTCATCTTTTACAACATCCACAAGTAAGTTGAATTATATTTTTACTACGTCACGGAAAAGTAATAACTTAATACATAAATACTTATCAAAAGTAATATAACATAAAAGCAATTCTACGCAGGTAGTGTTTACGTGAAAATGTTTCGAATCAACGTCCGGACTGTTGTCGCACCCCGTATTTGATGACGTGAATTTATTATACGAGATAGTATGCAATAAAAATGTCACTCATACTATTCAAGTTGTATTAACATAATAAAGAGTAAAATATCAGGAATTTTAAGAAAATCTATTTGAGCTTGCTTATGTCGACAGAGGGTACATGATAAATCCATCAGTCTGTCAGTCAGTCAATCAGATGTACAATAATGACATGGGTCTCCCCTCACAGATGCCACTCAGAACTGTCCTGCGTCTTGCATCCAACAGATCCCTGCGCATTTAAAGATACCGCCGCTCTACCTAGTGTGGGGTAGTCCTACGCTTCGTCGCCTAATTTTTAGTTGCCATTTGCAGGCTTTTCTTTCCCAACGGTTATTCGTTCCGCAATGTGGGCTACTCATTACCAATTGAACGTGGCTGCACTAGTAGTTAATTCATGATGTCGCTTAATTTCTTTGTATTCTATTATAAAAATGGTATATGGTTCGAAAATCATCATACTGAATAGCTCCAGTTACTAAATATTTACTAAATTTATTTAAAAGAAGTAAATTAAAAGTGACATGACTGCTGAATGGTTGCCAAATTTTCTACGCTTGCGGGCTGCTTACCGATCAGATGATAGATTATTAAATTAATAATTACAAAAAATATAAAATTGAGAATGTGTAAGTGCTCTTATAAAAGCAAATGATGACAGTGTACGCCAAGGCTTTGCAGACGTGTAGCTGCGCACTTGCTCTGATGATGACTATCGAATATGCTCGAAAACCGGTTCGACAAAATCCATTGTAACGCGTGAGTCTTGCCATTTATATACTTCTGTCTAATATGTTACAAAATCACGATAAATTCAATATTAAAAAAGAAAATAATATCTAATAAAATCTCTAATAAATATCAACACTAACGAATATTTGGGTACATCTAGTACATTTACTTTATAAATGTAAGGGAAACTATCCGCATTCCCGGAGCGAGGTCCTAAAACTGATCAGCTCTAGAACTGACGAGGGTGGCTTTAGTATGTTATTGTTGAAACCTAATTTATTATCTGAAAAGTGGATCACGTTCAGTCTTATTCGTTAGGAATTCAATCTGACATAGTTATAGTCCTTAAAATATAGCTTGATCTCTGTGACAGTTAGCTATAAAACCGATGAAGTAATTTTGAATACGCGTCATGTTTACAATTTTATTTTGTATCGCCTATATTTTCGTTCTTTAGATGCCACTTATATCTCAACTGAATTATGAATATAAAAATATGAATATTTACACCAAAACTTGTACCTCATATGTTTTAAAATACTTAGTAACCATTTTATAAAAGTATGATGCCTACGCAAGTACAAAGTTATACTGGATTGAGAATAAGATAGAGATGGGGCAATTGATAAAGATAAATTGATAACATTCTTATTAATTATTTATAAAACAACTAAAACTAATACATTACTTATGTAAATCGCATGGTTACGCTATATAATAAGTAAATTGTGTTAATTTAGTATCAGTTATAATATTAATAAGGCTATTTCTTTTATATTAAAAAGATAATTTCTTTTATAAAATAAACATGATTATTCATGAAATAATCTGTGCCCAAGAACTCATCATCAACCTTTTTTTTTTTTATTTTTTTTATTAGTGGCCTATGGGTGCGTCTCGCCCCGCCAAATCAGTCCGGGGTGACGGAGAAGGCGGCGCGTGACCCCATAGACCCACCGTAAAATCCTCTCTCTTCGCCGTGCGAGCGGACCACCGGTACCCGATCTTTGTCTTCGGTGGTCCGCTCGGCAACTCATTATCAACCTACGGGAATGCTCCAGCGATGATGATAATAGTGACGATGAACTTTGATGTATTCCTTTCGAATAATAAAAATATTTAATTAACAGCTTTAGTTTAAATTAAATAAAATCCATTAATTTGAATTCAATAAGATTTTAATAGATTTATAATCAATTCACCCATCCATTTGATTGAAATTCAATAAGATGTGATTACAATTAGTGATTACAATTACCTATTGGACATCAATATTTTATGTTTAAACGAAGACATTCAGCAATTGACTGCACGAGTGGCGTAGTGGTTAAGATACCGACCTTCCGCGCTAGTGCCGTGAGTTTGACTCCGACGCAGGACAGTACTTTGTGCGATCCACAAAGTATTGTTGCGAGTCTGGATGTAATTTGTCTGCGTTAATTTCATTTTTGCAAACTCGCCTGAAATAAAAGGATTATTTCCTTGGTGCAGGGTAGTGTGTTTAAAAGTACTATTTGCATATTTCTAAATTTTCAGATTTTAGCAACTGCACCATGAAATTTAGTATGCAGAAGGCATATGGGGGTTGAAAATAGACATAGGTCAGTTGGGAAATCGATCAGTCATATCCAAACAGTTTAGGTTCTATCCTCGCTTTTCTCCTTTTTATTATTTTCGCTCTTTTAATTTATATATTTTTCTTTACATATTTTCCAAAATAACACTAAAAAGAAAATACCGATCTAAGCCTTCATCCTTCAGATATTCTATTATTTCTATATTCTACGCAATCTTATTTTGCACAGTGATATTGTATCAAAAAGATTGATGTAAACGATTTATGATAATTACATCATTTAATGTATAGCAATTTGGAATATTGGAATATTAAAGTATTGTACTCTTAAAGTATAAACAAAATTACGAGTTTGGAATTCCACCAGCTCTCAAACAATTGCTAATAGCAGTTTGGGTTCAAACGTAGCGAACATCCGTCGAAACTTATAAGATTAGTTGTGTAACAGGAAACCGTTGAAATTTAGTTGCGGAACAAATATATCATAGTAGGACTACTTATTTACTTTGGTACCTTCAGGTAGAAACTTGTATGATACGGTGGTATTACTTTCCCTGTAGAAAATCAGTAATCATGTGACGCCCACGGCTTACTTAAATAATAACTTTGTTGAGTGAGAAATTAATAAAGACATTTTCGGCTCGTAAACATGTTTTAATAAATAACCATGTAATTGGCGCAGATATATATATATATCTGCGTCAATTACATGGTTTTATATATATGTATATATATATATATATATATATATATATATATATATATATATATATATATATATAATATGGTATTCATATATGTATTTTTTTATTATTGTATATGTATTTGTTAGGTTAGTGTAATAGTGGTAGAATCATGCTGTTGAAAGTTTTCTGTCTACAGCCGCGGGCTGGTCCGTTCGGGGTAGTACCTACCACACTCTCACAGAAGATCGACGTCTGAGTAATTCGTTCGATGAGCGAGAGAGCCGGAAGCCCGACTGGGCGTATTTGGGGATTTTATTGGTAGGCAGTGGCCTAAGCTATTACTACTAGCTATTATACTAAGTATTGTAAAGGTCCATAGGCGGCAGTGACACTTACCATCAGGTGTGCTGCTTGCTCGTTTGCCACAATGAGCAATAAAAGTTATCTACATTAATTTTAAAAATAATTACATATTTCATCTATAAAATATCTATTTTGTTTATATATGATTGTTTACCTTTCACAATTGTAATAACTTAAAATAATGTTAATGTACCAAAATTTATGAAAGGGAGAGAGCCTGAAGTTCTGTAGTACATACAGGTCTAGTATAGACTGCACACTCTCACAAGGACTTCGAACGACATTTGTTTAATTATTTGTATATAATTTGTAACAACTTTCCTTGTGAGATGTAAATAAATTATTATTATTATCTAACCCTCCCAAGTATAAAGTTGGTTTTAATCGAAACACTTTTTTATCTATTAAATTCATTGAACATAGTTCAAAATGAAATTATTAAATTAAAAAATATTTTATAAAACCAACTTCTGTTAAATATTTTAGTTGTACTAAAATCATAATTTTATATATCAATTAATTTAGAAAGCCTTTAAATATAAAGATATTTATTTACCCTTACCCTTTGACCTCTTTTATAATTTTGCTATACGAGTACTATATAACGAATAGTCTTAAACTAACAAAGTACAATGATTTCTAATGTTTACGCGAGTATTACATATTTGAAATAAAACTATTTTCACAGATCCTATCTCTTTTAGCGAGAGTTGGGTATGCAGAAAAGAGTATGAAAGTAAAATTAATGCGGTCGAAATGCGATCTCTGCGGAAAATCTGTGGAGTTAGGCTGACCGACCGCATTCGTAACGACGACGTAAGAGAGCGAGTAGGTATGAAAGAGAGTATTGGTGTAAAGATGCGAAAGAGAATGCTCCGATGGTTCGGACATGTGGAAAGAATGCCGAACGAACGTCTGGTTAAGAAGATATACAATACGAAAGTGGAAGGATGTAGGTACCGAGGGAGACCGAGACTAACCTACCTAGACCAAATCGGTCATATACTGAAGGAAGGTGGAGTCAAGAGTCTCCGAAACCGGCGAGCGTGTATGAAGAGAATTATGAATGTTGAGGAAGCGAGTGAAGTATGCAGAGATAGAGTTCTCTGGCACTCTGTTCTCTCTGCCTACCCTGCAAGGAATATGGCGTGATGATATGTATGTATGTATCTCTTTTATATTTTATTTTTAACTGTCTGACATTTCAAACCCTTTGCGTTTCTCCGTTCTCGTCTCTTCTCAATACTCCTTTTGATGTATAACTAACCTCGTCTTTATGGTTAACGGAATATAAGGCTTGCAACCTCTTTAACTACCGTACTATAATTCTTTATCTCCATTTGGGCACACCAGTAGTGCCAAGCCCTTTATCTTTGATGGATTACCCAACCACAAGTTGTCTTGCAATGCAAATAGCAATATACTGTACTTCATTATTACAAGTTATTTTGCATATTTATTTACAACTAGCTTCTGCCCGCGGCTTCGCCTGCGTAAAAGGTTAGTTGCCTAAAGTTTTTCATCCCCTATTACTTTTACTTTACCCCTTAAAAGTATTTTTTTTACAAAATTTTAATGTTATATTTATTTATATCTAATCAATAGCCTAAAAATAAGTTTCAAGCTTCTGGCTTTAAAAATGCCGATACTTCCTTACAACTTTTCATCCTCCTTTACAACCCTTTTATTGCATTAAAAAGTAGCCTATGTCCTTTGTCAGGCTCTAGACCATCTGTGTACCAAACTTCATTTAGATCGGTTCAGTTGTTTTGGCGTGAAAGAGCAGCAGACAGACAGTGTTACTTTCGCATTTATAATATTAGTAAGGCATGTGTATTTACCATTTTAAATTTAGTGTGATATTAAGGACCCAAACTATCAGGGAAAGTTTTTTGTGTACTTACAACAAAATTTCGCGATGGCACCGAAAAAAAAAGAAAGTTGAAAAAATAAATCATCCTAATATATATATTTAAAAGATTATTTATTTATTAGGGCTGTCTAATATAACTATCATTAGAATCACCTTATCAAATAAAACATCTATTATCATCGAAAGCATGCTTAATTTCAGCTTAAATTAGTTGTGAAACGTTTTAAAATTCAGTTGCGAGATATGACCCATACTAACAAGCTAAGTTAAATTTAAGTTGTAATAACTTTAAATGTAGTTTTTTTCCAACCCTGGTGTTAAATTATTCAAAGATGAGTTTTACTGCGGTAATTGGTATAGTCGCGGAGACCTGATTCAATTTCCAGTCAAGTACTTCAGAGTTTTTTCTCAGAAGCCTTAGTTGTAGTTCGCTCTTTAAAGTATAATCCGATTAAGAAATGTAGCCAGTTAAAGTGTTACTACGTAATAGCTCTCTAGAAAATTTATTATAACATATATTATAACGGTTTATTATTTTTTCATATTTTTCATATACTTGGGCCTACTCCTTCTGATGCCGTTTGGTCAACAATTACATTCCCAAGTAGGGTTGACGACTGGCAGTCGGCTGGTCATAAACTTATTGCCAATTAATTTTACAATATGTACTATGAAATAAGAGTACATATTGTATCGACCTCAAGTAATAGTACACCACCGTCTGAGACTCAGAACGTAATTTTTCCCAATTTTACACTAATAAAATGATTATAAGAATAGGATAAATTTATATTATTATCAATATCAATATTCAATGCCCAAAATTTATCTTTTAAACTTACAAGTACTTTTTAATATTGAAGTTAATAGTGAATTGAGCTAAACCAATTTTTAAGGCTTTTATCAAGTTGTCACTAGAAATAGTTTTAATATTTTAATATTTGGATAACGGAGTCTTAGTATTTTTTGATAAATATTGTTTTCTTTTGGAAAATTAATATATATATATATATATATATATATATATATATATGTATATATATATATATATATATATATATATATATCCCTATCCCTACTAATATATAAATGTGAATGTAATTTGTTTGTTACGCTTTCACGCTAAAACTACTCGATCGATCATCATAAAACATTGTACACATATTCTTGGAGGTATTAAAAGTAACATAGGATACTTTTTATTAAAAAAAAATCTAAATTTTTATATGAAAAATAAAAAAAATTGTTTGTCAAAAAATCTCAAAATCTAACTTCTTCAACGCCATCTAGCAGTCCAGTAATGAAGTTCCAACCCTGAGTATTGTAATACCGTTGCACTGTATTACCGACGGTCAAAAATAAAAATAGGGGATCAAAAACTTTAGGAAAGTAACCTTTTACGCGGGCGAAGCCGCGGGCAGAAGCTAGTATATATATATATATATATATATATATTTATATATATATTTATATATATATATATATATATAAAACAACAATAAAAAAAAGAAAATCAAGGATCAAATTGGTGTCTGGATTGCGGCAATAACTGAGCTATTTCTGTTCTTGATGAGACTGGCTAAATTTACCTTCATATTCTATTTATATTTTTACATTACTTAAAAAACGATTACGGTAAATTAGAGCCGTTGCTTAGATTCTGAATATATGGAAATATTAAACACAGAAATATACAAGGATTTCTTGTTTAAAGTCACCTACCTATAAAGACATACGACAAATTAACGATGATCTATCGACGTATAGATGTCATATCGAACACTTCAGAACAGTCAATATAAATAGCTTTAATATTTTATTTAAATTGTAATAAGTGTGGTATTCTGTATACCTGCAGACTCTAGTCGACACAATGACAGAAGATTGTAAGAAAAGGGGTCTACGCTTGAATGTGAGCAAAACCAAAATAATGGTCTTTGAAAGAGACGAAGCCAGAACAGATGTAAGAGTAACAATAGGTAATGATATACTAGAGCAAGTGGATGAATTTGTATATCTTGGATGTGGATTTAGCCGAGATGGAAGGTACACCACTGATATAGAGCGAAGAGTGAATGCGGGAAATAGAGTGAACAGAGCGTTGGGGCAACTTCTCGGCAGCCACCACCTCAGCCAGAAGGCACGTGTAGCAATACATAACGCAGTGCTTGTCCCAACATTACTGTATGGAAGCGAGAGTTGGGTATGCAGAAAAGAGTATGAAAGTAAAATTAATGCGGTCGAAATGCGATCTCTGCGGAAAATCTGTGGAGTTAGGCTGACCGACCGCATTCGTAACGACGACGTAAGAGAGCGAGTAGGTATGAAAGAGAGTATTGGTGTAAAGATGCGAAAGGGAATGCTCCGATGGTTCGGACATGTGGAAAGAATGCCGGACGAACGTCTGGTTAAGAAGATATACAATGCGAAAGTGGAAGGATGTAGGTACCGTGGGAGACCGAGACTAACCTACCTAGACCAGATCGGTCATGTACTGAAGGAAGGTGGAGTCAAGAGTCTCCGAAACCGGCGAGCGTGTATGAAGAGAATTATGAATGTTGAGGAAGCGAGTGAAGTATGCAAAGATAGAGTTCTCTGGCACCCTGTTCTCTCTGCCTACCCTGCAAGGGATATGGCGTGATGATATGTATGTATGTATGTGGTATTCTTTCTGGTTTTAATGTTTAGCAGAAAATATGTGTAATATTATGTATGTATATTATATGCATACTATACCGGGTTGTTTTTCTAAGGGTACCCAAAATTTCACAGGAGGTTCAGATTCGATAGTATAATTGATTATTGAAATAAAAACATATGTTTTTTTTTAACAAAAAAATATTTTTTATTATTCAGTGAATTCCTATATGCCACTAAATTTGTTGCTAATATGTAAGTCATTCATTTTATAAACACGCACACACCAACAAAAATCTAAGCGCTCACGATAAAACAAAATTAGGTACCTAACTTTGATTCCTTTGTCGGTACGGATCGGCTTATTTCGTCGAAATCGTAATCGTCTTCCCGCCTCCCCTTACAACACTTTCCCCTCGTAGTCCGACCTGCGCGTCCGCAGCGCTAATTCGCTAGTGATATTTTGATCGTGACCTAATTAGCAGCACGTGTTAATTGTTTTATTGTTTATCTCCCACAATGGCAGATCAAACAAGATATTCTAATCGCGAGTATTATGAGATGGTACGGTGCTACATATTAAGTGGTGAAACTTTACGTGGGGCGCAAAGACTTTATGAACGTGACTCTTTACCGCGTTTAGAGAGACAAGGTATTAATTCTAGAGTACCTAATTCGAGGACGATTTTGGCAGCCAACCAAAGATTATTGGATTTTGGGCAGTTCACTACACCGGCGCATGCAACATCTCAAGGAGGTCATGCCGTGATTAGCCCAGCAGTCGAGAGCGCTATAGTCGAGTTCTTTGAACGAGACCCCCGTGCTAGCACCAATGACGCAGCTCGACAATTCGGTGTAAGCCGTTATTACGTGTGGAAGCTGCTAAATTCTTTAGGGTACCACCCGTATCATTATCAACGGGTTCAAGCACTACATGAAAATGATGGTGCTGCTCGAGTACAATTTTGTCAATGGTTATTGTCAAACATTAACTCTACAAACATTTTCTGAACTGACGAAGCTTTATTTACACGGATAGGACTTTATAATAGTCGTAACGAACACTATTCGGCAGTGAGCAATCCCCACGTAATCAAAGACAGTTTTCATCAAGTGCGATTTAGTATTAATGTTTGGGCTGGGATCATTGATAACGTAATCGTGGGTCCGTACTTTATTGAAGACCGATTGACTGGCAGTAATTATCTGGATATGTTGCGAAGTGTGATTTCCGATTTACTAGAGGACGTACCTCTAATACTGTTAAATAATCTATATTTCCAACATGACGGTGCTCCACCCCATTATTCGAGTGCTGTGCGTGAGTATTTAAATACTGAATATGGGAATAGGTGGATAGGTCGTGGGGGCCCTATACCGTGGCCTCCAAGGTCACCGGACCTTACACCATTAGACTTTTATTTGTGGGGTGAAATTAAGAGACGTGTTTACGTTGAAGAAGCGCAAAGTTATTAGGACCTTCGTAGTAAAATCATTACTGCATTTGATGAGGTGAAAAGTGCTCGGACACAGATAATGTTAAAAAACAATTTAAGAAGGCGTGCTCAGCTTTGTGTTGAAAGAAATGGACTTCATTTCGAACAATTGTTAAATTATCAGTGATAGTGTTTTTCCTGGGACTAAATGAATAGGTAAGTTTAATTGTTGTAAATAGTTAATTCCACTTTTTAAATACGCCTTAATAAATACGAACATTAGTATGTGGTTTTAAAATAATAAACTGGTATTTTAATTATCTGTTTATTATGACGCGTGACGGTGCTAAGCCCGTTAAAAGTATGAAAGAAAATTGGAATCTTAAACTTATTTACTATTTTACATGTGTGTGTGTGTGTGTGTGTGTGTAGAAGTGTAACAGTAGTGTGGTGTCGATAATTTCTAACATGTACTTGTGTGCGTTAGGGTGATAGTTTCTTGATCAATGGCCGCGCGTAACAAGATTAGGTTGTCTATAAATCAGGAATATTTTTAGATATTTTCAAATGAAAATAATTAGGTAATTACTAGTGATTTTAAATATTTGACATTTTTAATATAACATTATTTATATGTAGAACATCATAAAAAAGTTTGGGTACTCTTAGAAAAAAAACCCTGTATATTGTTTTTATCTTGCTTTCTTTATATAACAAACTTCTCATTCGTAGATTTTTATAATGCAAAAGAAATTCAACTAGGTACTATAACCACGCTGGCTAGAAAATGGAGCCATAACAAGTGATTTAATTTTTTTTTTGCTTTTAATTTATTATCCTTTTATATGACCTTGTTGATCTTTTTTTCTCCGCGTGATGATGGAGTAAAAATATAATTTATCACACAAATTGATATTTTTTATTGCAATGTAAGAAAGTGCACGTAAAACTCTTTAACATTTGGCCCTTTTTTTTTTTTTCGCAGGGTGTGACCATGGATGTGGTCGCGCCCCGGCAAATCGGCCCGGGGCGACGGAAGAGGCGGTGTGCAACTCCATGGACCCACCCTGTAAACACCTCTCTTCGCCGTGCGATCAGGCCACCGGTACCCGATCTTTGTCTTCGGTGGTTCTGGCCCGCCCGGCGGTTTACCCTTACGGGTTCCTCTCGTGTCGACGCCCCGACAGCTTTCGCCGTCGGGCCAGCCCGACAGCGTCGCCCTCAAACAACATTTGGCTTACGGGTGTGGTAGGGTATCGACTTCTATAGTAAAGGCTCAAGTCTAGCAATGTGAAGTATAAGCCCTGAAAGAAAAGAAAGTAGTTGTTTTATATGGATTCCACCTGTAAAAATAGCATGTTGAATACTTATTCAGAATATACTTATATTCTTGATTCTACGTGGATATAACAAAGTTTATATTCATAAGTAAAGTTTGTTTATATGTGAGACAATGCTATAGAAAATTTTATGAAGCCGCAATTTTTAAAGTCTCAAAGATACGAGGCGTTTATAAGTAAGACTTAAAAACTTGACACGAATATAAAGTTTGAAATAAAACTACTTTTACGGATTCTATCGCGTTTGTATTTGATTTTTAATTTCCCGACGAACACTTTACAGTGATCATGGTCACGGGAGGACTGAGGTGTCTTACGTCCAATATGTCATTGTTATTACAGAAATTTATTTATATCTACCCTATAAGATATTAAAATTTGACGCCGGATCTTTCTCAGTGTGGCCGCGTTCCGATCCGGTGGTAGCTGAATAGTTTTTGTTAGTTTTGTAAAATTGCCACAATAATAATTATCATAAATTAAATATTTTAATAATAACAAATCATAAACAACATAAATTTTATATATAGAATCATTCTCTTTTTGTACTGGCAATGAATTTGTATTAATTTTGTATAAAAATGTGGGTCAAAATTTAATATCTTATAGGGTAGATATAAGTAAATTTCTGTAATAACAATGACATATTGGACGTAAGACCTTAGTCCTCCCGTGACCATGAGCACTGTAAAATGTTCTAAACGTCGGGAAATTAAAAAATCATATACAAACGCGATAGAATCCATAAAAGCAGTTTTATTTCAAATGTGTAATACTCGCGTAAACATTAGAAGTCATTAGAAATATAAAGTATTTAGCTATTGCCCGCATCTGTCACAGGTTGATTTAACACAATTCACTATTATGAATGTTTTTCTTCTTATGATAATTGTAATTAACAATCTATAAGTTAACTTCCTTATAATAGTTTTTTTTTAAAATACAGTGAGTTTTTCCTTCAGTGGAAGTTTTCAAAACTGGACAGAGAGACACCAAGAAAATACATAAACTGCGATTGCTAAATTGTTTATCAAGCGATTACGTCATTATCCATACTTTTTAAAAAGGCTATGATCTCGTAATACTCTGCAAAATTATTAAATTATTTTTGCAGAGTTTTGGAAAGCGTATAACACCTAAACAAGACAAACGTGACTATGGAATTATTACCACTATTGACTAGTATAATGGAGTATATGGTTAAGTTTAAATATCACCAATAAAGTGAAAAAAAAAATCACCTTTAATTTTTTACTTTTAAATTAAGATGTGTAATGATGGGTGAAAATATTATGGGTAGGTGTCGTAAAAGACAACTAAGAGCTTTATATCGAGCCGGGCAAACTGATGCCGTCGAGTCAACAATTAAATTCTCAAGAAAAGTTGACGTCAGGCAGGCGGCTGGTCATAAAACTATTACCAAAACTTTTGCAATATGTACGATAAAAGAACATATACAAATATACATATTGCATCGATCTCAAGTTATTGGCATGAGAGTACGATAATAACGCAGCCCTACAAAATAAAACGTAGGTTATACGACGAAGCAGACTATATTTTTCTGACGTATTTTGACCTATTGAATCGATATTCGAAGTCAGAAATAAAATCATGTGTACCATTTTTTTTTAATAATTGTATACGACCCGTTAGTGTTTCCAACTTGTCGATATAAAAATGAGGGCAAGATATGCTTTTTGTCAACTATTCGGATGCCGGTGGTTCGGAATAATTTTTTTTTTTGGTTTATACAATACTAGCTTCTGCCCGCGGCTTCGCCCGCGTAAAAGGTTGCTTTCCTAAAAAAAATTATTTAACTCCTTGAGAGTAAATTTTTACAACATGTTAATGTCATATTTATTTATATCTAATCAATAGTCTAAAAATAAGTTTCAAGCTTCTCGCTTTAAAAATGACGATACTTCCTAACAACTTTTCATCCTCTTTTACACCCCTTTTTGCATTAAAAAGTAGCCTATGTCCTTTATCAGGCTCTAGACTATCTGTGTACCAAATTTTATTTAGATTAGTTCAGTAGTTTTGGCGTGAAAGAGCGACAGACAGACAGAGTTACTTTCGCATTTATAATATTAGTAAGGATTAATACATGTATACGGTATATGTATGTGTGCTATGTTTACACAATATTAATACTTTTTTTTTTGGTTTATACGATTGTAACTTTGTATCAATATGTAACTATCTAAGTATAATAAAGCCAGCGGTCTCTCCTAAAGTAATCTAGTTGACACCATAAGATAATAATAAAGTTTTAAAGTACAGTTCTTTGAAAGAGACGAAGCCAGAACAGATGTAAGAGTAACAATAGGTAATAATATACTAGAGCAAGTGGATGAATTTGTATATCTTGGATGTGGATTTAGCCGAGATGGAAGGTACACCACTGATATAGAGCGAAGAGTGAATGCGGGAAATAGAGTGAACGGAGCGTTGGGGCAACTTCTCGGCAGCCACCACCTCAGCCAGAAGGCACGTGTAGCAATACATAACGTAGTGCTTGTCCCAACATTACTGTATGGAAGCGAGAGTTGGGTATGCAGAAAAGAGTATGAAAGTAAAATTAATGCGGTCGAAATGCGATCTCTGCGGAAAATCTGGGGAGTTAGGCTGACCGACCGCATTCGTAACGACGACGTAAGAGAGCGAGTAGGTATGAAAGAGAGTATTGGTGTAAAGATGCGAAAGGGAATGCTCCGATGGTTCGGAAATGTGGAAAGAATGCCGAACGAACGTCTGGTTAAGAAGATATACAATGCGAAAGTGGAAGGATGTAGGTACCGAGGGAGACCGAGACTAACCTACCTAGACCAGATCGGTCATGTACTGAAGGAAGGTGGAGTCAAGAGTCTCCGAAACCAGCGAGCGTGTATGAAGAGAATTATGAATGTTGAGGAAGCGAGTGAAGTATGCAGAGATAGAGTTCTCTGGCACTCTGTTCTCTCTGCCTACCCTGCAAGGGATATGGCGTGATGATATGTATGTATGTATGTATTAACAAATAATATATAAATAATAAACAGTATAGTTGAAAAATTGTACACAAGATCTTAATTCTGACATCGAATTTCAATTCAGCAGCTCAATATACGACGGAAATGTATAGTAAAACTAACTTTTTTTGTGGGACTGTGTAATGACTGATGACTTTAAGTTCTAAATTAATTATATTTAGAATTTGACATGTTAAGAATCCTCATTGGAAATCCGGTTGTTGTTGATCTTTTGTAAGCTTTTATTTACAATTGTATAAGCAACAAAGTGATAAACACTACTGTGAATTGTTACGAGTAATTCGAGAGCAATTTAGAGCTCAGTTTCTTATAGTTCTTGTTTAATAAACACCTTTATGTTGGTAAAGTTTTGGGTACGGAAGTATGGTAATGCGTTCGTAACTTTATGTCTGTCTAGTTATAGAGTTTGTTCAACTGTATTGTGAATGAGACAGCTGCCGTCTTGTATGGAGGGAACTTTCAGTGTAAATTGTATTCTCAGTGTGTTTCATTATATTACTTCTGTATTATGGTAACGTAACGTGGTTACGAGTACTTTTTTTTTTCTCTTGTATATTTGGTAAGTTTTTGTTAGCGGTACAAGCGAGGTTATAACAAAATAAATGTAGTAGACTAAATATAAAAAGTGGCATCAGTGACGTAAAAGTTAAGGAGTCAACGGTAGATATCATATGGACATGTAATGAGACTGGATGAAAGGAATGTTTTGAGGAATGTTTTAAATATTAATGTTGAAGGCTGTAGGGGTAAAGGAAGATCAGAGAAAATATAGATGGATTGCGTGATGGACGCGCGCCACGATATGGATATATAGGTTGTCACTACAGATATGACGTCTAATAGGACTGGTTTGAAAGTACTGGAAATTTACAGATAATGATTTCTAGATGGTAACAATATAATATGGCAAAACTTTTCACTTTGCCGTGAGTCGTAAAAAGCAGTGGAGAAATCAGCAGATGATTGAAAGAAAAGAAAAGAGGTATGAAAAATATTTATTCTGCTCTGTTGCTGTTTTACAATTTATGAATATAAAAATATAATTAAAAACAAATAAACTGATCAGTATAGTAAAGTAGGAGGGCAATTGATTATTTCTATTGTGGAGGAGGTCTAAATGGAACTCTGGAATATACCTATATATATTCATTGACCTACAAAAATTTCTATCAACAGGTAATTTACCAGCTGCCTCAAAAAGCCTTGATTGTTGAGTACAAAAAGTATTTAAATTTGATAGTTAAAGTCAATTGACAGATTTTCTGACTTCTATTTAAATAAAAACTGAATAAAATTAATAAATAAACTACGAAAAGGACTACAAAACATGTTCTTATATCAAAGTTTTATGTGTTTCTATGAACGCTTCCTTTAAATAGATTAAACGTCAAATACTCGTATTACTCCAAGCGCCGTAGCAAAAAAAAGTAGGTTTGTAATGCAACGTACGGGACCTGCTATTTTTTTTTGCGAA
Organism: Lymantria monacha; assembly: GCA_905163515.2. Lineage (NCBI taxonomy): Eukaryota > Metazoa > Arthropoda > Insecta > Lepidoptera > Erebidae > Lymantria > Lymantria monacha. The sequence goes on from LR991100.1 coordinate 1,122,006, forward strand.
TATGTTCAAGGTCGTCCCCTGAATGTAAATCCAAGTTGGCGCGGCGGGGGAGGGTTCACTTCAGCCGCCATCTTGGAAAACACGTTTTATTGAATATCTCGCGAACTGCGCATCGTACGACAAAAATTGCAGAGACCATTATTGTAGATAATAATATTTGCCATCTTTTTTATTTGAAACATTTTTTTGTATAACATATAGGTTTTTAATTATAGCGAATCAAACTTTTTACAATATGGTTTTTACTAAATATTTATTTAATGGTCAATAATAAATTAAAAATAATGGTAACTGAATTGTAGAACATGAAATTACCTATAAATTCTATAAGAAACTTTTTCTCGTAGCGTTTATAGTTTAAGAGCTATAACGCTGTAAATGAGATTATAATGCTGTATATTCAATGATGTCCCTATAAGTTGTAGTATATATTTCGGGTCGTTCGGAATTTCTCCCTCTTAACATTCCAACAGTATTCAGGTATAAATCCCAACCGTTTTACAAAATCACAAGTCTCTATTAGCTCGCTTCGCTACAAATGCTTCGGGAAATTGGCGAGTAAGACAAGGTTGAATTTATCACTTCTATCTCCAACACAAGATACGGCACGCTACCATTCTTTCAGAGTGTACCACCAGGTTCAAACTTGGCTTGGATTTTATCACGACGCTGAAAAATGGGGTTGGAAGCGAACTGCACAAGGGCTTGAACCAATTCGAACTGCTATGGCTCCTGCACCGTCGAGTTTGTTGCAAATAATATCGTGCAAATGCACCAAAAATTGCAGAGCTGCCTGCGGATGCCGAAAAGCTGTTCTCAAATGTTCGATTATTTGCTCCAATTGCAGCGGCCAAACATGCGACAACGTGCCAGACATATTAGATGCCATCCCAACCGAAGACCTAACCTTTGATTCGTCTCCTTCGGATATGGCGGAGGCAGAAGAGATAGATCCACAAGACGATGAGTGTCTTCCCTCGACATCGAAAATAATAAGACTCGCACCGTAAAATAATGCGCCACTTTTTGTTTGTGTAAACAAATGTTTTTTCCGTTTTTTTGAAGTAACATTCGTAAAATTCTTTTCATTTTTGTGATTTCGATAACAATTGGAGATACATAATAATAAAAATAATAACTATTACAATTCTTACGATGTAGCGGGATGTACTATTGTTTTTTGCTACATAGACAATCTTTTATGATGATACCGTTTTAAGTAACAATAAAGATCGACAAATTATTAGTTGTTCTCCACATTATTTATAATTTTAATTGATTTGCTGCACAGCTGTATTGACATTTTTTTGAACACTTTATGCCATTTTATGCGTTATGAAATGGTTTTCGTATACAGCGAGCAATATTGCCACTGATAATGTACGAGGTGCAAGTTTTACTAAGCTGCAGCTTTTAGACTATAAATGCTACGAGAAAAAGTTTTTATAAAATTTATAGGTAATTTCATGCTATACAATTCAGTCACCATTATTTTTAATTTATCATTGACCATTAAATAAATATTTAGTAAAAACCATATTGTAAAAAGTTTGATTCGCTATAATTAAAAACCTATGCGTTATACAAAAAAAAGTTTCAAATAAAAAAGATGGCAAATATTATTATCTACAATAATGGTCTCTGCAATTTTTGTCGTACGATGCGCAGTTCGCGAGATATTCAATAAAACGTGTTTTCCAAGATGGCGGCTGAAGTGAACCCTCCCCCGCCGCGCCAACTTGGATTTACATTCAGGGGACGACCTTGAACATATTCGCAAAAAAAAATACCAGGTCCCGTACGTTGCAAAAAAAAAAGACCCGGCGCTTGGCCTATATCTACGGCATGAATTATAATGGCTGCAAGAAAGCGCTCAAAGAAACATCCAAAAAGTGTCCTATGAAGATACAGAGAATTTATTAATTGTTCAAAGCTAGTTTAGTATTTACTTTTGCATATTTTTCATATATCTTTTTACATTATATTAATATTTGCCGGTATGCTAGGTGGTAGCAAGAAATAACGCTGTGTCATTAGCGGATAAGAATACTACCAACTCTTACTCGTGAATGTCTGAAAATACGACTAAGAGCTTTGTGTCGACCTAGGCCTATTGCGTCGATTACTAGTTTATCTATTACCACCATTGGTATATTTACATAAATACTTATATATAAATTAGGGCTCATCATTCTCCTACTCTTATCCCAATTACTTGAGGTCGATACAATATGTACTCTTCTTTCATAGTACGTATTGGAGAAGTTATTAGCAATAGTTTTATGACCGGCCACCTGCCAGACGACAACCCTTCTTGGGAATGTAATTCTTGACGGCATCAGATGGAATTGATCTAGGTCGTTATAAGGCTCTTAGTCGTCTTTTACGACATCCACGAGCAAAGTAATAATTGGTAGTATTCGAAGCCACCACACAGCTTATATAAATTACATAAATTAGGGCTGTTGCAGCTAAATGGTATAGTATCATCAACATCATCACAGCCCATAAATGTCCCATTGTTGGGCTCGGACCTCCTCCGTAATGAGAGGGAAATTAACCTAGTATACCGCGCTGGTCAGACGTGTTGGTATAGGGTTTTGTTTCGAGTTTTCCTTTTCTCGCACAGATGTTATATGCGTTTTATATCCCTTAGTCGTCTCGTACGATCACCCACGCGTAAGATATGGGGTGATGAATAGTATTCTTACTTCATCACCACACAGAAATGGTATAGTATACTTCTTTAAAAACGTCTTTGGCAGATAAATTTCTTCTTCTACTTAGATATAAGTTCCTGCGCGAGAATGACTTTAAAAATATATTAATTAACTTTCACAATTAATATTAATATTTGTTTTTAATCCACGACATTTGACATTGGATACACCTACATACGCCGGCAGTTAATTCGATGATTGTAATATTAAGAATAATTCTACCCATAATTATATTTCCTTTAATTCACCGCCAATAACATCCTGACAATTGAATGCTTAAATAGCTTATTCATATTAACATCATAGAAAGCTTAATTGGACACAAATTGGTTGGTATCTCATTAAAATGTCCCAAATAGTTGTCTATTAAGTAGACGATTGCGATAATTGGACAATTAGGCTCTCAATAGCTTCCATAGTTTGAAGTGGGTGGATGTACGCGGGCGGTACACAGGCTGTAGGATAAATACACACTGTTATAATATATTATGGACGAATATAAAAAAGGTTATTGACTGCGCAAATGGCGTAGCGGTTACGATACCGATCTTCCGTGCCAGTGCCGTGAGTTCGATTCCCATGCAGAACAATACTTTGTGCGATCTACAAATTGTTGTTTTTGAACAATTTATTATCACTAAACCCACCCCACCTAGGTGTAGGTCTGTGTTTAATTTGTCTGCGATAATTGTATGTTTGTAAAGTCCCCTGCTATACAAAGTTTATTTCCTTAGTGCAGGATCGTGTCTTAAAAAAAGGATAAGTTAACTTTTTAATAGAAGTATAAGGGTTAAGTTAAGTTTTTAAAATATTCTCTGAAATATTGCATACTATTTGTATTTTGTTCATCTTTTTTTTCCTTTTAAAAATACTACTTTTACTTTTTTTATTGGGAATAGGCTATAACCTGGGTAAACCTCATCCAATCATTTTGTATGGTAGAAGGAGCGACGTACAACTCACGCCGTAAGTACTTGTCTATCGCCACTATGTTCACTGGTACCAAGTTCTTATTTTCTGTTTTTCTGGATTCAAATTGCCTTGTGTGCTTTTTCATATCCATGGAACAAAGTATACTATATCTAAAGACAATCGGTTGACTAGTTAAAACGTAGTAAATCTGGTATGTGGGGTATGGTATCTGGTCAATAATTACATTGCCAAGGAGGGTTGAAGTTAGATGGTCGGTCATAAAACTATTGCCAATAAATTTTGCATTATGGATGGAAATGGATTGCATATTGCTTCGATCCTAAGTAATTAATATAAGAGCCGGAGAATGATGATTGAAAATCATTCTACAATCAGTGCTATCTTTGGTCTCATATAAATGATATTTTGATGTGATGTGTGATATTATATTTATCATTCAGCCTTTTCCATCCACTGCTGGATGTAGGCCTTCCTCATATTTTGCTACTTATATTACGATGACTTAAATAATATATAATATTCGGACAGTAAAAACTGATGATGAAGTTAATGATAGGTGTGTGTTACCCGGTTAAAATACAGTTCACCCCCTGATCTTGCCACCTTGTGTCATAAAAGAGGACTAAGATATATAAAATTTATGTAATTAATAGGGTTAGAACAACACTGTTGACAGTTTCCTGTATACAGCCGTGGGCCGGTCCGTCCGGTGTAGTACAATACTCTCATAGAAAATTGAGACCTGGGAATTCCTATTCTATGAATTCTGCCCCTGTTTTTTCCTTTTTATAAAACAATACCCCGCACTAAGTAAATAATCCTTGTATTGTAAAAGATTTTACAAATATAGTTAACGAACAGCAATTACTTATTTTTTTTATTGATATGATGGCAAACGAGCAAACAGCACATCTGATAATAACAGGGGTACGATTAGGTCGCTGCCTGCCTACCGATCTCCACCCAAGTTAGTTTCAGCTCTCTCGCTCAGTATACGAACCGTAATAGCACATTGCTACTGCTCAGACGTCGATCTTCTGCTACACTTTGATTCTACCCCGGACGGTAGGTTGGAATTTTAACTGATAGCCCTTTGTGTAGATCTACGTATAGGCTGATGAATGAAATGAAATTACATAATTTTACATTTACTTTATTATTATTATCTTTATTAAAACTTATAACTACTTAATACATTTCTAAATATATAACATAAAAATTAATATATTTAAAAATATAAAAAGCGTGTTAACCCACCGTCAGCGAATACAGGGACCAAGCCGCCGGTGGTTAGTGCTTCAAATAGAGGAACTTTCTCACAATGCGGGCCGTGTCGAGTAACACCGCCTCTGCATCAGAAACCCCAATCCAACTACCTAACGCGAGCCTCTTTAGGTGCTAAACGAGGCTCTAAGCGACTAGACCATTGGTCGAAATGATGATGATATCGGTACAACGATTGCCGTGCCTACATCCCACATGTCGACTATCTCGTGAGCTAAGTCTTGATATTTTATTGATATATTATTATTGTTATTAACGGGATCAATATGAATAAAGCCTTATAGTAAATTTAATAGCGAATTTAGTATCTAAATTCACATTTGACCCCCAGTTCAGTTAGTTAACCAGATAATAGTTAACGTTGTTGTAACATTTTATTGGCAATGAAAGTGTTTGTTGAGTGATGTTATTGCGGAACTGAATATGGCGAACTCCATTATATGCGATCATTATTTTGTTTATGTTCTCTGCATGTAATGAGAGTGGTATATTAACTAATATAACTTATCTTATTCTTTATCTATTATATATTGAGTTAAGAAGTTCTTTTTGTTATTTCGTTGATTCCAAAATACAGATGGTTGTCTGTAAAGTCGGTTTAGAAACGATAATTTATCATAATAAATCGTGATATGCCGTAAGGAAACATTAATAAAAAATTGCATATTTTTATGAATTTAACAATTATAAATAATGGAAACCATATTAACTTTTCACTCCACTTTATAAACAGTTGACAAAGTAGTTCACGTCAATTTTTTAAAATGCATGACCGCTTAGGCCGATCATGCCTCTCTATCGCTTGTTTTGCGCTCTCGCATGCACGCTCAGTTCATTGAAACGTGACACTTTTCCGTGCGTGCAGCCGGCGTTTTTCGATTTGTAAGACGTTATCACATCAAAACTTATTATTATCATTATCCTGCTCTTATCTTAATTACTTGTTATAGAAGTAATATCTAGTCTTATTCCATCGTGCATATTGCACAAGTTATTGGCAATAGGTTTAGAATCGGCCGCTTGTTTGACATCCACCTTTCTTGGAAATGTAGTTGTGGACCAGATGGAATCAATCGGACTTAACCTAGGTCTATATAAAGCTCTTAATCATATTTTACGATACCACGAGCAAAGTAAGGATTGGTAATATTCGTAGCCGCTACTATCTAGCAAATAAATTCGCTAATTACTAGAATAAAAAAACATAAAAATAGTTACTAGCATTTAAAAAAATATTGATAATGAGTAACTGTCAATCATAGACCTCTGCAATAGAGCTGCGGGGGCACAGTGACTTCGCTGCCTACTGTAAATTAAGGATTGAGTCTTCTTAACTACGAAAAGAAACGCAACAGCAAATTTTTATTAATCAAACGACAATTTTTTCGAGGCTGCCGAACTATTTATGATGTATATGTCTGAAAACAGAAAGCTCTCAACGGTGTGGCATAACCACATTCCAATTAATTATGTATCGTGTACAATTGTAAACAAATTTAATATTTGTATTTGAAAGCAAATAATAATACCTATTTGAGGTATATAATTTATAGGTGCTTACAAAACTTAATATTCATTGTCTTATTCCTAAGAAAATCAACATTCCTTCAATATGCCTTATCTTTGAGGTATATATTATTATCTTATAGGTAATTCATAAGATATCGACGTCTTATTATTTTAGCTTCGCTGCCAATTCTGTACGAAGAATCTTACGTTGATCACAGTTAGATAAAGTACATCAAATCTAACTAACAAATGTAGCTCCTAAGATAAACTTGCCGAAGGGAATATATTTTATTTAAAGAGAATGATCTCTTTAAGACATGTTTTCGCGAAATTTAAACCGATTTTAGAAATTTAAGAAGATTTGTTTCTTTAAACTCGTATCATATTTCACAAAACTTGTATTTTTGTAGTCAAGATAAATATTTGATAAGATTCTTTATTGTAACCATTTTATGATATATATTCGGTTGTCCTCACCACCCCCAGCGGACGGAGTGGACGCTGAGGCTGTCCGCATTCGCAGTGCGTTAACGCAGATCTGCGATGCGGCCATGCCCAGAGTGCGGCGGCGTCCGCCTCCGAGGCAGGGGGTCTGTTAAAAAAAAAATGATATATATTCGGTTTATTTTCGAACTCACTCTAAGCTTATATGTTAAGCTGAATTATTGTTTGAAATTATCTGATCATCTAAAATAGTTTATTTTATTTCGTGTGGTAAAATAGTTAAACGCATTTGGATTTTTTTTTTTGGCTGCGGTTATGGACTGGTCGGACACCTCGCTAAATCCGTCCGGGGCGACAGAAGAAGTGGCGCACGACCCCATAGACCCGCCGTACATGAACCTCTCTTCGCCGAGCGAGCGGGCCGCCGGAGCCCAGTCTTTGTCTTTGGTGCCAAACGCATTTGGAATAAAACTATTTTAGAGATTTTTTTTTAAATACCACCACTCTGTATTTAGGAAATAATCCTTGTATTGCGGGGGACTTTACAAACATATAATTAACACCCAGACTCAGAACAACACTTTGTGGATCGCTCAAAGTATTGTCCTGCGTAGGAATCGAACCCATGGCACTGGCACGTTAGGTCGGTGTTTCAACCATTACGCAATCTGTGCAGTCAAATTGCCCGATAGTTTGAACATTCTACAGTTCATGGTACTGACCTTCCTGTGACCACGAATTCTGTAATGTGTATGGAGGACTGGTTCTCCTGTGGCCATGAATGCTGTAATGTGTACGAAACGCCAGGTAATTAAAAATCAATTAAAAACGCTCTAGAATCTGTAAAATTAATTTAATTTCAAATATTTTGTTAAATATAACCCCCAAGGAGGCGCGTGGAGGCGTTTGGCAGGCGGCCGGTAATAAAACTATTGCCAATAACTTTTACAATATGTACTATGAAACAAGAATGCATACCTACTGTATCGACCCCAAGTAATTGGGATAAGAGTAGGAGAATGATGATTTTGTTAAATATAACTAAAGTAATTTTGAATTAAAGGCACGATTAAGGGGTATAGAAATCCTTTGGAATGGAAATACACTATGTCGGATGTGATATTGACAAAAATACCAACAGTCAAGTGTATACTGTTGTGAGACGGTCCAGGCGATTTACCAATAAGCTGTTTGGTTTTATTATTTTGTATGTGTGGGTGGATGAATGAGCAGATAGATGGACTTTCACGTCCGCTTTTTTGAAACAATTATTTGAAAGTACTAATTATGAACGTGAAAGCGATAAAATTGTACGTCTGTGTACTTGACTTTCTTTTTTTTTTATTTTTTATTTTTACTGTGTACTTGACTGCTCTTAAGGTAGATGAGAGTGTACCTTATTAATAAGTGTATATTTTACGTTTGTCACACTGAGAGTTTTTTTTTATTTTAGAATAGGCCAGTAAGAAAGTAGCCGATGGTATAATTTATATTTCGAATATTTTTTTTTTATTGATGATGGTGGCAAACAAGCATGCTGAACACCTGATTGTAAGTTTTATTGCCGCCCATAGACCTTTGCTATACCAGTGGTACAACTAGGCCGCTACCTATCAATTAAAATCCCAAACCCATCCAGAAAGTTGAGCTGCCGATTTTATTGCTCATCGAACCGAGCGCAACAGCACATCGCCACAGTTCTGACATCGTTTTTCTGCGAGAGTGTGACATTACCCTGGCGAGCCGACTCGTGACTGTAGACAGAAGGCTGTAGAAGAACTATCAACAGTGTTATACCTACCACTATTAAACTATTATAATATTGTGTCTCTTTCTTTTCAACTAATCTTATCTGTCCACTTAGCCCTCACGTTTTTTTTTTCAAAAAATATTATATTATAGGCTTGAGAGTTTCTCTATAGAAAGGAATTCAAAGGAATAAATATTATAACTGTTGTGTCACAATTCATAGTATACTAAAATATATCGTATGCCGAGAATATCGTTTGTAACTTTGATAAATTATAGCGACATTCGTCATATTTATATTCTCGACATTGGCGATCTTTATTGTAACCTACAATTCATTCTGACATTTGTATTTTTTCATCTGGCAATGTATTTATATGTTTTATCAATATTACTAAGTTGAATAATATTATTAAGTTATTGAATTAGAATCCATTGCCAAAAGTTAGTGTGAAACTATTTGGAAACCTATTTATAATAATATTTCGCTCGATAAAGTAGATTAAATTTAGCAATTTATTTTTACTATATAACAGAGAGGAAACATTTCTGTGACGAAATAAGAATACAATTCACTAACCCGTTTCTAGTCTATAAGTGATCGCAAAAGACGTCTTCATCATCATCTCAGCCCATATGTGTCCCACTATTGGGATCGAGCCTCCTCCAGTGGGAAGGAAATTGACCTACTATAACACGTAGGTCAGACGTGTTGGTATAGGATTTTCTTTCGAGTTTTCCTTCTCTTGCGTAGATGTTATATGCGTTTTATATCCCTTAGTCGTCTCGTACGATCTTCCACTGGTATGATATGGGGTGGTGAATTGTATTCTTACTCCGTCACCACACGAAAAAGTCGTCTAAGGGCTATAATATACAGTAAAATAACGCAAGAGAAGGAAAACTAAAAAAAAACACCCTTAACAACTCGCTTGCCGGTGGTGCGTGGTAGTAGGTTAGTCAATTTTCTTCGTAATCTGGAGGCGGTTTCAGGATCAGCAGTTGGATGTGTATGAGCTGAAATGATGATGGTGAAAGAAGGTGAGTCTTTATTCAGTCAGGAGTCCAGTGCCCAATCATTTGTCTTGTATAAAAAGATGAAGTAAATAATTTATTAATGTATAATATATAATTTAATAATTTATTAATGTATTAATATTAAAAAAATGTGTAAATACTTCGAATTGTTAGTACATGAGTTATTACGCATATAACTGTAACCTAGTACATATATAAATTTTAAAATATTTATTTTGATTTAATTTGTGAGAAAAATAATCTGCAAAATGGCATATCAAATATTAAAATTGATTCAAGACTATGATAGATATTTTATAATTATGCTCATCAATCATGGTCATTACCGCCTTTATTTCAAAATTAGTTATGCTTGCTACTTTGCTTGCGTTCTGCTGTATGTCCAGCTCATGTCTTGTTTACTTAGATATTTATTACTTTTAAATTTATTGTTATTTTTATTCTATATGACCCTGTTCTCTAAGTTTCATTTTGATTAAAAACAGTTAGTAGAGGTCAAGCTCAGTGTTGACAATTTTCTGTCTAAAATCGCGTGCGAGTTCCTCCGGGATAGTACTACACTCATGCAGAAAATCAAACGTCTCAGCAATATGCTGTTTCGCTTCATTCAATGAGCGAGAGAGCCAGCAAGCCTTAGTTTTTGGGTGAATTCTGGTTGATAGGTAGCGGTCTAGCTGTACTTCTGATCTCAAGTATGCTGCTTGCTCCTTGGCCACAATAAGCAATAAAATAGTAAATATACAGATTGATGTAGTCCATGTAGTCCACAAATGACTCACGTATTAGTTTCATGGACTCCCTCTTTATTTATTATTTTTTTTATTCTTTATTCCCGTAGTCCTTCCATTCACGAGGTGTTTGGCGTATTGTTTAAAGGTAGAAAAGTAGAAGGTCTACCTTCCTATCTAACATTTAAAAATAAATATTATATATTCTTGCTGTACCTACTTCTCATTTTCTTCACTAAATAGCATCCATGATAAGTTGAGTTGGGTCGCACAGTATATAACAAATGGTTTGTATTTGTAAACCGAAAATTGTCTGCGGTTCGCTTATACTCGTACCTTATACACTCTCATACTGTATTCGTTTTACAGTAAAACATAATTTGTATTCGTCGAGATAAATATTAATATAAAAGTTATTACAAACCTAATATTCTATATTCTATAATATTCTATCTTACTTTATAATAAGGCTTTCTTAATATATACGTAGCAATACCCCATCTGTGATATTTTAAGAGTAGATATGTAGGTAAGATGCGTTGGTGGGATAATTCGTATTGCGGCTTCAATTCTTAAGATCTTGACTTGATAATTTTTTTATTTGCTAATCTTTCTTACCAGTGGGTGTCATAAGAGACAACTAAGAGATGGAAATTTCTTTATTAAACCTAACATGTCTGAAATATAGTATATTAGGTCGCTTTCCCTTTCATGGTGAAGGAGGCCCAAGTTCAATTGTGGGACGTTTGTGGGCTGAGACATTCATATATTTATATTATTTCGCAGTCATTAAAACATTTAAGCCTGAATATAAGATATAATACAGAGAGTAGTATTATATATCATCATCATCATCTCAGCCCATACACGTCCCACTGCTGGGCTTGGGCCTCCTCCGTAATGGAAGGGTAATTGACCTACTATACCACGCTGGTCAGACGTGTTGGTATAGAGTTTTGTTTCGAGCTTTCTTTCTCTCGCATAGATGTTATATGCGTTTTATATCCCTTAGTCGTCTCTTACGATCACCCACGGGTAAGATAGGGGGTGGTGAATTGTATTCTTACTCCGTTTCTTACACGGAAAGAGAGTAGTCGTAATATCGATTTTTTGATTTCATCTAGTTTCAAATCCCTGTTATTCATTGTTTAGCCATTTGCCGTTCACTATTTGATGTAAGCCACCCATATATTTCGCTGTAACATTTCGGTTCTGTGCCATTCGCATCTAAATACTCCCAGCAACTTTCACTAGGTCGTTAGTCCATTTGGTGGTTGATACTGGTATAATTAATATAAAATAAAAAAAAATAAGCTAACCCCCGACGTAACGCTAATGGACTAGTTAAAACCAATCCATTGAGCTTAAACTAGATGAATTACTAATAGATAATCTTAGGCTAGATTAGAGCTAGTTCTTCTATCTGTAGTCTCTAACATTACAGTACAGTAGTACATATTTTAAATTAATATTTCAAATGTTAAATCCTTACTAATATTATAAAGCGAAAGTAACTCTGTCGGTCTGTCTGTCGGTCTTTCATACCAAAACTACTGAACCGATCTAAATGAAATTTGGTACACAGACAGTCTAGAACCTGAAAAAGGACATAGGCTACTTTTTAATGCAAAAAGGGTTCTAAAGGGAGATGAAAAATTGTAAGGAAGTATCGTCATTTTTAAAGCCAGAAGCTTGAAACTTATTTTTAGGCCATTGGTTAGATATAAATAAATATGACATTAATTTCCCTTAAGGGGTAAAATAAAAATAGGGGATGAAAATCTTTAGGAAAGTAACCTTTTACGCGGGCTAAGCCGCGGACAAAAGCTAGTATCATATATATTTGAAAGTGAAATACTTATGCGTCTAAGATCCTTACAGCAGCTAACAAAAAGAGCTTTAAAATGCCTGAAAAAATGTTTATGAATTATAGCTAAGAATAATTCCCGATCACGTTTGCTTCCAAACAAAATAAAAAAAACTTAATCATTATCAATCCATTCGTTTAGGAGCTACAATGGCACAGGTAGATAAAGAGACAGTTGGCGGTTTAAAAAAAATCTTACATTAGGATTCTTTAGATTGACGTCCAATATAGATGGTAAGTCTAAACAAGATAGGAACCCGGACACGTAGGTAGGAGAAGTAGTGGTAGGACCACGCTGTTAATAGTTTTCTGTCTACAGCCGCGGGCCGGTCCGTCCGCACCACACTCTCGCAGAAGATCGAAGGCTGAGCAATGGCAATATGTTCTTGTTCTTCGTTCGGTGAGCGAGAGAGCCGGCATCTCAACTGGGTAATCTCAGTTTGGGATTTGTCGCAGTTGCAGTGACCTAGCTATACCCCTGGTAATGCAAAGATCCATGGGCGGCAGTAACACTTACCATCAGTTGTGCTGCTTACTCGTTTGCCACCAAAAGTAAGAAAAAGAAACAAGTGTAAATAATATGGGTTGTTCACGAAAGTTTATATTATAAGTTCACAAGTACAGCAGTCCATTCACCTAGTGATTCCTCAGGCAGTGGTTCCCACAGAAAAACATATTGTATTCCTAACACGTCAGCATAGGTATCTTTATCAGCATTTAATAAGAATACTACTTGACTACACACAGTGCTATGAATAATTACATATGTATATACAATAATAGCCCGTATTATAAAGTAAATTAAGCTTATTAAATCGTACCACATTCACAGACCACTTTCCTTTGTTTTGTAAATTGCAATTCATCATTTTTGTCTTTGCATAATAATTCATTTTATATTGTCTAAGTTACTTAAACTAGGTTGAGAGAAAATTCAAATCTTTGAATAAAACAATGTGTAATATTATAATTGGCAACTGAATTTGATAGATAATGTAGGGTTTTTAAAGTAAAAATATCTTTTTCTCAAACATGCTTGGAAATTTGAGCATTATTTTAACAACCTTCTTCGAGATAAATCGATATTGCTGTACTGACCAAATACTTGCGAGCAAAAAATGTATGAAAATCCATATCTGTCGTGTTTTAGCGGCCAAATAAATATATATGTAAATTCATATCTATCATTTTAAAAATGGAACGATTTGTTACTTCAAAACATGGCACCAAATAGGCAAATAATTTGTTGGGTACTTTTAGGATGGGGAAAAGGCACGGAACTTGTGTGACAGCATGCTTAGATAAATTTATACCTAGAATTGACGTCAATCACAGTGACGAACATTCAATAATTTCAAACGTGCAATGTCGTCGTAGCAATGGGCTAAAAATCGATAATTTAAGGCTTCCAAATGAGCAATTCTTCAAAATGTCTATATAAAGAGAATCTCAGAAATGACTCCTACGATTTCCTTGAAATTCGGTAGGCAGGAGTTTTCGAGGCGTTAAATCGATACAGGTTTCGTTAGTAAATAAACTTCGTTTTAGCACGTGGGCGTCTTCTGTTGTTCAAGTGACTGGACTGGGGAATAGTCCGTCACCCGCATAGAGGCTGACCGCGTGAGGGTGATAACCTGGCAGCAGACTGGGGCGTCAACGGGGGATGGTACCTGAAAGGGTAACTCGCGGGACTGGCCACGGATGGCAAGGAAGTGGTACCAGTGGCCAGTCCAATGGCGATTGGGAGGGAATACGCTGGATTATGGGGCCAAGCGCCGCCCTTCCATTGCCCCGGATGGAATGGACGGCGTGTGTTCAGAACCATAGTCTGCAAAGAAAGGCAAGTAAGGGGTTAAACAATTGCATTATTATTCCATCACTACGCGAATGAAATTGTAAATAGGAAAATAAAAATTTCTTCATTATTATATAAAAGAAACATTTACGTACATAACAAAAAAAAAGATGCGGAAATATTATAATTTAATTGAATCTTTTATCCGGTTACCAATTACGTTGCCACAATAACAGTTAGAAAACAATCAAGAGAGTACATGCAAGAGTTTTTTAATCTATTCTTTTAATACAACATTGTTATATGTTGAATCTGTAGCATGTTTTTATTAAATCAATTTATTATCCACCGATCACGGGTTACTTTTTCTTAGAAATGGCTGGAGGAGCACTAGAACAGTAGAACAGCTGTGCTCTTTAAGAGGTTGTTATCAACCTCCTGAGTTGAGTGGTCGCTATAATAATAATAATAATCTTCATTTATTAAAGTATAACTATATATATAAAAAGTATACATATACTGTAAAAGCGATCATGTGGTCTACATGATGACAGAAACATTCATTATTTGTCTAGGGGATGATGATTCTGACTCTGATGGTAGTGAAGGGTCAAGTGACGATGATGAAATGGCCACCTCTAGCACCAACACCGCGTCCTCATCTGGTTACCAAATACCACATCACCCACGATGACCTGATAAAACGAGTTTCCCCATTACTTCAATTTATATTTACTTATATTTTTGCACTGATTTAAACGTTCTACACCGAATTAAAAATGGTTTATTTATTCTATCTAATATATTTTTTAATGAGCCAACCAATAACATATACAAAACCGCAAGCGAAAGACTACTTAGTACTTTTGTGCGCGAATGTATCCATGCGCAAACACCCCCCCTACACTTTCTTCCAGCGTTCTTTTTATATGACGCGAACTATAACTAAGACTCATTATTGTTACTAGTAATCTAAATATTCATAATTAAAAATAGCAAATACAAATAAAAAAATATATCTTTCTATCTAATATCTTTAAACGAGCAATTCTTGTATATATTTTCTGCATCACGGCAACGGCATCAAGAATTTTCTTGAAATTTAGCATGAAATGAATTATGTTTATTATAATTAAATATATTTTCAAAATACAATAAAAAGGAAATACCGAGCAAAAGCTCGAACATCCAGATATTGTAAATTAATATCAAAACAATTTCTGCTAATATAAATCACTGCTGTCTGACTTCATGAGAAACCACCATCAGTAATTATAATATATTTAGTCCAGCCGACTAGCAACTATGTTCAGGCCACTATTTGAGCTGGCCCGCACCTTACGCACCAAGGATGCACACCTTTTGCGCATTGTGGCGTAGAAACAATCTACACGCGCCTCATTTATTACTGTACGGCATTTGTATAATTCTTTTTGTATACATATACAGATACTTTACCCATGAACGCTGTACATATTTTCAGCGCAGGGTTCGAATGACCTATATTGCTTCTACAATTACCGGCGAATTAAAAATTTGCACTAACTTCCGGTACCACCACTTTAGTACGGCACTATTGTTTTAATCATCTATAAGCTATAAAAAAGCCGTACATTAATAATTAGTCGTAATTCCTCATTTGTACCTGAGAAATTCCATTTACTCACATACACACCTGTACCGCTCTGAAATGACGCCATAGCGCTCAGTGTTATTTTATGATATATTAACAGCCTTCTAAGTGTTATTCACGTTGGTTCATTTCACAGGTTATTTTTTCCATGGGCTTGTAGTCTATAAAGCCCTTAGTCGTCTTTTACGACATGCACGAGCAAAGTAAGGATTGGTAGAGCATTATACCACACAGCTAAAAAACTATACTTTATCCAAATTTTAAATATATATCTCATCAGAAAGCTAGTTTAAAAACAATTACAAAATTCCACTCGGACAGACATACAAGAAAGCGAGTTAATAAATACATGATAACGTAATAATAATAAAATGGCAATAACGTAGTAAAAATAAAATGGTAAATAAGTAAAAAAATGTGTCACCTTGAATGGGGTACATTCTCGTAAGTAACACTTAAAGAAAAAATATCCACTTAATCGTCAGCCTATCGACGTCTATTGTTGGACGTAGACTTCACTGTACAGGAAGGGATAATGTCATAATCACCACGCTCAGTGTTACTCCATAAGAATTAACATTCCGCAAGACAGTAGGCGATGGCGATCAATTTTATTTTTAATCCGTCATCACACGGGGAGACAGTTATACCTTGCTCCGTGGTTATACCTATCATAATCATCTCAGCTCATATAACTCCTACTGCTGGGCTCAAACCTCCTCTGTAATAGGAGAGAAATTAGCCTAATATACCATGCTGGTCCGACAGATTGCTATAGAGTTTTATTTTGAGCTATCTTTCTCTTCCATAGATGTTCTATGCATCACTACATAGTATAAAACAAAGTCGATTTTTCTGTCCTTATATCCCCTTGTATGCTTAAATCTTTAAAACTACGCAACGGATTTTGATGTGGTTTTTTTTAAATAGATAGAGTGATTGAAGAGGAAGGTTTATATGTATAATAACATCCATTAAATAGTGGAAAAAAATACTGTTATTTTTGAGGTTTCTAATGTGATGTCGTAAATAAACATATTATTTTGCGCTTACATTGCAAACGCTCGCTGAACCCTACGAAATAGATCAAAATAATGTACTACAGTATTGTACAGCTTAAAAGGGCCGACAAAAAAGTCCGCGATGGTATATGCTTATCTCTTAACATACTATATCCATTTTAATATTTTAAAAATGGTTTATAATATAAAATGATAATTGAAAAGCTATTTACACAATTACTGTATTAATCCTTATCATTTTAAATACATTAGTTGGCTTGAGCATATCACGAAGATATTTTTTTTCCT
Organism: Lymantria monacha; assembly: GCA_905163515.2. NCBI lineage: Eukaryota > Metazoa > Arthropoda > Insecta > Lepidoptera > Erebidae > Lymantria > Lymantria monacha. The sequence goes on from LR991100.1 coordinate 1,139,016, forward strand.
TCAGACCATGCAAATTAAATCAATACCTTAGGAGATATAGCAAAATCAAAATAACGTGCAACGAAATTAATTTCGTGTCGCCGCGCCGCCTGTGATTCAACCGGGCCGCGCGGCCGCGTGGCGTTCGAGCTCGGGGCCCAAAAATTTTGGTAGTGTAGTGGAATTGTACGAGTATATCTTATATATATCTACAAAAAACGTCCGCCATGGCATAAATGTCTATATGCTCAAGATGGGCGGGCCACCGAAGACAAAGATCGGGTACCGGTGGCCCACTCGCACGGCGAAGAGACGCGCTTTGCAGGGTGGGTTTACGGGGTTTCGCGCCTACTCTTTCGTCGGACCTCGGACCGATTTGGCAGAGCGTGACCACTCCATAGCCTACCGCAAAAAAAAGAAAGGTTGGTATAGAGTTTTTTTTAAACTATTCTTCTCTTGCTATTTGCATGAATATTATATCCTTTAGTCGTCTCTTACGAGAACCACCCGTAAGTTAGGGGATGGCGAATTGTATTCTTATTCTGTCATCACACGGAAAAATCAAAGTTATAGAAGACCTATAAATTTGTATAAATATATAAACAAGTTTTGATTTATTTCTGAAAGTTTATAATCAAAATTTTATCATCATCAATTCGAAAATATTAAACATTTCTTTATATACATTCCAGCCGGGCCACGTTTCTCTTTTAAATTTATGATTTACGATAATTATTTTATTATTTTTATTTTTATTACGTCGCTAAACCGCCGTTAGAGATTTTATACGCGCAAATATCATAGGTCATAACGGAACGTGTTACGCATTTTAAATTGACATAAAAATTATTTGGCAACCGATATAAAGGATGAGGCTCCATCACAACGAACATTAGAATTTGGTGAATGTACTATAAACTTAACGATATCAGCATATAAACAATTACATTCCTGGTATAGTATAAGAAGATTCCGTGTGGTTACGGAGTAAGAATACAATTCGCCACCCCCTATCTTATCCGTGGGTGATCGTACAAGACGGTAAAGGGATATAAAATACATATAACATCTATGCGAGTGAAGGAAACCTCCAAACAAAATCCTATACCAACACGTCTGACCAGCATGGTATAGTAGGTCAATTACCCTCCCATTATAGAGGAGGCTCGAGCCTAATAGTGGGACATATATGAGCTTAGATGATGATGATAAGAAGATGCCTTTTACACTTTACCGTTACGTTCATATGTAAGATTGTAATCAGGGTAAACGCTATCTTGATCTAGTAGTTAACACGTGATCAGGTGCCGCTTGAATCTGATCTAGCAATAATGGTTAGAATTTTATTGGAGAATTACATTATATCGTGGTTCGAAGATAACTGAAGCTAAACCTTACTAAACGTAGTGTATATAATTTCATATAAAAGAAATATGTAAAAAAAGAATAAGAAAATAGACAAATCCACTAAGTTTCTTGCCGGACCTTCTCAGTGGTAGTCTGATTACAATCCGATTATTGTTTTTCGGGTTCATTTATGCTGCAATATTAAAATTAACAATATTTAAGGGTTGCGTCCCTAAGAAACGCGCGAATAGCCACTTACGGTTTTAAATATATCTAAAACTTTACTGCATTGAATGATACAAAAAAAAATATCTCAAATGCTTAACAAATGACTGTATTAAAACACCGTGTCATAATTTTAAGATAATTCTTAACTTTGGATAAAAAAATTCGTCAACATTGATCAAAAATATCGAAATCGACCTTTTTTTTATTATAACTATCTAGGCCATTCCGTTGATATATTTGTAAATATTTTCAATTGAATCGTGAGACGAAAGTAAGGATAATACATTCAAAAAAATATAAAATAATCCTAAAAACCTTTAATTTTTTAGCCGAAATCATCCATACATTTTACTATGAAACAAAAACGTTCTGTAATCAGCATTATAATAAAACACGTCCAAAGAAAAATAATCAGTGCCGTCTCAGTATCCAAGGTGAGAGCACGTCCGTTAGTTGTTCGAGTCGAGCTCCATAGCTTCGCGATAATTCCTTTAAGGTGTGTTGCGAGTGTCAGCGTCAAACACGGCTGCTAATTTATATTCTTCGAGTAAATAAAAGAGCAAGGTACATAATACATATGCAAATTTAATTATGTAGGTATTTTTGTAAACCGAATTAATTGTCAAACACTATGCAAGTACTTATCTTAATCGTATCAAAGTCATATTTCAGGTAGATATGGGGAAACCGAAAGAAAATTAATAATATAAAAAAAAACATAACAAAATAAAGTCAAATTCAAAATAAAGTAAGTAGTAAGTATAGTTATGCAGTAAATTATTCATTTTTTACTGACAAAAATGATCAAAATGGAGTTGAAATCTTATATGGAACTATTGTTTTTAAATCAAATCAAATCATTTATTTTACGAAATATGGGTATAAAATATTAGTTATTACAGGTATTCAATGTATCACCATATTTGACCGTCAAGCGGCATGCAAAAGAGCTAATGCCCTCAGAACAAATACAATATGTTTAGCAACATGCACAAACACTTGAAATAAATCACTTAATTATATAGTGTCAACAATAATAATAATAATAATGTCAACAACAACATTAATAATGATGTCAACAACAATAATAATGTCAACAATAATAATATTAATAATATCAGATAATTAAATAATATAAAACAAAAACATTACAACAATAAAGCAGTAATTACATATCAGTCAATTCAATTTATCATTTAAATAATCATTAATTGAGTAATAAGCTTTCTCTAGAAGTACCTTTTTTATTTTATTTTTAAATATATTAATATTAGTAATTTCCAGAACAGATTTAGGCAAATGGTTATATAGACGCGGGGCCATGCAAAATATACTTTTATTTAACATTGCCGTCTTATTTCCTGGTGTACAAATTTCAAGGCAACGTCTTCTACTATTTAAATTCCTAAATAAATCCACATTTTTACGGATAAATACTACCACTTCCAGAATATATATGCAAGGCAGCGTTAACAGTTTTAAGTTTTTAAATATAGGTCTGCAGCTGTCTGTTTGTTTCACATGACAAAGCGCTCTTACACATCTCTTTTGGGCAAAGAATGCACTGTCCCTATCAGTAGAATTGCCCCAGAACATAACACCATATCTTAAAAGAGGGGAAACATAACCATGAGAAGCTGTTACTATAGTAGGCATGCTCACACTTTTTCTGAGCATATACAGTGCATACGAATATGTATTCACTCTAGAGCAAATTGATTCAATATGTTGCTTCCAGTTTAATTGATTATCTATAATAAGACCAAGGAACTTTGCCGCTTCCGTTTCATTAATTTTTTGATTATTTAGATTAATATTCATATCATTTAATTTACTTATTCTATTTCTAAATGTCATAAAGTTAGTTTTACTAATATTAATACGTAAATTGTTTAATGTCAGCCAAGTATTGATATTTTCTAATGTTGTGTTTATATCTAATTCTATTAATGATTTGTCTATACCGGTGAATATAAATGTGCTATCATCGGCGAATAATATAGTTTTATTAGTTGTTATTATTGGGAGATCATTAATATATATAATAAAGAGCAGCGGTCCGAGCACACTACCCTGTGGTACTCCAAAAGTCACCTTTCTACTTGCCGATGAATAGTCTAGTACTCTTTTTTTGTCTAAAGATAATCTAGAGATTTGTGTTACTTGTGTTCGGTTAGTAAGGTAAGATTCAACTAAGTCATATACATTGCCTCTGACTCCATAAGCATATAATTTATTTTTCAATATTTTATGATCAACATAATCGAATGCCTTAGTTAAGTCCATTAAAAGTGCACAAGCTTGTTTGCCCTTATCAATGTCACTTAAAATAGTAAACAAAAATTTGTATATTGCCATATTGATAGACTTCTTCTTTCTAAAACCGATTTACTCGTCACTAAAAAGATGATTAATTTCAAAGTAATTATATATACAGTCATGAATAACTTTTTCAAATATTTTCGAAATAACAGGTACAAGAGCTATAGGGCGGTAGCAGGACATGTCACTTTTATCTCCCTTTTTAAAAAGTGGTTTAATAATAGTGAGTTTTAACCTGTCAGGAAATACACCATTTGAAATACATATATTAATTATATAACTTAATATGTAGGACAATTTGTGTGAAATAATTTTTATAACATTTGTAGATACACCATCGTAACCGGCACTGTTTGTACTTTTTAAATTAAGTATAACTTTTTGGATATCTTTTGGGACTGTAGGACGCATAAATATTGACTTTAGTTCGTATGAAATATTTATTTTCTTTTTATATGATACCGGATTTATCTGATCCACAAAAAAGTTATTGAAGTGATTAGTTATCTGTTTTGGATCAATAATTGTATTACCATCAACGCGGATACTATCTATTTGGTCTTTTGGTATATTCGAGTTCTTATGATTAATTATTCTCCAAGTAGCTTGAGATTTATTTACAGCATTATTTATATAATTATTGTTTTGACAAGTCTGTGTTAATTTGATGATACGACTCAATCGCGACGATAGCGCTAAGAATTGGTTTTTATTATCTTCTGTGCGGTTTTTTCTGTACTTCCACAATAGTTGTCGCTTACGTTTGCAACACAGTCTTAGACCTTTAGTAATCCATTTAGGTCTATTTTGAAGGATCTTTTTATTAAAATCTTTGGAAAATAAAGGTCATAGAATAAGCAGAATTGTTCGTAAAAAATATTAAAAGCTATGTCAGGATTAGTACTTTCAAAAACGTCCGAAAAGCTAAGGGAATCTATACAATTTTTAAATCTTCTCATATTGTTCCTACTATAGTCACGTTTCTCAATATACCACGACTTGAAAGATGAACTTGGTTTCACTGGGCATGTCAGTAATTGTGCTGAATGGTCTGACAAAGCAAACTCGATTACTTCCGCTGTACATCCTTTTAAATTAAAAATAATATTATCTATGCATGTTCCACTCGCAAGCTGTGTTGGCTTATTTATTCCTAATTGCAGATTGAAACTATTTAAAATTTGTTTGAATTCAGCATTAATGTTAGAGATTTCATAATTCGCACAATTTTTATACATTCGAATATGGACCTAAACTGTATTGTGCAAACACAGCAATCAGGAATTCGATAGCTGAATATTGTTTTGAAATAATCACATTTTTAAGTAACCTGCATTACGAATGTTTTCAATGAAATAAACTGGACCGCTAGTGTGCACCGTGTGAGCAATTCTACAGTATGAAGTTCTTCTCTCTAAGTATTTTGTTCTGTGTATACCCAGAAAGCATACACTCTGAGACTCTGACCCCATCTTTTGCTGCCGGCTACTCACTGCAGACTTAGCGATGCGACAAGCTTATGCCTAATACATTGCGTGTTTTCTGTGACACTGTGAAGATTCTACTAATACAAGCGTGTAATAAATATGTAACTAATGCAAGCACCGGCAATTAGATTTATTCGTTTCCAGGGTTCGTGTATTAATACTGTGCGATGCGTCGGTGTGATTAGAAAATGTGAATGTGTGTGTTCAATCATAAGCTCCCATGCTCGAGGACTGCAGTCTGGAGTCCCGTGCAGTTTATGAATAATAAATCATTTGCAGTTCGATTTTAAATGGATATTACTGAAATTGTGCAATGTCCCGGCTACTTATATTAGAAAATACTAAGCAATAAATGAATGTTCCCATTCAGTTGAAACATATAATCTTCTTCTTTTCCTCTTATTTTAAAGAAGACTCAACCCCAGCAACGGGGTGATTATGAACTGAGACGAAGTTAGTTATAAAATTAAATCTCTATATAACCTTAACAAAGTTTTTCAGACACTGAACATTAGTTTTAGAATCTCTTAATGTTTTTTATCTGGTCTGTTCAATAACTCATTTAACTTCTAAAGTTCTCTAGTCAGTGGAGTGTAGATAGCCCTATAAAATAACTCATGCAAAAATGTTAACCATAAAAATAGTTCAAGCAAAGAGATTTTAATTTAAAAGTTACCATTTTATCATTAACACATTTGATCTTTATAGTCAAAATATACGTTTTTTAAATATTTAAAGTAGTTTAAATTTTTTCTAAGTGGGCTAGCTCCATTTGATGGCGGCTGGTCAATAATTACATTCTTTAGGAGTTCTCATGTCAGATAGGCGGCTGATCATTAAACAGTTAACACAACTTTTACATTATTTACAGTCTTAGAAGAGTACGCATATTTTATTGCGTATTTTTGAAATTATACTTCTTTTGGCGCGTTAAGGAAAAATGATGAGAGTAAATTTTTACGATGCGCGCGCACACCGTCGTGAAAAACCGACACCCTGAAGTTAGCTATAGTCAACATTTTAGTTTTTTCGTGATATTTAAATAAACTTTATTTAACTAGATAATGCGTTATAATTAAATTTTCAATGTATTAAATACCTTTTTTCTATTGTTAGTGTCGTTTCTTCCACAAACGTAGAATAAGGCGAAAGATAACATTTTTGAAAAGATTTTTATCTTTTTTTACGTTCGCGACGTTTCAAACACCTTTCAGCATTTATAGTCATGGAAGGATTGAAATTCTGACAAAAATCTGTAAATATAGTAGTCCTTTATAAATAATACCGCACGATATAATAAGCTAATTAGCTACATTCCATTAACGTTTGGTTAACGAAGGATGATTGTTTGTGAAATAAACAAATTATTGTTTCAGTTTGTCATTTGTATTCGATCATTGGTCGTAACGTCAACAGTAGCACATGAATTTATTAATTACTACGAGATGTTACCTTACCTTGTCTTCTTTTAAAGTTGTATACGACCCACTGCTGTGCTCGAACATCCGTCAGGTGAGGAAAATTAGCTAACTACATCATGCTGGTTAGACAGTTTGATATAAGATTGGAACGGGAATAAATGTATCACCCACAGATACGCCAATCGAGGCAACGACACATCGACGGGGAAAATTATCAGAGAGGTTAACTCATCGGGTTGGGTCGGATATCAAGGAATCGAAAATAATGTTGATGGGGAGGGAATGTCTTAGAGTATGTGTCAATGTAGAAAGCGCAAAATAATCCTGAACGGCAAACGCAAATCAGAAATTAGCGCTTGGTGAAAAGTAGGTCGTAAGGTGGAATGGTTTTTACCATATCATCAGCTAAGGGGAAATGAAACCATAATTACCACGCTTGGCAGGCGGGTTGGCGATCACAGTTAGTGTTACAAACTTGTAAGAAGACCCAGAAAAGTGTTGATGCTTCTTCTTTTAGTAATTACTCATATGGTTTTTACAATTCCTTTAGTAAAGTAATGGATGATGACACATCATTTCTTAATACGAAAAATAAATTACGTAAAAGAATAAATCCAAAAAAAACTTAAAATAAGATAAAATTAATACATCAAAATGCCAAAGAACAATCTCTCTCTCATTTTGCAGTATTTTAATTCGTAATAGACGAATTGCCTAAATAACTTCCGTGTATACAGAAAATCATTTAAATATCGGTTAAATAAAATTCTAATTTCACGTTAAGTAAACACGGCCCAATGGTGTCCCGCAAACCGAAAGAAATCTCGGAGCGTAAACATAATTATTTTAATGTCAATATCAACATTGAAATTGTCCATTCACAAGTCCGGTAATGTATTCCCGAGCGATGCCGGGGGTCACTTACGTAAACAATGCTTTAGGGTGTGGTATAAAGTATAAAAGCTAGCGGGTATGATATTTAAAACCATCTATTGCAAAATGTAAATATTTTTTTTTAGTTTAATTTTTACTTTTTTTATGTTTTACTTCATGAATAAAATAAAATAATTTAGAAAAAAAATAATACAGTGTTAGATTTAATAAAAATACGTATTTAAAATTATAGTGATTAAAAATGATATATTAGGTATCATGGCCTTCCAGGTCGCTGTTAAAAAGCAAATACCAAAAGGTTAGGTTGTTATTTTAAATACCTAAAAATAAGCAAATGAATATAACTGTGTTGTGAAAGGTTAAGAATAAAATATACTTTCATATGGAAATAGCAAACAATACTTGCCGAGCATAGCAATTATGGCATATTTTCTCCATAGAAAAGTCCAAATGCTTAGGCCGAGAGTAGATTATTATCATCATCATCTCAGCCGATATGTCTTACTATTGGGGCTCGGGCTCCATCCGCAAATATCTGTTATTACTGCTCTGATCAGATGTGTTGGTGTGAATGTATTATACATTGAAATTAGTGTGCCATTACGCCAACTCTTTGAATTTGCACCACACAACTTTTAGACATTTGTTTAAACATCTTGGTGCAGCATTTCTTATAACCACAGTTGGTTGCAATCGGACTGATTTATTTGTTTTTTGGACGACTCTTTGTCCGCCATTGACGATAAACAGCACTCGTTCTATAGAATTTCTGGGGTTGATGCACCGGACACTTTCGATTTTAGACTTAATTCGAGTTTTTTGTCTTTTGTAAGATACTCTTATAAAAAGACTTTTTTAATTAATTGACTGGCACAACTGTATATTCACACGTAGTTACGGCACAAGACTGCGGTTTCCGCATCCCTTTATTTGCTCGTGGAATTGGTAAAAATTTACTAAGGAAGGAGGAAAATCTAATTCTAAAAATTACTAAGGAATCATCAGGAATATAGGTTACAGCATTGTCTTGGGAAATGAACTCTATAAAATACTAGCAAATCCAGCCCGTTGATTTGTTTGAAGAACTCCATATATTGCAGCGCCGCCTGGTGGCGAGTTATATCAATGGAAATAACACATAAACCATCTCCATGAATAAATACACGCGTATACGAATTTTCATAATGATAAGTCAAATAGTTTCTGAGTTTAGCGATGTCATATATACAAATATCCTTATTTATAGATATAGACAGATTACTGCGATCACTAACTCGTTTACTAAACCTGACGGTTGTAGTCATTGCTAGAACAGTGAATAACCATGGGGTATCATATGGGGTAGACCTACATCGAACAGTGGACGTGTTGAAAGCTGATAAGCACACGTATGTCGATTATACATACATACATATCATCACGCCATATCCCTTGCAGGGTAGGCACAGAGAACAGAGTGCCAGAGAACTCTAAAAAAAATCTCTGCATACTTCACTCGCTTCCTCAACATTCATAATTCTCTTCATACACGCTCGCCGGTTTCGGAGACTCTTGACTCCACCTTCCTTCAGTATATGACCGATCTGGTCTAGGTAGGTTAGTCTCGGTCTCCCTCGGTACCTACATCCCTCCACTTTCGCATTGTATATCTTCTTAACCAGACGTTCGTTCGGCATTCTTTCCACATGTCCGAACCATCGGAGCATTCCCTTTCGCATCTTTACACTAATAATCTTTTTCATACCTACTCGCTCTCTTACGTCGTCGTTACGAATGCGGTCGGTCAGCCTAACTCCACAGATTTTTCGCAGAGATCGCATTTCGACCGCATTAATTTTACTTTCATATTATTTTCTGCATACCCAACTCTCGCTTCCATACAGTAATGTTGGGACAAGCACTGCGTTATGAATTGCTACACGTGCCTTCTGGCTGAGGTGGTGGCTGCCGAGAAGTTGCCCCAACGCTCCGTTCACTCTATTTCCCGCATTCACTTTTCGCTCTATATCAGTGGTGTACCTTCCATCTCGGCTAAATCCACATCCAAGATATACAAATTCATCCACATATATATGATAAACAGCCTGGCTGACAGAACGCACCCCTGCTTAACGCCGATATTGACGTCAAACCAAGGCGACATTCCATCATCCAGCCGCACACAGGCTCTACAGCCTATGTAACTGGACTGCACAGCCTGTAGCAGTTTACCGTTAATACCATACTCCGGTAAAATGTCCCAAATTTCCTTTCGTACAACCGTGTCAAATGCTCTCTCCAGATCCACAAAACTGCAAAAAACCCTCTGACTTAAAGCCAGATGCTTCTCCACAATGTTGCGCAGAGAGAACACTTGATCCATGCATCCCCTTCCACTCCTGAAACCTCCTTGTGTCTCACACAGTAAACCATCGGACACCATCCTCATTCTCCTTTCAATAATTTTACCATACACTTTTGCTGCCAAAGTGGTCAAGCTTACGGCTCTGTAATTTGCGCAGTCATAACGTGAACCCTTGTTTTTAAACAAAGGCACGATGACTGCGCTATTCTAGTCCCCGGGAACCATTCCCGAGCTCCAACATAAATTGAGGAGCAACAGGAACGCCTCCCAGACACAGGAGCCACCAAGCTTGATCATCTCGGCAGACACCATATCAATGCCCACTGCCTTACCATTTTTCAAACTTCTTATCGCCCATTCAACTTCATCCATACTGATGCCATCGGAGGACGCCGTTGTCGAATGTTGATCTACTAAACCACATGCAACACCGGCGCCAACCGTAGCATCCGCATACATATCGCCAAAATATTCACTCCATCGGCTTAACACGTCTTGTGTTTGTGTAAGAATGTCTCCACCTTTAGACCTTATTTTATTCATTCTGAAGGCTGACCAACCACTCCGAGACTTCTTCACCTTCCTCCAAAAGAGTTTGGTGTTACCCTCGAAGTTTTTAGTCAGCCTATCTTCTGCACTCATACTTGCTCTATCACGTTTCTCTTTCACTAAGGCCTTGGTGTCATTCTTACATTGCCGATATATTTCTTTCTTCTGTTCACTCATACTGTCATTCTGATGCAAAGAAGAGACATAGTCCAGCCACGCTTTCTTCTTTTGATCTACGGAAGCTGCCACTTCCGCATCCCACCATGCATCACCATTTGTTTTTCTATGCTTCTTTGAACTTCCACATACTTCTTTTGCTGTATCTACCATACTCTCTTTCAATACTCTCCAGCATTCTTCAATGTCCGATTGCGGCTGGCTTGCTATCATCAGCCGTTCTCGGACACCCTCTGCATACTTTTCTTCTTACACACTCTTCTTGCAACCTTTCAACCTTTATTCCTTCAAGCCCTCCGAAGAGGACACGCTTTCGCCAGTGCCTCCACTTTCTGAACAGACCACTAAATCTCGCAATAACGAGATAGTGGTCCCTATCGACTGTGGGGCCCCTGTAGGCTCTTGCGTCCAATATTTTGCTTCGGAGGCGATTGTCTACCAAAATTAAATCTATTATACTTTTCTGTTCATTCCTTCTCCATGTATACATATGGATGTCCTTATGTTGGAAAAATGTGTTTGACACAATAAGGTTTCTCTCCATGCATACATCTGCTATGAGCCTACCTGCGTCGTTCACTCTCTTATCACCAAATGGACCAAGTACGTCCTCATAGTCGGGACGCTTGGTCCCCACCCATCCGTTCAAATCTCCGTATACAATCACGCGTTCACTGGTTTCTGCCATATCCAGAACTTCCCTAACATTATCCCAAAACTTCTCTAGGTCTGATGCCACCGAGGATCCTACGGGAGCATATATTACAACCATGAATACCTTAGTGACACCTAGTTTTATACGGACCCAAAGAAGTCTGGGATCATACATTCCGTAATCCTTCACACCTGAGGCCAAGCGAGAGGACAACAGCACTCCTACCCCCATGCTGGCTCGATCGCTCTGTGGTACACCAGACCACAGAGTCATCCCGCCACCAGGAAGATCGCAGGCGTCGCTGCCCCTTCGCTTGGTCTCTGTTACACAGAGCACGTCTAGCTGTTTGTCCGCCATGACGGATATCAGCTCGTGCAACTTACCTTCCACACAACCTCTTACATTCCACGTGCCCACCCAGCACTCTGCTCTCCTCGACTCGCCTGACTAGGCAAGGCGTGATGGGTGGCGGCCCCCATCGCCGCAACTGCCGAAGTTCGTACCGACGGGGGCGGGTCGGTACGCGTCGCCTCCGGGGGACGCCCTAAGCCGCATTGCGGTACGCATATCGAGCCGGATTAGCAGTCTAATTAGACTGGCAGGGGACGCGAACGAGCACGCTCCGGACTATGCCCCCATGCCTATGTCGATTATAACTTAGTTATATATATAGAAATAAATGTTATTCAATTTAATTGTCATCTATTTTATATTAGCATTATTGTCAAGTTATATCCTGTAGGTACTTATCTTATACTAGCTTCTGCTCGCGGCTTTGCTCCCTTAAATAGTAACTTGCCCAAAGTTGAGCTATTATTATTCCAAGGAAACACATTACGGGGATAAAAATATATGTGTTATTCCAATACATGGTCTATCTATTTGCCAATTTTTATCTAAATCTGTTTAACGGTTTACGCGTGATTAAGTAGCAAACATCCAAAGATCTTTATATAAACCTTCACATCTGTAGTATTATTAGGATTAGATCACACCGAACAAAATGATTGGTCACTCACACACATATCGGTGTGATGACGGAGTAAGGATACAATTCACCACCTATCTTACCCGTGGGTGATCATAAGAGAAAACTAAGAGATATAAAACGCATATAACATAACGCATAACTATGTAAGAGAAGGAAGAGCATGGTATAGCAGGTCAAGGTCGTTCTCTCCTATTACGGAGCATGCTCGAGCCCAATAGTGGGACATATATGAGCTGAGATGATGATGATGATTGGTCACCGCGTCACTACAATGATACTTATCACCGTGTATTATGACTTTAGTATTTAATGGTATGACTTATTACTTAACTCCTTCTACGCGTCCTACGAATCCTCCCATCGTAAAAATGGGTGTTAATTGTTAATCCTAGAACTACAAACTTTTTTACCCGCAAACTATTAACTAGGGTACATATTTGACCCAAGACTTATTTAATCATCGCCGGGCGGGCCACCGAAGAAAAAGATTGGGTTCCGGTGGCCTGCTCACTCGGCCAAGAGAGGTGCATTACCGGTACGGGTCTATGGGGTCGCGCGCCGACTCTTCTGTTGCCCCGGACGGATTTGGCGGGGTGTGACCAGACCATAGCCCTATGGCTATGGTCTGGTCATAAAAAAGGCTTATTTAATCACAAAAACCGTTTTTATGATTGAATTGAATCAAACTTTTGAGTCTATGTTTTTTTAAATCTTTTTTCATATAAAAGAAAATGGCGAAGAGCAAATTCAATTTCACTAAAGTTTAATAGGTGAAAAATCGATTTAAATTAAATTGTTGAAACTAACTCAGAAACTGAGATGATATCTACCTTCATTTATAATTCTAGAGTTAAAAATGTCTGCATAAAATGGAGTGAGGTCATATATTCCCAGATTAATTGAAAAGGGTTCTTTCACTCTTCCATTCCTCTACTCTTATCTCAATTACTCGGGATTGACGCAATATTTACTCATACATATTGCAAAAGTTATTGGCAATAGTTTCATGACTGACCGCCTGCCAGACGTCAACCCTTCTTGGGAATCTAATTGTTGACCAAATAACATCAGGTGAAGTTGGCCAAGCTAAATAAAGCTCTTAGACATCTTTTACGACATCCACGAGCAAAGTAAGGGTTGGTAGTATTTGTAGCCGCTTTCAAACAGCTAGTTCTTTTTCCTTTTTATAAAATCAATATTAAATTTTAGCGTTTTAATTGATCTATCCATCAGTTTACTTCCTTTGTTGGATATATCATACCTAACGGAAGATAATATAATTTTAATCACCAAAGTATTAATGTTGTACGCGCCCTTTATAATTTAAATAAAATAATAAAATACACTCCACACTTAACGCATTACAAAGTTACACAATCCTTATTAATATATACATTTCCGAACGCATCCTTTCTTGGCCACTCCCTCTCATATCCGCCTTCATAATAAATAAAATAGTTAATAAAACAAGAAGACAAGAAATGGCCGCCTCGCAAAATCGCTACGCTTTCATAAAGTCGAGTTGAACTCCTAAACCTAATAAACGCAATTGCGCCCGCGCCGAACGCTAAAACTCATTAAATCACTATTGTTCGTAAAGTGTAATTTGTGAAGAACTTTGTGTGGGAGCATAACAAACAGCGAGCCGAAGGAAATTATGGATTGCAGCGACCAGTGGGCTATCGAAAGACATTATAGGTACCCAGCCTTTCCTATCTATTCCTATCCATTTTATTGGTAATCCTTCAGATAGTTTTTGTGACTACTATAATAAAGTAAGGATTTTATAGAGGGAGAGTTTTATGTACCATAAAAAAAATCCCTGACTCTAATAGACTGCATATATGGCATAGTGGTTAAGATACCGATCTCCTATGCCAGTGTCGTTTGTCGGCGCTAATTATGTTGGTAATGTCCCCCGCAACACAAGGATTATTGCCTTACCTTTATATTGTTTTTACCCTTCACGGGTGGTGTTCTTAAAAAAAAATACGATATAAGTTTAGTTTCAACTTACAAGAAGTGATCCTATTAAAGTACACCGCCTAAAGCCATCAAACAGTTATCAATCAAACATAATTGCAACAAAACTCAACGACAGTTTATATTTAATTCAATAAGTCTAAAAATCTTATTTCCCTCTGCTCATAAACAAATTTACGAAAATATACACCGTTGCTAGCATAAATCATTCCGTTTTAGCGTTCAGCTGTCATTTAAGTTACGTCGAAAGCCTCCCAAGACGTCGACAAGCTTTTGTGAAGCATGTCAACAAACATTCCCTTGTTAGATATGAAGGAAAAATGCTACAGGCAGGTAACGTTATTTTTGGAGAATTGAATGCTCCTTGTGTAAATATTTAAGGTTACATGAAAGCTTTTACATAACTTAATATTAAAGTCATTACCGATGTCAACGAATCCGTTCCATATATAAGAGTAAAGCAGAGAAAGGCTATCCCTACTGACTTTTATTCGGATCAAAGAAAAAGGTCTGAAATTAGTTAAGTAAATCTTTTACTTAATTTAAACTTATACCTACTTAATACATTTCTAAATATAATATAAAAAAAAATATATTTAAAAATATAAAAAGCGTATTGACCCACCGACAGTGAATACAGGGACCAAGCCGCCGGTGGTTAGGGCTCCAAAGAGAGAAACTTTCTCACTATGCGTGCCGTGTCGAGTAACACCGCCTTCTGCATCAGACCCCCAATCCAACTACCTAACGCGAGCCTCTTTAGGTGTTGAGCGAGGCTCTTGGCTATTAGGCCATTGGTCGAAATTACTATCGGTACAACGATTGCAGTGTCTACATCCCACATGTCGACAATCTCGTGAGCTATGTCTTGGTATTTTATTTGTTTGTCTTTCTCAGCCTTCACGAGACTCCCGTCATGAGGAACTTACTTAATTTCCTTTTTTCACGAGATCTTCCATAGGGAAGATGCCCGGTCCTTTGGGAGGCTTACATGGGGATATGGATGCAACACGCAGAGGCCTTTGGAGAAATTTAATCTAAATATTGGGATGGGACATCTACCGATGACATTCCACGTCTGCACATAACATACGTGGACTGCCAGCGGTAAGTGTAAAACTATTGTGTGATTATGGTAGCTAATTTCTGATTATGGGAGTGGGTGCTTAGTGGACTGGTTCATCTTAAATCTATGAATTTTTAACTGTCATCTGCCTTCAAACCCATATTGAGAGATGAACGGTGGCAGACGGTGACTCGCCAACTCACTGAATGGGCCCCCTAAACAGTCGCCACAAGCACACAAGCCATTCGGGCAACAGGGGGCAACATTGGTGCAAGTGGCTAGGGGTGTCGAGCGGTGCGGCGCCGATTTCACCATTGAGTCTGTGATAAACAGAGCCATGGTTTCCCCGTAGTTATGCCCTTGAAAATGACACTTCCACCCCCGAGCATATAGCTCTGGCGACCCCTCTCTGACCAGCTGTTTAAGGCAAGCCAGAGCTGAGAGTCCTTCGGGCACTCTTCAGTTTCCACTCTAGCCAGCCAATGAAGGCCAGTTGGACGAGGCCCTGATCGACTCTCTGGAGTATTCGGGACCGCAGTGTCGCCACTCACATTCAGCTCGCCACAAGCTGCCCTGCGGCTTACTTAATTTTATTATTATATTTATTATTGATGATATTTATATACATATATAGTCAGAAACTGGTGATAAAATAGCTAGGTAACCTTAAAAAAGTATGATTATAGCCCCAGTTCAAAATGCCAATCACTTTAGCAGAAGGCGGAAGTTTTGTTTGGCCGCGTATGATGATATGATACTTTTATGACTTTTGATCTGAACTAGTTAAGCATCACATTTATCATTTAGATTCAGATGAATAGTAACGTAATGAATTCATGAAATTCTTAGGATATATGTATATAGTAAGCTTATTTTAATATTTTTTATACAGAATGCTTAATTGAAATTCTCTAAAAAAATTAAAATAATACAATTGTCCACGTAATATAAATCCTAGTACCAAGCAATATTTTGTTTTGATTTTCTGTAAATTGTGAATATTTTATTTTCAAATTGCTGGAGTTTTCGATCTCTGGAGTGATAAACATGACAAATTTGTTTTACAACAACATCGTTGTGACAGCGTAATCAGTTTTTTGATTACATTTTAAGGGCGATTCCATTTGCCAAGGAAAGGAAAATAAATAATGCTTCAAAAATATTCATCTAAAATATTTATTTTAAAACTGACAGCAGCTTTTTCTATAAAGAATATACTCTAAGCATTTGAATGTGGTCTAAGTTTATTAGAAGACTTACAGGTTCAAACAAAAAGTTTCAATCTGTAATTTATATTTCAAGTTCTGTACCGCATTAAACTAATTGAATTTTTGTTCTGATTGTTCAAATTTTATTCGTTTAACATAGTAAATATTATCCGTGTGGTGACGGCGTAAGAATACAATTCACTACCTACTATTTTACCCGTGGGTGATCGTAAGAGACGTCTAAGGGCTATAAAACGCATATGACATCAATGCAAGAAAAGGAAGACTCGAAATGAAACCCTATACCAACACGTCTGACCAGCATGGTATAATAGGTCAATTTCCTGCCCATTATGGAGAAGGCTCGAGCCCAAAAGTGGGATCGCAATTGTAATGCGGTAGTTTAAGAGTTTGCACACTGCCCTTCCACTAACCCAGATGATTCGGGTAGTTCATAATATATGTATATCATAATGAGTAGCCCATAGCCTACCCAGAATAGCGATATGTAAAATCAATATTTCAGAGTACATATTCAGCTGCAAATTTTCTTTGTTATTAAAATTAACGCAGCCATATAACATAATAGCATAAGGCATATACAAGGAATTTAGTTCCTTCTAAAACTCTGAACTCTAATTTACCTTTAGTGCGTACTTATTTTACTGAGTTTTAAATATTAAATGAAAATTATATCGTGAACTATAATAATTTTCCCAAATAATTCTATGCTCTTGTGACCTTTGGATGAAAAGAACAATAAATTTAATCTAGATTTCCACCGCTACGTCTTCAATTTAATCCGTATAAGTCAAGGTCTTCTTAACTTTAGTGATAGCATTATACGTTTTGGTTATATTCTGCTAAAACTAAAGATTTTTTATCAGAACAATTTTCATTTATATGTAATCAAACCTCTCTGGGTTCTAGCGGTAAATTCAGTATCATTTAATACTGAATCTTATCAACTGTAACTATTCAAGAATGTGATTAATTTAATTAACGGTAGATCTTGATATCTTAAAACATTGACTTTGCATTCAAGTATATTTATGAATAAAGTCCTTCGTTTAAAACGTAACTAATTAGACATATAATATAAATGATGAAGACTGCACAGTTCTTTTTTTATTACTCATCATCAAATATCATCATAACAGCCCATAAATGTCCCACTGTTGGGCTCGGGCCTCCTTCGTAATGGAAGCGAAATTAACCTACTCAGTCAGACGTGTTGGTGTAGGGTTTTGTTTCGAGTTTTCCTTCTCTCGCATAGATGTTATATGCGTTGTATATCCCTTACGCGTCTCGTACGATCACCCACGGGTAAGGTATGGGGTGGTGAATAGTATTCTTACTCCGTCACCACACGGAATTTTTATTACTAATGGTGGTAAACGAGCAAGCAGCACACCTGATGGTAAGTGTCACGTTCGACCATGGACCTCTGCAATACCAAGGGTATAGCTAAGCCGTTGCCAACCGAAACCCATCCAGTAAGCTCAGTGTTTTCGGCTCTCTCTCTCTCCAAACAAAGTGCAACAACACATCGCCACTGGTCAGACGTTGATTTGCTACGAGAGTGTAGTAATACCCCGGACGGATAAGGCTGCGGCTGTAAACACAAAACTGTCTATAGGTTGGGCCTACCTCTACATACTACTAAATTTGAGGTAAAATCCTATGACCGGGGTGGTATATTGGATTAATTTTCTTCCTATTATTGAGAAACATCGACCCTAGTAATTGGAAGTATATGAGCTGATGATGTTTGCCTTCCGTGGCAGACAAGTAAACGGTGCACCTGATGGTAAGTGTAGTGTTTGCAGATTTAATATCATATGTAATTGTGGATAAATCGAATAATATGTATGTATAAGAGCTCGCTGGTGACTTGTTGCGAGACGCTTGTGCGTTAGCGGTCGTGGCGATTCATATTAACTCTAAAAGTAGATCACTGCCTGTTATAAAGTGGGTTTGGGCCTCTGGATCTTACGGAACGAAGTACAGTAGCAAATTACTACTAGTAAATGTTGATATTTTGTAAGAGTATAGACTTTTTGCACTAATCTTAGACGAGCCAGGCAATTCATTGTCATGCAAAATTTTAGCTTAATGGTTTACCATTGGCAATGTGAAAATTTAAAAAAATCTAGTAATCAATTTTAATTAAACCTAGTATATTAACCCAGGTATTTACAATTTCTAGCTATATGATTTTAATACAAAAGAAGCGTGCCAAAACGTTTTACTTAGTGAAAACAAATTAAACTTTAATTTGTTTTCAATAAGTTTAAATAAGTTAGAACGAATTGTGGAAACAATGTTTTTAAACAGTTTACTTACTTACTACACGAGCAATTCCTCGGTGGTCTCAAGAGATGTTTTGTAATGCCTCCCTTTGGCGCGATACTACAGAAAGTCAATTTCGATGTCTTCTTGTATAAATTACAACGAAATTGCTTGTCTGGTTCATATTTATTTCTATCCTAAGGTAATATTTTATAAATGGTCTGAAGCATTTGTGGCTTAGTTATGAAATTAGTTATTTAGATAGAATCACTGTTCGGATTATTTTGATAATAAAATAAAAAGTAAATAGAAATATATTTTTATTCCATTTTTTATGCTATGAAATTTTCTAGTATTTTTCAATATCTCATCATCATTACTCTCCTGCTCTTATCTCAATTGCTCGGGGTCAATGCAATATGTACAAGTTATATAGTAATATGCAAAAGTTTTCGGCTATAGTTTTACGACGAGCCGCCTGCTTGGTTATCATTCTTCTGTATTTATCCCAATAACATCTGGTCGACGCAATATGTAATTTTCTTACGCCGTACATATTGGCAAATAGTTATTGGCAATAGATTTATGATCGACCGCCTACCTGACGTTAGCGCCTCTTGTGAATGTAATTATTGATCAGATAGCATCAGGTGCAGTTGGCCCAGGTCGTTAAAAGGCTCTTAGTCGTCTTTTACGACATCCACGAGCAAAGTGAGGGTTGGTACTACCAACCCTTATTACACAGCTAAATATCTTTTCAATATCTATAATTTGTCATAGGAGTTATGTCAACTATCTAAGAATGTAAATACATATGATTTATGAAGTTACAGCTGGATAAGTTGAAAATATGATGAACTTCTTCTAATCACTATGTCTCAATTTTGAGTGGGAAATATTTTTTTTATTGCTTATGGTGGCAAATGAGCAATCAGCACACCTGATGGTCAGTAACACTGCCGTCCATGGACCTTTGCAATACCGAGGGTATAGCTAGGCCACTGCCTACCATTACAATCCCTAAATCTACCCCAGTTGGGCTTCCGGCTCTCTCGCTCACCGAACGAAGCGCTATAGCACATTGCCGTTACTCAGACGTCGATCTTCTGCGAGAGTGTGGTACTACCCCGGACGGACCGGCCCGCGGCTGTAGACAGAGAACTGTCAACAGCGTGTTCCCACCAATAATACTATATTATATCAATGAATAAAATAACCTTACAACTATGATCTATATTTATCGTGTGAAGGAAGTATATATAAAATTTATATAAAGAAGATCATAAACGAAATAAACCAGCTATGTCATGCAGGCCGGCAATGGATATGGACTCTTAAACTGAATTTTTATTCTCATGGATGTTTAATTACACTCTTAGTCTCTAATGACACGTATATTACTTTAGAGCCTTACTTTTAGAATAACTTAAATACTGTACCGAGTAGAGATACTCAACTAAATAACTTCATAAATTGCGAGATGAGGAGGCGTGCTAACATATCATGAGTGTGATGTACTCAGTCGTAACATATGTTGCAAGCTTAAGGAATTCTTTCTCAGGAAGCCCAGCTGCACGCTTTAGTGTTAAATATTAAAGTAATTATAACTCATCATTCTCCTACTCTTATACCAATTACTTGGGGTCGATACAATATGTACTCTTCTTTTATAGTACATATTGTAAAAGTTATTGGCAATAGTTTCATGACTGGCCGCCTGCCAGACGTCAACTCTTCTTGGGAATGTAATTGTTGACCAAACGGCATCAGATGGAGTTGGCCCAGGTGGTTGTAAGGCTTTTAGTCGTCTTTTACGACATCCACGAGCAAAGTAACACAGCTGAAGTAATTATAACTGTCAGTTGTAATGAAAAGATACTTGCCTGTTAGTGGGTTATTAGAAAGGTTATCACAGGCTCACGATGGTCTTAGAGGAGTAACGTAAGTCAGATAGCCATTTAGAACTGCTCTAAAACTTGGTGACTATAACAGTGATTATTAAGATCCATTGACGCGTTACGTATTTCAAGTGTACAAACATACAAAATTTATGGAAACTAATTTAAGATATACGCATGATAATTCGCATACTTTTTAATTTATATGGTTAAGGAAAGATATTTTCGTATAATAATATAATTTATTCAACTTGTTAATTGCATTGAAAGATGTAAAGAAAGAAAGAGAGAGAGAGAAAAGAGACTGTCTTTTACTTAAATTACTGAAATTTATCATGGTAGGTTATTAATAAAAACTTGATTACGAGCGAAAAATGAATGTCTGACGTAGGACTCCAACACACACCTATTGGAACGGATTTCCAATAGATGTGGATTCGAGTCCCATGTGTGACATTCATTTTTCGCTCGTAATCAAGTTTTTATGTCTTTTACTTTTGAGTATAATAATGTTCTAAAAAAAAAAGTGATTTTAAGAAAAGGACTGGCTGATTCTTGTTATAACCAAGCACAGA
The DNA here is from genome assembly GCA_905163515.2 of Lymantria monacha. NCBI lineage: Eukaryota > Metazoa > Arthropoda > Insecta > Lepidoptera > Erebidae > Lymantria > Lymantria monacha. The sequence goes on from LR991100.1 coordinate 1,160,432, forward strand.
TCATTCAATTTCAACTAAGTGATTGAATGATCTTTGCTTACAAGCAAAATCACCTAGTCCTTTTTATAAAATCGTATAATGAATCTGAAAGTATTCGAAAAATTGAGTAAATTAAAACAAAATTATACGCGATAAGATTCGTGGAAAAGAGTTTTGTTAAACATTATTTCTCTTTTGTTATTTTTATCTTTAGATTATATAAAAAGTCATAATTACGAACTAATAATAGATTTTCTTTGAACTTTATAAGCCACGTAGAAGATATCTGATAAGCCTCATCTTGGTGAACTTTATAAAAAAAAAAACATCAAAAAGGTATCAAAAAAAGAAAATAACGATTTATGAACTATTTAACATTAAACTTTTATTTTAAGATATAATTGCAAAGGAAAAAAATAACAAAATTGAATGAGTTTTTGCTTATACCATACTTCCTGAGTCCATAAACATCCCTGAATTGGAGACGGGTCTTAATATAAAGGTACTCTACGTACTATACCACCCCAGAGTTAGTAGGCTGGTATATTATTGAAGTGAAAACTTCTTTAGCGGCGTTGTGCACTTTTTTAGGTTGGGTAAAAATGTTAATTCATTCACTTCACTCACTCTCCGTGTGGTGACGGAGTAAGAATACTATTCACCACCTCATATCTTACCCGTGGGTGATCGTATGAGACGACTAAGGGATATAAAACGCGTATAACATCTATGCGAGAGAAGGAAAACTCGAAACAAAACCCTATACCAACACGTCTGACCAGCGAGGTATAGTAGGTTAATTTCCCTCCCATTACGGAGGAGGCCCGAGCCCAACAGTGGGACATATATGGGCTGTGATGATGATGACGAAAAATGTTAAACTCGCATCAGGCCACGTGACCTGATCGATAATTCGTAAGACGAATGGAGAGTAGACCGTATGAGAAGAAGTTGTAATATAATATATGTATAATATAATGTATTTAATAAGTAAATTTATGTATCACACCCATACATACTCTCTGGGGCACGCGTTTTATTTTTTTTGTATTTCCTTTTTTTTCATAGGTTTAAGTTTTCACTTCTGTCGGCAGTCCTCGTGACTGCTTTGTGTTTTTTATAGGTTTCTTTTTTCAAATTCGTTTCCTCGTGTTACACATTTTAGTCGTATTTTATCAGGCACGCAGTAAAGAAAATGTTGCTGAATTGTATATTTACTTCGTTAACAATGTTAGTATTGGTAATTGTTTGACTTTCCACTTAATCTTTTTGATTTCAAGCATTATTTACCTAACATATTTTTAACCAACTTCCAAAAAGGAGGAGGTTCTCACTTCGAACGCAATTTTTTTTTTGTATGTGTGTTACGTGATAGCAACGCCAATTATGGATGGATTTTATAATTCTTTCTTTGTTAGAAAGAGGATAATCTAAGGGTGGTCCCATATGCAGAGTATCAGGATCTGATGCTGGGATCCTGGGATCTGTGATGCTGTTTCTGATGCCTCTATACATAATTTATAGTTCATCTAATCTAAGAAGTGCATTTTGACGTTTTGCATTTTTTAATACACAATAACCTCGATCAAACGTATACACACGATTGTAAACACTAAATCTGAAATTTTAAATAACTATTAAGTTATTTACATAATTGACATTGCACACGAAAGTCACCCGACTTTCTTGTACAATAATCTAATGTTGAAACTAGTAAAACTAATTTAAAATAAAAATAACATGGTAAATAGTAATTGTTATTGACGACCTAACAATGTCACGTCATCACGTGTGCTTGACAACTTCCAATTCACGAATATCCAAATAATCGGTAAAAATATTAGAATAATACAATTAATCGAATAGAGATTTTGACAGAGATGTACATTTCGACACTTTGATTGATGAGGAAATAATTTTTAATGTTCGCGACGCTGGTGATTCAAGTAATAGTAGTAATTCTTAATAAATAGATATTTTCAAATCCAGTTTTTGTTTTAATTATCCTAATCCTACTAAATATCATGAATAGATTCTATACTGAAATAATTAAATTTGTTTAGTAGATACTAATTTAGCACTTAATTTATTCATCACCTTTTTGAAAAATAAAAAATAAACCGTTTATTAATTATAAAGAATCAATATCAGTTTCTCAGTAAAATCAGATATTTTCGATAGCGATTATTTGGTTCACATACCTAGACAACTTACTCAGACAGCTGTCAAAGTGCACTTCTTAGATTAGACAGACTACCGTTTGATTATTTGTGTATGGAGATTATCTTTATGAGCTTTAGCTGATGGTAAAACAACAATGTTACTAAGGGGTAAAATAAGGGTCACGGGATGAACATTTATATGGAAGTTTATCATTTTTAAAGTTAGGAGTACGAAATTTCGCACACCTGCATCTTTTTAGAAATAAAAGAATGTGTGTTAGCGTTTTTTCAAAATAAGACTCCAAAAAAATAGTCCATCCATCCATCAGCCCGTAAACGTCCACTGTTGGACATAGGCCTCCCCACGTGAATGCCATTCAACACGGTCCCGCGCCACCCGCATCCAGCGGTTTCCTGCGAACTTGATAATGTCGTCAGTCCACCTAGTGGGGGGTCGTCCTACGCGGCGCCATCCGATTTGTGGTCTCCACTCGACAACCGTTCTTCCCCAACGGTTGTCGGTTACACCCGTTCTTCTACGGATTTCCATATTTCGGATTCTATCACGTAGAGAAATACCGAGCATAGCCCTCTCCATAGCACGCTGAGCAACTTTGAGCCTTTTGATGAGGCCAACATTTAGAGACCACGTTTCAGTTCCGTAAGTCATCGCTGGTAACACACACTGTTTATAAACCTTTGTTTTCAGACACTGCGGAATATTAGACGAGAAGATCCTCCTAAGTTTCCCGAACGCTGCCCAGCCGAGTTGGATTCGTCGGCTGACCTCTTTCTCGAAATTGGATCTACCTAATTGGACTGTTTGTCCTAGGTAAACATAGTGATCGACAACTTCGAGAATCGCATTCCCAACCAGAACCGGTACAGAAATGACATGGGCATTAGACATGACTTTCGTCTTGTCCATGTTCATTTGCAGCCCTACTAGTTGGGAGGCCTTGCTGAGGTCATTGAGCATGGTGCCAAGGTCCTCCAGGGATTCTGCCATGACTACGATATCATCTGCGAATCGAAGGTGAGTGATATATTCGCCATTGATGTTGATGCCGAGTCCGGTCCAGTCTAAGAGCTTGAAGACATCTTCCAGCGCAGTGGTGGACAGTTTCGGAGAGATAACGTCTCCCTGTCTCACGCCTTTCTGTAGCTGGATCGGTTTCGTACTCTTATCCTGGATGTGGACCGACATAGTAGCGTTTTTATACAAACACTTCAACACTTCGATATATCGATAGTCAATTTGGCACCTCTGAAGGGACTGCAGCACTGCCCAAGTTTCGACAGAATCAAAGGCTTTCTCATAGTCCACAAACGCTAGACACAGAGGCCGATTATACTCCTCGGTCTTCTGTATAATCTGGCGTAGCGTGTGTATGTGGTCTATGGTACTATAACCTTTTCGGAAACCGGCTTGTTCGGGCGGCTGGAAGTCGTCTAGCTTGCGCGCGAGTCGGTTCGTAATGACTCTTGAAAACAGTTTGTATACGTGGCTCAGGAGTGAGATGGGTATGTAATTCTTTAAGAGCGTTTTATCGCCCTTCTTGAAAAACAGCACCACCACACTCCTGGTCCACGACTCTGGAACGTCGCCCCCGAGAATGACAGAATTAAACAGCCTCTGTAGGGCTTTTAAAACCGGCTTGCCGCCTGCCCTCAGGAGCTCTGTGGTAATTCCGTCACCTCCCGGTGCCTTTCCGTTCTTTAACTGTTTCAGAGCCATTCTGATCTCGTACAAGCTGACGTCCGCGATTTCTTCAGTGTAGTGCCGAGTTAGCTTGGCTCTGGGGTCTTGGACCAAGCCGACAACATGATTCAAGGATGATTTGTACAACTGCCCATAGAACCTTTCGACCTCTCCCAAGATCTCACTCTGGGATGAAATGAAAGTACCGTTATCGGTCTTCAGCTTGGTCATTTGGCTCTGCCCGATAGACAAATCTCGTGCGAACACTTTGGAGCCTCGATTTCGCTCTATCGCCTCTTCAATACGCAGTGTATTAAATCGGCGAATGTCGCGTCGCATAGATTTGGAGATTTGTCTATTAAGCTGCCTAAGTTCGGACCAATCGGCTGGAGACTGTACCGTCATTTCCTTTCTCCTCTCCATGAGTTTGAGAGTCTGGTCAGAAAGCTTTTTTGTTCTAGTTGCGCGACGGGCCTTAAAGAATTGTGACCCGACCGCGTGGACAGTTTCCACGAACCTGTTGTTCATATCGTTCGTCGATTCGCGCTCTTCCAGGCATTGGAAGCGATTATGTAATTCGAGTTGAAAGCTATCGGGGTTCTGGTATTGGACAGGTGTGGGTCGGAGTATAGACTTCATCAAGCGAGACCGCTCGACTTTCGTACGAAGATTCAATGTGCCTCGAACCATCCGGTGATTACTCCCAGTTTTAATCCTGCTGATCACAGAGACATCATTGAATATTTGCCGTTTGTCCGTCAAGATGAAGTCTATCTCATTTTTAGTGGACCCATCAGGGCTAATCCAGGTCCACTTCCTTTGTGGCCGCTTCTTGAAGAAGGAATTCATCATAAAGAGGCCTTCGTTCTCCAAAAAGTTGGCCAGTTTTTGGCCCCTTTGATTTCTCTGTCCAAATCCATATTGCCCCACTCTCAACTCATCGTGTGTCCTTTTGCCTAGTTTCGCGTTGAAATCTCCCATAACTACCGTGAAGTGGGTTTTGGACGTGTGGATGGCTTTCGAGATGTCCTCGTATAAGGCCTCCACTACGTCGTCGGAGTATGTCGAGGTCGGTGCGTAAACCTGTATGACCTTCAACGAATACCGTTTGGTAATTCTGAGTATAAAGTACGCTACCCTTGTCGACATGCTCTCAATCCTCTCCACGTTGTCTACGAGAGACTTACGAACGATATACCCTACACCGCCTTGGGATGGGTGATCTCCCTCCCGGTAGAAGAGCAGGTTTCCAGACCGGAGGATTATCGTGCCCTCTCCCTCTCTTCGCACTTCTGATAATCCTACAATGTCCCATCGGATTTTGCTCAATTCCTCTTCCAGCTCGATGACCCTCTCGTCGGTCCTAAGTGTCCGAATGTTGTGTGTTACTAGGGCCAAGGGTCGATGTTTTTGGTAGCCAGATCGCGACCGGAGATTCTTCGCACCCCCTGTCCCGCCCCCATCGAGCCCGCTACCAAGATGAGCCCGTGGCACAGCGGAACTGCCGTGACTGGGGGCCGTCTCTTTTGGTGCATACATTTATTTTTTGGGGGGGAATAACGCCATAATCGCCACGCCTGGCAGGCGGGTTGGCGAAAAAAATAGTACTTGTAAATAAATATTAATAATTTCGTTTATTATATTTCAATGCTCCTTGCTTTGAAATACAAAATATAATATTATTATCCATTTTTCTTGACATACTATAAGTTTTTACATACCTACCTGTAAATAGGTAGGTATACTATAATTTCGTAAATTGTTCTGTTATTCTTTTGAGATTAAACTAATTAAAAGAATTATTTTCTACTTTTTAGTGTAAATTTATTGTATATCGTTTATCGTAGGTATAGTTTAAGTCAGTTTTTGTTTTTTTTTTAAATATTTTTTTATCTTATTTTCAATTCATATACGTTTTAATTTTAGAATTGAGTTTACTCCAAAATCGTTAATATGGGTTGAAATTTTAATAGTGTTAAGACCAGTACCCCCTTTTCGTAACGACGACGTAAGAGAGCGAGTAGGTATGAAAGAGAGTATTGGTGTAAAGATGCGAAAGGGAATGCTCCGATGGTTCGGACATGTGGAAAGAATGCCGAACGAACGTCTGGTTAAGAAGATATACAATGCGAAAGTGGAAGGATGTAGGTACCGAGGGAGACCGAGACTAACCTACCTAGACCAGATCGGTCATGTACTGAAGGAAGGTGGAGTCAAGAGTCTCCGAAACCGGCGAGCGTGTATGAAGAGAATTATGAATGTTGAGGAAGCGAGTGAAGTATGCAGAGATAGAGTTCTCTGGCACTCTGTTCTCTCTGCCTACCCTGCAAGGGATATGGCGTGATGGTATGTATGTATGTTAAGACCACGCTGTTGATAGTTCACTGTCTACAGCCGCGATCCGTCTCGGGTAGTACCACTCTGAGCAGAAGACCGACGTCTGAGTAATGGCAACGTGCTATTGCGCTTCGTTCGGTGAGCGAGAGAGCCGGAAGCCCAACTGAGTGGGTTTGGAGTGTATAATAGTAGCCAGCAGCCTAGCTATACCCTTGGTATTGCAACAGTCCAAGGCAGCAGTGACACTTACCATCAGGTGTGCTGCTTGCTTGTTTGCCACCATAGACAATAAAAAAAAATTGTTGTTTCTGATTTTCCTAATCTGGTAGTGTTATACTTTTATTAGTAATTTTCTCTTGAGCGGGCTACCGAAGACAAACACAGGGTTCCGGTGGCCTGCTCATACGGCAAAGAAAGGTACATGTAGGGTGGATCTATGGGGATGTGCGCCATTCTTTCTGTCACCCCGGACGGAATTAACGAAGCGTGACCACACCATAGCCCGCAGCTAAAACCAAAGTCCTTTTCTCTTCTCTTTTATGAAATTTAGAACCTCTTTTTTTGGAGAATGAATAGTAATTTGTACTCTTCTTCCACCACCGCATACATACATACATAGCCTCACATCTGTTTCCCAGAGGGGTATGCAGAGAGACCCTGGCATACCTCTATCGCTTCATTCACATTCATCACAGTCTTCATTCATGCTCAACGGTTACGCGTACTCTTAATCTGACCCCTCGCCAACATCACCGCATAGATTAACAGTAATCAAACATATAATTATATTCATCAATAAATCTCAATTGATGACAAAATTCAAGTTTGAAGGGTTTCAAAGTTGCGATAGTTTTGTCTAATATAGTTTCCGATATGCCGTCGGCTACACAGAAACGCTTGAGGTTTACTTCGGAAACAGATTTGCTTATCTACGATCGTCTTTGTTCTTGTCAAGTTTGAGCTATCGTTGATTTAAAGCTCTCAAATTACGTTGTTCATTTGAAGATTGGACCTGATTTTTTTTTCTTTATCAACTTGATTTGTAAATATTTAGATTAAATTATTATTCATGTGATGTTGACATAAGAATAGAGTTCACCGTCTCTTAAAAAAGTCGTACATGACGCCTAAAGTTACGAAGTCTTAATGTTATATTTCATCATCATCATTACAGCCCATAAATGTCCCACTGTTGGGCTCGGGCCTCCTCCGTAATGGGAAGGAAATTAATCTACTATACCGCGCTGGTCAGACGTGTTGGTATAGGGTTTTGTTACCAGTTTTCCTTCTCTTGCATAGATTTATATCCCTTTGTCGTCTCTTACGATCACCCACGGGTAAGATAGGGGGTGGTGAATAGTATTCTTACTCCGTCACCACACTGAAATGTTGTATTTATGGAAGCAATATTCATTGATGCTATAGAAGGATTTATCCATGTGGTGACGGAGTAAGAATACAATTCACCATTCCCTATCTTACCTATGGGTGATCGTAAGAGACGACTAAGGGATATAAAATGCATATAACATATAAATGTCTTGCATATCCAAGAGAAGGAAAACTCGAAAGAAAACCCTATACCAATACATCTGACTAGCGTAGTATAGGTAAATTTCCCTCTTATTAAGAAGGAGGCTCGAGCCTAATAGTGGGATATATATGAGCTGAGATGAGATGAACATAAATAATTATCGCTACGTAATTGAAAAACAGTAATTCTGAGATTGAGCTCTGGCAACATTGTGGATGCTGAGCGCGATCAGAATTTTGACTTAAATTTGAAAGACATGAAAATATCGTGTGTATTTGACTAAAGCAATTTGTATACCGCCGGTCATATATTTAAAAAAAAAGTTTAATGGCATTAAAACTATATAAATCTTTATAGCTCATACACGTTCTGCTACTAAATTCTAGTCTCCTTAATATCATCATCATCATTCTCCTGCTCTTATCCCAATTACTTAGGGTCGACTCTATATATACTTTTCTTCCATAGTACATATTACAAAAGTTATTGGCAATAGTATTATGACCGACCGCCTGCCTGACATCAATTCTCCTTGGGAATGTAATTGTTGACCAAACAGCATCAGGTGGAGTAGGCCTTGGTCAATATAAAGCTCTTAGTTATCGTCTTACGACATTTACGAGTAAAATAAGGATTGGTAGTATTCGTAGCCGCTATTTCACAGCAAAGTCTAGTCTTCTCCACAATAGGAGGTTTTATTTCAAGTCTTCCTTGTCTTACACATGCTGATACAGGAACACCTGCCGAAAATAACATAAGATGACGAATTCTTATGTGAACCGAATTGATGAATTCTTATGTGAACGCTCGTCACTATATAGTCGATCGCCGACATAGTCACACCTTAGTAATAAGTTATAGTAATAATTATCTTAATTTTGTAATTTTAAGATAATATTAAATTATATTATCATACATCGGTATTTTTTGCGTCCTATGCTGCCACTGCTCTTAACTCACGTAATGACGTGAGCTGTCAGTTGCGTTTTGTTACATCATCAACAAAAACACGTTTAAAACTGATGTTTTTTAGTGCTTTATTGTTTTTTTTGTTGATTAATATCATATTTTAATATCCTATTTCCGACAAAAACAAACTCAAATACATAAAAATGATAAAAATTGGTCCAGCCGTTCCCGAGTTATAAGTGTTGTAACTAACACAACTTTCTTTTATATATATATAGTGTGATTTGTGTTTTTGACGTGCTAACGTTTGTTAAATCGATGAACGCCGGCTGCACGCACGAAAAAGTGTCACGTTCCGCCTGAGCCGAGCGTGCAAGCGAGAGCGCGAAACAAGCGATAGAGAGGCACGATCGGCATAAGCGTTCTTACATTTTAGGAATTTGATGTTTTGTCAACTGTTTTTAAAGTGAAGTAAAGAGTTAATACGGTTTCCATTGTTTATATTCATTCAATTCATAAAATTATACAATTTTCCGCCATTATTTTCTTATGATGTTATCACATAGAATTATCATCTGTAAACCGACTTTCCAGACAACCATTTGTTTTTTTTTTGAACTAAATTATTGTATGTAACAATTATTTTAAGTATTATAAACTAGAGTATGATCACATAGTATTAATTCATGTTATTCTTAATCTAATGTTATTGTTTTACTTTTTATATTCACTTCTTTGTGCGGGCCCGGCTGAATATCAGCGCTGTAGTATCGTGTCTACTGCACCATAAGCTGAGACGGGCAACATGTTGGCCTCGTATATATTCGACTCATGTGTTTTAAGCATATATATTTTTTTTTCGTTGGTCTCTATATTAATGTGTGAAATATACAAAATAAAATGTGTTTTTTTTTCGTTCTTACTAAACATGGATATAATGATGGAGTTTTACGAGTAACAAAATATTATTTTGTTTTTTATTACATTATTTATTATATTTCATTAGTTTGGTATTTCACTAATATAATTGTCTACCAAAAAAACCTTCAAAGGACTGATGTTACGTCAAACAATATTACTTAAAACTGAAAGCCCTTTGAAGTTCTCAGTGATAATGAGCCGCCCTAATTTTTTTGTGAATCTAGAATTACTAACAATGTTAATATTTAATTTATTATTTCAAACAGTAACATTATGAATAGCTATTATACGAGTATGTAGTTAAGAATTTATTCACGAATTATTTTTTGTATATTAGTTACATTATTATCATCGTTATCGTTTGCTCTTATTCCAATTACTTGTTGTCGACGCAATATATACTCCTCTACAGTTGTACATATTGTAAAAGTTATTGGAAAGGAAGGTGGAGTCAAGAGTCTCCGAAACCGGCGAGCGTGTATGAAGAGAATTATGAATGTTGAGGAAGCGAGTGACGTATGCAAGGTAGGAGTTCTCTGGCACTCTGTTCTCTCTGCCTACCCTGCAAAGGACATGGCGTGATGGTATGTATGTGTATTGGCAATAGTTTTATGACCGCTTGCCTCCCTAATTTCACGCCCTCCTTTTTTTTTCTTTTTCGGTGGACTATGGATGCGTCTCGGCCCGCCAAATCGGTCCGGGGTGACGGCAGAGAAGGCGCGTAACCCAATAGACCCACCATGCAAATTCCTCTCATCGCCGTGCGAGCAGGTCAGCGGTACCCGATCTCTGTCTTTAGTGGAATTTCACGCCCTCCTTGGGAATGTAATTCTTGTCCAAACAGCATCACGTTGAGTTAGTCTAAGTCGATCCAAATCTTCTTAATCATCTTTTACGATATCCATTAGTAAAGTAAGGGTTAGTATATTGATGCTACTACCAAACAGCAAAATTTTAAATAGATATAAAAAATATATTAAATTCATAAATTTGTACACTGTAATCAATATTTCGTACGACCTGTTTAGCTTAAATAACAAAGATGGATATTGTTATCAATCTTTTTATATCTACATCGTAAGTCGTTCTTACTGTGGATAATCGACTATTCCCCTTATGGTACAGGCATAATACATTATTACAGAAGCATTTGTATTAAGTCTGAGTTGATTTTGTATCAGTTTTTTAATAATTGATCACAATTTTAGAGAGTAGTCGCTGGAATATGATTCAATTCATTTTTATCGAATCGTCGGACAGCCAGGCGACCGACAGACATTTATGATTACGTGGCAAACATTTTATTTATTAGATCTAACGATTCTCTGTAATTTTTATCAACATAGTAATCAATAGAATGGAAAGCTTAGATTTCTTTAAAAAAAATGATAAATTCAGTTTACAAAGTGTATAGGGTTGTTTTTTTACATATAAATAAAGTTATATAAAAATATAAAATATTTAAAATCATTAGTAATTACGTAATTATTTACATTTGAAAATATCTAAAAATATTCATGATTTATGGACAAACTTTTTTTTTACGCACGGCCATTCATAAATAAGCAATTATCGAACGCACACAAGTTCATGTTAGAAGTTATGGACACCTATCTAAGTACATTGTAGTGAATACACACACTAATACAACAGTATCAGTAATTAGTAATTACCAACACATGTAACATCTATACATATCTATACATATAATAAATGAGTAGAAAGTCCGTGTCTGTACATTTGATAAATTTATTAAAAAATGAATCTAGGCAGTAAGAAAACACTAACAGAACCCAAAAATCTTTTTTTGGAATTTTTTGTCTGTCTGTGTGTCTGTATGTCTGTATGTCTGTAATCGCTAATCTCCGAAGATACTGAATGGATTGTTTCGCAGTTTTGATAAGAAGATTAAGCCCAATTCAGAGCAACATATAGTCTTTGTTTCATTGAAATCTGAAGTCTGTAAAAAAAGTTATGGGCTTTTAAGTTTTTAAAACCACCGCTCGCCTTTTACGTCACTAAAAGGTTCAATTCAAAATAATTATGTAATGTATCTATAACGTAAGGAAAATATTTGTATTACTTAATATGTAGTAGTTTCATGAATACAGCTCATATACATCCCACTGCTGGGCTCAAACCTGCAGAGTTGAACGGAAGTTGACATACTATATAACGTTGGTTAAGTAGTCAAAATAAATATTAAAACTAATTGTGATGAAAAATAATGTTTTAATTAGTTAATAGTATATTATTTAGCTATAAATTAATAAAATGCATGATTTATTTAGTTTGTTAAATGAACAATAGATGGCGCTGAAAATTAAGTTTGAAGTTACTATATTAACTTTTTGAACTTAGTAAAGGTACTTCGGGTGGAAAGCTCTCCGCGCTCACCCAATAGTACGAGTAAAGTCGTCATAGCCATCTACGACTAACAACTAAGTTAAACATGAAAAATGTAAAAGTACCCACATCATAGAGCGTACAAAACGTACATTCTTAGTTAAGATGGTACTTTGGGGCGAGTATGCAAAGTGCACCCTTTTTTGTTTTTGTTTGGTTGGCTATGATCTGGACACGGCCATTCCTTCCAGGGCAACAGAAGGGCGTGGTGTGGCTCCATAACTCATTGCGTTCTCTCCCCATCGCCATCAGGCTGGCTTCTGGTATCGGTTACTTGACATCCGTGGCCTGTCCGAGAGTTTAGCCTTTCAGTTATCGCCTCCGTCGACACCCCAGCAAACAACAGCATTGCATCGCCCTCACGCTGTCGATGTCTCTGCGAGTGGTAGATTAATTCCTATGGTTCATCTACCCACGACCACAGTTAGGATAGCAACAGGTGCAGGCGCCTATAACGTCCGATGCGCCGGGGTAAAGTGTGTCAGCATGAAGAGTCTCCTCTGTGACACGCCCCGCCATTTTTTCTGTGGGACGACTGTCGGCGGCAACCGAGTCCCAGTTCCTGACGCTATCGAGCATCGTCTTAGCGATGGTCGATAGCGCCAGTTTGGCATCGATGATTGCGATGAGTTCAAGGCGCTGCTCTGCCCAGGCCACGCAAACTTTGTGCGTATGCAGCGCCGTGTCCACCTCTCAATCGCAGTAGTGGTTTGACGGTGTGCTCTCCCTCCTTGAAACCTTTAGCAGATACATGCCGAAGCAACCATGACCCATCACTACACCAGTCATCTTAGCAATAGTGAATACGGTTACTGCCGCCTCATCATTCTCCTACACTTATCCCAATTACTTGGGGTCGATACAATATGTACTCTTCTTTCATAGTACATATTGTAAAATTTATTGGCAATAGTTTTATGACCGGCCGCCTGCCAGACGTCAACCCTGCTCGGGAATGTAATAGTTGACCAATCGGCATCAGATGGAGTTGGCCCAGGTCGTTATAAGGCTCTTAGTCGTCTTTTACGACATCCACGAGCAAAGTAAGGGTTGGTAGTTTTCGTAGCCACTACCACACAATGCGCCTGTAGCTGCATATTGTGCCTCGCACAACGAGGGCCTACTTTTTTAGATTTTTATACATTGTTGATAGCATAGAGTACGTTTCAAGCAGCTTGCAGAGCACTTGAAGGTGATCAGTGCTGAGATGACACCCTTGACGAGGCCTGTAACAGTCTTACCCCCATTCGTTTGAGTCTTTTGCTTTTAATGATGTTATTGTTTTACAGTCTTTCAAATTCTTTGACATTATAATAAAAATATAAGAGATATCCATCCAAAGATATCCTTTTTTTTTTTTTTTTTTTTTTTGTGGTGGGCCATGGACGTCGCACCCCGCCAAATCGGTCCGGGGTGACAGAAGAGGCGGCGCGCAACCCCATTGACCCACCCTGCAAGCACCTCTACTTCGCCGTGCGAGCGGGCCACCGGTACCCGATCTTTGTCTTCGGTGGCCCGCTCGGCGGTATGCCCTCTCGGGCTCCTCTCCTTCTCCTGTCGACGCCCCGACAGATTTCGCCGTCGAGGCGTCGTCCTCACGCGGTGGCCTCGCGTCGGGTGACCGGACAATTCCCCGGTCCGATCACCCGAAGCCTCGGTTAGGGCGGCATCAGGCGCAGGTATTCGCGCCTGCGCCGCCCCGGCCGCGGGCGGCGGCCCGGGTCACGGGAATCCTCCCGGGCCCGTTCCGCCGCCTCCTTCTGCGAGATGACAGCCTCGCAGAAGGCGGCGACCGCGTCCCAATTCCTGACGCTGTCGACCATCGCCCTTGCGACAGCCGGCAGCGCCAGGTCGGCACCGATAATAGTGACGAGGTCGCGGCGCTGCCCGTCCCAGCCCGAGCATTCCTCGAGCGTATGTTGCGCCGTGTCCTCGTCACTACTGCAATGATGGCAGCCCGGAGTCCATTCCCTGTACACGACCGTGTGCAGGTATTTCCCGAAACACCCATGCCCCGTTAACACCTGCACCAGTCGGAAGGTGAGGACCCCGTGCCGCCGCTCCATCCATTCCATCAGTACGGGCCGGAGGGCCTCGACGGTAGTGACACCGTGTCTAGGCCTCTCCAGCCGCGTAGCCCAACGGGCGATGACTTCTCGGCGGGCGTCCTCGCGCCAGGTGGCTATCTCGTTAAACGATGGGGAGCCACCCTCTTCGCGCATTGAGGCAACCCGCCGGTAGAGGTCGGAGAGCATCTCCGCCTCTAGGTCCCACGGGGGTGTCCCAGCCAATAGGCACGCCGCCTCTGTCGACACCGTGCGGTACCCGCGAATGGCTCTGACCGCCATGGCTCGCTGTGGCCTCCACAGCACCGCCCTGAGCTGGGCGTTCAGAGCCCTCGCCCACACGGGTGCGCCGTACATGGCCATTGAGCGGATCACCCCCGCATACAGCCGTCGGCCCTCGAAACTGGGTCCGCCCACATTCGATCCAAAGATATCCTACGCTACTTAAAGCGCGACATGGACCAAGAAATTCATTTTTATTAATTATTTCGTAATGAAAGCAATTTATTATATATTTATCCGTGCGGTTACGCAGTTAGAATATATTTCACCACCCCCTGTCTTACCCGTGGGTCGATCACCCGCAAGATGCCTAAGGGATATAAATATATATTACATCTATTAAGAAAAGGCAAACTTGAAACCAAACCCTATACCAACACATCTGACCAGCGTGGTATATTAGGTCAATTTGCCTCCCATTACGGACGAGGCTGGAGCCTAATAGTGGGACGTATATAAGCTTTGATGATAGAAAGCGATTAAATGAGGAGACAGCGTAAAATAACTTTGGCAGTGGCTATGCCAGAAACTGCAGCTACATTACTTTATGGTGATAAAACAGCTCACATATTGTTTAAAAACCTGATAGATTTATAGAGAAATATCAATAACACCAAACTGCGACACATTCAAAGTGTTTTTTGTTTTATTGTGTACGGTGGTAAACGAGCAAACTGCACCTACTTCTTTTTTTGGCAGGCCATGGTCTGGACACACGCCGTCCGCGTGGCCCCATAACCCACCGTTTTCTCTCCCCATCGCAATCGTTTACGATGATTGGATAAAAAAAGAAGTCGTAGAGGCCGATTGAGCACTACGAAATATTGATCGTAATGAAAAGCCAATGGTGCTTTTCTTTGGAGATTTTTACCAAATCCTTCCAGCTTAAACCCAAGGAAATAGAACCGATGAGACCAATGCTTCACTGAAGTATTCTTATCTGTGGCCCAAGTAGAGAAGCTGACCCTATTTTTTTTTTTTTTTTTTTTTTTTTGCGGTGGGCTATGGACGTCGCACCCCGCCAAATCGGTCCGGGGCGACGGAAGAGGCGGCGCGCAACCCCATTGACCCACCCTGCAAGCACCTCTTCTTCGCCGTGCGAGCGGGCCACCGGTACCCGATCTTTGTCTTCGGTGGCCCGCTCGGCGGTATGGCCTCTCGGGCTCCTCTCCTGTCGACGCCCCGGCAGCTTTCGCCGTCGAGGCGTCGTCCTCACGCGGTGGCCTCATGTCAGGTGACCGGACAATTCCCCGGTCCAATCACCCGAAGCCTCGGTTAGGGCGGCATCAGGCGCAGGTACTCGCGCCTGCGCCGCCCCGGCCGCGGGCGGCGGCCCGGGTCACGGGAATCCTCCCGGGCCCGTTCCGCCGCCTCCTTCTGCGAGATGACAGCCTCGCAGAAGGCGGCGACCGCGTCCCAATTCCTGACGCTGTCGACCATCGCTCGCGCAACAGCCAGCAGCGTCAGGTCGGCACCGATGACAGCGACGAGGTCACGGCGCTGCCCGTCCCAGCCCGAACATACCTCGAGCGTATGTTGCGCCGTGTCCTCGTCGCTATTGCAATGGTGGCAGGACGGAGTCCACTCCCTCCGCACGACCGTGTGCAGGTACTTGCCGAAGCAACCATGCCCCGACAAGACCTGCACCAACCGGAAAGAGAGAACTCCGTGCCGCCGCTCCATCCACTCCATCAGTACGGGCCGGAGGGCCTCAACGGTAAAAACACCGTGTCTAGGCCTCTCCAGCCGCGTAGCCCAACGGGCGATGACTTCTCGGCGGGCGTCCTCGCGCCAGGTGGCTATCTCGTTGAACGATGGGGAGCCACCCTCTTCGCGCATTGAGGTAACCCGCCGGTAGAGGTCGGAGAGCATCTCCGCCTCTAGGTCCCACGGGGGTGTCCCGGCCAATAGGCATGCCGCCTCGGTAGACACCGTGCGGTACCCGCGAATGGCTCTGACCGCCATGGCTCGCTGTGGCCTCCACAGCACCGCCCTGAGCTGGGCGTTCAGAGCCCTCGCCCACACGGGTGCGCCGTACATGGCCATTGAGCGGATCACCCCCGCATACAGCCGTCGGCCCTCGAAACTGGGTCCGCCCACGTTCGGCATGAGCCGAGAAAGGGCGGACGCCGCGCCGACCAGCCGGGGAGCAATTTGACGAAAATGCTCCCGGAACCACCATCACCCGTCGAGCACCAGACCCAAGTACCTCATATGGGCCTGGATACTGATGTGGATGGAGTTGACGACTAACGAGGCGCCGATGGGCAGCCTCACACGGGGCCCATGGAATAGTAGAGCCTCCGTCTTGTTTAGGGCCACCCTGAGCCCCAGCGCCTCAATACGCCTGACCATCTCCTCGGTGCCGAGAGTGGCCAGGCTCGCCGCGTCTTCGAGTGTCCTGCCCCGGGCTGTGACGAGCGTGTCGTCAGCATAGCATATAACGCTCAGCCCGGGGGGGAGACTCCCTCTCAACGCCCAGTCGTAACCGATGTCCCACAGAGTCGGCCCCAGAACCGAACCCTGCGGAACACCGCACGACATGGGCGTCCGCACAATGTCCCCTGCGGGGCTCGCGTAGAGAACACTGCGCCCCTCCAAATAGTCTGCCACCAGCCGCCTGAGGTACAGGGGCACTCCATGGAACCGGAGCGCCTCCCTGATGCAGCTGAATGGCAGACTATTGAAGGCGTTGGCGATGTCCAACGACACCGCCAACAGCACTCCTTTGCCGGCGACAGCCTCCGCGGCCGTCTGCCTCAGGCGTAGCAGGGCCCCGATGGTCGAACGCCCCCTCCGAAACCCAAATTGAGCGTCCGACAGATCGGGCCCCACCTCCTCCAGGTTAGAGAAGCTGACCCTAACCATCAACATGGAAGCAAAGCCAAGGTGGCCATTCACATTCATGTTTCACAAATGCAAGACCAAGACTTACTGCAAGAGTTTCGCAGTGCTCCCTTAGACAGTATTTTACGATTTCCTTGGCAAAGAAACGATTGTCAACATTTTGTATTCTTAATACCAGTACACGGAGAAATAATAGCACCACTCCCGTTAAGTGGTATGTGCCTAATTATTGATAGTTGTACAGTTACTGCCACTAGATGAATAGAATTTCATTAATTTAGTTGGATTTTTTGGTTGGAAGTCTATGGGGATTTTTTATTTCTATCAAAACAAGTGACTCTGTGTTATTTCAACAGCGAAAGTTGCAAGACTTACGAGAATCGCAAGAGTCTTGCCTTTGGGCAACACTAATTCACATACTTACGAATTTGCCGATGAAAATTGGAGAAAGTCTCCTCCTTGATGAAAATGGTTAAGTGGCTGCCGGAAGTACTTGGTCGAATTTTTATTTTTTAAGATTCAAACAGGGGTGCGTAGTACAACTGAATGTCACGCGGACGAATTCGCGGGCATCAGCTAGTAGTAAATAAGTTTACGATTCCAATATACTATTTAAAGGGTTTAGAACTGCCATAATAAACAGATACATTAAAATACTAATTTATTATTTAAAACCACATACTAATGTTCGTTTCATGAAAAATCCCTATCGTGTAGTGTGTATACGAGTAAATGTATAATTCTCTTAACACTTGCTTAAATTGTTTTTTAATGTTATGTATTTGTGTCCGAGCACCTTTCACTTCACTTATTAAATGCAGTAATCATTTTGCTATGAAGGGCCTTTTTTCTTTTTTGGTGGACTATGGATTCGTCTCGCCCCGCCAAATCGGTCCGGGGTGACGGAGAAGGCGGCGCGTGACCCCATAGACCCACCGTAAAACTCCTCTCTCTTCGCCGTGCGAGCGGGTCACCGGGACCCGATTTTTAACTTCGGTGGCCCGCCCGGCGGTTCACCCTCGCGGGTTCCTCTCGTCGACGCCCCGACAGATTTCGCCGTTGGGGCGTCGCCCTCACGCGGTGGCCTCACGTCGGGTGACCGGACAATTCCCCGGTCCGATCACCTGAAGCCTCGGTTAGGGCGGCATCAGGGGCAGGTATTCGCGCCTGCGCCGCCCCGGCCGCTCGCGGCGGCCCGGGGCGCGGGAATCCTCCCTGGCCCGTTCCACCACTTCCTTCTGCGAGATGACAGCCTCGCAGAAGGCGGCGACCGCGTCCCAGTTCCTTATGCTGTCGACCATCGCCCTCGCGACGGCCGGCAGCGTCAGGTCGGCACCGATGACAGCGACGAGGTCACGGCGTTGCCGCTCCCATCCCGGATACACCTCCAGCGTATGTTGCACCGTGTCCTCGTCACTCCTGCAGTGGTGGCAGGCCGGAGTCCACTCCCTATACACGACCCTGTGCAGGTACAACCCGAAACACCCGTGCCCCGTCAATATCTGCACCAGCCGAAAGGTGAGGACTCCGTGCCGCCGCTCCATCCACTCTATCAATACGGGCCGGAGCGCCTCAACGGTCTCCACACCGTGCCTAGGCCTCTCCAGCCGCGTAGCCCAACGGGCGATGACGTCTCGGCGGGCATCCACGCGCCAGGTGGCTATCTCGCTCAGCGATGGGGAGCCACCTTCCTCGCGCGCTGTGATAACCCGCCGGTAGAGGTCGGAGAGCATCTCCGCCTCTAGGTCCCACGGGGGTGTCCCGGCCAACAGGCACGCCGCCTCTGTCGACACCGTGCGGTACCCGCGAATGGCTCTGACCGCCATGGCTCTCTGTGGCCTCCACAGAACCGCCCTGAGCTGGGCTTTCAGAGCCCTCGCCCACACGGGTGCACCGTACATGGCCATCGAGCGGATGACCCCCGCATACAGCCGTCGGCCCTCGAAACTGGGTCCGCCCACGTTCGGCATGAGTCGAAAAAGGGCGGACGCCGCGCCGACAAGCCGGGGAGCAATCTGTCGGAAATGCTTCCGGAACCACCATCGCCCGTCGAGCACCAGACCCAAGTACCTCATATGGGCCTGGATGCTGATGTGGATGGAGTTTACCACTTTCGAGGCGCCGATGGGTAGCCTCACACGGGGCCCATGGAAAAGTAGGGCCTCCGTCTTGTTTAGGGCCACCCTGAGCCCCAACGCCTCGATTCGCCTGACCATCTCCTCGGTGCCGAGAGTGGCCAGGCTCGCCGCCTCTTCGAGTGTCCTGCCCCGGGCTGTGGCGAGCGTGTCGTCAGTATAGCACACCAAGCTCAGCCCGGGGGGGGAGACTCCCTCTCAACGCCCAGTCGTACCCGATGTCCCACAGAGTCGGCCCCAGAACCGACCCCTGTGGAACGCCGCACGACATGGGCGTCCGCACAATGTCTCCTGCGGGACCTGCGCAGAGGGTACTGCGGCCCTCCAAATAGTCTGCCACCAGCCGCCTGAGGTTCAGGGGCACTCCATGGAACCGGAGCGCCTCCCTGATGCAGCTGAATGGCAGACTATTGAATGCGTTGGCGATGTCCAACGACACCACCAACAGCACTCCCTTCCTGGCGACGGCCTCCGCGGCCACCTGCCTCAGGCGTAGTAGGGCCCCGATGGTCGAACGCCCCCTCCGAAACCCATACTGAGCGTCCGATAGATCGGGCCCCACCTCCTCCAGGTGTCGGACGATGCGGGCAGCGAGCACGCGCTCCAGCAGCTTGCCAACATCGTCGAGGAGCACGATGGGCCTGTAGGCCGACGGCAAATCCGGGGACCGTCCCGGCTTTGGCAGGAGAACCAACCTCCCTTCCTTCCAGCACTCAGGGAACCGTCCAGACGTCAGACAGGCGTTGAACAGCTGCCTGAGGCGAGGCTCGAAGTGCTCGAGGAGCGACGTCAACACCCGGACTGGAATTCCGTCCGGGCCGGGGGCCGTGGTGGCGGAACGAATCATCGCCACGGCCGCCCCCACTTCCGACTCCGTCACGGGCGGAACACTCTCGTCGTCGTCGGCCTCCCGGTCTTTATCTGGCGGAGCCATGACCCCTACCGGGTTCCCGGGGGGCGACCTCCATCCGGATGTACCGGTGGTCCGACAGGGTCTCCGCCTCCTCCAGGACACTCCAGTTCCTCACCCGTGGCGCGACAGTGGGGCTAGCGAACGACAAGTCCACTATCGACCCGCCCTGCCGCCGCACACACGTGTTCACCGAGCCCCTGTTAAGAATACAGAGGCCCAGTGAAGCCGCCCACTCGGTGACCGCCCGCCCGCGGTCGTCCGTCATAGGGGACCCCCACGCCGTGGATTTGGCGTTAAAGTCCCACAGAACCAGGACGAGGCCCGGTGCCAGTCGCTGCTATGAAGGGCCTCAATATTCTCACTAATTTGCAATTTTTTTACTTGCACACCACGTAACTTTCAGCACTTAGAATGTAGGCAGCACCATACCATTCTTTAATACTCGCGGTTCGAAAATCTTACATGATTTGTGCTACCATCGTTGGATATAAACAATAAAAAATAGCACGCGCTCATAATTAGGATACGGTCAAGGGTTCACTAGTGAACAGCGTGCGGCGTGTGCGCAATATGGCAGCGGGTACATTCTCCTTTTACTAGTTCTGCCGAACGCTTAGCGAAATACCGACAAAGAAATACTTGAGTACCTAACTTCGATTTATCGGGAGTTTTTGTTAGTGTGCGTGGCGTATATGTTTATAACTATGAATAACTAACGTAGTGTCATCAAATTTAGTATATCTCGGCATGTTTAAAATGTAGAATCTATTTTTTTTTTAAATAAAATCATACGTTTTTATTTCACTAATCAATAATACTATCGAATCTGAACCTCCTATGTAAATATAGGTACCTCTTGAAAAATTTACAATTGCGTTTCAAAGTCCCTTACATTTTTTTTAAAGTAATGAATGCTTTGAGCACGTTCACTTCTGGGATGGGGAAAAGCACTGAACTGGCGTGATAAGTCATGTGTTCTTGTATATTTTGTATATAAATTGTGTTAGTAAATTAAAGCATCCCCCTTTTAAGCCCTGAGTTTTCAATTTTATCCAAAAAAAATATGTGTTATTTAGCATTTGTTTTTCACTTCTATACCTAGTCCTTCTATCTATATTTTCTTTAAATTTACTGAAATTTTAGCATTTAATATGCTTAATTTATAAAATCCGATTACGAAATGAAAAATTGATGTCGCAAGCGGGGTTCGAACCCGCGCCTATTGGGATTCCGGCCCAATCGTGCTGCCACTACACTACCGCGACCAATTGTAGGACATGCAAATTTTCATCTCGTATTGTATTTACGTCTTAAGGTGACGGTGTGCTATCTACCCGACAATGTTTACACAATGTTATAGGCTTAATACTTCAAACTTTACAGTTAGAATTGTATTAAACGATGACACAACCTTGTTATTTAAATTTACTGAAATTTTAGCATTTAATATGCTTAATTTATAAAATCCGATTACGAAATGAAAAATTGATGTCGCAAGCGGGGTTCGAACCCGCGCCTATTGGGATTCCGGCCCAATCGTGCTGCCACTACACTACCGCGACCAATTGTAGGACATGCAAATTTTCATCTCGTATTGTATTTACGTCTTAAGGTGACGGTGTGCTATCTACCCGACAATGTTTACACAATGTTATAGGCTTAATACTTCAAACTTTACAGTTAGAATTGTATTAAACGATGACACAACCTTGTTATTTAAATTTACTGAAATTTTAGCATTTAATATGCTTAATTTATAAAATCCGATTACGAAATGAAAAATTGATGTCGCAAGCGGGGTTCGAACCCGCGCCTATTGGGATTCCGGCCCAATCGTGCTGCCACTACACTACCGCGACCAATTGTAGGACATGCAAATTTTCATCTCGTATTGTATTTACGTCTTAAGGTGACGGTGTGCTATCTACCCGACAATGTTTACACAATGTTATAGGCTTAATACTTCAAACTTTACAGTTAGAATTGTATTAAACGATGACACAACCTTGTTATTTAAATTTACTGAAATTTTAGCATTTAATATGCTTAATTTATAAAATCCGATTACGAAATGAAAAATTGATGTCGCAAGCGGGGTTCGAACCCGCGCCTATTGGGATTCCGGCCCAATCGTGCTGCCACTACACTACCGCGACCAATTGTAGGACATGCAAATTTTCATCTCGTATTGTATTTACGTCTTAAGGTGACGGTGTGCTATCTACCCGACAATGTTTACACAATGTTATAGGCTTAATACTTCAAACTTTACAGTTAGAATTGTATTAAACGATGACACAACCTTGTTATTTAAATTTACTGAAATTTTAGCATTTAATATGCTTAATTTATAAAATCCGATTACGAAATGAAAAATTGATGTCGCAAGCGGGGTTCGAACCCGCGCCTATTGGGATTCCGGCCCAATCGTGCTGCCACTACACTACCGCGACCAATTGTAGGACATGCAAATTTTCATCTCGTATTGTATTTACGTCTTAAGGTGACGGTGTGCTATCTACCCGACAATGTTTACACAATGTTATAGGCTTAATACTTCAAACTTTACAGTTAGAATTGTATTAAACGATGACACAACCTTGTTATTTAAATTTACTGAAATTTTAGCATTTAATATGCTTAATTTATAAAATCCGATTACGAATTGGGCCGGAATCCCAATAGGCGCGGGTTCGAACCCCGCTTGCGACATCAATTTTTCATTTCGTAATCGGATTTTATAAATTAAGCATATTAAATGCTAAAATTTCAGTAAATTTAAATAACAAGGTTGTGTCATCGTTTAATACAATTCTAACTGTAAAGTTTGAAGTATTAAGCCTATAACATTGTGTAAACATTGTCGGGTAGATAGCACACCGTCACCTTAAGACGTAAATACAATACGAGATGAAAATTTGCATGTCCTACAATTGGTCGCGGTAGTGTAGTGGCAGCACGATTGGGCCGGAATCCCAATAGGCGCGGGTTCGAACCCCGCTTGCGACATCAATTTTTCATTTCGTAATCGGATTTTATAAATTAAGCATATTAAATGCTAAAATTTCAGTAAATTTAAATAACAAGGTTGTGTCATCGTTTAATACAATTCTAACTGTAAAGTTTGAAGTATTAAGCCTATAACATTGTGTAAACATTGTCGGGTAGATAGCACACCGTCACCTTAAGACGTAAATACAATACGAGATGAAAATTTGCATGTCCTACAATTGGTCGCGGTAGTGTAGTGGCAGCACGATTGGGCCGGAATCCCAATAGGCGCGGGTTCGAACCCCGCTTGCGACATCAATTTTTCATTTCGTAATCGGATTTTATAAATTAAGCATATTAAATGCTAAAATTTCAGTAAATTTAAATAACAAGGTTGTGTCATCGTTTAATACAATTCTAACTGTAAAGTTTGAAGTATTAAGCCTATAACATTGTGTAAACATTGTCGGGTAGATAGCACACCGTCACCTTAAGACGTAAATACAATACGAGATGAAAATTTGCATGTCCTACAATTGGTCGCGGTAGTGTAGTGGCAGCACGATTGGGCCGGAATCCCAATAGGCGCGGGTTCGAACCCCGCTTGCGACATCAATTTTTCATTTCGTAATCGGATTTTATAAATTAAGCATATTAAATGCTAAAATTTCAGTAAATTTAAATAACAAGGTTGTGTCATCGTTTAATACAATTCTAACTGTAAAGTTTGAAGTATTAAGCCTATAACATTGTGTAAACATTGTCGGGTAGATAGCACACCGTCACCTTAAGACGTAAATACAATACGAGATGAAAATTTGCATGTCCTACAATTGGTCGCGGTAGTGTAGTGGCAGCACGATTGGGCCGGAATCCCAATAGGCGCGGGTTCGAACCCCGCTTGCGACATCAATTTTTCATTTCGTAATCGGATTTTATAAATTAAGCATATTAAATGCTAAAATTTCAGTAAATTTAAATAACAAGGTTGTGTCATCGTTTAATACAATTCTAACTGTAAAGTTTGAAGTATTAAGCCTATAACATTGTGTAAACATTGTCGGGTAGATAGCACACCGTCACCTTAAGACGTAAATACAATACGAGATGAAAATTTGCATGTCCTACAATTGGTCGCGGTAGTGTAGTGGCAGCACGATTGGGCCGGAATCCCAATAGGCGCGGGTTCGAACCCCGCTTGCGACATCAATTTTTCATTTCGTAATCGGATTTTATAAATTAAGCATATTAAATGCTAAAATTTCAGTAAATTTAAATAACAAGGTTGTGTCATCGTTTAATACAATTCTAACTGTAAAGTTTGAAGTATTAAGCCTATAACATTGTGTAAACATTGTCGGGTAGATAGCACACCGTCACCTTAAGACGTAAATACAATACGAGATGAAAATTTGCATGTCCTACAATTGGTCGCGGTAGTGTAGTGGCAGCACGATTGGGCCGGAATCCCAATAGGCGCGGGTTCGAACCCCGCTTGCGACATCAATTTTTCATTTCGTAATCGGATTTTATAAATTAAGCATATTAAATGCTAAAATTTCAGTAAATTTAAATAACAAGGTTGTGTCATCGTTTAATACAATTCTAACTGTAAAGTTTGAAGTATTAAGCCTATAACATTGTGTAAACATTGTCGGGTAGATAGCACACCGTCACCTTAAGACGTAAATACAATACGAGATGAAAATTTGCATGTCCTACAATTGGTCGCGGTAGTGTAGTGGCAGCACGATTGGGCCGGAATCCCAATAGGCGCGGGTTCGAACCCCGCTTGCGACATCAATTTTTCATTTCGTAATCGGATTTTATAAATTAAGCATATTAAATGCTAAAATTTCAGTAAATTTAAATAACAAGGTTGTGTCATCGTTTAATACAATTCTAACTGTAAAGTTTGAAGTATTAAGCCTATAACATTGTGTAAACATTGTCGGGTAGATAGCACACCGTCACCTTAAGACGTAAATACAATACGAGATGAAAATTTGCATGTCCTACAATTGGTCGCGGTAGTGTAGTGGCAGCACGATTGGGCCGGAATCCCAATAGGCGCGGGTTCGAACCCCGCTTGCGACATCAATTTTTCATTTCGTAATCGGATTTTATAAATTAAGCATATTAAATGCTAAAATTTCAGTAAATTTAAATAACAAGGTTGTGTCATCGTTTAATACAATTCTAACTGTAAAGTTTGAAGTATTAAGCCTATAACATTGTGTAAACATTGTCGGGTAGATAGCACACCGTCACCTTAAGACGTAAATACAATACGAGATGAAAATTTGCATGTCCTACAATTGGTCGCGGTAGTGTAGTGGCAGCACGATTGGGCCGGAATCCCAATAGGCGCGGGTTCGAACCCCGCTTGCGACATCAATTTTTCATTTCGTAATCGGATTTTATAAATTAAGCATATTAAATGCTAAAATTTCAGTAAATTTAAATAACAAGGTTGTGTCATCGTTTAATACAATTCTAACTGTAAAGTTTGAAGTATTAAGCCTATAACATTGTGTAAACATTGTCGGGTAGATAGCACACCGTCACCTTAAGACGTAAATACAATACGAGATGAAAATTTGCATGTCCTACAATTGGTCGCGGTAGTGTAGTGGCAGCACGATTGGGCCGGAATCCCAATAGGCGCGGGTTCGAACCCCGCTTGCGACATCAATTTTTCATTTCGTAATCGGATTTTATAAATTAAGCATATTAAATGCTAAAATTTCAGTAAATTTAAATAACAAGGTTGTGTCATCGTTTAATACAATTCTAACTGTAAAGTTTGAAGTATTAAGCCTATAACATTGTGTAAACATTGTCGGGTAGATAGCACACCGTCACCTTAAGACGTAAATACAATACGAGATGAAAATTTGCATGTCCTACAATTGGTCGCGGTAGTGTAGTGGCAGCACGATTGGGCCGGAATCCCAATAGGCGCGGGTTCGAACCCCGCTTGCGACATCAATTTTTCATTTCGTAATCGGATTTTATATATTTTCTTTTTCATTTTGTGTATTGCTAAAAACAAAAATAGAGCAATTCTTTACTACCTGAGCGTAAAACTTGAGTTTAGTGCAGAGTGTGCGCTTTAATACGGTAAGTGGTGAAAAAAGCCCTCTTCACTTCAAAGATGTTCAAGTGCCGTAAAAGTTAGAGCAGCGTTTGAACAATTGGTCCATTTCAAGGGCTATAAAACGCTTATTACACTTTATGCGTGACTGAAGCATAATCTGACCTACTTTATTTTTGTCTTAACTAGCTAAGATCTGACCACAACTTACCCGGACGTCTGGTCTGAACTTAATAGCGAAACGTCATGATCATAACGTGTAGCCTATATCCGGATTTTAAGCAAACCATCTATTGTCAGGAACCATGTAGACTATTGTCTATTG
Organism: Lymantria monacha; assembly: GCA_905163515.2. Classification (NCBI taxonomy): domain Eukaryota; kingdom Metazoa; phylum Arthropoda; class Insecta; order Lepidoptera; family Erebidae; genus Lymantria; species Lymantria monacha. Next base: position 1,187,038 of record LR991100.1, read on the forward strand.
CCACCTAATTTCTTTTTAAAGAAAGAGAGTATAATTTTGCAATTTTATTAAATGCTATATATTGCCTAATCTACGAGTGTCTTAACTACGATCTGTATAATTTACAAAGAGAATCAGAGAGATTATTGAGATTAAAGAAACAGATTATTTGCATGCAGTATATTTTTTTTTGCGATGCACAAATGATTATAACATATTTCAATGTCTTTCGATCCATGTATTAAGTTTACAAAATGTCGCAGAAACAAGGTTACTTCCTTAATACAAAAACAACAAAAAAGAAAACGTTAAAAATACGTATGTGAATAACATTCACAAAAAGTATATAATGTCAACAGTATTAATATACAAAAAATGTATTTTCTTTAAAATCCGACTTGGTATTATTCACGCATATAATTATACGTTAATTAAACTGCGAAGTTCGTTAATTGAGTTTGTTTGTCATTTTCTCTCAATAATAAATAATTAATGATATAAAAAGTGTATTTGTACGTTTTCAAAGGCTCGTTATAAGAAGCTTAAACAATTATTTATATGTTAAACATATAAGTATTTCATAAAAAAAACATCGTTTTCTAAGACTAATTTATATTTAATCAAAGGAAAAGTTTTCAACATCAAACGAAATTGTAGTTAAAGCAAAGAACGGGCCAGGCCCAGGCCTTAACGTCGCTAGAGCGTAGGGTCAACTGCAAAGCTAACTGCATTTATTTCATTTGTAGAGTGGCTGTGAAGTATATCTACCTATATTCTTTTTTTAATGTCTAAGTGTTGCAAAAAATCCTTCTCAAAAAATATGTATCTTATATACTAGGTATATATCTATATATTTTGAGAAGAATGTTTATAGATGAGTAGGCTATAATCACTCGTCACTTAGATTGACAATATGCACGCGTACAATATGTGTATAGGTTTTATAGATAAGAAATATTTTATTCCGAATGGTGACGGAGTAAGAATACAATTCACCACCCTCTATCTTACCCACAGGTGATCGTACGAGACGACTAAGGGATATAAAACGCATATAACATCTATGCAAGAGAAGAAAACCTCGAAACAAAACCCTATACCAAGACGTCTGACCAGCGTGGTATAGTAGGTCAATTTCGCTCCCACTATGGAGGAGGCTCGAGCCCAACTGTGGGACATATATGAGCTGTAATAATAATAATAATAATGTTTATTACCAATAAAGTCATTACATAAAAATTACATAAACAAAGATTCCCAAACTAGGCAACAGAGCCTGTATCTTGGGATTCAGAGCACAAGTTGATGGTATGTAAGACATTTGATCCTAACTCGTAATAACAATAGGTAAGATATTTTAAATTTTAGAAAAAGACAAAACATATAACTAAATAGTGTATACTATGTGGATATGATGACATAAAGGTTGTGCAATACGTTAAGTGTGCGTGTGTGTGTTTGCGAGTGTGTATGTGTGAATGTACGAGTGTGTGTAAATACTGGTACGGGTGGCATTATTGTTACAAACAGTTTCACAGGTAGGGCGATTTATGTTGCAGAAGATTTTCTGTCGCCTCGTATGATAAGGTGAGTAACCAATTTGTAATCAGTTTTTTACATTTAGGTGCATTACAATTTAGGAGCGCACAGTGCCTGCACACATTATTGTAGGTGTTTGGTTGGGAGAATTTCGGGCTTCTGCGAGCAAGTGAAGAGTACCATTTTGGAGTTGGCATCCTGAATACTCGGCGTGCTGTAAGAGAGTCAAAGTCCTCGCGGTTTAAAAGTACCTTATGTGTTTTTACCGTAGCATTCAAAATATAAAGTTGTCTTACGCGAAGGACTTTGAATTCACCGTAAATGCTATCCGTGGAGTATCTGAATGGCCTTTTCAGAATAACTTTTAATATGGCACGTTGGGCTATCTCAATTTTTATCATTTGGGTCTTGCAGGCACTACCCCATACCGTGATGCAATACTGAAGGACCGACTGACAAAGCGCTAGATATATTTGTCGCATTGTTTCAGGTGGCGTGCAGTCTCTAAGTTTCTTCACAAGGAATATCATTTTTCTTGCACGGTTAGCGAGAGAAGCGATTTGTTCGTTATAATTAATGTGTTCGTCAATTGTTACACCTAGATAATTTAGAGAGGTTGTGCGCTCTATTCGGGTGCAAGTACATCTATTGTAGTCCTGAGATTTGACGGAGCTGCAAGAGTGTAGTTTCAAATAGAAGTCATTGCTCGGGCCGCCGATACTAGTCTTTGAAAACGCAATGTATTTGGTTTTCTTGGCGTTTAGTGTTAATAAGTTGTTATCGAGCAATGAAGCAATGTCGGTTAATGTTGAATTTTAAATGATGTTGAATTAATGATGAATGATGATGATGAAATAATTTTTAACCACATGTTGACCAATTTTTCTTGTATAATCTAAGAAGTTCTTAGTAAACAACATTTAATAGCTTTTTTAGGAGGAAAAAAAGACATTCATAAAATAGAAATAGTACGTAATAGTTTTAATTTATACATTAAAATTTTCATTTATTTTCCACAAATTACAATCAAGAAAAGGCTTAAATATAATATTTTCTCATTATAATATTTTCAAGCTCACACATCTGATACGATATATCGAAGTAAAATTTATGTGAAACAAGATCTTGTGGTTATATTTCTCTCATAGCGACAGTGATATCGTGTGACGGTCGGCTGTCATGCCTCAACGAACGTTCGGCATCGCTGGACACGTTCACCTAATACGAAGCACCTGTATCGAAACTGGAATTCATCTGATCCTAGAGATTTCCAGCTAAAAATGTTATCACTATGCGATAGATTTTTATCTCTTACTTTTTGGAGTTTACTCCTTAAGAATCGATTTTCATATAAGGCGTTCGGTATGAGAAAAATTTGAGAAGTAAAATCTAGTGATCGAATGACCTCGTTACGTTTTTTCCTTTCACTTTCTACCGTGAGAAAATACTTCACTGAACAGTTTTAATAAATGTAAATAAAAATAAATTATATTTTATATAATAAATATATTAAATAAATAAAAAAAAAAAAGAAAAAGGGGGGCATAGTCCGGAGCGTGCTCGTTCGCGTCCCCTGCCAGTCTAATTAGACTGCTAATCCGGCTCGAAATGCGTACCGCAATGTGGGTTAGGGCGTCCCCCGAAGGCGACGCGTACCGACCCGCCCCCGTCGGTACGAACATCGGCAGTTGCGGCGATGGGGGCCGCCACCCATCACGCCTTGCCCAGTTAGGCGAGTCGAGGAGAACGGAGTGCCGGGTGGGTACGTGGAATGTAAGAGGTTGTGTGGAAGGTAAGTTGCACGAGCTGATATCCGTCATGGCGGACAAACAGCTAGACGTGCTCTGTGTAACAGAGACCAAGCGAAGGGGCAGCGACGCCTGCGATCTTCCTGGTGGCGGGATGGCTCTGTGGTCTGGTGTACCACAGAGCGATCGAGCCAGCATGGGGGTAGGAGTGCTGTTGTCCTCTCGCTTGGCCTCAGGTGTGAAGGATTACGGAATGTATGATCCCAGACTTCTCTGGGTCCGTATAAAACTAGGTGTCACCAAGGTATTCATGGTTGTAGCATATGCTCCCGTAGGATCCTCGGTGGCATCAGACCTAGAGAAGTTTTGGGATAATGTTAGGGAAGTTCTGGATATGGCAGAAACCAGTGAACGCGTGATTGTATGCGGAGATTTGAACGGATGGGTGGGGACCAAGCGTCCCGACTATGAGGACGTACTTGGTCCATTTGGTGATAAGAGAGTGAACGACGCAGGTAGGCTCATAGCGGATGTATGCATGGAGAGAAACCTTATTGTGTCAAACACATTTTTCCAACATAAGGACATCCATATGTATACATGGAGAAGGAATGAACAGAAAAGCATAATAGATTTAATTTTGGTAGACAGTCGCCTCCGAAGCAAAATATTGGACGCAAGAGCCTACAGGGGCCCCACAGTCGACACGGACCACTATCTCGTTATTGCGAGATTTAGTGGTCTGTTCAGAAAGTGGAGGCACTGGCGAGAGCGTGTCCACTTCGGAGGGCTTGAAAGAATAAAGGTTGAAAGGTTGCAAGAAGAGTGTGTAAGAGAAAAGTATGCAGAGGGTGTCCGAGAACGGCTGACGATGGCAAGCCAGCCGCAATCGGACATTGAAGAATGCTGGAGAGTATTGAAAGAGAGTATGGTAGATACAGCGAAAGAAGTATGTGGAAGTTCAAAGAAGCATAGAAAAACAAATGGTGATGCTTGGTGGGATGCGGAAGTGGCAACTTCCGTAGAGCAAAAGAAGAAAGCGTGGCTGGACTATGTCTCTTCTTTGAATCTGAATGACAGTATGACTGAACAGAAGAAAGAAATATATCGGCAATGTAAGAATGACACCAAGGCCTTAGTGAAAGAGAAACGTGATAGAGCAAGTATGAGTGCAGAAGATAGGCTGACTAAAAACTTCGAGGGTAACACCAAACTCTTTTGGAGGGAGGTGAAGAAGTCTCAGGGTGGTTGGTCAGCCTTCAGAATGAATAAAATAAGGTCTAAAGGTGGAGACATTCTTACACAAACACAAGACGTGTTAAGCCGATGGAGTGAATATTTTGGCGATATGTATGCAGATGCTACGGTTGGCGCCGGTGTTGGATGTGGTTTAGTAGATCAACATTCGACAACGGCGTCCTGCGATGGCATCAGTATGGATGAAGTTCAATGGGCGATAAGAAGTTTGAAAAATGGTAAGGCAGCGGGCATTGATATGGTGTCTGCCGAGATGATCAAGCTTGGTGGCTCTTGTGTCTGGGAGGCGTTCCTGTTGCTCCTCAATTTATGTTGGAGCTCGGGAATGGTTCCCAGGGACTGGAAAAGAGCAGTCATCGTGCCTTTGTTTAAAAACAAGGGTTCACGTTATGACTGCGCAAATTACAGAGCCATAAGCTTGACCAGTTTGGCAGCAAAAGTGTATGGAAAAATTATTGAAAGGAGAATGAGGATGGTGTCCGATGGTTTACTATGTGAGACACAAGGAGGTTTCAGGAGTGGAAGGGGATGCGTGGATCAAGTGTTCTCTCTGCGCAACATTGTGGAGAAGCATCTGGCTCTAGGTCAGAGGATTTTCTGCAGTTTTGTGGATCTGGAGAGAGCATTTGACACGGTTGTACGAAAGGAACTTTGGGACATTTTACCGGAGTATGGTATTAACGGTAAACTGCTACAGGCTGTGCAGTCCAGTTACATGGGCTGTAGAGCCTGTGTGCGGCTGGATGATGGAATGTCGCCTTGGTTTGACGTCAATATCGGCGTTAAGCAGGGGTGCGTTCTTTCAGCCAGGCTGTTTATCATATATCTGGATAAATGTCTCCAAAGGTTGAACAATATGAATGTGGGAGTCCAGATGGGCGACTCAGTGGTCACTGCTCTGCTTTATGCAGATGATGCAGTCCTGCTGGCACAGTCAGCAATTGACCTGCAGACCCTAGTCGACACAATGACAGAAGATTGTAAGAAAAGGGGTCTACGCGTGAATGTGAGCAAAACCAAAATAATGGTCTTTGAAAGAGATAAAACCAGAACAGATGTAAGAGTAACAATAGGTAATGATGTACTAGAGCAAGTGGATGAATTTGTATATCTTGGATGTGGATTTAGCCGAGATGGAAGGTACACCACTGATATAGAGCGAAGAGTGAATGCGGGCAATAGAGTGAACGGAGCGTTGGGGCAACTTCTCGGCAGCCACCACCTCAGCCAGAAGGCACGTGTAGCAATACATAACGCAGTGCTTGTCCCAACATTAATGTATGGAAGCGAGAGTTGGGTATGCAGAAAAGAGTATGATAGTAAAATTAATGCGGTCGAAATGCGATCTCTGCGGAAAATCTGTGGAGTTAGGCTGACCGACCGCATTCGTAACGACGACGTAAGAGAGCGAGTAGGTATGAAAGAGAGTATTGGTGTAAAGATGCGAAAGGGAATGCTCCGATGGTTTGGACATGTGGAAAGAATGCCGAACGAACGCCTGGTTAAGAAGATATACAATGCGAAAGTGGAAGGATGTAGGTACCGAGGGAGACCGAGACTAACCTACCTAGACCAGTTCGGTCATGTACTGAAGGAAGGTGGAGTCAAGAGTCTCCGAAACCGGCGAGCGTGTATGAAGAGAATTATGAATGTTGAGGAAGCGAGTGAAGTATGCAGAGATAGAGTTCTCTGGCACTCTGTTCTCTCTGCCTACCCTGCAAGGGATATGGCGTGATGATATGTATGTATGTATGTGTAAATAAAAATATATATATTATTTTTAGTCAAATGAGCTTTTTTGTGTTTGTTTTGATTGATAATCGTACATAAAGAGTAAACTCCAGTCGTGCGTCGGAGCTGACACACACACACTTTTTTTTTCTCGTGACTAGTAAAACCTGGTGATTGATCATCAGGTGAATGAAAAATAGCATCATTAACATCGTTCAATCTTTCAAAATCAATGTGCACGTAATCCTCCCCACAATCAAATAGTCTTTTAACAAGTAGGTTTTCGATTGTTGTGAGGTGTTATACGTTTCTCGGGTTGAGGTGTTATACGTATACGAGTAGGGCTGCTGCCCACTCTTCTGATGAGACGATTAACCGATTTTTATAAATGCAAATTAGGGATGGCGACAATTACATTTTTATCGCTGTCACCACATAGGTAGCATTTCTGGCAAATTTTTAATACATGCTGCGATCCTAATACACACCGGGCATAGTGATTATAGCATTATCTCATCTCAAATAGGCTATTATCCATACGAGTGCTGCTATTCTTCTTCTGGTGATTCCTCAACTGGTTCATGAGACTTCTACAAAAAAGAAATGATATATTGATACACTGTAATCTTAAATCGTAATTATATATGAGTAAAAAAAAGAGGGAAAAATATTTAACAGTAAAAATAGTTTACCAAAATAGTTATCCATTCAAAGAAAAACAGTATCCAAAATAGTTATCCATCTAAAGAAAAACAGTTTTCCAAAATAGTTATATGTATGTAGTGTATAAAAAGCAAACAGTTTTCCAAATTAATTATCCATCCGAAAAAAAAATATTATCTCAAATAGTTATCTATTCATTCGAAGAAGAACACTTATCTAAAATAGTTGTTAATCTATCCATTATCATTCATCGTTTTTCATATGGTAAAGGAGTAAGAATACAATTTACCTTCCACTTTATTACCCACGGGTATATTGAAAGATGACTAAGAGATAATCTGCATAATTACATATATGTAAGGAAGGGTAATTCGAAATAAATCTTTGAACAGAAGAGGAATTAACCTACTGTAGGTTAATTCCTCTTCTGTTTGGAGGAAGCTCGAGGCCAGCAGTAAGTAATTAGATATAGTATTATTGACTAAATATGAATTTTATTTTGTTCACAGTACCAACGGCTCACACTCAGGGTGTACTGGGCAAGAAGGCAGCTCTACCGTGTGATATTCAGCCATTAGCAGCAGAAGACCATGTCTCAATGGTGTTATGGTTCAAAGAAACGGATGGAGAACCATTATATAGGTAAGCCGTTTTTCATTTTAAGTTGGAGCTTTTATAGGACCTTGTAAAGTATTTCGCAGTCTCAATCTTCATTTCTCTTCTTTTGCAGTCATGTTCTTACATACCTTAGTCTTTTACGCGGCCTCAAGAAAGTATAGCCTATTTTTTTTTAAATATGTATCACCATTATTCTGGTCTTATCTCAATTACACGTAATCTATCCAAAATGTATTCTTCTTCCATAATATATACTCGTATTATAAAAGTTTTGGCGATAGGTAATTAGTAGTAGGACCACGCTGTTGACGATTTTCTGTCTACAGCCGCGAGCTGGTCTAGCCGTGGTAGTACCACACTCTCGTAAAAGATCAATGTCTGAGCAATGGCAATGTGCTGTTGCGCTTTGTTAGGTTAATGAGAGAGCCGGAAGCCCAACTGAGTGGGTTTGAGGTTTGCACTGGTGGGCAGCGGCCCAGTTATACCCTTGGTATTGAAAAAATCCATGGGTAGCAGTAAGACTTTCTGTAAGATGTGCTGCTTGCTCGTTTGCTACCATAACCAATAAAAAAAAGTTTTATAAACAGCAGTTTTTTGAAATCATCCCTTATTGGAGATATAATTAGTGACCAGATGATATCAGATGGAGTTAGCTCAGTTAACTAGATCAACGTAAATCTCTTAATAGTCTTTTACGACGCCCACAAGCAATTTAAGGATTAATTAATAGTATTCGTAGTCTGCACAGGAAAACACATCGTGCATCTAAGCAATATTTATTTCATGTCATACAATTAATGTACACAAATAACAACCAAACTTAAAACAATTATTTTTATAGATCGTATAAAGAGTATCGTAGCGTATAAATCGAGCCTACCACCCTGGATGTGAGACCTCGGCAGTACGACCTTCTTTTGATTCCGAAAGATAGTTGATTAGATTATATTGTCACCACATGAACAGCTCTTATCAAAACCCTTAGGTGACATATTTTAACTACATCGCAATTAAACAGAGTAATTCACCATTAAACATAAAAGAAAATTTAAACAGCCTTAATAATTATAAAAAAAGACTATTATAATTGAAGGGAAAATTTTCAAAAATATTTGGTAATTAAATAAGTAGTAAATTTACATTAATTATTTTCTCTTCTAATGACGCAAAATAAGCAATTATCTTGTATTTAATGTTTCCATTTAAAAAATTTCTTGATTTCGATTCTCTGCCGCGTATCATCTTTAAAAACATATGTTAAATACAGAACGGAAACTACGCGGATGAAACCGTAGTAATACGTTAAAAAAAAAAGAAAAAGAAAACGTTAGCACGTACTCGTAATTTATTACGTATCCCTTTTTTGTTGGCTATGGTCTGGACACATCCTGCCCATTACGTCCGTCAGGACAGAAAGGCAGCGTGTGCATACGTGTTCCCTTCCCATCGTCATCGGACCGACCACTGGTCCGTGAGATCTAGGCTCGGCCCGGTCCGGCCCAGCTGGTTACCCTTTCGGGTATAATTTCCTTCGTTGACCGGACAACAAACAACACTGTGGCAAGCATCGCCCTCACGCGGTCGGCCTTTCTGCGTACTGCCTTTTTTGTCGTATTGATTTTATTCGTATATAATATTTTACTTAATTATCCTTACATCACGTTGTAGATGTTTACTGATAAGTATAACCTCAATAATAAGGAATAACGCCATAATTGCCACGACAAGCGAGTAAGCAGTTGGTGGTATAGTCTTCTCAGATCTTTTAACGGGATTCAACATGCCCCATAGATGGAATGATATTCATCATGTACACCACCACGATTTGCAGGTAGGTTGGCAATTGCAGCAAAGATAAAGACCGGATTACGGTGGCCCACTCACATGGCGTCGAGAGGTACATTGCGGGGCGGGTTTAAGAGGTCGCCCGCCGTATCATCTGTCGCCCCAGAGGGATATAGCGGAGTGTGTGCAGTTGATTTAATACGTCTCCTAGAAAAGTATTTCAGCACGTGTGGGACTGAAACATAGCTTTTTCCAAAAAGAAGCACCATTGAAGTGCTTCTTTTTTGGATAAAAGCTATGTTTCAGTCCCACCATTCCTAATCCTTCCAGGGCGATAAAAGAGACGGCATGCAGCCTCATAACTTGCAGTATATTACTCTCTGCCGCTATTTGGGTATTAGTTCCTCTCGTCGACGCCCCGAAGATTGTTGGGGCGTCGCCCTCACGCGGTGGCCTCACGTCGGATGATCGGACAATTCCCCGGTCCGATTACCCGAAGCCTCGGTTAGGGCGGCATCAGGCGCAGGTATTCGCGCCTGCGCCGCCCCGGCCGCTGGCGGCGGCCCGGGTCGCGGGAATCCTCCCGGACTCGTTCCGCCGCCTCGGCTGTCATCTCGCAGAAGGCGGCGACCGCATCCCAGTTCTTGACGCTGTCGACCATCGCCCTCGCGACAGCCAGCAGCGTCAGGTCGGCACCGATAATATAGTGAGGGTCACCCTAGAGTGCGTCAGCCGATGCGTGGTCGCCACTCGAGAACCTTTCTTCACCAACGGTTGTCGGTTCGACGAGTGATGTGACCTGCCCATTGCCACTTCAACGTGCTAATTCTTCGCGCTTACCCTTTTTGTCTTTTATAAACTAAAGTGAAGAAAAAAATATAAAAAATATATTGTAATACGAGTTTATCAGATGAAATAAGTAAGCGAGTAATGTTTTGAAGATTTGTTTTGTATTAAGAGAATTTTGTGACAATTCGTAATTTTGGTCTTCACTTAAAGTTTTTTTCTTGTTTGACATAAAAAGTAAATTGTTGTTCACTTAATAGAGGTCACTTTTAGATGATTTGATTACTTATATTTGGGATGAAAAAGAAACTAATATAATTCACACAAAACAAAATAACATTTTGGCAAAAATTGTTTCAACAAAAGTATACATTGACTGAGAATAATAATTCTCAATTCTCAAATGAAATATTATGATGATTGTTTATTAGATTTCTTGACATTTTTTGGATTTTTCACAGAGTCTGTGCTCACAAAAAATTAAGAAATTGAATTGCCAATTCATTATAATCATTCTTCTGCTCTTATCCCAATTTTTTGAGGTAGCCGTAATATATACATATTGCAAAAGTTACTGGCAATAGATTTATGATTGGCCACCAGTCTGACGTTAACCTTCTTTGGAAATATATTTGTTGACCAAACGACATCAAGTGCAGTTGGTCCAAGTCAATATAAAGCTCTTAATAATTATAATACATACATACATACATATCATCACGCCATATCCCTTGCAGGGTAGGCAGAGAGAACAAAGTGCCAGAGGACTCTATCCTTGCACACTTCACTCGCTTCCTCAACATTCATAATTCTCTTCATACACGCTCGCCGGTTTCGGAGACCTTGACTCCACCTTCCTTTAGTACGTCACCAATCTGGTCTAGGTAGGTTAGTCTCGATGTCCCCCGGTACCTACATCCTTCCACTTTCGCATTGTATATCTTCTTAACCAGACGTTCGTTCGGCATTCTTTCCACATGTCCGAACCATCGGAGAATTCCCTTTCGCATTTTTAAACTAATACTCTCTTTCATACCTACTCGCTATCTTACATTGTCGTTGCGAATGCGATCGGACAACCTAACTCCACAGATTTTCCGTAGAGATAATATAATATATGAGGTATTTGGGCCTGGTGCTCGACGGGCGATGGTGGTTCCGGGAGCATTTCCGCAGACTCGCTCCACGGCTCGTCGGCGCGGCGTCCGCCCTATCATGGCTTATGCCGAATGTGGGCGGACCGAGCGCTACCTGCCGACAGCTGTACGCATGGGTCATCCGGTCGATGGCCCTGTACGGCGCACCGGTGTGGGCGGGATCCCTGACCGTCCGACTCAGGGCTCTTCTGTGACGACCACAGAGGGCCATGGCGGTCAGGGCCATACGCGGGTACCGCACGGTGTCGACGGAGGCAGCGTGTCTGTTGGCCGGGACCCCTCCATGGGACCGGGAAGCGGAAATGCTCGCCGAGTTGTATCGGCAGATGTTGGGGGTGCGACCGGAGGGCGGTGTGGTCTCGTTGAGGGAGCACACCACCTGGCGCGTCGACGCCCGCCGCGACGTCATTGCCCGTTGGGCAGTCCGGCTGGAGAGGCCTAGGTTCGGTGTGCGGACCGTGGAGGCCTTCCGGCCGGTGCTGATGCAGTGGCTAAAACGGCGGCACGGGGTGCTCTCCTTCCGACTGGTGCAGGTTTTGACGGGGCATGGATGCTTCGCCAAATACCTGCACACGGTCGTAAGGAGGGAGAGTACACCGTCCTGCCACCACTGCGATTGCGACGAGGACACGGCGCAGCATACGCTCGAGGTTTGTGCCGCTTGGGCAGAGCAGCGTCGTGAACTCGTCGCAATCATCGGTGCTGACCTGACGCTGCCGACCATCGCCAGGGCGATGCTCGACAGTGTCAGGAACTGGGACGCGATCGCATCCTTCTGCGAGGCAGTAGTCTCGCGGAAGGAGGCGGCGGAGCGCGTGCGCGAGGAGCGTCTCCTCGACGACGCGAGCCGCCGCTGGCGACTGGGGTGGCGCAGGCGCGATTACTTGCGCCTAATGCCGCCCTAGCCGAGGCCGCGGGTGACTGGATCGGGGAATTAGTCCGTCACCCGCCGAGAGGCCGACCGCGTGAGGAATGACCGACACCCTACCCGAGGGGGGGACGTCGGTCGAGGAGAGGGTACTCCTCAGGGGTATTCCGTCGGGCCAACCACTGACGTCAAGTCACTCTGCTCCGGTGGTTGGCCCAACGACGAAGGCGACGTCACGGGTGGGTTACGGGTGCGCGTGCTTACGCCCCTCTGTCACCCTGGACGGAGTGGTGCGAGGAGTGTGCCGACCGTAACCCACCCCCAAATATATAATTATTATAATTTAATAATAATAATGTATTAACTAGAAAACAAAACATACATATGATAGACAAAATATCTGGCCCCTAAACTAGAATAATTATGCTGTATTTTAGGGACCAATATCCTCACTTATATAATTAACTTACATTAGCTTAAATTATTTAATTCTAGATAATGTTACATTTAAATATATTGATCAATTTATACAATGCGTGCTGTTGATTATGCGTGGGTGAGTGAGTGATTGAGTGCATGAGTGTGTGATTGCGTGTGTGAGTGACTGAGTGTGTGAGTGAGTGAGTGATTTGGTGGGTGGGTGAGTGTGTGATTTGGTGAGTGAGTAATAGAGTGGGTATGAGTGGGTGAGAGTGCCTTTCGCAGACATAGTCGATTATTATGGTTCGCACTGTTAAATATAGGAGTAGTGATAATATCATTCCTAACGCGTTCCCGCACGGGGTCAAATATTTTTTTTTTTTTTTTTTTTTTTTTTTTTATTGCTTATAGCGGCAAACGAGCAGACAGCACACCTGATGGTAAGTGTCACTGCCGCCCATGGACCTTTGCCAATGGTATAGCTAGGCCGCTGCCTACCAATACAACCCTGAACCCACCCCAGTTAGGCTTCCGGCTCTCTCGCTCACCGAACGAAGCGCAATAGCACATTGCTATTACTCAGACGTCGATCTTCTGCGAGAGTGTGGTACTACCCCGGACGGACCGGCCCGCGGCTGTAGACAGAGAACTGTCCACAGCGTGGTCCTACCACAATAGATATACGTAAAAATAGTTTTGGTTCACGTGTGAAATATTCTTTTTATAGTGATAGTCCAATAAGAATAGCACCGCTATTCTATTTAGCTAGTATTGTAAAAAAAAAACAACTAAGAAATATAAGCAGACTAGTTATTCTGTGACTTAGCTCGAGCTAATGTAGTTCTAGTTAAAAACCAATTACCTTCAGATTGTGGAATAGTCTCGAAAACTTTATATTTAAAAAATATTAACTCATTTGCGAACGAAAAATGATTATTACATGCGTGACTTAAATCCACTTGTATTGGAATTTATATTGGTTCTATTTGGAAACAGATTGGATTGCCCAATGTAGGTAAAAATGCCGAGTTTATTCGCAAATGAATTTTCAAAAGTAACTTAACGTGTCAAACGCTAAATCAACGTAAATTAATGAATAATCTATATATGTACTATAATGACTTCTCATGTTTACACGAGTATTAAAGATTTGAAATAAAACTACTTTTACGGATTCTATATAGCGTTTGTAATTGATTTTTAATTTCCCAACGTTTCGAACACTTTTCACCACCACACTTATTGGACGTAAGACACCTTAGTCCTCCCGTGACCATGATCACTGTAAAGTGTTCGGGAAATTAAAAATCAAATACAAACGCGATACAATCCATATCCAAATACTATTTGTAAAGCCCAAAACTTTTTTGTTTGTTTGAAAGCGCGAACACGGCAACAAATTCTAAAATAATCTTATCTTATTGTATTTATGAAGAAAGAAGCCTATGATACAAAACGCTGCGACAAACTCGTTTACATGCGATTACGAAATAGCTTCTATTATATAAAATTTAGTAAATCGGTGAAAATTTGGTAACATGGTGTAACAAGCGTCCTGCGTGTTCGGCATATCATAGCAACTACTGTCATACATGTCAATTATTTCTTATTATGTAAGTTATTAATGTTAATATTATTTTGTTGTTTAATGACATAAAAAAAATACATTTTAATCCTAGGTACTTAATTGACTCAACCGACGCTACTGACTGTAGCAAATTAGTAATATAGTTAGAATTTTTATATATTTTCATATTTATTATTTATTTTTTATTATTTTATTATTTATTTATTATATTTTACTTCGTAATCGGGTTTTATAAATAATTAAGCATATTAAATGCTAAATTTCAGTAATTTAAATATAGTTAGAATTTTTTTATATATTTAATTTTAATAGTTGCTGTGTGGTAGTGGCTATGAATACTACTAACCCCTACTTTACTCGTAGTGGTGGGTGTAAATTATAATAATAGTCAGAATTCATAATTATTTAATAGTGGTAGGACCACGCTGTTGACAGATCCCTGTCTACAGCCGCGGGCCGGTCCGTCCGAGGTAGTACCACACTCTCGCAGAAGATCAACGTCTGAGTAATAGCAATGTGCTATTGCGCTTCGTTCGGTGAGCGGGACAGCCGGAAGCCCAACCGGGTGGGTTAGGGGATTGTAATGGTAGGCAGCGGCCTAGCAATACCCTGGTATAGCAAAAGTCCATGGGCGGCAGTGACACTCACCATCAGGTGTGGTACTTATTCGTTTGCCACCATTTTTTTTTTTTTTTTTTTATTGGTGGGCTATGGATGCGTCTCGCCCCGCCGAATCGGTCCGGGGTGACGGAAAGGCGGCGCGTGACCCCATAGACCCACCGTAAAACCTTCTCTCTTCGCCGTGCGAGTGGACCACCGGTACTCGATTTTAACTTCGGTGGCTAAATTCGTTTGCCACCATAAGCAATAAAAAAAAAAAAAACTTACTTGAAGTATTTATTTTTATTTTTGAAGACGACTTAGAGCTTCACAGCGACCTGGGTCCACCTGATGTCGTCTGGTCAATAGTTACATGCCCAAGGAACGTTGATGTTAGTTAGACGGCCCGTGATAAAACTATTGCCAATAAATTTTGCAATATGTATGGTGGAAGAAGAGTACATATCAACTCCCAGTATAAGAGCAGGATAATGATGATGATGAATTTATTGGTATATTTTTATTCCATAGCTATGACGTCAGAGGGCGCCTGGCAACCCAGCCTAAGCTTTGGTCATCACCAACTGGCTTTGGCAGTAGAGCATACTTCAGAGCAGCTGCTACTCCAGCTATCTTGTTCGTAGATAGCGTCGCCTCGACTGACGCTGGTGTGTACAGGTGCAGAGTTGATTTCAAGAACAGCCCCACAAGAAACCTAAGGGTCAACTTTACAGTTATAAGTGAGTATATAAATCTAATATATATAAAATACAAAATATGTTTCTGTGTCCATTATATACTTTGAAACCATTCATCCGATGTATCCTAAAAGGGTTTTACGCGAAAGAGAACATCATAACATCAATTTAAACCACTAATATGACGAATTAAAAACTGGCAGGGGGCGCTGTAATCAATTCGACTTGTACAGAACATCAGAAGCTGTCAGTTATTCTTAATTAAATTTTCAATGTCTATTTATAATATCAGCGGTAGTCAGAATATCTGAGAGAAGATTCTTTTTTTTATCGTTATGGTGGCAAACGAGCAAGCAGCCTGATGGTAAATGTCATTGCCGCCCATGGACCTTTGCAATACCAAGGGTATAGCTAGGCTGCTGCCTACTAATACAAACACCTTACCCACCCCAGTAGAGCTTCCGGCTGTCTCGGTCACCGAACGAAGCGCAATAGCACATTGCCATTACTCAGACGTCATTCTTCTGCGAGAGTGTGGTACTACCCTGGACGGACTGGCCCGCGGCTGTAGACAGAGATCTGTCCACAGTGTGGTCCTACCATTACTAAATACTTAAGGAGTAGTAAGAATAATCAGGAGCCCTTCCATTCCCATAGATATTGTCAAAATAGAGATGTAGACAGATAATATTATTTCAGGAGCAAGAAATCTCGAACTGAACTGATGTACAAGGCATACATATATACCTTATATTTCGAAGTGTACCTTCTGTTAGATGCAGCCCAATGACAAAGATGTCTATATCCTCAGGTTACATCTTGGAGTTTGCCTTCTCCTAGATATACTGCAGACCATAAAAGTTACTCACTTTTTTTCAAACATTTTTTTGCGGTTTCTATCGCATTTGGTATTGATTTTTAATTTCCCGACGTTATTAACATCTTAGAGCGTTCATGATCACTGGAGGACTGAGAGTGAGAGTCCTCCCGAAAATTCAGGAAATTAAAAGTTATTTACAAACACAATAAAATCCTTAACATACATATATACATACATATCATCACGCCATATCCCTTGCAGGGTAGGCAGAGAGAACAGAGTGCCAGAGAACTCTATCTTTGCATACTTCACTCGCTTCCACAACATTCATAATTCTCTTCATACACGCTCGCCGATTTCGGAGACTCTTGACTCCACCTTCCTTCAGTACATGACCGATCTGGTCTAGGTAGGTTAGTCTCGGTCTCCCCCGGTACCTACATCCTTCCACTTTAGAATCCTTAAAAATAGTATTATTTCAAATATAATACTCGAGTATACTTATATCGACATCTCTAATTAGAATTATTTTTACGAATTGGTATTTATATTTAGTACCTACTTTTATATATCTACACTAAGGTGTACAGGATATCCTGCGCGACACCCGACTAATTATGTATGAATGGACAAATAGTATAGATGGATGGACCTTGAATATGCCAGTCCGTATACGATTGAATTTATTCTAATAACTTACTCTTACAAAAGAATACAACAATATTAATTACGTGTTATAAATTTGTATTAATAACTTGTGAATTAACCAAATAGATATGATAGTAAGCATTTAATTATTTTTGAATTAATTGAAGAACATAATTTTATGTTCTTATCACAATGATTAACGTAACCGCTTTGGAGTTTAATACCGGCTGGATATCAAATCTTTTGATCGTTACACTCACTATTAAAAATGGTTAAATTTACAGAACTTCATTCATTTTTCACAATCGTATTTTATTAGAATGTAATTCTTCAAGGTCATGATACTAACATGACCTTGAAGAATTTCAAATATAAAAAGGAAAGCATCTTAACAATTGTTTATTTTATATATCTATTTTCATTTTAATTTATTTTCTTGTTCAATTTAACTTAATGTATAATTTTTAAATGGTTAGTATTGGATTATCTCTAATAACGTAACATAACGTGATATAATCTGTTATGACGAGCTATTGGTGTTATTTTGATGAATGGTGCTGTTTATGAGTATTATTTGGCTTAAATTTGATATGTCTAAGAACCTTGACTGATTCCAACGTCACATCTGTCGAAATTAATCCCCTCTTATTATTATATTTATTAGATTAATTTTTCATCAAATCATACGATAACTGATTACATTATATATAATTTATGGAAGGTCTTTAATTTAATTTATCAGCTTATTGATCATCATTCATCATTCTCTTACTCTTATCCCAATTACTTGGGGATGATACAATATGTACTCTTCATTCATAGTACATATTGTAGAAGTTATTGGCAATAGTTTTATGACCGGCCGCCTTCCAGACGTCAACCCTACTTGGGAATGTAATTGTTGACCAAACGGCATCAGATGGAGTTAGCCCAGGTTGTTATAAAGCTCTTAGTCGTTTTGTACGATATTTACGAGCAAAGTATAGGTTGGTAGTATTCGAAGCCACTACAACACAGCTCATTGACATATGCCATTTTTTTTTATAAAAATAATGAAAAGAAATAACAATAATAGACTACCCGCTGAGTTTCTTGCCGGATCTTCTCAGTAGTGGTCTAGTTCCGATCCGGTGGTAGTTTATTGTATTAATTTAATATGTTAAAACTGCAATATGTAAGTGCCCTCGCAGGGTCTATGCATAATAAATGAATTTGAATTTATACTGTTAAATATAAAACACGCCAAGGGTAAACAATTACATAATTGCAACGCTTGATGATTGGCGGCGGATTGACGATCGCAGTGATTTTTAGGGTTCCGTACCTCGAAAGGAAAAAACGGAACCCTTATAGGATCACTTTGTTGTCCGTCCGTCTGTCTGTCTGTCTGTCAAGACTCTTTTTCTCAAGAATATGTGGAGGTATCAAGCTGAAATTTATATCAAACGCTTAAGTCTAGTGTCCCTTGGAGCTGTGAAAAATCAAACTTTTAAGCTAACGCAATCAAAAGATACAGCTGTTTATGTCGCAAATTTCTGCAAATTTTCGACACTCGCAAGGGATTCAAAACCTACAGGGTACTTCCCGTGACCTCAGAATCTTGGAATTTAATACGAAGCAACGTCTTATAGCACAGATTAAGGAAAAATTGTGAAAACTGTAAATTTTTGATTACATCATATATAAAAAATATTTTTAATAATTTTAAACTCACTACCCCTTTTCACCTGAACGTGTATGGTTGATAAGCAGCAGTTAGTTTTGCACTCACTATAAGCAGGCAGCGTGACCGAGTGGTCTAAGGCGCTGGTTTTAGATACCGTAGGCGTGGGTTCGAATCTCACTGCCGCCGAACTCTTTTTGCTATTTATTTTTGCAAAATTTATTTATAATAATTTAATAATATTATAAATATAACAGTTTAAAAACGTGTACTTTAAATGTTTTAATAAATTAGTAGTTTTAATAAATAGGTGCAACTTGAATTAATATCAAAGGAAAAAAAAACTTGAATTCATCATCATCATTCTCCTACTTATCCTTATCCCAATTACTTGGGGTCGATACAATATGTACTCTTCTTTCATATTACATAAAAGTATATAGTAAAAGTTATTGGCAATAGTTTTACGACCGGCCGCCTGCCAGACGTCAACTCTCCTTAGGAATGTAATTGTTGACCAAACGGCATCAGATGGAGTTGGCCCAGGTCGTTAAAAGCTCTTAGTCGTCTTTTACGACATCCACGAGCAAAGTAAGGGTTGGTAGTATTCGTAGCCGCTACCACACAGCACAAAAAGAAAACTTGAATTAATATCAAAAGAAAAACTACTGCATAAATATTTTTTTAGTTTTACGGAACCCTTCGTGCGCGAGTACAAATCGCACTTGGCCGATTTTATTTTTCGATAACACCCTACACTAAGAAAATAATCTCTACATTTCGGGGGACTGGACAATAATTGATAGAAATCACACTCATCCCAAAAATATTTTTTTTTTAGATGGCACATAGTATTGTTCTACCTTGAAATTGAACTGATACTCGTATTCTATTATATTAATATTTATAGATAATTTTAATTGATACTGGCAAGGTAAATCGATATCCCAATCACTACACTATCTATGCAGTAAGTCTTGTAACTTGTCCAAGCAAGTGCTGCTGTCTTGTTAAAGGTTGAATCGTCAGTGGCATATTTACATCACTCCCGAGAAAGTTGGTAGTAGTGACATTATCGGGGACTAGTCTGGTCGCCCTTGGAGCGAGGCCACCGCGTGAGGACGACGCCCTGATGGTGAAAACTGTCGGGGAGAGGGAAATTAACCTACTATACCGCGCTGGTCAGATGTGTTGGTATAGAGTTTTGTTTCGAGTTTTCCTTCTCTCGCATAGATCTTATATGTGTTTTATATCTCTTAGTCGTCTCGTACGATCACCCACGGGCAAGATATGGGGTGGTGAATAGTATTCTTACTCTGTCACCACATGGAATATATATATATATATATATATATATATATTAAAAATCCCTACATATTGTTGGTACAATACCGTTAGTCAAGATTGACATTATTTTTATTTACGAGTTACCGCTCATATTTGTCAACGTTGTCCAAGATATTTATGATGAAAAGGGTCCACAAAACTAAATGACAAATCATTTATAACAGCACCGCCGTAAGATATAACGTTTAGAGAAATATCTTGTCAAATTGTGCTTTTTACTAAAGAAAAGATTTATACATGAAATATTATTCTTATGTTATACGTACGTTTTGTTAATATATGAGGGGCATATAAATAGGTTTTTGGTTAAAGTTATCTTGATGACAGATCATAATGTTACTTTGCAAGATTGAATTTAACATTTAAAGTACCAAATGTTAAATAGAATAGATATAGAGATTTGAGACAAACTAAGACCTTTTTTTTGCATGTACTTTATGTTAAAAGGGGCATTAAGTTGTTTTTCTTTTTAACAACTTTGTAACGTGAATTTAGACTATAGTTAATTCTTCTTTAACTCATATAAAAGTGTGACTGTTAGACAGGGGCTTTTTGCTCAATGAAAAGGGTCATGTATAGCATATAGTTTTTGTAATTAAACTATTTTTACTATCGTATTTGTATTGGATTTTTAATTTTTCCGACGTTTTGAACACTTTATAGCGTTCATGGTCGAGGATTTAAGAGGAGAATTAATCCATGCATGTGGTCGCGCCCCGACAAAAACGTCCGGGGCGACAGAAGAGGCAGCACGCAACGCCATGGACCCACCCTGCAAACTCCTCTCTTCGCCGTGCGAGTGGGCCACCGGTACCCGATCTTTGACTTCGGTGGCCCGCCCGGCGGTATACCCTTGCGGGTTCCTCTCTTGTCGATGCCCCGACAGCTTTCGCCGTCGGGAATCCACCCGCACCCGTTCCGCGGCCTCCTTCTGCGAGATGACAGCCTCGCAGAAGGCGGCGACCGCGTCCCAATTCCTGATGCTGTCGACCATCGCTTTCGTGACAGCCGGCAGCGTCAGGTCGGCACCCATGACAGCGACGAGGTCACAGCGTTGCCGGGCCCAGGTCACGCAGACCTCCAGCGTAAGTTGCGTCGTGTCCTCGTCACTGCTGCACTGGTGGCAGGACGGAGTCGACTCCCTCCTTGCGATCTTGTGCAGGTATTTGCCGAAACACCCGTGCCCCGACAACACCTGCACCAACCGGAAAGAGAGGACTCCGTGCCGTCGCTCCATGCACTCCGTCAATACGGGCCGGAGAGCCTCTACGGTAAGAACACCGTGCCTAGGCCTCTCCAGCCGCGTAGCCCAGCGAGCGATGACGTCTCGGCGGGCATCCTCGCGCCAGGTGGCTATCTCGCTAAGCGATGGGGAGCCACCTGCGTCGCGCACTGAGGTCACCCGCCGGTATAGGTCGGAGAGCATCTCCGCCTCTATGTCCCACGGGGCTGTCCCGGCCAACACGCCTGCCGCGTCGGTCGACACCGTGCGATATCCGCGGATGGCTCTGACCGTCATGATTCTCTGAGGGTGCCACAGAAAAGCCCTCAGCCGGCGGTTCAGAGACCTCGCCCACACGGGTGCGCCGTACATGGCCATCAAGTGGATCACCCCCGCATACAGCCGTCGGCCCTCAAAGCTGGGTCCGCCCACGTTCGGCATGAGCCGTGATAGGGCGGACGCCACGCCGGGGAGCAATTCGTTGGAAATTCTCCCAGAACGCCCATCGCCCGTCCAGCACCAGGCCCAAGTACTTCATATGGGCCTGGATACCGATGTGGATGGAGTTGAATAGGAGGGCCTCCGTCTTGTTTAGGGCCACCCTGAGCCCCAGCGCCTCGATTCGCCTGACCATCTCCTCGGTGCCGAGAGTGGCCAGGCTCGCCGCCTCTTCGAGTGTCCTGCCCCGGGCTGTGACGAGCGTATCGTCAGCATAGCATATCAAGCTCAGCCCGGGGGGAGACTCCCTCTCAACGTCCAGTCGTACCCGATGTCCCACAGAGTCGGCCCCAGAACCGACCCCTGTGGAACGCCGCACGACATGGGCGTCCGCACAATGTCTCCTGCGGGACCCGCGCAGAGGAATCTGCGCCCCTCCAAATAGTCCGCCACCAGCCGCTTCAGGTACAAGGGCACTCCATGAAATCGGAGCGCCTCCCTGACGCAGCTGAATGGCAGACTATTGAATGCGTTGGCGATGTCCAACGACACCGCCAACAGCACTCCTCCGCCGGCGACAGCCTCCGTGGCCGTCTGCCTCAATCGTAGCAGGGCCGTCTCAGATCTAGCAAGTCACCGTATCAGAAAGATTATATGTGCAGATTAGACGCGCTATATATATATATATATATATATATATATATATATATATATATATAGTATATAGTACTATTTGGATTTTTATTCATCACTTTATCATCGTCACCATCTCAAACCAAATATGGCATCACTGGGCCTGAGTCTCCTCCAAAGCAGGATCGAATTTGAGACATTATACCACGCTGATTACATGGGTCGGTATTGGGTTTTAGTTCAAATTTTTCTTCTCTTGCATATATGTTACATAATTGTTTTACCCCTTAGTCATCTTTTATGACACCCAAGCACAAGATAGGCAGGTGAATTTTATACTTACTCCCTCACCACACGAAAACATCTTATTTTATTATAGTCAGGACAGAGTAATAAAAGTTAGCAAATTTCCATTAAATTAAAATCCATCTACGTCTATCATCATCATTCTCTTACTCTTATCCCAACCATTTGGGGTCGATACAATATGTACTCTTCTTTCATAGTACATATTGTAAATGTTATTGGCAATAGTTTTATGACCGGCCGCCTGCCAGACGTCAACCCTCCTTGGGAATGCAATTGTTGACCAAACGGCATCAGATGGAGTTGGCCCAGGTCGTTATAAGGCTCTTTGTCGTCTTTTACGACATCCACGAGCAAAGTAAGAGTTGGTAGTATTCGTAGCCGCTACCACACAGCGCCGCTACCATATCCATCTACGTCTATATATGAGATATTACAGAGAAAATTGGTAGATTTATTTATTTTGCATTTTAGATGTGAAATCTAAATTTTATGATCGTATCTCTTCGTATTACGTTAGAATCTGTATCGATCAGTGATATGAAGCTCCTAGCTTTAGGGATCGAACGTATTTATCGTAACGACAATAAAGTCTAGCGTAAAAAAAAAAAACATTTTATTACGTTCTTATTTATGTTATAAGTTAGAGTTAAACTAAGTTTAAGTATTATTTAAAATATTTTTTTTTAATATCATCATCATCACAGCCTATATATGTCCCACTGTTGAGCTCGGGCCTCCTTCGTAATGGGAGGGAAGTTAACCTACTATACCGCGCTGGTCAGACGTGTTGTTATAGGGTTTTGCTCTGAGTTTTCCTTCTCTTGCATAGATGTTATAAGCGTTTTATATTTCTTACTCGTCTTCTCGTACGATCACCCACGGGTAAGATGGTGGTGGAAGGGGGTGGTCAATTGTATTCTTATTCCATCATCACACGCATAATAAATAATTTTTAAATAATAACTTTTATTATAAATTTCATATTTTTGAATATTTAAATCTTGGCAAAATGTCAGAAGATTCACAGGGATGTCAAGGAAGAAAATATATCTTTATAAATGAGATTGGTTTACAAGAAACTGAATATTCAATGAGCTCTGAACACCAGTTGGAATCTGGAGTTTGCATAAAAAATATTCAAATTCTCGTCTATTCATAAAGTGTAAATTATCTGTAAGGTCGCTGAGTAAGATTAAAAACTGTCACTGTCCCATATGTGATTTTATAGTGTGTCTATGCGATAATAATATTCAAGGAAAAAATTTTCCCCTGTGGTGAGGTTATTGCCATGGATATCATAAAATAAGACTAAGGGATATAATATCATATACATATATTACATCTATGCCAGAGAAGGAAAACATGAAATAAAACCTTATTAAAAACTGATCAGATATATGTGGTATCAGTGGTAGGACTACGCTGTTGACAGTTCTCTGTCTACAGCCACGGGCCGGTCCTTCCGGGGTAGTACGTCACTCTCGCAGAAGATCGACGTCTGTGTAATGGCAATGTGCTATTGCGCTTCGTTCGGTGAGCGAGAGAGCCGGAAGCTCAACTGGGTGGGTTGGGGATTGTCGTGGTAGGCAGCGACCTAGTTATACTCTTGGTATAGCAAAGATCCATGGGCAGCAGTGACCCTTGCCATCAGGGGTGGTGCTTGCTCGTTTGCCACCATAAGCAATAAAAAAATATATATGAGGTCAATTTCCTTCCTATTTTGAAGGTGGCTCGAACTTAGCAGTGGAACACATATGAGCTGAGCTGATGAATGATGATGAAAGAAAAATGAAACATTATTTTATTTTTCACTTTATTTATAATAATGCTAGTGGTTAGGGGTGTGTCATGGCAAAGTCAAACTAGCTCCGAGAGCACTATTTCATAAATCGCCTGATGGTCGGCAGTTTAAGGTCGATGTGAAGATCGATGTTTCGTATGAATCACGGTGCTCCCGTAGCTCGGCGCATGAACCTAATTTGAAGTGCTTGTAACCTGTGCATCCTGTGTGCCTTAACATGCGCGAATGCTATACTGAGCACACGTCAATTTAATATATTTTTTATTCAATATTATTCTTTAGTAGCTTGCACCCGTGCCTTAATGCTTTGTTGATAAAAAAGTAGACCACCCTTCCCCAGGCGTCAGTCGCGCACTCGAGGTCACTTGGCTCACTCACTTTCAATGGTTTTAATTTAATTATGAGGAACTGTTTTTTTTTTATAAAATAAAAGTAGCCTAAGTTACTCCTCATAACATCAGCTAACGGCCTACTAAAATTGGTCCAATCGTTTCAGAGATTAGCCAGAACAAACAGACAGACAAACAGAGAACATTTTTTTTGTGTAGTTACCGTATATAATTTTATATACAATTAGTAAAAAGATTTGTAATTACAAACATACACTTTTATTTATATGTATAGATTGATTTAGAATATACCGTATTAGGCTTTTCGTAAAAGTCATTTGTGAATTGAGAAAGGGATTAATACGGACAGGACTTGGACATTTATTGGAAAACAGTTGCTACAGTTTTACTATTTTAGTGATTCACGATAAAGCTTTTCGATATAGGTAGGTATTGTATAAAATAATGTGTAATTCGATTTCTGACCAAGATGAGCATCAATTCATCAATATCTCAGCCCATATATGTCCTGGCCACTAGACGACAAAGACCTGGTTCCGGTGGCCCACTCGCACGGCGTGGAGATGTAATTTGCGGGACGGGTTAATTGGAGTCGCGCGCCGCTTTATATGTCGCTCCGGACGGATTTAGTGGGTTGTGACCAGACCATAGCCCGCCGCCAAAAAAAAGCCTACATACGTCCTAGTGTTGGACTCAAACCTCATCCAAAACGGGAGAAAGGTTAATTACATCACATTGCCACCGATGACAAAGACTGGTTGCCGGTGGCCCACCCATATGGCGTAGAGCGGTATGTGTACGGTAGTTTATGGGAGGCGTCATAAAACAGTTTATTACTCGCCATGCCATCCGTCATCCCAGATGGATTAGACGGGTTGTGACCTCCGAGGCGATGGGATATCGGCGCAGACCTCAATAACATGACATATTTTCCAATCCTCCTGTTGACCGAACTGCCAAAACTAATTCCTTGACTTTAGTGAACAAGTCCGCTACCTACCAATACAAACCCTAAACCCACTTGTTTGGGCTTCCAGCTCTCTCGTTTATCGAACGAAGTGCGACAACACATTACCATTGCTCAGACGTCGATCTTCTGCGAAAGTCTGGTACTACTCGGTTGGACCGGCCTGTGGTTGTAGACAGCAAAATCAACAGCGTGTTTGTACCACTAAAAGATTAGAAATGGACATTTAAATAACACTGTACATTTCGCATGTAGTGGCGGCTTCGAATCCTACCCTTATATTGCTTGTAAAGAGTTCCGTATAGACTTGGGTCAACTTTATTCAATACCACTAGACTAAAATGTTATTCCTAACGAGAGTGAATGTCAGGTAAGCGGCCAGTTATAAAAATATTGCTTAAAGTTTCGCCATATGTTACGAAGTAAAAGAAGTACGTACATATTACGTTGACTCCAAGTAACGGGGATAAGAAAAGGATGATGACGTAGATTTCCCGTATGGTGATAAGAATACAATGTTAAACTATCTTACTATAAAAAATAAAAAGGGGTCTCCAAGATAATTATTATTATTATTATTCATTTATTTATTCGACCAACTAGGATCATTATAAACATAAAATTCATACAAATATATAAATATTATGATAAAACAAATTAAATTTAAAATAAAATAAAATAAATAATGCTTTAAAATAAAAATTTGACATTAGTCCGTACATGAACCATGCCACAGTGGTACAAGTACTGACAGTCATACCGTTCTGCGAATGCGCTCATTATGCTGTTGCGGCTGGCTCGCACCCTGCGCACCAGGGATGTGCACCGCTTGCGTATGGTTGCGTTGAAACAATCCACACGCGCTTCGGCGAACATCCCCGATGCACTACAAAACCGAGGCAGCCCCAATAGCACTCTAAACGCATATTTGTACTATATACGCAGTGCACTGTACTGTTCCCGCGAATAATTCACCCACAAACTGCACGTACAAAAGGACGTACAAAAGGCTCTAAACAAAGTCATTTTGACGTCCCTTGAACAACGTGCAAATCTGCGAGCTATATCATATTAGCACAATAGGCTGTAGAAAATTCATAGAAAATGTATTACATCATAAATGAACGCCAACAATTTTTTTCTTCCTTTTTTTGCTCCTAATCTCACCACATATTCCCACCACTATAACTCCTCGAAGCCAGGATTTACCAAGATCTCTGTGAATGACACTGAGGTTTGATCATCAGAAAGTCCCGGCAAATGCGTTTAAATGTCTTGGGACCCGCAACAAATATAATTAGAAAAGAAAAAAACAGATGGAGTTGAAAAATTCCAATTCCGGGAGAATTCAACAAAAATTAGCTAATATGCCATTATATAAGAGGATATCCTGAAACATGAAGTGCAGCAGTACAGCATTAAAGTCATCTCGTGTATTAAACGTGGTGTTTATGACGAATTCCCTATTGATGAATCTTATGATTAACAGTAGGCATTTATCAATATTATCCGTGTGGTGACGGAGTAAGAAAACAATTAACCACCCTCTATCATACCCGTGTGTGATCGTAAGAGATGACTAAGGGATATAAAGCGCATATAACATTTACGCAAGAGAAGGAAAACTCGAAGCGAAACCCTATAGCAACACGTCTGATCAGCGTGGTATAGTAGGTCAATTTCCCTCCCATTATGGAAGAGGCTCGAGTCCAGTAGTGGGACATATATGAGCTGAGATGGTGATGTTTATAATCCTGCAGATTAGAAAATTAAAACAGACATTCGTTTGATTCATAATTTACAAATCAAAGTCTTAATAAATAATTGTTTTATTAAATAAGTATTATATACAATTTGTTTCGTCAATTACAAATTTATCAGTTTAGTAGCCAAGGTTATGTATATATTAACTTTAATTGTACAAAACCTAATTTGTACCTCAACCTATTATTAGGGTTGTGTTTTAAATATGAAGTTACTGGCAAGCTTTGCCGTGAACCATATATATAATTACGAAATTTAGAAAATTAAATGGTGTAATATACGAGTAATATTACTTTAACAAAATATATATTCAGGGCGTTTTACTAAGAATTTGTAATAAGTCATGTTTATGAATAAGAAATGAACTATTAAGTTTTTCCATTACAATTATTGTAACAATTTGTTTTAGAATTATTAAATTGAATCATTATTATATATTACTTATTATTAATGACTGTACAGATGGCGTAGTGGAAGATAAGATAAGAAGGAAGGTCAGTACCTTCCATGCCCGTGGCGTGGGTTCGATTTCTACGCTGGATAATACTTTGTGCGGTCCACAAAGTATCGTTCTGAGTCTGAGTGTAATTTGTCTGGGTTAATTATATGTTTGTAAAATCCCTCACAATACAAGGATTATTTCATTAGTGCGGAGTGATGTCTTTTTAAAAAAAACAAAAAAATAGATCTTTATTTATTTTCTGTGGGGTGACGGAGTAAGAATACAATTCACCACCTCCTGTCCCTATCTTACCTGAGAGTGATATGGTTATAACGTCGATGCAATAGGAAAACCCAAAATAAAACCCTATACCGACACTTATGACCAGCGTGTGGTGTCCTGGTGCCTTCCTAGTATGGAGGAGGCTCGACCCCAGCAGTGATACATATATGAGCTGAGATGATAATTATTACATATTCGTACATAACATTTAAAATATTAATACAATTAAGAAAATTGTTTCCTTTAAAGTATTTTTCGCAGAAATCATTAGTCTATTTTAACAAAAAAGTATAGGTAGAAATTTATCTCAAAATAATACTGCTATGTATAGAAATAGATTAGCGATCTTAAGGTTCAACCAAATTAAAAAAAAAACTACAATAAAGACGTAACACTTGATACTAACATCAACGGCGAATACATAACTCACCTTCGATTTGCAGACGATATTGTCGTTATGACATAATTCATGGGGGAGCTTGGCATGGCACCAAACTCTTCCATGAATCCAGTTTTAAATACTCAGCTCCAGCTCAACGATCTTATCAGAGTATCCCAATTCGAAAATTGTCAAATGCTTATGTCGTTCCACTATCATTACTGATCCTAATTTGTAATAAGATTTCCAAAGTGGTCAATCATTGTGTTCACCCAGCACAAAAGAGTACACGTAAGAGAGCGAGTAGAACGTAAGAGAGCGAGTAGGTATGAAAGAGAGTATTGGTGTAAAGATGCGAAAGGGAATGCTCCGATGGTTCAGACATGTGGAAAGAATGCCGAACGAACGTCTGGTTAAGAAGATATACAATGCGAAAGTGGAAGGATGTAGGTACCGAGGTAGACCGAGACTAACCTACCTAGACCAGATCGGTCAGGTACTGAAGGAAGGTGGAGTCAAGAGTCTCCGAAACCGGCGAGCGTGTATGACGAGAATTATGAATGTTGAGGAAGCGAGTGAAGTATGCAGAGATAGAGTTCTCTGGCACTCTGTTCTCTCTGCCTACCCTGCAAGGGATATGGCGTGATGATATGTATGTGTATGTATGTATGTACTTGGATATCTAAAAACTATGTCATCAAATTTTTATTAATCTTTTTCATACTCCATCGGGCAATATACAACATTGAATTTTCACATCTTTGCTCAAAGTGGAACGTTACTGGATTGATATTTCATATTATATTTTTCTCATAAATGGCACGTAGCTTTTGTGTTTCATTAAAACGTATGCGATCAAAGTGCTCTACAAATTCTATAAGCTTCCCAAAATATCATTAAGGACTTTGTCAATAATTCTGAAACGAAATTAGTTCTGGAAACCGTCAGGAGGTCTTTTCAACGTTCTTGGAAATGAATGAGATATTAAAAAAAAAAAATCTCGCTCTTTTCCATTTTTAATTTGTCTTCGAGTCTGCTTCGGACACTTGAGGGTGAAAAAAACTTTTTGAAGTTGTATATTTCGCGGACAATTGTAAATATTCATAAGGCTGACTTTTATGTGAAATATGTTTTCAAAGTTTGCCAAATAATCGCGTAATCATCAAGTTAAAGCAGTTTAACAAAAAATTCTACAGCTTGAAATTTTCTCAAGAATATATTATTTAAAGGTTTTCTTCTCTCTTTCTTTTGACCTTAATCTACCATTTCCACGAGAAAAGAAAATGATGACGAAATCGAACTCAAAGAATTTATTCTCTGTAAAAACCTACACTAGTATTTTTTTATAGATTCTGCAACACAATTTGGTACTGGCGTAGGAGCCAGAAATTCACATATATTTTTGCATTACTCTTATGGTAATAAATTATTATTGTTATTTACAATTTTTTATTATACATAAAATTAATTAGATTTATTGAAACGAAATTAAAACACGGCTGCCACTGTGAAGATCCAGAAACTCAGCTGGCTCATAGAATTTTCCATTATTTTTGTAAAAATTAAAATTGTTGATTGGAGTTATATAAGCATAATATTAGCTCCAGTATGATATACTCAATCATATCATCATTTCAGCCTATTGCCGTCCACTGCTGAATGTAGGCCTCCCTCATTTTACGCCACAGAGTGCGGTTCTGTGCCGCCTGTATCCAACGACGCCCAGCAACCTTCACTAGGTCGTCTGTCCACCTAGTGGAGGGGCGTCCCACACTGCGTCGTCCGGTACGTGGTCGCCACTCTAGAACCTTTCTTCCCCAGCGGTTGTCGGTTCTTCGAGCGGTGTGGCCTGCCCATTGCCACTTCAGCGTGCTAATTCTTCGTGCTATGTCGGTTACACCCGTTCGTCTGCGGATTTCCGTATTTCGGATTCTATGTCGCAGAGAAATCCCGAGCATAGCCCGCTCCATAGCACGCTGAGCGACTTTGAGCCTGGTTATGAGGCCTACATTTAGGGACCACGTTTCCGTGCCGTAAGTCATCACTGGTAACACACACTGGTCATAGACCTGTGTTTTCAAACACTGAGGTATGTTGGATGAGAAGATCTTCTTAAGTTTCCCGAACGCTGCCCAACCGAGTTGGATTCATCGGCTGACCTCTTTCTCGAAATTGGATCTACTTAACTGGACTGTTTGTCCAAGGTAAACATAATGATCGACAATTTCGAGAATCGCATTGCCAACTAGGACCGGTACAGGAATGACCTGGGCATTTGACATGACTTTCGTCTTGTCCATGTTCATTCGTAAACAGTTGGGATACCCTGCTGAGATCGTTGAGCATGGTGCCCAGGTCCTCCATGGATTCTGCCATGACGACAATATCGTCTGCGAATCGAAGGTGAGTGATGTATTCGCCATTGATGTTGATGCCGAGTCCGGTCCAGTCTAAAAGCTTGAAGACATCTTCCAGTGCAGTGGTGAACAGTTTCGGAGAGATGACGTCTCCCTGTCTCACGCCTTTCTGCAACTGGATCGGTTTTGTACTCTTATCCCGAATACGGACTGACATTGTGGCGTTCCTATACAAACACTTCAGCACTTCGATATAACGATGGTCGATTTGGCACCGCTGAAGGGACTGCAGCACCGCCCAAGTTTCGACTGAATCAAAGGCTTTCTCATAGTCCACAAACGCTATACACAGAGGCCGATTGTACTCCTCGGTCTTCTGGATAATCTGCTGAAGCGTGAGTATATGGTCCATGGTGCTATAGCCTCTTCGGAAGCCAGCTTGTTCGGGTGGCTGGAAGTCGTCAAGCTTGCACGTGAGTCGATTGGTAATGACTCTCGAAAACAACTTGTAGACGTGGCTCAAGAGTGAGATGGGTCTGTAGTTCTTTAGAAGAGCTTTGTCGCCCTTCTTGAAGAACGACTCTGGAACGTCGCCCCCGAGGATAACGGAATTAAATAGCTTCTGAAGGGCTTTTAAGACCGGCTTGCCGCCTGCCTTCAGGAGCTCTGCCGTAATTCCGTCATCTCCCGGTGCCTTACCGTTTCTTAGGTGTTCGAGAGCCATTCTGATCTCGCACAAGCTAATGTCCGGGATTTCTTCAGTATAGTGCCGAGTTAGCTTGGATCTGGGATCTTGGACCAAGCCGACAACAGGATTTCGGGATGTTTTATATAACTGTCCATAGAACATTTCGATCTCTCCCAAGATCTCATTTTGGGATGAAATGACAGTGCCGTCATCGGTCTTCAGCTTAGTCATTTGGCTTTGCCCGATAGACAGATCTTGTGCGAACACTTTTGAGCCACGATTCCGCTCTATCGCTTCTTTAATACGGAGCGTATTAAATTGGCGAATATCGCGACGCACAGACCTGGAGATCTGCCTATTTAGCTGCCTGTGTTCGGACCAATAGGCTGAAGACTGTACTGTCATTTCTTTTCTCCGCTCCATGAGCTTGAGAGTCTGGTCAGAAAGTTTTTTAGATCTATTAGCGCGGTGAGCCTTGAAAATTTTTGACCCAACCGCGTGGACAGTTTCCACGAACCTGTTGTTTATATCGTTCGGAGATTCGCACTCGTCTAGACATTCGAAGCGATTGTGTAAATCGAGTTGAAAGTTTTCGAGGTTCTGGTATTGGACAGGTGTAGGTCGGAGGGTAGACTTCATCAAGCGTGACCGTTCGACTTTTGTTTGGATATTTAATGTGCCTCGTACTATTCGGTGATCGCTCCCAGTTTTAATCCGGCTGATCACTGAGACATCATTAAATATATGTCGTTTGTCCGACAAGATGAAGTCTATCTCATTTTTTATTGAACCATCAGGGCTAATCCAGGTCCATTTCCTTTGTGGCTGCTTTCTGAAGAAGGAATTCATCATAAAGAGGCTTTCCTTCTCCAGAAATTCAGCCAGTTTCTGGCCCCTCTGGTTTCTCTGTCCATATCCATGTTTCCCCACTCCCAACTCATCATCACTCCCTTTGCCTAGTTTCGCGTTAAAGTCTCCCATAACCACCGTGAAGTGGGTTTTGGACGCGTGTATGGTTTTCGAGATATCCTCGTAAAAGACCTCCACCTCGTCGTCGGAGTATGCCGAGGTCGGTGCGTATACCTGTATGACCTTCAACGAATACCGTTTGGTAATTTTGAGTATAAGGTATGCTACCCTTGCCGACACACTCTCGATCCTCTCCACGTTGCCTACGAGAGACCTGCGAACGATAAACCCTATACCACCTTGGGACGGGTGATCTCCCTCCCGGTAGAAGAGCATGTTTCCAGAACGTAGAATTATCGTGCCCTCGCCCTCTCTTCGCACTTCTGATAATCCTACAATG
The DNA here is from genome assembly GCA_905163515.2 of Lymantria monacha. Lineage (NCBI taxonomy): Eukaryota > Metazoa > Arthropoda > Insecta > Lepidoptera > Erebidae > Lymantria > Lymantria monacha. The sequence goes on from LR991100.1 coordinate 1,219,894, forward strand.
TCCCAGCGGATTTTGCTCAATTCCTCTTCCAGCTCGATGACCTTCTCATCGGTCCTGAGTGTCCGAATGTTGTGTGTACCAGGGCCAAAGGTCGTTTTGATTGGTAACCGGATCTGCCGGAGATTCTTCGCACCCCCTACTCCATCGCTAGCAGGCCCGCTACCACGATGAGCCTGTAGGATAGCGGAGCTGCCGTGACTGGGGGCCGTTTCTCTGGGTTCGGGTTAAAGCCGTAATCGCCACGCTTGGCAGGCGGGTTGGCGATCGCAGTGTGGTGTAATACGTTTCCCAGGAGAGAGCTGCTGCCCACTCTCCTGGTGAACCCTTAGTCGATTTTTACGACTCCCACAAGCAAGCAAGGGGTGGCGACACATGTATTCTATCCCGTCGCCACACGGGAAACTCAATCATATACTCAATCACATATCATAATTTATTATATTAGCATATATTTTGATATTAATAATAGTGCTGTGTGGTAGCGGCTACGAATACTATCAATCCTTACTTCGCTTGTGGATGGTGTAAAATACCACTAAGACCTTTATATTGATCTGCATTAACTAATGCCGTCTGATCTATACATTCCCAAAAAGAGTTGACATCAGGCAAGCAACTGGTCATAAAACTGCTACCAATAACTTAAGCAACATGTATCGTACAGGAAAGAAGAGCAAATTTCATGTAATTGAGATAAGAGCAGGATAATGGTGATTTTTTAATATCGATACTATATGGTTGCAGCTACGAACACCACCAACTTTATATTATCGTGGATGACTTCAACGATGACTAAAAGTTTTACATTGATCTGGATCAACTTAATCTGATGCTGTTTGGTCTACAATTATATTTTCAAGGAGGTTTGACGGGAAAGTGTCCGGTAATAAAACTATTGCCAATAACTTTTGCAATATGTACGATGGAAGAGGAGTACATATTACATGGACCACAAGTAATTGTGATAAGAGCAGAATGATGACGATGATGATGATAATCATCATACGTTTTCAGATCCACTATTAGTTCACCTACCATTGCTGTGTGGTAGCGGCTACGAATACTACCAACCCTTAATTTGCTCGTGGATGTCGTAAAAGACGACTAAGAGCCTAATAATGACCTGGGCAACTCCATCTGAAGCTGTTTGCTCAATAATTACATTCCCAAGGAGGTTTGACGTCTGGCAGGCGGCCGTTTATAAAACTATTGCCAGTAACTTTTACAATATGTACTATGAAAAAATAGTACATATTATATCGACCCCAAGTAATTGGGATAGGTGTAGGAGAATGATGATGATGATGAATTAGTTCACCTACCAAGTATGGTAATTAAGGTATTATGTCGATATTCAGCGCTGGACGATGCTAGGAACAAGATATAGTCTTATTTTTCGGTATATTCTCCTCAATAGGAGAGAGGGGGTGGTCACCCTGCCTCATATGAATAGGCATTTTTCATTCAGATTCGCAATGATTCCTATTTTCAGTTTTTATTTTCTGTTTACATCACCTAGATTATATATACACCTTATAAAGAAAATAAAATCAGTTCAAGGAAATTAAAAAATAAATAAAATACATGCCATAATCTTATATAGTTTTTTTTACGAGACGTTAGTAGGAATATAAATAGGTTATTTCAAAAGGATAGTCCTTCGTTGTAAGTATACGTGCTCGCTCTTTGTAACTAGTGTCACGATTAAATTTAACTTTTGTGGACTTTTTTATATATATACGTGACTTAATTTCTTAGTGGCCATATCTCGTATTGTTTTATGAAATTCAGAATGATTTTTCTTCTATTATATTATAGAAATAAAGGATATTTCAGGTGAATGGTTTTCCGTTTGGTGACGAAGTAAGAATACAATTTACCACCCCCTATCTTACCCGTCGATGATTGTAAAAGACGAAGGATATGAAATGCATATAATATCTATGCAAGAGACGGAAAACTACAAACAAACTCCATATCAACTTGTCCAATCAGCATGGTATAGTACCTACGCTGTTCGGACGTACTTATAGTAGATCAATTTCCCTCCCATTTTGAAGGAGGCACGGGCCCAACAATATATGAGCTGAGATGATGATGATGATGATGATGGTTGGTATATATGCATATAAAAGATTAGAATTTTTACTCATACGTAATTTCTTTAACGTTAAATGTCCGTGTGGTGACGGAGTAATATGTTTTACTAACCACTAGCTTGTTCACTGATGTCGTTCCAACGATTAAATTGTGGTATGCAGACGACATGTATGCTAGGGACAGTAGATATAAAACCCACGTCCACATGTTTGACCTGTTTATTTGTCTATATATTTGTTTGTTTGTTTTCAAGAATGCATAAAGTAAGAAATGAACATATTAGAGGAAGTTTGAAAGTTGCGCCCGTGACGAAAAAGTTAAGGAGTGAACGGCTGACATGGTATAGACATGTGATGAGGCGGGATGAAAGTAATGTTGTGAGAAAAGTTTCAGGTATAAATGTTGAAGGTTTTAGGGGTAAAGAAAGACCTAATAAAAGATGGATAGACTGCGTGAGGCATGACATGGATAGTCTAGGAGTGACTGCAGAGATGACGTCTGATAGGATCGTATGGAAGAAGATGAATATTGCGTCAACCTCAAGTAATTGGGATAAGAGCAAGATGATGATGATGATGATGATGATGTCTATCTACATTTTGACAGGTGCGATGAGGTAGATGAATTTCCTTCTTATTTTCTAGGAGACTAGAGCCCATCAGTTGCGTAGGAGCTGAGCTAATTCATGTATATTAATTCTAATATATTTTTCATTGGTAACATTTTAAATTTAATAATCCTTTACCTAACCTTTGATTCTCTGTGCCGTCTTTAAGAACGTATGTTTATCAAAATGTATAAATATAACATGACTTGTCATCACTTCAGCTCAAATTCGTCTCAGTGTTGGACTCGAGCCGTCTCTATAATGTGAGGAAAATTGATTTACTATATACCACGCTGGTTAGACGTGTTCATATAGGGTTTTCTTTCCAGTTTTCCTTCTCTTCTATATATGTTATATACATTTTATATCCCTTAGTCGTCTCTTACGTTTACCCACGAGTAAGATAGGGGGTGGTGAACAATATTCTTACTCCATCATCCCACACGGATTAACATGTTTTGAGTACAATTATATACGTAATAAAGGCTTAAGGCGTAATGATTTTTATAAAACTTATGTAGTAACTAGCTTTTGCCCACGACTTTGTCCACGCAGAAGTCATCTCTGACAGATTTAAATAGAAAAAGTAATGCAAGGTGTTGAAGGTTTGTCGTTAGGACGATAATCAACAGCGTCAGAAACTGGGATGCGGTCGCCGCCTTCTGCCAGTTAGTTGTCTAACGGAATTAGGCAATAGGGAGGGTCCGAGAGAAAATACTCTAGGTTGACACGCTCTACCGTCGGTGCTTTGGGTGGCGCAAGCGTGAGTACCTGTATTGAGGTTCACTGCATGAGGGCTTCGACTCGAGATGATACCCGGTTGCGGAGGCCCGCCCGCACAACGTAGATGTACGTGGACGGCGCGCGTGTGTCTATATACCATAGCCGGTCACTAAAGAAAAAGTTCTATTCATTCTACAAATTATATTGCCAATAATATACTATTTACGGTATGACCATGGGATAAAAATATAATTATCGCCACCCTTTATTTGACTGTTTTGTTTCACCAGCAGAGTTGCGACCTCGTTAGATATGATTTATTATTTAAGTTATAGCGTGAACATTTTTGAAGCTAAACTTAACCTGTATCTTAAACCATTAGGCAAGAACCTATTGCCGTCTACCATGTGTATCGTGTGAGCTCTCACGCCGGCACTGGTCGCCACAACGGCACTGGTGCGGGATTGATGGAGAGGGAGAGAGAAACACGTGTTTATTTATTTTTACCGAAGAATATTTGTAGGTAATTTGAAAAGAATCGATAAAGAAATTTTCTCCCCATACACACTTTGCCGCTTTGTTACACCCCCTTAGGGGCGGAATTCATAAAATCCTTTCATATTGAATCTCTATGTCATAAATTGAAACGTGCTTCAAAATTTAATGTTTCTACCTTTAATAGTTTCGGCTTGGCAGTAATGAGTCGTTCAACCCGCTTGACAGGCCTAATTTATACAACCAAAGGGGGTAAATTGACAAATGCCGGATATTACCCTAGAATATTTCATTCGACTCGTAATTTGAAAAGAATCAATAAAGATTTTTTTTCTCCCCATACAAACTTTGCCACTCTGTTCCACCCCTTTAGGGGTATAATTTCGTAAAATTCTTTCTTAGTAAATCTCTACGTCATAGAAAGTAACCACTGTCAAAATTTCAAGTTGCCAGCCTCAATAATATCGGCTTGGCGCTAATGACTTAATGAGTCGTCCAACCCGCGTTGCAGGCCTAATTTACACCCCCAGAGGGTGAAAATCAACAAATGCTGAAATACGAGTTTATTTATTTTTACTGAAGATAATTTGTACGTAATTTGAAAAGAATCGATAAAGATTTTTTTCGCCGTACATTTTTTAAATTGACATAACTTTTTTATTTATGAACCAATTGACATAAAATAAAGCCTAAATGTTAAGTGAAGCTTACCACAATATATTAGTGAAAACCACGTCTAAATCGGATAAGCCGTTTCTGAGATTAGCGTGCACAAACACACAGATAAACAGACAAAAATTTAAAAAATTATTGTTTTGGGTTCTATATGTGTTGATGAAGGTCCCAGTAAAAATTTTTTTCATATATCTTCCATGTACAGACAGCGATCCGTTACATTTTTATTATATGTATAGATAAATAAAAAATGAGTAAAATGACTAAAAAAATATGAAAAAGAAAACCTTTAATAGTCACGGGAGGAAATAATAATGATCCTCTCCTCAAGTAGATATGCAATAAAATCCTTACAAATAGTTTTTATATGTGTAATACATTCGTAAACATACACATCGAAATTCGTTGTATGTACAATTTAAATTTAATTTTTAACCCCCGACGCAAAAAGAGGGATGTTATTAGTTTGACGTCGATGTCTGTCTGTCTGTCTATGTGTGTATATGACATCGTAACTCTCAAGCGGATGAACCAATTTCGGTGCGAGTTTTTTCATTTGAACTTTATGTTTTTTTTCTATTGCTTTTGGTGGCAAACGAGCAAACAGCACGCCTGATGGAAAGTGTTACTGCCACCCATGGACCTTTACAATACCAAGGGTACAGCTAAGCCGCTGCCTACCAATATTAACCCCAAACCCACCCAGTTGGGCTTCCAGCTCTCTCGCTCACCGAACGAAGCACAACAGCAAATTGCCATTGCTCAGACGTCGGTCTTCTGCGAGAGTGTGGTACTACCCCGGACGGACCGGTCCGCGGCTGTAGACAGAAAACTATCAACAGAGTGGATCTACCACTACTAAATATGTAATATGTCCATAGAATTAAATAGAATTCAGGGTATACATATAGCTTATAAACTTTACAACAAAATACAATGGCATCTAAACTAAAACGTTCTACAAACTATAAAATACACACAATCCCCTATACCCGAAGTAATCCTTCAACATTTCATTAAACAACCGATCGCCGGCAGACCCGCTCCGGTCCAAATCTAAGTGCGTTCGGATCCCCTTATTCATTTATGCGGGCGATTACAGCTGTTGTTCCTTGTTCTTTGGGTTGAATAAGGGTTGAGATTTATTTCTGTGTTGATGGCTACCGACGTTGGGACGAAGTGAAAAGGGAGTATTTAAATATATCTATACGCATAAACTATGTATTGAGGTACTCTTTAGAATTGCCGTTGTTTCATTGGCATAAACCTACGAATGGAAATGGTGAGGTCTCGAATTCGGATGTTGTGTTAGATAAAAACTTCTTCAGCTCATATATGTTCTACCATTGGTTAAAAATTCTATTGATAGAGGGCGATAAACACAGATTCCTTTCTCATGTGCCAACCATGTAAAATTATCTAGCAGCTTAGCAACGTTCTATTTCAAGTTTTTTTTGCAGCTTTCTTAATGTAAGCGCTGAATATAATTCACCACCACTTTCTTTACGATGTTGTGGCGATGTTGTAAAATTCTATAACCTTTTTTTCAAAAAAATGCTCTTCTATGGCTGGTCAAACATGTTGAATTAAAATAAGGCTTTTCGAGTATGTCTTCTCTTAGTAGTAAATTAACTAAGTGCATAATATGAGAGAAACAAAATTCCAAACAGAACCCAACTTCAATCCGTCGAATTGGCTCAGGATAGTTGACCATTTAACTTTCTTAGTAGAAGGAAATCTTCAACAATGGGATAAAAGTAAAAAATACTTATTATATATAACTCATATCATAATTTAATTATATTTTATAATGCCACCATAGCTTTTCCAATCAAATGTATGATACTTTATTTTTCTTAATTTATTTTTAGACAGAATCCCCTTTTTTTTTTTTGGGGGCGGGTTACGGTCGGCGCACTCCTCGCACCACTTCGTCCGGGGTGACAGAGGGGCGTAAGCACGCACACCCGTAACCCACCCGTGACGTCGCCTTCGTCCTTGGGCCAACCGCCGGAGCAGAGTGACTTGACGTCAGTAGTTGGCCCGACGGAATACCCCTGAGGAGTACCCTCTCCTCGACCGACGTCTCCCCCTCGGGTAGGATGTAGACGAGGCCCTCCGGCCCGTACTGATGAAATGGATGGAGCGGCGGCACGGAGTCCTCTCCTTTCGGCTGGTGCAGGTATTATCGGGGCACGGGTGTTTCGGTTTGTACCTGCACACGATCGTCGTATAGGGAGTGGACTCCGGCCTGCCACCATTGCAGCAGTGACCAGGACACGGCGCAACACACGCTGGAGGTGTGTCCGAGTTGGGACGGGCAGCGCCGTGACCTCGTCGCTGATATCGGTGCCGACCTGACGCTGCCGGCTGTCGCGAGGGCGATGGTCGACAGCGTCAGGAACTGGGACGTGGTCGCCGCCTTCTGCGAGGCTGTCATCTCGCAGAAGGAAACGGCGGAACGAGTCCGGGAGGATTCCCGTGACCCGGGCCGCCGTCAGCGGCCGGGGCGGCGCAGGCGCGAATACCTGCGCCTGATGCCGCCCTAACCCAGGCCTCGGGTGATCGGACCGGGGAATTGTCCGGTCACCCGACGCGAGGCCTCCGCGTGAGGGCGACGCCCCGACGGCGAAATCTGTCGGGGCGCCGACGAGAGGAACCCGCGAGGGTAAACCGCCGAGCGGACCACCGAAGACAAAGATCGGGTACCGGTGGTCCGCTCGCACGGCGAAGAGAGAGGATTTTACGGTGGGTCTACGGGGTCACGCGCCGCCTTCTCCGTCACCCCGGACCGATTCGGCGAGGCGAGACGCACCCATAGCCTACCAATAAAAAAAAAAAAAAAAAAAAAAAAAAAAGATGTAGACAGAACACCCTGCAATAAGGTAATTATTCTCGTATTGCGGGGGACTTTACAGGCATATAATTAACAGACACAAATTACATTCAAATTCATTGTAACATTTTGTTAATCGCACAAAGCATTGTCTAGAATCTAGGTATTTTGAAATCGAACCTGAAACACTAGTATCGATATCTTAAGCACTGTCATCTCTGCAGTTAATTATTAGTGGTAGGACCACGCTGTGGACCGTTTCTGTCTACAGCCGTGGGCCGGCCCGTCCGGGGTAGTACCACACTCTCGCAGAAGATCGAGGTCTGAGTAATGCCAATGTACTATTGCGCGAATCCAACTTTCACTGCCATACCTGAGAACAGGCACTAATACTTCCTACACTTATTATTATTAATTAGGATGTGTAAGGCCGGGCAGTCATGAGAAGAAAATAAAACTAAAAATATAGTGTGCGTATAAGAACTTTAAAATAACATTAGTTTTGAGTTTTTTTTTGAGAATAGCTTATAATCTATAATACATGATATAAGATTATGACTCAGAATTTTTACCATAAATGCGCGCGCAGTACTTGATCATTATTTTGCTGCGATGTTATATTTAAACTGCGATATTTTCTAAGATATTCATTGAAATCAAATAATGTAAAGGGCAATTTTGTTTTCAATTTAATACTTGTGATGAATAACGTATTTATTTGGATAATGATTAATATTAAGTTTATAAAAACACCTTCGAAAGTATCGTATTATTTTAAAACAAATTTGATAGCATAAAAAAGGTTATAATGAGCCAACCTTAAAAGATAGACATATGCTCTCGCGGACTTTTATTTAGAACTTTAAAAGGGCAACAATTATGTGGTATATAATTTTCGCGGAACTTTAACCATTTACGCAGCGGAAGCTCTTAAAAGGAACAAAAAACCCGATTTGAAACATTTTTCATTGGTGCTCTGCTCCTATTAGACTTAGCGTGACGATATATAGCCTATAGCCTTCCTCGATAAATGAGCTATCTAACACTGAAATAGTTTTTAAATCGAACCGGTAGTTCCTGAGATTAGCGTGTTCAAATAAACAAACAAACTCATCAGCTTTGTAATATTAGTATAGATAAACATTTTTTTCATACGGTGATGAAGTAAAAATACAATTCACCACATAATTTCTTTGCTCGTGAGTGCAACAAAAGATGACTGAAGGTTTACAAACCACAGATTTCAAAACTAACATAGCTGTACAGTTTGCAAATGTTAGCATTATTAATATCAGTAGTAGTCATGCGAGAGATATCAGTCCACTAACGTATGAGTTATATCAATCAACTATTCGAATATCACTTCGAATATCGAGTATACTTGCACTAATACATTATACATTTGATTGACTGACATAATTCAGTTTATAATTGAGACGTGAGATAATTGGATATAGGAAATTAATATACGTTATTGTATTAAAGTGTTTCATCATCTTGGTTTGTGTAGGGAAGTCCTTTTGCTGAACTAGCGTCTTATTCGGATTAAGAAATAAATTGGTATACTGTATGATACTAATCAACTTTCTTCAACATCATTCTTCTACTCTTATCCCCATTACTTGGAGTCAATGTACTCTTCTTTCATTGTACATATTGTAAGAATTATTGGCAATAGTTTTATGATCGGCCGCCTGCCAGACGTCAACCCTCCTTGAGAATGTAATTGTTGACCCAACGGCATCAAATGGAGTTGGCCCAGGTCTTTATAAGGCTCTCAATCGTCTTTTACGACATCCACAAGCAAAGTAACGGTTGGTAGTATTCGTAGCCGCTACCATACAGCTAATCAGATGGGTTAGTATTAGGTTAAATTTCGAGTTTTCTTTCTCTTGCAGTGATTTGAATTACTTGAATTCCTTAGTCGCCTTTTATGATACACTTGGGTAAGATAGGGAACGTTGAATTGTATTCTTACTTCAACAAACATTAAGCATAATTCAGTCTGAATCGCCACATATTTATTTTATAATTACGATATTCATCGGCACCCCAATTAGTAAAACTTAACATATAAAAGCATTTTAAATTGAGATACTGAAACTGATTCTTTTGTCACGCATAAAACGCGCAGGCGCGTCGCTCACGCCACGCTAACGATACGCAATCGCCACGTTGGAAATACCGTGTGACCTATTTGGCTTAATTAAAATTTACTATGATTTTATAGACTTGTTAATTAAACGTTGGAGTATAAATATAGCTGTAAATGTTCGTATTTTTTTTAAATTAGAGTCAAGTGCATAAATGGCTTTTTGAAGTGAAAACTTTATGCGTGTTGGCCATTTTTTGAGATCAGAGCAAATCATTAAACTCGCGCTTCTCTCGTTTTTTTTTCTTTTTTTTAGTTGTTTTTGGTGTGATCACCTCCCATTAAATCCACCCGGAGCGACAGAAATAATGCGACCCCATAGACCTGCCTAACAAGTATATATGTACGCCGTGCGAGCGGGCCACCGGGATCCGTTCCTTGGTGGCTCACCCGGCGGTTTACCCTCATATAATTATGCCTCTACACATATTAACCCCGTTCACGCGAGAGTTGATTTTGGGTTGAAATATAATACATTGATAATAAAATTATATATAATACTAGCAAACCTAGGTCGTTGGTTTGTTAATATAACACAGTGCCGCCTGGTGGCGCATTACATCAATGAGGTGGCATATAAACCTTCACCGTGAAAAAATACAAATACACACCTATTTTCATAATGATCGGTCAAATAGTTTCTGAGTTTAGCGATGCCATATATACAAATATCCTCTTTTATAGATATAAATAAACATTATATGTATATTGTGTATATACGTACAATTGTTTTCTTTTTTATTTTATTTTTTCATTTTAAACTTTTGTCTTCTGTCGGCAGTCCTCATGACTGCTTTTTTTTTTAATAATTGTAACACAAAGGGAACAAATTTTTGTTCCCCCGTGTGGTGATGAGTTCATGATACAATTTTTTAACAACCCTAACTCCCCGTTAGGGTAGTAAAAAATGGATGCACCAGGAAATTAGGTAGCACTGTTACCTCTCTTGGGAAAATTTTAATACCAAATCTTACCGCCAACCCGCCTGTTGCTTGTATCAATGGCGTTATTCCCATTTATCATTTGCTTTTTGAAGTGAGAACTTCTTTAGCCGCGCATTTTTTTTGGAATGGTTAAAAAATGTTAAACTCCTGTCAGAACACGTGACCTGATAGAAAATTCGTAAGACGGAAGAAGAGTAGATCATATGAGAATATTGTATTTAACTACATAAATGATAGTACTTTTATACTGATAAATAAAGCGATCCGTGCGAAATTGTTCCTCATATCGAATGATCACAACCATATATACTTCCTAGGGCACACTTTTTTTTTATATTTTTTCCTAGGTTTTTTTCATAAGCTTTCACTTCTGTCGACAGACTTATTGACGTTAGCAGTTCTCGTGACTGCTTTGTATTTTTTTTATTATAATTTTTGACAACTAAATATATTTACGAATCACTTCAATTTATTAAAAAATAAATACCGAGCTAAGTACAGGAAACCAGATATTTTAATTTGATGACAAAAATAAAAGGAGAGCATCTGTTGTGGACTAAAAATTAGAGGCATGCGACGAGGCGGCTCCAAATTAAATTTGGCTTAGTTTCATCGGATTTATCAAAATATGATTTTTGCGTGACACGACACTGACATGCGTAATTCGTATTGCAAAAGTTTAACAAAAACTCAACCTAGTATTAGACCAGAAATTTGTGGATGGCGATTGTCTATATTATTTATTATCGAGTTTCAATAGATGGATGATTACTCATTTGCTATTAGAATATATTACATACATACATATCATCACGCCATATCCCTTGCAGGGTAGGCAAAGAGAACAGAGTGCCAGAGAACTCTATCCTTGCATACTTCACTCGCTTCCTCAACATTCATAATTCTCTTCATACACGCTCGCCGGTTTCGGAGACTCTTGACTCTACTCTCTCTTCAGTACATGACCAATCTGGTCTAGGTAGGTTAGTCTCGGTCTCCCCCGGTACCTATATCCTTCCACTTTCGCATAGTATATCTTCTTAGCCAGACGTTCGTTTAGCATTCTTTCCACATGTCCGAACCATCGGAGCATTCCCTTTCGCATCTTTACACCAATACTCTCTTTCATATCTACTCGCTCTCTTACGTCATCGTTACGAATATGATCGGTCAGATTAGAATATACTTATTAGTATTTAAAAAGTCATATTTGCTGTCTGGTGATGGAATAAGAATAAAATTCACCATCTATCTTACGCGTAGGTGATCGTAAAAGACAATTAAGTGATAAAATATGCGTATAACATCTCTATAAAAGAAAAATAACTCGAATTAAAATTTATACCAAGATGTCTGACCGGCGCGGTATAGTAGGTCAGACACAAAATCTAGTTTGCCTATCATAAACTCTCATATAGTGATGGATTAAGAATATAACATGACGCCCCTTATTTCACACCATAGTTTTGAAAATTGATTGAAGGAATCAGGGGAATAGATAATAGCTTTATCCTGGGCTTTTTTTATGTCAACTACGATCGCCAAGTATGGCAACTACGGCTTTATATTCTTAATAGAATGGGGGTCCCTCTGGGATATAGTACTCACTAAGAGGAGGGAGGAGGACTATATCCCAGAGGAACCATATTAGCTGGACAGGCGTATCTGTAGCGGTAGGGCTACATTGTTGACAGTTTTCTGTCTGTAGCCGCCGCCTGATCCGCCCGGGGTAGTATCACACTCACAGTGAACAAACAGCAACTCAATGTGTTATTGCGCTGGAAAACCAATATTTGTGCATAAGTTTTGGTTGCTTGGCAGCAGCATTGCTGGACTCCTGGTACTATAAAGATTCAAGACTGGCATTAACATTTATCATCAACTGTACTGATTGCTCGTTTCCCATCATAAATAATAAAAAAGTCTTAGCGCAAGAGAGGTACGTGTGCGACAACTTATGGATCAGGCAGGATATGACCATACCATAGCCTGCCCCAAAAAAAGGGAGGCCTATATTAAAAAAATACGTTTACACGCTCATGAATATAAATAATATTTCCTTTTTACCTTCATAGCACGTAGTATGATTAGACCATGATCTTTCAAAATGAATTTACATTGTTGATATATTCCTACCTGCAGCGATCTGATACGACCAGGGTGGTAACACGATCCAACTCTTTTCTCTTAACTACTTTCCTGATTCAGTAAACAATAATATGGTTATGATTCTGTTCTTGTTAAAGATTATTTATTATTTACCATCAGATTGGTTGCTTACTAGTCTATAAGCAGTCAATGAAAACGATATTTCAATGAAAACCATGGTAAAACATCAGAATTAGTTAGTTATAATATTTAGATTTTGAGATCAAATTTAGCATTCCTTTCCATCGACTTGATAAGCTTATCTTAACAATTGTTATTTAGTTATTATCATAATCTCAGCTCATACACATCCCTCTGTTGGGCTTATGCCTCTTTAATAATGGGAGAGCAATCGACCTGCTATATACCAAGCTGGTCAGACGTGTTGGCATAGGTTTTTGTTACGAATTTTCCTTCTCTTGCATAGATGTTATATGCGTTTTATATCCCTCAGTCGTCTCGTACGATCACCCTCGGCTGTATCTTACAGGATGGTGAATTGTATTCTTACTCCGTCACCACAGGGACTATAATTATTATATTATTTCATATTTATATTCACTAATCTCTTTTTTTCTTCTAGCCCCACCAAACCGACCCACCATAATAGATGCAAAGACTAGAAGTCACACTCGTCTTTTAGAGCCGTACAACGAAGGAGATACCTTGGAGCTCATCTGTGAATGCTATGGAGGTAAGAAATCTGTGTGTTTTATAGATCAATATGGGCATCATTATTTGCGGTTTCACTACCCCAAATATAAAATGTGAGGCATTTCAAATAGGGATATAATTTTCTAATATCATGTAAAAAGATTATGAATGGATCTGGATATTACAATAATACTTACCATCAGGTTCCCGAGCACGAGTTAACTAATCATCATCATCATCATCTCAGCCCATATATGTCCCACTGTTGGGCTCGATCCTCCTCCATAATGGGAGGGCAATTAACCTACTATACCACGCTGGTCAGACGTATTGGTATAGGGTTTTGTTTAGAGTTTTCCTGCTCTCTCATAGATGTTATATGCGTTTTATATTCCTTAGTCGTCTCGTACGATCACCCACGTGTAATATGGGAGGTGGTGAATAGTATTCTTACTCCGTCACCACACGGAAAAGTTAACCAATAGAGCAGACAATTTCCGTTCAGTACCACACTCTCACAGAAGACTGACGTCTGAGCAGTGGTAATATGCTATTGCGGTTCATTCGGTGAGTGAGGGAGCCGGACACCCAACTGGGTGGGTTTGGGGTTTGTATTGGTAGGCAGCGCCCTAACTATATATACCCTTGGTATTGCAAAGTTCCATGGGCGGCAGTGACACTATCAGGTGTGCTGCTCGGTCATTTGCCACCATAAGTAATAAAAATAAAAATCCAACCCTCAACTCCTTGGAAAGAAGGGTACACTATAATTCCACTCCAATTGTTATAAAATACATCAGGGCTAATGTTTGCTATAGTCAAACAAAAAATATATACGAATGGAATATAAATAATGAAATGAGGAATGTTAAAATTTTTTATACATATGTTTTACCTTAAATGTGATGTGTGGTGGTGTCTACGAATACTACCAACCCTTACATTGCTTATATCGATCTGAATCAACTTATTAGATGTACCAATGCCTTCTGATCAACAATTACGTTTAAGGAGGGTTGATGTCAGGCAGTCCAACAAAACTAAAGCCAATTTTTGCTTTATGAACGATGGAAGCGGAGTATATATTGCTTCGATCCCCAGTAATAAGAGTTGGATGATGATGACTTTTTACTGTAAACATTGAGAATTTATTATTTCCTCATAAAATAAGTGCTTTTTGCTTTCGTCCCATAAGGAATCAAGCCTCAAATTTATTGTTAAGTTTGACTTTATTCATACTAAAATTCATATATCACGATATTCCTCCACTTTGTAACCAGGGGTATGTAAGACCATGGAAGAAAATCTTTCCTTAAACATGTATATTATTTCCATTTGTAGATTATGTGATTAGAAATTTGACCGCAAATTCACTACGAATGACTTGAATATTCTTAATACAACGAGGATTTAAGAATTAAATGTATTACCAGTCATTTATTTTCTACAAATGTCATAAAATATGATAAAGGTTTGAAAGCATTGGTCTTCACCATGCAAGAAGATAATAAGCAGTCACCACTTTCTATCCTAAAAAATCGTAAAATTAGACTAAACGAGCACCAGAAAAGTACACAAAAACACTTTTCTATGAAAATTGTACACCTACTGTAATAGCTTATTATTTTGATAATCACGAATCGGCCCACCAACCACTTCCGAAGAACCTGTATATCCAAAAATAGCTTCCAGTAGGTTGATAGATGGAAGAAACATCAAACATGACAAAGAAAAACTAGAAATAAAACCTATATAAACCTATATTCATCCATATCGCCATCGTAATTAATTAATTGCGTTCCTATTATGCGAGAGATTCATACTCAATATTAGAAAGTAAATGGTTTGAAATGAAGAAGATTACAAAATTTAATTAATTCACTCTTGTCAGTTGATACATATAGACTGTTATGCATTGGCTTTGATAAAATTCATTTAGAAATTTATTATTATAAAATTCATAATTGTAATTGCATTTCTAAATTTTCTTTGGATCCGAATCTTGTATAAGATTATTATTAATTAAAAAAAAACGTATATAAATAACTACAATTGGAGTTTAAAAGTTCAACCACAATCAGAGGTCAGCTTTTTTTCTTTGATATTTTGAAACACAAAGTATTCTAATCTCAATGTAGCATTTTTGTTTTGGAAGGCTATGGTCTGGACACACGAGGTAATGGAAGAACGGCGCGTGGCCCCATAATCCACCGTATTCCTTCCCTGCCGCTATTAGTCCGGCCACTGATACCAAACCCTTGACATCCGTGGCCAGCCCGGCAATGGTATTATGCTGGAGCTGATACTTGCTAAACATTTAATATACATACAATTTAATTTAAAAGATGACAAGCCTTTTTTTTTTTGGGCCGGCCACTGGTACCGCTTCCTTGCCTTCCGTGGCCAGCTCGGCGGGTTACCCTTTCGGGTACCATCCCCCGTCAACGCCCCAGCTAACTGCCGGGGCGTCGCCCTCACGTGGTCAGCCTCTCTGCGGGTGAAGGACTATTCCCCGGTCCAGTCACCCGCGGCCTCGGCTAGGGCGGCATTAGGCGCAGATACTCGCACCTACGCCACCCCAGGCGCCGGCGACGGAGCGTCTCACCGAAGAGGATTTCCTCTCGGAGTCGCCCCGCCGCCTCCTTCCGCGAGACAACTGTCTCGCAGAAGGCGGCGACCGCGTCCCAGTTCCTGACGCTGTCGAGCATCGCCTTAACGATGGTCGGCAGCGCCAGGTCGGCACCGATGATCGCGACGAGTTCACGGCGCTGCTCTGCCCAGGCCACACAGACCTCGAGCGTGTGCTGCGCCGTGTCCTCATCGCAATCGCAGTGGTGGCAGGACGGTGTACTCTCCCTCCTCACGACCGTGTGCAGGTACTTGCCGAAGCAACCATGCCCCGTCAAGACCTGCACCAGTCGGAAGGAAAGGACCCCGTGCTGTCGACCCAACCACTCCATCAGCACTGGCCGGAAGGCCTCGATGGTCCGAACACCGAACCGAGGCCTTTCCAGCCGGATTGCCCAACGAGCAATAACGTCACGGCGGGCGTCGCCCCGCCAAGTGGCCATCTCACTAAGCGAGACGGTGCTGCCCCCTGCCCGCGTCGCTGACACCCGCCGGTACAGTCCGGCGAGCATCTCCGCCTCCAAGTCCCACGGAGGTGTTCCGGCCAACAGGCATGCTGCCTCCGTCGCCACCGTGCGGTATCCGCGTATGGCCCTGACCGCCATGGCCCGCTGTGGTCGCCATAGTAGAGCCCTAAGTCGGACGGTCAGGGACCCCGCCCACACGGGTGCGCCGTACAGGGCCATCGACCGGACCACCCCCGCGTACAGCAGTCGGCACGTAGCGCTGGGTCCGCCTACATTCGGCATAAGCCAGGATAGGGCGGACGCCGCGCCGACAAGCCGTGGAGCAAGCCGACGGAAATGCTCCCGGAACCACCATCGCCCGTCGAGCACCAGGCCCAAGTACCTCATATGGGCCCGGATGCTGATGGGAACCGAATTGACGGTGATCGAGGCGTCGGTGGGTGGACTGGTGCGGGGCCCATGGAATAATAAGGCCTCCGTCTTATCCAGGGCCACCCTTAGCCCCAGCGCCTCGATCCGCCTGACAATCTCCTCGGTGCCAAGAGTTGCCAGGCGTGCCGCCTCCTCCAGCGTCCCACCCCGGGCTGTGACGAGTGTATCGTCGGCGTAACAAATTACGCCCAGCCCGGGCGGGAGGCTCCCTCTCAACGCCCAGTCGTAGCCGATGCTCCACAAAGTCGGCCCCAAGACCGACCCCTGCGGAACACCGCACGACATGGGCGTTCGCACAACATCCCCTACTCGGTTAAGATGACAAGCCTGCTGAGTATCTTGTCGGACCTTCTCAGATTGCGGCCGCGTTTCGATCCAGTGAAAAAATTATTTTTCTAACGAAATGTTAAACTGACAATAAGTAAATGTCCTAATGGGACTTATGCATAATAAATGATTAGATTTGGTTTGGTTGTACGGATTGTTGTGTTGATTTTCAATTTCAAGTTGTATAAATTTCTTAAATTATTCTTTTATTTATAGTTGAACCCTTTTATCCTCAAAGGAAAAGAAGAAGTATAACAAACCCATATTTTGCTACGCAATTTTTATGTCCGCGTAATAGCGGCTCTTCCAATTTTCCTTAATAGTTTGAAACATCGGACATGGTAGACAGAAAATGGCAAATCTTTAGAAAATCTAAAGCTTAATCTTTAGTGGAACAACGTTAATGGACTTATCAGTTATAATTCGACTATAGATGTTTACGAAAAGGCACAAGGGAATATTATAATTATTTATCTGAGACGATTTGATTTTTAAAATAGGAAAACCCTGTAGGGTATATTTTTTTTTAAATAAACCAAATTAAAAAAAAAAATTGACAAAAAAAATAAATTGAATTTCCACAAAATCTTTTATGGAGTTAGGTAATATTTTTCCTCAATCTATTCAAGTAGGTCAAGTAATCATTTTACTGTGGGCGCAAAAAGTCGGTTCCAAAATATTGTATTATTGTGAAAGCACCGGCTGATCGGGTGGACCAGTCAGAGTAGTGTATTGTGCATTTGATAAATAACCTTGTCTGCCCATAACTTATTATAATAATGTAATGTATTGGATGTTCGTGCGTGGTTAGCAAATGGATGTATGGAAATTGATGGTAACTTTAGTTTTGGCTTATTGGGTTCTGACAGAAGCATTTATAAAGCGCTTTCAAATTATCAAAAAAATGTGAAAATATTAATAATACAATGTGCTATAGCTCTATGTATTTAACACTAGCTTCATTCCGCGTCTTCGCTTGTGTAACTGCTTTCCCAAAATTGAACTATTTCCGAATGGATCACATTATGGGATCAAAAAGTATGTTCATCTAAGTGTCAAATTTTATCTAAATGTATTCAAAAGTTAAGAATTAGCACGTTGAAGTGGCAAATGGGAAGGTCAAATCGCTCGACGAACCGACAATAATTGCGGAAGAAAGGTTCTCGTGTGACGACTACGAATCGGACGACGCAGCGTAGGATGACCCCCCAGTAGGTGGACTGACGACATTATCAAGGTCGCAGGAAACCGTTGGATGTAGGTGGTGTGAGACCGTTTTGAATGGAATTCTCGTGGGGAGGCGTATGTTCAACAGTGGACGTTTACGGGCTGATGGATGGATGGATGGTTCAAAAGTTTTATGAGTTTTATGCGTGATTAAATAATAAAAATTCAAACATTCTCATAAACCTTTGCATATATAATATTAGTAGGTTTGCATAATATCAATTTCAGAATTTTAAAACCGAACCAAAGAGAAAATTATTAATATTAATCTAAAATTTGAAATAAAACTACTTTTACGGATTCTATCGCGTTTGTATTTGTTTATAACGGACGGATAATAGAGGACTGACTGAGTCCTCCCGTGACCATAATCACTGTAAAGTGTTCGAAACGTCAAAAAATTATAAATCAAATACAAACGCGATAGAATCCGTAAAAGTAGTTTTATTTCAAATGTGTAATACTCGCGTAAACATTAGAAGTCATTATGTTAATCTAAAATATTATTTATACTAATTAATTTATAAAAACCATATTAAATTCTTAATGAATACAATCTAATGTATTATATTTAAACTAACAACATATATTTTTATATTTTAGCTGTAAAATCCGTGATTATTATCATTCTAATAATGTGTCAAGTCCACCTGATGCCGTCTGGTCAACAATTACATTCCCAAGGAGGGTTATCGTCAAGCAGACAGCCTGTCCTCAAACGGTTGTTTAAAACTTTTGCAATATGTAGGAGTACTTATTGCGTCGACCATAAGTAATTCGGATAAGAGTTGGAAAATAAAATAAGTAGCTTAAATAATATATGTGGATATTTTAACTTCATATATTTTTTATAATTTTTTTTTTGCCGCAATTATCTATTTTTAGTAGACGTTATAAGTGTAAGATACTGTGCTTTCAAATACCTCGACTAACCTTCATTTTCTGCGTATTTTTTTCTCGTGATCATCAAAATATATTTACTTTTATTATTTTGCTTTAAAACACTCTCGATACGAAAATAGTTATTTTTGTTGATAGCAAAGCCGACAGTAATCCATTCGCACTCATTGCACTGTTTATGTGGACAGACAAGCGGTAATAGCTCTCAAAATAAATGACCAAAATAGCTGCCATAATATAAACCAAATAAATAAGTATATACTCGTAAATAAAAAAATAAATGCGTGGAGTCCCTCCGCGCGGAAGAAGTGAAACTTCGTAATGTGGAAATGAAAATAGGACGGAGTAGAAATAGATTTTTAGTGAACTCAATATGAGTTTCTTTAAGACAAACTTTATTAACATTCTACCCTATTAAATTATATGTGTATCAAATCAAACTAAAAAAAAAAGTAAATTAAATAATGAATATTATAAATTAAAATAGAACAACAAATACGTATTTCAGCTGATTTCACGACGCTCACACTGTTTACTTCTCTGCATAGCAAGAATACCACGCGTATGTGCTTGGGATCTACCGAATCACTCTCTGTCTCTCTCCTACTTTCTACCTTTGTGTATCTTTCTTTCTCTCTCCCTTTTGCGTTGGAATATTGGACGTTATACTCGTTGCTAACGTTCGCGTTGGCCGTTAAACGTTTAACGCAACCTTGTTGGAAGTCGCATTAGAAGTTTCACTTCAAAAAGTATTGAATGGTAGCAGCTATGAATACTGCCAATACTCACTAAACTCTTCGTGAAAAAGATTACATACATACATACATACATATCATCACGCCATATCCCTTGCAGGGTAGGCAGAGAGAACAGAGTGCCAGAGAACTCTATCTCTGCATACTTCACTCGCTTCCTCAACATTCATAATTCTCTTCATACACGCTCGCCGGTTTCGGAGACTCTTGACTCCACCTTCCTTCAGTACCTGACCGATCTGGTCTAGGTAGGTTAGTCTCGGTCTCCCTCGGTACCTACATCCTTCCACTTTCGCATTGTATATCTTCTTAACCAGACGTTCGTTCGGCATTCTTTCCACATGTCCGAACCATCGGAGCATTCCCTTTCGCATCTTTACACCAATACTCTCTTTCATAACTACTCGCTCTCTTACGTCGTCGTTACGAATGCGGTCGGTCAGCCTAACTCCACAGATTTTCGGAAGAGATCGCATTTCGACCGCATTAATTTTACTTTCATACTCTTTTCTGCATACCCAACTCTCGCTTCCATACAGTAATGTTGGGACAAGCACTGCGTTATGTATTGCTACACGTGCCTTCTGGCTGAGGTGGTGGCTGCCGAGAAGTTGCCCCAACGCTCCGTTCACTCTATTTCCCGCATTCACTCTTCGCTCTATATCAGTGGTGTACCGTCCATCTCGGCTAAATCCACATCCAAGATATACAAATTCATCCACTTGCTCTAGTACATCATTACCTATTGTTACTCTTACATCTGTTCTGGCTTCATCTCTTTCAAAGACCATTATTTTGGTTTTGCTCACATTCACGCGTAGACCCCTTTTCTTACAATCTTCTGTTATTGTGTCGACTAGGGTCTGCAGGTCAGTCGCTGACTGTGCCAGCAGGACTGCATCATCTGCATAAAGCAGAGCAGAGACCACTGAGTCACCCATCTGGACTCCCACATTCATATCGTTCAACCTTTGGAGACATTTATCCAGATATATGATAAACAGCCTGGCTGATAGAACGCAGCCCTGCTTAACGCCGATATTGACGTCAAACCAAGGCGACATTCCACCATCCAGCCGCACACAGGCTCTACAGCCCATGTAACTGGATTGCACAGCCTGCAGCAGTTTACCGTTAATACCATACTCCGGTAAAATGTCCCAAAGTTCTTTTCGTACAACGGTGTCAAATGCTCTCTCCAGATCCACAAAACTGCAGAAAACCCTCTGACCTAGGGCCAGATGCTTCTCCACAATGTTGCGCAGAGAGAACACTTAATCCATGCATCCTCTTCCACTCCTGAAACCTCCTTGTGTCTCACACAGTAAACCATCGGACACCATCCTCATTCTCCTTTCAATAATTTTACCATACACTTTTGCTGCCAAACTGGTCAAGCTTATGGCTCTGTAATTTGCGCAGTCATAATGTGAACCCTTGTTTTTAAACAAAGGCACGATGACTGCGCTATTCCAGTCCCCGGGAACCATTCCCGAGCTCCAACATAAATTGAGGAGCAACAGGAACGCCTCCCGGACACAGGAGCCACCAAGCTTGATCATCTCGGCAGACACCATATCAATGCCCGCTGCCTTACCATTTCTCAAACTTCTTATCGCCCATTCAACTTCATCCATACTGATGCCATAGGAGGACGCCGTCGCCGAATGCTGATCTACTAGACCACATGCGACAGCGGCGCCAACCGTAGCATCCGCATACATATCGCCGAAATATTCACTCCATCGGCTTAACACGTCTTGTGTTTGTGTAAGAATGTCTCCACCTTTAGACCTTATTTTATTCATTCTGAAGGCTGACCAACCACCCCGAGACTTCTTCACCTCCCTCCAAAAGAGTTTGGTGTTACCCTCGAAGTTTTTAGTCAGCCTATCTTCTGCAATCATACTTGCTCTATCACGTTTCTCTTTCACTAAGGCCTTGGTGTCACTCTTACATTGCCGATATATTTCTTTCTTCTGTTCAGTCATATTGTCATTCAGATTCAAAGAAGAGACATAGTCCAGCCACGCTTTCTTCTTTTGCTCTACGGAAGCTGCCACTTCCGCATCCCACCATGCATCACCATTTATGTTTCTATGCTTCTTTGAACTTCCACATACTTCTTTCGCTGTGTCTACCATACTCTCTTTCAATACTCTCCAGCATTCTTCAATGTCCGATTGCGGCTGGCTTGCCATCGTCAGCCGTTCTCGGACACCCTCTGCATACTTTTCTCTTACACACTCTTCTTGCAATCTTTCAACCTTTATTCTTTCAAGCCCTCCGAAGTGGACACGATCTCGCCAGTGCCTCCACTTTCTGAACAGACCACTAAATCTTGCAATAACGAGATAGTGGTCCGTATCGACTGTGGGGCCCCTGTAGGCTCTTGCGTCCAATATTTTGCTTCGGAGGCGACTGTCTACCAAAATTAAATCTATTATACTTTTCTGTTCATTCCTTCTCCATGTATACATATGGATGTCCTTATGTTGGAAAAATGTGTTTGACACAATAAGGTTTCTCTCCACGCATACATCAACTATGAGCCTACCTGCGTCGTTCACTCTCTTATCACCAAATGGACCAAGTACGTCCTCATAGTCAGGACGCTTGGTCCCCACCCATCCGTTCAAATCTCCGCATACAATCACGGGTTCACTGGTTTCTGCCATATCCAGAACTTCCCTAACATTATCCCAAAACTTCTCTAGGTCTGATGCCACTGAGGATCCTACGGGAGCATATGCTACAACCATGAATACCTTGGTGACACCAAGTTTTATACGGACCCAAAGAAGTCTGGGATCATACATTCCGTAATCCTTCACACCTGAGGCCAAGCCAGAGGACAGCAGTACTCCTACCCCCATGCTGCCTCGATCGGTCTGTGGTACACCAGACCACAGAGCCATCCCGCCACCAGGAAGATCGCAGGCGTCGCTGCCCCTTCGCTTGGTCTCTGTTACACAGAGCACGTCTAGCTGTTTGTCCGCCATGACGAATATCAGCTCGTGCAACTTACCTTCCACACAACCTCTTACATTCCACGTGCCCACCCGGCACTCTGCTCTCCTCGACTCGCCTGAGTGGGCAAGGCGTGGTGGGTGGCGGCCCCCATCGCCGCAACTGCCGAAGTTCGTACCGACGGGGGCGGGTTGGTACGCGTCGCCTCCGGGGGACGCCCTAACCCGCATTGCGGTACGCATTTCGAGCCGGATTAGCAGTCTAATTAGACTGGCAGGGGACGCGAACGAGCACGCTCCGGACTATGCCCCCCAATATGAAAAAGATTAGGAATCTTATAATGAAAATCTACAACATTCACTTGTTTAATTGGATTAATAAAAATATTATATACATAATGTAGATTTTTATTTATCGCAGCTTGAGTAACTGGGCTACGGATACTATCAAACTTTACTTGCTCGTGGATGTCATAAAAGATTACTTTTTTTGCGGTGGGCTATGGACGCCTCTCGCTCCGCCAAATCGGTCCGGGATGACGGAAGAGACGGCGCCTTACCCCATAGACCCACCATGCAAACTCTTCTCATCGCCGTGCGAGCGGGCCAGCGGTACCCGATCTTTGTCTTCGGTGGCCCGCCCGGCATCATAAAAGACTACTAAGAGATTTATATCGACTTAAGTTAACCCCACTTGATGCCGTTTAGTCAACAATCGCATTCCCAAGTAGGGTTGACGTCAGTAAACCGGCTGGTCATGAAACATTTGCCAATTACTTTTGCAATATGTACGAGTATATATGGCATCGACCCCAAGTAGTTCGGATAAGAGCAGGATAACGATGCTGATGGTGATAATATTGATGATAATAAAATGTGTCACTATTCTGTGTAAGCAGTTAAAACATACTTAAAGACCAAAGTTTCCGTGTGGTGAGTAAAAATACTATTCACCATCCCACATCTTACCCGTGGGTCACCGTACCAGACGACTAAGGGATATAAAATGCATATAACATCTATGCGAGATAAGGAAAACTCGAAACAAAACCCTATACCAACACGTCCGACCAGCGCGATATAGCTCCCTCACTCACCGAATGAACCGCAATAGTATATTACCACTGCTCAGACGTCGGTCTTCTGTGAGAGTGTGGTACTGAACGGAAATTGACTGCTCTATTGGTTATTTTTTCCGTGTGGTGACGGAGTAAGAATACTATTCACCACCTCCTATATTACACGTGGGTCATCGTACGAGACGACTAAGGAATATAAAAGGCATATAACATCTATGAGAGAGCAGGAAAATTCTAAACAAAGCCTTATACCAATACGTCTGACCAGCGTGGTATAGTAGGTTAATGTCCCTCCCATTACGGAGGAGATCCGAGTCTAACAGTGGGACATTAATGGGCTGTGATGATGTTGTGATGATGATGATGAAAGATCACAAGAATTGGTAATGTTACTACCATGAAAAACTTATAACATTAGCTATGTTTGATAACTCATCTACCAAGCGTAGTGATAATGGCATTTGACTCTTTGGGGAGGCCTAAATCCAAACAATGGACTGATAAGAAGTGAATGGATGGATGAATTGGCATAAAGAATGTGAATGGCGTCATGATTTGACATGGAGACCCCACAGAGAAGTTTAGTTTTAAACTTATTACGTATTGTGATAAATTTAAAATATTATCCATGTGTATTGATGAGTTGAGATGATGATGATAATCACTATGTCATCATACAATTTTTATATTTCATCATCTAATCATCATCATCTCAGCTCATAGATGTCCCACTGTTGGTCTCGAGCCTCCTCCATAATGGAAGGGAAATTGACTTACTATACCGCGCTGGTCAGACGTGTTGGTATAGGGTTTTGTTTCGAGTTTTCCTTCTCTCTCTCATAGATGTTATATGCGTTTTATATTCCTTAGTCTTCTCTTACGATCATCCACGGGTAAGATAAGGGGTGGTGAATTGTATTCTTACTCCGTCACTACACAGATGTTTTTTTTTATATTATTTTTATACTTACATACGTACTGTATATTTTTCACAGGTGATCCTCGGCCCCGCCTAACTTGGTACCACGAGAACAACGTTATAGATGACTCCTTTGAACAACGAACTGATGGCGTGACAGTCAATACGCTGACATTTCCTAACGTCGGCAGGGAACATCTGAACTCCAGGCTGATCTGCCAAGCCTCTAATACCAACTTAGCAGCGCCGGAGTCTAAACTAGTCATATTGGATATTAATTGTAAGTTTATTTTAAAAAGATATTTTATTTTATTATAGTGTTATTTATGATTTTTGATTACAAAAAAATGCTTTTTTGGGGATCCAGCAATGATCGCAAGGCATCCCGGTTCTTGTCTTTGATAGACGATTATATAACTACAAAAGAAAAAAAGCTTAAAATTAATTGCTACGACTAATTCGATCAGCGTTTTTTTTGGAGATGGGTTGCGGTCGGCGCACTCCTGGCACCACTCCATCCGGGGCGAAAAGGGACGTAAGCACGCACACCCGTAACCCACCCGTGACACCTCGCCTTCGTCGTTGTGGCGACCACCGGAGCAGAGTGACTTGACGTCAGTGGTCGATCAGCGTCTTTGTAATAGGTTGGATTCAATCTCTTTGTGAAGAAGTCGTAAGTCGAGCAGGATATTTTATGAAGTAAGAAATATAACATAGTTTAGATTAACTCTCTTTATGAAGGAGGCCTGTGCCTTTATTTTTTGTAGCGGACAATGGACTGGTCACACCCCGCTAAATCCATCTGGGGCGACAGATAAAGTAGTACGCGACCCCATAAACCCGCCCTACATGGTAGCTTTCGACGCCGTGCAAGTGGACCACCGGAATCCGGTATTTGTCTACGGGCCCGTGCCTAGGAGTGAATAATATATGAGCTAAGAAATATAACATGAGAGTGCGCAAAATATAATTAACTGATCTTGAGTTACAAACTGGGTATTGTTAGACTAATCTGACACCATTGTATTAAAAGACTGATAGTGTAATTGTGGTAGTTAATTACATTTTACGACTTGTGAGAGCAACGTAATTGTGTCGAAGTTTTATCTACTTAATTACAGACGTGTAATTTTAATCTTCCCTTTTCTTTTTATGCAAATTTCTGACGGGCTAACAGCCTATATTTTAAGATAGGCGCGTTCGACAAGCTCAAATAGAATCACGGACGCTTTTGAAAGAAAAAATACTCCACAAAAATTCTAAATGTTTCGTTGATGTTTTTTTTATATTAATGTTTTTGTCCTTGAAAGGATAAGCATATATATTTATCTATTACAATATCCTACGTGATTTCGTTAAGGTTTTAGCCGTCAATCAGGTATAGTTCCAGATTCTATCGCGTTTGTATTTTATTTTTAATTGCCTAACGTTTCGAACACTTTACAGTGTTCATGGTCATGGAAGAACTAAGGTGTTTCACGTCTAATAAGTTATCATTGCTACAGATATTTATATCTACCTGCTACGGGTCACGGGAATCCTCCCGGACTCGTTCCGCCGCCTCCTTCTGCGAGATGACAGCTTCGAAAACTCACGAGGGCATAGTACTAATTATTGACTTTTGAATTCGTATGAGTATGAGATAATCATACTTTTTTTTTTTATGAAAACGTGATATTTTCGTAGACGAATTTTTTGAGCTTATATATTTAACATTTTATTTTGTAGTATATTCTAATTTAATTATTTTTTAAAGAATAAATGCATATTAAAATTACTGAAATTTTTAGCATTTAATATGCTTAATTATTTATAAATACCCGATACGAAACGAAAAATGATGTGACATCATTTTTCGCTTGCGCACCCCGCTTGTGACATCATTTTTCGTTTCGTATCGGGTATTTATAAATGCATATTAATTAAATGATAAATAAATTTTGTAATTGGTATTTGACTTGCATACGCAATTATTGGGACAATTTAAGCAAGTAAACGAGCAATCCTTTTTTGGGACAAAGATCGGGTACCGGTGGCCCGCTCGCACGGCGAAGAGAGGTGTTTGCAGGGTGGGTCCATGGGGTTGCGCGCTGCCTCTTCTATCGCCCCGGACCGATTTGTCAGGGCGCGACCACATCCATGGTCCACCTTGCGGGAAAATAAAAAAAAAGGGTGACGGAAAGGTTGGTTATGTACCTATCATACATGTATCTTCCTATCACTATTTGGGTGGACATTCGGTAGCAAGTTCATGTCTTTGGTAACAAGCGAGCAATACCTACTATATAATATATATATAATTACTTGCATCAGTATCACCTACCATTAGGTGTGCTGCTTGCTCATTTGCCACTATAGGCAATAAAAAAAGATAAAAAAAACCGGAGGTGTCAAGGGACACCCGGATGGAACGAAGTTCTATTTTAATTATATAATTTTTTTCTGCCTTAAGCGATTTTTATCGTTATATTTTAGCCAATTTGCAAAATATCTTTATAAATTATAGCCTATGTGTTATTCTGATGTGCAAGCTATATTACTATAAATTTCATCAAAATCCATTCAGTAGTTTTTACGTGAAAGAGCAACAAACATGTTCACATCCATACATTATTACAAACTTTCACGTTTATAATATTAATAATAGGATATACAATTCCACTAGACTACCATAACTTTTCGGCCCCGAGCTCGAACGCGAGCCGGCCACGCGGCCCGGTCACGGGCGAAAATAATTTCGTTGCGCATTATTTTGATTTTGCTATATCTCTTAAGGTATTGATTTAATTTGCATGGTCTGAAGGAAAAAAAATATCTTCATGAAATGCTCAAGCCAACTAATGTATTTAAAATGATAAGGATTAATACAGTATTTGTGTAAATAGTATATAACATACTATATAAATTTTAAAGTATTAAAATGTATATAGTATGTTATCCTTAAGAGATAGATATATACCATCGCGGACTTTTTTGTAGGCCTTTTTAAGCTGTATAATACTGTAGTACTTTATTTTGATCTATTTCGTAGGGTTCAGCCAGCGTTTGCAATGTAAGCGCAAAATAATGTGTTTATTTACGACATCACATTAGAAACCTCTAAAATTATCAGTGTTTCTCTAGTACATTATGCATATATTATACATATAAACCTTCCTCTTGAATCACTCTATCTATAAAAAAAATCGTCGCGACACCACACTGTTCAATGCGAAATAGAAATAAAAATATCTGGCTTGCTTTCTATAAGAGAACCGACGAGCGACGCCGCACAGCTTACAATAGCTTACTATAGCAAAAAGTGTCGTGACAACTTTTCGTAAGAATTTTTTCCGTCTAGCCCCCTTTCACAACGCGCGATAAGGAACTTCGTTCCAAAAAGTGTGTGTGTCAGCTCCAACGCACGACTGGAGTTTACTCCTTAATAACGATTATCAAAACAGGCGCAAAAAAAGCTCATTTGGCTAAAAATAATATATATATATATTTATTTACATTTATTAAAACTGTTCAGTGATGTATTATCTCACGTCAGAAAGTGAAAGGTGCGCAGAAGAGGTTGCGCACCAAAAACGTAAGGAGACCATTCGATCACTAGATTTTACTCCTCAAATTTTTCTCATACCGGGCGCCTTATATGAAAATCAATTCTTAAGGAGTTAACTCCAAAAAGAAACAATTTTGAAATGAGTTATGTGTATTTTGTATTAAGACATTTTCTTTGATGCTCAATGGCATTACTTTTTAATTAAAGTCTTTATATTGCCTAGAAAGTATCATATTTAATATGACATAGCCTATAACTAATGAACAATTGAGGTGTTTCTAACGAAACCTCATTAATAAAATTACGTTGGGTAGAAGTTATGAAGGGAAGTGATAAACTTAAATACGCACCAGTCAAACTTATAATCCTTTATCCTCACTGTATTCGAGAAAAAAATTAACGCTTGTTTACGTAAGTATTAATTTAAAATTTCCGTTCAGACAATTCAGTTTTTATACTTTAATTCAAACTTTTAGATTTGTTTTCATAAGTAATATATCCAATAAAATATATTTCCTAAAATTTCGCAGCTCAATTCCAAATAGCGTGGATATATTTTTATACTTTATACTTTGCGTTTCTGCTAAAGTCAGTTTTCAAACTTCGCATTTTAGAATTGGAATGAATTTCCTTGTTTTCTACTACAGAATTTCCATTTTGTTAGTTTTCACAACAAGTTTTAGAACAGTGCACCGTGAAATGAGTTTATTCTTGATCTCCATGAACGTTTGTATCATAACTTCCTTGTATTACACATTATATGAAGAGCACTATTACATTTTTCACTTGTAATATTTTCATGGAATACACTAAAAAGAGAAATATGCCTGCGGTCATGAAGTAAGCATACAATTCGCAATCAATCTAATCCGCGGTTGATCGTAAAAAGGGACTAAATTACGCGAGTAGATATTATTACTGCAAGAGAAGAAAGAATTAAAGTAAAATCCTATACCAATTCGTCTAACCAGCGTGGTATAGTATGAACCATCAACCAAGACTTCTGTGATCATGAAAGCTTTAAATTTTCCAGACGTTGGGAGGACTCCCGTGATCATGAACGCTTTAAACTGTTTGAAATTCCAGGAAATTAAAAATCAAATACCAACGCTCTAGAATCCATAAAAATTGTTTTATTTCAAATGAATACTCGCGTAATAATCAGAAATCATTAAATATGTAGTGGTTTATTAATGTACATCCTGGTCCTGCGTAAATATATTTGCGGGCCTAATTCCTTTCTCTTTAATTGTATTTAAACCTTTTTTATGTTTTTGAAGTGAAAACTTCTTTAGGCGCGTTGAGCATTTTCGGAAGGGAAAAACTTATAGGTTCGCGTCACCGACATGCTAATGCTAATATTATATCTATAGCTATGTGAAAACTTCTTTAAGCGCGTTGAGCGTTTTTGGAGGGGAAAAACTTATAGGTTCGCGTCACCGACATGCTAATGCTAATAGTATATCTATAGCTATGTGAAAACTTCTTTAAGCGCGTTGAGCGTTTTTGGAGGGGAAAAACTTATAGGTTCGCGTCACCGACATGCTAATGCTAATAGTATATCTATAGTATCATTGTGGTTTAAAGGTTATCTTACTAGCGTGGTAAAACCGATTCCTAGATGTTTTTTAATATTGTATGTTATACACATAGAAGATCATCATACATTGAAGATTATTAATTTGTATTTTAATGTTAATATTTTAATTTATATTCTGTATTTCTCGCTTCATTTAGCTACAGATGGCGTAGTGATTAATACATCGTCCTACCGTAGCAGTGTTATGAGCTCAATTCTCACGCAGGACAATAATTTGCGCAATCCAAAAATTATTGTTCTATGTGTAATTGGTGTCTATTATATATATTTATAAAGTCCCTTCGCGATACAAGGATTTTTCTTTTGTGTTTTAATTTCTATGAAAACGTTAATAATATATTACCTATCCGTGTAGTGACGGAGTAAGAATACAATTCACCACCTCCTATCTTACCACTGGTTGATCGTAAGAGACGACTAAGGGATATAAAAAGGTTATGAAATCTATGTAAGAAAACTCTAAACAAAACTCTATACCAACACGTCTTACCAGCGTGGTGTAGTAGGTCAATTTCCCTCCCATTATGGAGGAGGCTCAAGTTCAGCAGTGGGACATATATAAGCTGAGGTGATATTACTTATAAATTATTTTACCCCCTTCGAATAATAAGTATCCGTGAACAGTAATGAGCGATGTTAATTTATAACTGATCGATACACTCAGAAATTTTTATTTATTGTTAATTGTATAACTAAAAATGTTATGCTTAACTCCATTGTTGATTAAATTAAAATTAAAAAAATGAATCTTATACCCATTTATTGACACAAGATATACATGAAAAACATAATAGTTTTTGTTGCAAATAAAAATGTTTAATAAATAGACTGTGATATACTTATTTTAAGTATAGGTCTTGAATTAAAGAAAAAAAGATTAATTGTATAGTGGGGCATAAAGATACAACAAAGACAAATTTCACTGACACCCAAAATAATTACTCATGGCCAAAGAATGTAACCACATATAATACTTGATATGCGACTCTACTTAAAACAAAGAGCTATGATGATCATCATGAACGATAACACGAATTGGTTAATGGAACGTAAGATAACCCTCCATTAGGTGGACTGACGATGTCTTAAAATTCGCAAGTAGCTATGTAGCGATGTAACAATAACGATGACGCAAGTAACGATGTCTTAAAATTCGCAAGTACAAGTGGCATAGGACCGTTATGAGTGGCATTGTGGTAGGGAGGTCTTTCTACAGCAGTCGTTTACGAACTGATGGACGGATTAATGTATGCTTTTCCATCACTTTAATCAAGCAAGAAATACTTCAAAATGACCTGTGAAGAAACGATCCAAATTTTATTATGATGCTACGAATATTGTAACAGCCATGATCACAGGAACACATATAACATCCCAACATTTTGATCCCGTCTAGAATTTATTTTTATATTTAACGTTCATCATTATCGTGCCTTATCCCCGGGTGACCGGACCGGGGATTAGTCTGGTCGCCCTGGAAGCGAGGCCACCGCGTGAGGACGACGCCCCGACGGTGAAAACTGTCCGAGCGTCGACATCAGCGAGAATACCCGTGAGGGTAGACCGCCGGGTGAGCCACTGAAGAAAAAGACCGCGTACCAGTGACCCACCCGCACAGCGTCGAGAGGTATATTATAGGGCGGGTCTACGGGGTCTTGCGCCGCTTTTCCTGTCGCCCCGGACGGAATAGCGGGGTTTGAGGTACCGTAGCCCGCCGCCAAAAAGAAAAAAAAATCGTGCCTTATCCCAATGACTTTTGGTCGATGCAATATGTGCACTGTTTCCGTTATGCATATTACAAAAGTTATGGCAATAGTTTTATAAGCAACCGCCTGCGTGATCTCAGCTATTCTTGTGAATAAAATATAATTTTTGATCAGACGACATCCAATAAAATCGGCACCAGTTGATGAAAAGCTCTTAGTCGTCTTTTACAACACCCACGAGCAATGTAATAGCTGGTATTATTTGTAGCCGCCACAATATAGAGCCATGTTTGCATCCAAAAGAATTTTATTCCAAATATTCGTTTTCCGTTTATTAATGTTTTTAATTTGTTGCAGTAAGACCACTAAGTGTACAGATCTTGAATAAACGACAGCAGCTATCGGCCGATAGGAGCTATGATGTTGAGTGTAGAGCTATCGGCTCTAGGCCAGAAGCCCAGATTACTTGGTGGAAAGCTGGCAGACAGTTGAAAAGGGGAACTAAAAACGTGAGTAAGATTCCTGCTGTTATTCCATCTATAAATTTATCAGCTTATCAACATCCACAGATGAATATAGGTTTTTTTATTGTGTATGGTGGCATACAAGCATGTTTGCTAATACTGTTGTATTACTGCCACCCAAGAATCTTTGGAATGCTCGAGGTACAGGTAGGCCAGTTCTTACCAAATAACTGACCCAGAAAATTAAAATACCGGCGCTTTTGCTCACCGAATGGAGCGCAAAAAACACATTGCCACTGCTCAGACGTCGATTTTCTGCCAGAGTTTGGTACTATACCGGATATACGGACCGGCCTCAATCTGGCTCTACCACTAATTTTGCTCAAGATGGGGTAGTATCGTAATTGCCACGCTTGAGAATTGGGTTGGTGATACCTATTAGTATTATAAATTACCTAAGTAAGGAATGCTGTGCGTTTTAATAATCCATCAGCCGAGTTATATTAGCCCCATCAGAAACTGTTGGGTTTCATTGTGTTTAAAACAATATCCTAAAGATAGGCAATTACAAATAAAATCAAGTTTTTATTTTAAAATGTTATTTTTTATATTCATCATCTCTGTTTATGTAGGCCCCATTTCTAGCCTGGATTATTTTTCACAAGAAGATGGTCAATTAATTTAATGTACTACATTCACCAGACAGGTAAAACCCTATATAACCCAATATGGGTTTTTATTTCAAGTTTTCATCCTCTTGCAATGCTGTTATATGCTTGGATCCCTTAGATGTATTCTATGAGCGCCCATAGAATGCAACGGGTAGTAACCATGGTATTTTTTCTTCCATCATTACATGGACGTTAAGATATTATTTCCAGAAAAAATATGTAGATTCAAAGGAACGCGTTTAACTTAAAATAACAGACTTGTCAAGTAAGTTTAAGTAAATCATAACGAAGTTTGCGAACACGATACAGTCCAAAGTACTTTAGCTACGTTTGAGGATCTGATTACATTAAGCTCCTAGAAAAGTGGAAAAGTTCAACAGCTGGTCACCCTTTGAGTGTAAACAGACGATAATTAAAAAGGAAATTGCACAAACCAGTTGTAGATTCAATAAGCCTTTAAGAATATCAGATTCCTGAAGCTCTATTTTGAATCTTATTATGGTTATTTACAGAGAATTAACGCTTTTTTGTTGACTGAGAAACTTTACTGAAAAATATGTAAATTGTTTAAATTAGCCAAAATAAAACGAATGTAAGCAAAGTAAGCTATATAAAAGTTTATAGTTTCACAATATTATTAATTAATTATCCTACGCAACCGTTTGTGTAGATAACCACTGTCATAACAAATTCAGATGAAAGTATTATTGAAGCATTATGTATTTAATATATGTGGTAAAGTATCTCCATGTAGTTATGGACAAATCTAACATTTCAAAAACTGACCAATCACCAAGCGTGATAATTGTGACATTATACTTCATAGAAAGGCTTCTATTCAGCTTTGGTATTAGGCAGCCTGATGGACGAATAGAAGCAAATACAGTGTATTTAAATTACGAATATGTATTGGAGAAGAATATATATTGGAATCTAACTTTTAGTACAACTGTATTTAATATTTCTTTTACAATCAGGTCGTACGATGGAATTAATAGTAATATCAACATTTATAACATGGACATGGATGATATATTATCAATAAATATTTTTGTTATATCAGCAGTTAGCGTGTGAACGGCGACTAGGCAACGCATCAGCGCTGACCATTTCTATCAAATTTCACGCCTGATTTGCTAATTTTTATAGACATTGCTCTGCTCCTCTATGTCGTATTACCATACGACTTTATAGGTTAAAATATTTCTCGATAAATAGACTCTTTTATACAATAAGATTTTTTGGAATTCATGTTGTAAAAGCTAAGACCCATCATCTATCATCTCAGCCCATGTATATCCCATCATTGGGCTGGGGTCTCCTCCATAGTGGGAGGGTAATTGACCTACTATAACCACGCACGATCAGACGTGTTGGTATTGGGTTTTGTTTCGAGTTTGCCTTCTCTTGCATAGATGTTATATGCGTTTTATATACTTTAGACGTCTCTTACGTTTTACTTTAGTGATCATCCACGGGGTGGTGAATTGTATTCTTACTGAGTCACTACACGAATAATCTATATCTACCTACCTACCTACCTATAATAATAAATAATAAATCGATCAAAGTATAAAATTCCCAATTTACTTATTCACAAACGAAGTTTTAACCAAAATTTCGTTTGGTAAAACCAAAATATATTCCAGAGAAGTTGGAATTGAATTATATATGAACAGTTTGAACCTGGCTTCAATGTTCGAGAACTGATTACTGCTTTAAGCCACGTCTAAGCCGATGTTGATTGAACAACCGTACGGACAAATATATGCTCAGCATTAATAATGTGCTACCAACAATTGTCTGATATTTGCTTTATACTGAAATCAAATATACGTAAACTGTGTCTATTCGAGGTTTTTAATTAAATTGGCTACCATTATTAATTTATTGATTTACATTTTGGATAGTTAAATAAAGATTAATGAAAATATTATCTAGCTTTTTTTTATACAGATGTAAGAGTAACAATAGGTAATGATGTACAAGTGGATGAATTTGTATATCTTGGATGTGGATTTAAACGAGATGGAAGGTACACCACTGATATAGAGCGAAGAGTGAATGCGGGAAATAGAGTGAACGGAGCGTTGGGATAATTTCTCGGTAGCCACCACCTCAGCCAGAAGGCACGTGTAGCAATACATAACGCAGTGCTTGTCCCAACATTACTATATGGAAGCAAGAGCTGGGTATGCAGAAAAGAGCGATAAAGTAAAATTAATGCGGTCGAAATGCGATCTCTACGGAAAATCTGTGTAGTTAAGCTGACCGATCGCATTCGTAACGACGACGGAAGAGAACGAGTAGGTATGAAAGAGAGTATTGGTGTAAAGATGCGAAAGGGAATGCTCCAATAGTTCGGACATGTAGAAAGAATGCTGAACGAACGTCTGGTTGAGAAGATATACAATGCGAAAGTGGAAGGATGTAGGTACCGGGGGAGACCGAGACTAACCTACCTAGATCAGATCGATTATCTACTGAAGGAAGGTGGTGTCAAGAGTCTCCGAAACCGGCGAGCGTGTATGAAGAGAATTATGAATGTTGAGGAAGCGAGTGAAGTATGCAGAGATAGAGTTCTCTGGCACTCTGTTCTCTCTGCCTACCCTGCAAGGGATATGGCGTGATGATATGTATGTATGTAAATCAATAATCTTAAAAATGATATAAAATAAGTTTTCAAAATCTTCATATTAGCAATTTAACTGGCAATGGACTCACACGTTATGTACGATGAAATTTTTGAGCATATACGAAGCTCATCATCACCCAGGTGATGAGCTTCGAGTGCGCAGTAATATGTGACCTATTACAAAATTACCGGTTATATAAATGTGTCAAAATCATAATACATTCCTTACAATTACCACCCGCAGAAGCCTTAATCTGGTCGGTCCTACATTGTCCTATCTTTTAAATAAATAATACTATTTTCACTAGTAATTTTCAGACACTTCTAACACTGCTATAAATAAATACGTTTTTTTTTTAAGTTTACGGTTTTCCATATGGTTAAGAATTTAAAATATAATCTGTGTGACGGTTAAAGTATATGACATGCAGATACGATCAGTAAAAAAGCTTGTAATAAAAATAATATCAGTAAAAAAAAAACCTGA
This sequence comes from Lymantria monacha, assembly GCA_905163515.2. Lineage (NCBI taxonomy): Eukaryota > Metazoa > Arthropoda > Insecta > Lepidoptera > Erebidae > Lymantria > Lymantria monacha. The sequence goes on from LR991100.1 coordinate 1,256,041, forward strand.
TATAAAATCATATCAACCTATCTAACCAGCGAAGTAGAGTATGTGAATTTCCTTCCTATTGGACTTTAAGCCTTAGCCTGATTATGAAAGTATATGAAGAAGAGAAGAGTGTGTTGTGTTCTGTGTGGTATATTACCTACTCTTACTTTGCTCGTGGATGTCGTAAAAGATTTAGCCTAATATCGACCTGAGCCAACATAATCTGATGCCGTCTGATCAACAATTACATTACAAAGAATAATAAAGCAGAAAAGATGAATAGCTTTTGAACCGTGAAACTGATCTAGTACTTTTAAATCGAAGTACTTATAAAAACCCGATTGCGAAGTGAAAATTGATGTCACAAACGTGATTCGAACCCGCGCCTACTGGGATTTCGGCCCTATCGTGTTGCCACTACACCACCGTGAACTATTGTAGGACATTCAAATCTCGCTTCGTATCATATTTACGTCTTTAAGGTGACGTATGCCATCTACCCGACAATCTTTACACATTGTTATAGGCTTAATACTTCAAACTTTACAGTTAGAATTGTATTAAACGATGACACAACCTTGTTATTCAAATTTTATCGTATTCGGGTTTTTATAAATAATTAAGCATATTAAATGCTAAATTTCAGTAATTTGAATCGAAGTACTGTTTTATTGGTTACAATCTAGCTCTACAATAGAGAAAACAACAATTAATTGAGGATTACAATTAATAACTGTATAAATATAGAAACAACAAGAGCTTATATCAATTCAAGTGCCTATTATTTCAAAACAGCTTACATTCTTAAGGAAACATTCTAAAATGATTTTATATTAAGGGGAAAATGAACATAATTCTTAATAACTTCTTTTTAAAGACACCATCTCTCTAAAAATAAATCTTCCTGTCACGGGGGATTATATAAGGATACAATTAACAGACAAAAATAATATCCACATTCAGACTAATTATTTACGATTTGTATTAAAAATCGAAGTCACCTTATCCGCCATGATAGGTTGTAATTTAAATTATTACACCATCTAAGCTGACTAATTAAGGAAGACAATACTCTCTAATTAGATGACTAAGAGCTTTACAAGGACCTGGACTAACTCCATTTGATGCCGTCTGGTTAACACTTACATTCCCGAGAAGCATTGACGTCTGGCAGGTGGCCAGTCATAAAACTATTGCCAATAACTGTTGCATTATTTTCAATGATAAAGGAGTACATATTTAGCCTACCCCAAGTAATTAGGGTAAGAGCAAGATAATGATGATGATGGCTGTGGATATTACAAATGATGTATAGCTGAATAATGAGACATGCAGTAAGAAATTTAGGTCAACGTCCGCTACGCTGGGATCTAGATTGACAAGTTTTAGGTGCGCCAAAACTTTCAGGTTTTTTTTTATTAACTGTAAAACTCACATCTATATGGATTAAAAATAAAATTCCCTACCTTTCAGTTTCCCATGAGTGTCAGAAGACTAAGATATGTTATGTTCAATTGTGGTAGGACCACGCAGTGGACAGTTCTCTGTCATACTGCCGCGGGCTGGTCCGTCCGGGGTAGTAACACACTCTCACAGAAGATCGACGTCTGTGTAATGGCAATGTGCTATTGCGCTTCGTTCGGTGAGCGAGAGAGCCGGAAGCCCAACTGGGGTGGGTTCGGGGTTTGCATTGGTAGGCAGCGGCCTAGCTATACCATTGGAAAAGGTCCATGGGCGGCAGTGATACTTACCACCAGGTGTGCTGTTTGCTCGTTTGCCACCGTAAGCAATAAAAAAAAAGCATATAAAAGCTATGCAACAGAAGAATTCGAAATAAAACCCTATATTAAAACGTCTGAATAGCGTGGTTTAGTAGGTCAGTTCTCCTTTTCATTGTGGAGACGCCTCAAACCCAGAATTGAGATGTATTTGAGCCGTGATGATAATGATGATGTACTGTATGAACATAATTTATAGGTTCTTCTCATGATTCTAAATTAAATGTCAAAAATTAAAAGATAGATTTTAAAAACTATTATTTAAAAACTGTTAATAAAAAAGCTAGTGCTGGTCGCCTAATCAAGTAAACCGACGACTTAGTAAAGATTATTAGGAATCGTTAGATGCGACGACATAGAACGCATTTTGAAGCGAAGTATGTGAGAGTCCAACGTCCAAAACGTCCACGTGAATGTCAAAAGGCTGAACGATGGTAATAGAAAGTCTTATTATTATATATAAGGACATAAAATGCGCGAATGTGAGCAAAACCAAAATAATGGTCTCTGAAAGAGATGAAGCCATAACAGATGTAAGAGTAACAATAGGTAATGATGGACTAGAGCAAGTGGCTGAATTTGTATATCTTGGATGTTGATTTAGCAGAGACGGAAGGTACACCATTGATATAGAGCGAAGAGTTAATGTGGGAAATAGAGTGAACGGAGCGTTGGGGCAACTTCTCGGCAGCCACCACCTCAGCCAGAAGGCACGTGTAGCAATACATAACGCAATGCTTGTCCCAACATTACTGTATGGAAGCGAGAGTTGGGTATGTAGAAAAGAGTATGAAAGTAAAATTAATGCGGTCTAAATGCGATCTCTGCGGCAAATCTGTGGAGTTTGGCTGACCGATCGCATTCGTAACGACGACGTAAGAGAGCGAGTAGGTATGAAAGAGAGTATTGGTGTAAAGATGCGAAAGGGAATGCTGCGATGGTTCGGACATGTGAAAAGAATACCGAACGAACGTCTGGTTAAGAAGATATACAATGCGAAAGTGGAAGGATGTAGGTACCGGGGGAGACCGAGACTAGCCTACCTAGACCAGATTGGTCACGTATTGAAGGAAGGTGGAGTCAAGAGTCTTCGAGACCGGCGAGCGTGTATGAAGAGAATTATGAATGTTGAGGAAGCGAGTGAAGAATGCAAAGATAGAGTTCTCTGGCTCTCTCTGTCTACCCTGCAAGGGATATGACGTGATGATATGTATGTATGTATGTGTATGTAGGACATAAAATTAACAGCACCATCGAACCTAAGTTCGTCATAGCAGTGACAATAAGTACAATATACAAAGCACATGTATAAATTAAGAAAGATAATGAAAGTAGAAAATAGATTATTAACTAATACTAGACAAAGATAAACTGTAATATGAAATCCACTCAAAATATCAAAGTTCGTTATTATATCAAACAAAACTACTCGTTTAAGCAAACAATATTAATCCCGTGCTTGCTAAATCTAGTTACTGTTATTAATTATTAGTTTATACGTCATATAGTCGACGGATAACAATAGTGGTTGGTTTCTTTGTTCATTTAATAACGCTTTGTTACGGTACAGTTACTAAAATGTCAAGTTGAGTATACAAGTTTGTGCTCTTTTACGGCGATTCTGCGATTCTTTTTTTGTTATCGGTAGCCAGTTTTTAGGGTACCGCTGATAATAAAATTTGTGTTTAATGTTTAAAGGTAAAATTTTTAGATTTTAATTTCATAATTTTGCGGATATAATATTTTGGATCTGGATATTAGAATAACATTATGTTGAAAATAAACCGGACCGGGATGGACTTCGGGGGGGGCTTCAGAGTATTCAGGAACTCGACCCGTTGTCTGACTCAGGGTTTATCACTTATTTGAAGGATTTATTTTGATATTCGATTGCTTCGAATGATCTCAAATATTTGCAAGTACTTGGTATAAATAAACAACCGTAGTAGCGCACATAGGTACGTCCATATAGGACCCAGCTGATCAGCATCAACGTTCTGTCTGCCTATCGCATTGTTGTTCCTAATATAACTCAACCTTTACATCTCGTTTTTTGGAAACATCTTGATTAAAAACTGATTAAACAGCAAACGAGAATATAGCAGATGATTATCTTTTCTTTTTCTAATCATACGATAAAAATAAACAGTTGTAGTAATTTTTTTTTCGGTGTTTTTGGGTAACGGGTATTGTATGAGCGATGGATTTCAGTTATATGATGCAATGTGTTATCATGCCTCTCAATTACAATATTCCGCTTAGAAAATTGTTGTCCAACAATTTCAAACTCTACGTTCCTATGTAGCCATGTCCTAAAAGTGCATGACCTCTCGAAAACTTAGAAACCTTCAAATGTCCTACTAATACAGTGCGGTGACTTTCGAGACATTTCAATTTTAAAGAGTATCGAAATGTACCAAGCTTTTACGTGAGTTCAACCTTTTTAGGGTTCTGTATCCAAAGAGTAAAACGGGGCCCTATAACTAAGACTCCACTGTCCGTCCTTCCGTCGGTCATCAGGATGTAGTAACTCATGAACTATGGCAGTTAGACAGTTGGAAATTACACAGATGATGTATGTATTTCTGTAGCCGCTATAACGAAATATACTAAAATAAATATTTAAGGAGATCCCATACAACAAATGTGATTTCTTGCGCGTTTTTGCTCGATTTTGATAACAGCAACAGGGAGACGCTTGAAATGCTTACAGAATATTAAGTTATATATTCACTTTAGAAATAAATAATTAAATTAAAAAATAAACAAATATAGAAATGTTTAAGAGCGGTTTCCATTCAGCAGACATGATTTTTGCCGTTTTTATAGATGTACAGAACCCATCGCACGTGACTCCGACCAACTTGTCCAGTTTTTTGAATAAAACCGAATATAGTTTTCAAACATGTATCCAAACAAAATGTCATAATTTTAAATCAAAAACACTAAGGAGTGTTGATATCAGCTTTGTGGCAAATCACCCCCAAAATAACCTACCCCTTTTAAATCCTGTTAGAAGATAAATTTCGATAAAATACGTAACACATCTTTCATCAATTCTGTTAGAGAATCTTTTTGCAAAATTTGAAATAGATTGAACTAAGGAATAATATTATCCCATTCAAACTTTGCCCCGCATCTTCATCCCTTTAGGGGTAAAATTTCGAAAAATCCTTTCTTATCGGATGCTCATGTCCCACAAAGAACACACCCTCGAAGCTTTAGGTCTCTACGATCAGCGGTTTAGGCTGTGTGTTTTTCCATCATTCAGGAGAAAGAATTTTATATATAAGTATATAGATTTGTACTACTATACTCGCTTAAACAAAAGTTCAATATCGGAACAGAACTTTTTATTTCTTCATAAAATTAATATAATATGAACGTGGTTATTATTTCTTGTTCCACATTGTGTGGTTTTTCTCGTTAAAAAAAAACATAAGTAAAATATATATATAAGACGGTATCAGAAATTCATCCCACGTTCATTTCTCGTGATGAGCGCGATGATTGATTTCATACGCTACTTAAATATTTTTATACGTGTTCCATTATTCAGTACAATCCTTCATATAGTCTTAATTAGACATATAGTATGACGTTGACCAGATATTTTGGTATATTTATTTCTTATTTTATTACTCTTGTAGTATTATTATTTCAATATGTATATGAAGAGCCCGTTAACCAAAATAAAGTCAAAAAATTGCATGTGTGACGTCTTTCAGCGGTTTGGTATTCCAATGTAATCCAGACGGGGTACTGATGTATTTTAAAAGCCCGCTTTTTTCATTTGTTGGTTATGGCCTGGCCACACTGAGACCGTTTCATCAGGAGCGACTAAACGGCGACGTACGACCCCATAATCTAACGTATTCCCTCCCCATCGTCATTAGACTGGCCACTGGTATTGATATCTTGACCTCATGGGCCAGCCCGGCAAAATACATCACCACTTCACTAAGGCAATAAAAATTATTATAAAAGTAAATATTTCTTTAGTGCAGGATAATGCAATTATCAGACACAAACAACACCCAGAGTCAGAATAACCATTTGTGGAGCGCATGAAGTATCTGTACTGAAAGACGTCACACATGCAATTTATATCTTTTGTAGGAATCGAACCATAGTACTTGACACAGTAAGTCAATATCATAATTACTATATTATCTGTATCATTCATTGAAATATGATGCCAATAGTCGGCTGCTGAAGCGAAGAGTGGGCTCCAATTCTGTGTTCTCATCCCGAATATGTTGGTAGATGAAGGGGTTTGGGTCCCCAGTCCCAAGTCTGCAAAGCCAACTGAAAATGCCGATGGGCTTATGTGTAAATTGTAAAATATAAGGAACCCATTATTTCATATAACCATTCAGTCGCTTTCTTTGTTCATTTTACTGTATCAAATAAAATGTGTTTCGTACGTTTTAAAGTTATTTTGTACTATTTTAACGAATGTTTATTTTCAAAAATAAAACTAGTTGCTGATGTTTTTTATTTGTTATTTTCAAATAATTTACTACACAATCCGGCTACGTGGATTAAGTACGAATAGTTCGTGTATTGCTTTCTAGTCTATTTCACTACTCGAAATTGGTATTTTTCACAGAAATATTCCCGATTTGGCGTATAATAATTTTGAACTACATTTGAATGAATAGATATACGATGCTATGAATCAGCTGGTAATCGATACGTTATGCTTTTTACATGTGAAGTATTTATGAACGGTTCTCTACTTCTTCAATACCAAAATTAAACTCTGCTTGTAGCTTCGTAAATAACATTTCTCAACCTTTTAAAAGTATTACTTCATTTTCTTCTAAACTCGCAAACCTCCTACTATTAAGGTAATTAAAGTTGTCTTCACATCATTCAGATTTTCAAGCCTTTTTCGTTTATTGTTGGACGTACGCCTCACCAAAGAGCGACTCTACAGCTTGCACCGGTACAACGTTGTCGGTCTACCTGATGGCAAGCTGTTCCATACTGCATCATCTGTTATGTAGTCACAACTTGAGAACCCTTTTTTCCTAACTTTAATTGAATCGTCGAGTGATATATGATCGTTAGCTTGTTATTTTTGTGTTTTACGCCGGCTATATCGCTTTTCTACGGATTTCCATATTTCGGATTTTATCTCGCAGAGGCATCTCGAGTATATCCCATCCGACTATGAGACATATTGAAGGAATATTCTCTTAAGTTTGCCGAACTCTCCTAAGTCCAGCTCCAGCGCAACAAAAGTAAAATTGACTCATCATTCATCATTATTCTTTCTTAACCACGTATTACGTAGACCGACTGACGATTATGACATTTCCGTACCTTGGAAAGGTCTATTATAGATGGGCTGATGGATGGTTGTCAGCACATATATCAACATGGTATACTGAACATTTTTTTAAACGCGATCTCCATGCGGGACTGTTCTACCTTGTGCTATTCACAAAAAATGCAATAACTCACCACCCCCTTATTTTCCCGTGGGTTAAGAATTGTCTAAGTGATCGCTAGGAGAATGGGTAACAGTTTTTTTTTTGTGTGACTTAGTTGTTAGCGGCAGATGGCTCTGACCACTTTACCCGAACTGTTGGGTGAGATTGTTTTCAATTATGGGGAGGTCTGTGCTAAACAATAGACTTCAATAGGCTGAAGATGATGAACTGGTTGTTTGTAAAGTCCACGATACAAGGACTCAATTTTTAATTAGAAGTATTTGTTGTCTTTAAACTTTTTTGTTAGGTTTAGTTTAATATATATATATATATATTCTTACAAGACAGTTGGTTCCCCCCACCCGGCAGCAGCCGAAACGTATAAATAGCCGGCGCAAAGCGGGTAGCGGGTCACTGACCGACTCTGACGATTCAATTACAATCGCTCAAGAAAGAGCCTACACGGCCCGCGCGGCCACAACACATAAATATCCGCGCTTCCGACCTCGCCGCCGAGGTCGTAAGTTGCGACGCGTAAAAGTCCTAAACTCAAACGTGGGCACGCCCACTTTGCTATCAGCGACGCCCCGAGCCGAGGTCCGTTCACCACAGGGTGAGCCCTCGGGCGTTGTCGCTTAAAAATTTTACCGGGTTGAGAGCCCTCAGCGCTCACCCATAGTCCGGGTTAAGCTGTAATAGCCATCTGCGGCTAACAGCTAAAAGACAGACACAAAAAAAAAAAAAAAAAAAAAAAAAGGGTAGCGGGTCATTCTCGCTATCGGATTCGGACCGGCTTTAACTACCTCCTGTCGTTATATTTAATTTAAATTCATGGTGTTATTTGTTCATTTGTCAGATTTCTTTATTAAAAGTGATTTTCCCTTAGCTAATATTATTCATCCTTTTAAAAAATTAAATCCACTTCTGGTTCATATATATATATATATATATATATATGTTTGCTGTGTGGTAGCGGCTACGAATACTACCAACCCTTACTGTGCTCGTGCATATCGTAAAAGACGACTAATATCCTTATAACGACCTGAGCCAACATCACGATGCCGTTTGGTCAACAATTACATTCCCAAGGAGGGTCAACGTCTGACAGGCAGCCGGTCATGAAACTATTGCCAATAACTTTTACAATATGTGCTCTGAAAGAATAGTGCATATTGTAATAAGAGTAGGAGAATGATGATGATACATATATATATATATATATATAGATACATATATATATATATATATATATATATATATAGATATATATATATATATATATATATATATATATATATATATATATGTTTGCTGTGTGGTAGCGGCTACGAATACTACCAACCCTTACTGTGCTCGTGCATATCGTAAAAGACGACTAATATCCTTATAACGACCTGAGCCAACATCACGATGCCGTTTGGTCAACAATTACATTCCCAAGGAGGGTCAACGTCTGACAGGCAGCCGGTCATGAAACTATTGCCAATAACTTTTACAATATGTGCTCTGAAAGAATAGTGCATATTGTAATAAGAGTAGGAGAATGATGATGATGATGATACATATATATATATATATATATAGATACATATATATATATATATATATATATATATATATATATATATATATATAGATATATATATATATATATATATATATATATATATATATATATATATATATATATATATATATATATAGATATATATATATATATATATATATATATATATATATATATGTTTGCTGTGTGGTAGCGGCTACGAATACTACCAACCCTTACTGTGCTCGTGCATATCGTAAAAGACGACTAATATCCTTATAACGACCTGAGCCAACATCACGATGCCGTTTGGTCAACAATTACATTCCCAAGGAGGGTCAACGTCTGACAGGCAGCCGGTCATGAAACTATTGCCAATAACTTTTACAATATGTGCTCTGAAAGAATAGTGCATATTGTAATAAGAGTAGGAGAATGATGATGATGATGATACATATATATATATATATATATATATATATATAGATACATATATATATATATATATATATATATATATATATATATAATATATATATATATATATATATATATATATATATATATATATATATATATATATACATATATATATATATATATATATATATATATATATATATATATATATATATATATCTATATATATAAACTCGATCCATTACCATTGACACAAACAGAAATATAAAAACATATATTGTTGAACTTTTAATTAACTCATGGCTTGTGACGTCAAGCATAAACAGTGTTCAATCATTATGGACGGGGCAGCCATTTGTTATATTTTAATGATAACTTGTATGTTTTCATTTGTAATGTTTATTTATTTTCTATAATAAAATTTAATTTACGAGTTAAAATTAACTCTTCCTCTCGTTGGACTTGGTACGTTTGTGATTGTCGATGTTTAAGGTACGAATCATGTTCAGAAGGTAGTTCTTCAGTTTCTTATTTTCTAAACATTGAATTTATTTGTTATTTTAATATTTTACATTATTTATAATATTAAAGGCTCACAGAAGTAATAGTGTTTAACGTGGCATCTTAATTATACAAGTTTTTTTTTGTGTACTGCACTAAGGAAATAATTCTTGTATTGATGTGGACTTTACTAACATAGAGCGCAGACATTTTTCTGCTACACCCAGATTCAGGATAATAGTATTTGAATCGTGCAATAATTGTTCTGAATGAGAATCGAATCTACTACACTGGCACGGTAGACTGGTGTCATAACCTTGTGGTTATGACACCTGATTCAGGATAATAGTATTTGAATCGTGCAATAATTGTTCTGAATGAGAATCGAATCTACTACACTGGCACGGTAGACTGGTGTCATAACCTTGTGGTTATGACACCTTCTGTTTATTCTGCGTCTCCAAAAGATAATTTTTGTTTTTCTTCTTCTTAGTCTACAAACGCTCCACTACTGGGCTTCGGTTCCCTTAAAAATCTGCTTTAGATACCACCGCTGATTAAATGGTTTTGTATAAGATTATATGTCTAGACTTCTTTTTGTTGTTCTTATAATATTATCTACATGTCATTTACCCTAGTTGTCTTTTAAGATAACCACGTCTTAGAAATGGAGTGGTGAAATTGGTATTCTTACACCATTGCCACACAGAACATATCACACCAATTAATGATTCTATATAAACATAAATATGTTTGATGAATTTTTATGTTTTATCATCATTACCATCATCTCAGTTTATATACATATGTCACACTGTTGAGCTTGAGCCTTTTCCATTATAGAGGGAAATTGATCTTCTATACCACGCTGGTCCGACATGGTTGGTATAGGGTATATTTTCTTAGGTAGATGTTATATGCATTTTATATCCTTAGTTGTCTCTTACGATCACCCACAGGTAAGATAAGGGGGTGAATTGTATTCTTATTCCGTCATAACATGGGCAATATTGTATGTGTATAGTGATTAAAAATAATACGCTTTATATGCGCTTTATATTTGCTTCACTTGTAAATCCTTACTAATATTATAAATCTGTCTGTCGCTCTTTCACGCCAAAACTACAGAACTGATCGAAATGAAATTCGGTACACAGATAGCTTAGAGCCTGATAAAGGACATAGGCTGCTTTTTAATGCTAAAAAAGGGTTGGGTAAAGGGGGATGAAAAATTGTAAGGAATTATCGCCATTTTTAAAGCCAGAAGCTTGAAACTTATTTTAAGGCTAATAAATATGGAATTAAAATTTCGTAAAAAATTACCTTTAAGGGGTATAATAAAAATAGGGGATAAAAATATTTAGGAAAGTAACCTTTTACGCAGGCGAAGCCGTGGGCAGAAGCTAGTATCTAACAAAATCGATTTTATAAGTACTTAAAATAGTCATTTCGATATTAAGCTCGCTAAGACATCTATCGTTGATGACGAAGCAATCATTTGGTACCATCGCGCTGATCTGATAATAACAGGAAGTAAACGGTGGAACTCTTCAATGACTGCTAGTAAACCCTTTAAGTCAGGATTCATATGATTTGTATTGAGAAGTACAATAAATTGAGAACATGAGTTTGAACATGGAACTATAACAATGGATGCTCTTCAACAGTATATTTTTAGTCAATTCAATTTCAAAATATCTTTATTAGTCATAAATATAACATTTGGTTTTATAGTGTAAATTATACATCCTAGAAAAACAAAATCATATGTAAACTTACTGTTTTTCTCTAACAATATTGTTAAACACAAAAACATTTTCACTGCTGAATGCACTAAAACAAAATGTCACAAAGTTCATTTTAATATTATGGAAGAATATACTTAATGGGTAAAAACTTATTGTTAGCTTTAGTATTACAGCATCACAAATAACAAGAAAACTAATTATGGAAAAAGAACACTAATTAACCACCGTAGTGGGTAGTATCTATTGGTCTCGCAACAAGCAGCAACAACTAAATAAAGATATTTAACTACCTACAAGTCTGTGCATCATGAACAACGCCGAGTATATTTTTAGTGCGTTATCCCAATCACTTTGGGTTAACGAAATACATACTATAGTTTTATGACCAGACTGTCTTAGTTGTACATACATACATATTATCACGCCATATCCCTTGCAGGGTAGGCAGAGAGAACAGAGTGCCAGAGAACTCTATCCTTGCATACTTCACTCGCTTCCTCAACATTCATAATTCTCTTCATACACGCTCGCCGGTTTCGGAGCCTCTTGACTCCACCTTCCTTCAGTACGTGACCAATTTGGACTAGGTAGGTTAGCCTCGGTCTCCCCCGGTACCTACATCCTTCCACTTTCGTATTGTATATCTTCTTAACCAGACGTTCGTTCGGCATTCTTTCCACATTCATTTCATTCTTTCTTGTCTTAGTTGTAGTTGGTCCATTTCGAAATAAAGCTCTTAGTCGTCTTTTACGCCATCTACGAGCAAAGTAAGAATATAATATTTGTAGTTGTGTACCCAGTACCAATATAGGGGTACCCATAACATCACAGTTTTTAAATTAGTTTCAGCTAAATCCAGATTATAAGAAAGACTATCAATTAAAATCTCACTATTTTCAATCAAAACAACATTAATTGTACCATTTTTATTTAGTTCCTCTAATAAAACCTTTTCAAACAGCATTCCCCTAGCAATAACTGTAAATCTAGAACGTTAATAGCTTTTTAAATTATTCTAAAGCTATGGTATAACTTTATTACTTAGTCGTTTATCTATTGCAGTCTCGTAAAGGTGGCTTAACGCCAAGTGTTGGATAGATAATTTTGGATTAAGATCCATCAGAGAAGGGACAGAAGCATTTAAACTTGTAATATCAACTACGATCACTAATCCAACTACAGAGCATGGCAACTAAGGCAATATAGAAGACGTTGCAATATAACATGTAACCATCTATGGATTGTCAAGTAGACGTTGATAGGTGGTTGAGAATCTTGCTCTTATCCAAATACATGTTGTTCGATTGAATATGTACTTTAATTTCCATTGTACATAATTACTGCAAATGTTTTGACAACCTTTCTTGGTAATATAACTGTTATGACCAGATGCCATTAGGTAGAGTTGGTCCAGGTCTATATAAATCTCTTAATCGTAATTTACGACATCCACGAGCAAAGTAAGGGTTGTAGGTAGATAATGGGTTATATAGTCGATAGGCTGAAATGATGATGAATTATCACTCACCATTAAATGCCTGCTTGTCTGCCACCAAAAATAATAATAAAAAACTTTTTGTTAATTTTGAATTTGATATGTTGGGATTTCTGTATAGTAACGGAGCAAGAGTACAATTCTCCAACCCCGCTATCTTACCCGTGGGTATCGTAAATTATAGTTAAGGTAAGAATAGAAGGAAAACTTGAGATAAAACTCTATATCAACATGTCTGTCCAACAAGCAATAGTAGCTCAATTTCCTTCTATTTGTGGTAGAGGCTCGAGCTTATTATTAGGACAGCAGCACATAGCTTATTTGATGATTATAATAATGGTGATATTAAGCTAATGAGAGAAAAATATATATGATCAAAAAATTACAACTACACGCGGACATTATATACGCATCTATTGGAAATCTATTTCAACTTTCAACAACAACATTGTTCTGATCTAATGCTAACACATTAGAGTTTGCATTCTTCTCGTTGGTAAGATGTTTTATCGCGCAATTTGCTTATTCCCCACAGATATCACACCAGCGGGATTACATATTTCCAATAATTTGTAATAAAATTGTTACTTTAACGTTTAATTATATAAATAATTATTTATCTGTGCAGTTTTCGGACACCAATGCAACTACAAGTGTTTTAAATCTGGTGCCGATGGCCGAGGACCACGAAAAGTATCTTATATGTAAAGCCGAGAATTCGAGAGTACCAAATGCAGTTATTGAAGATAAATGGCTTCTCAATGTTCACTGTAAGTAGCTCTTTACATGTTTGAACTGAAATTAGTTGTAACCTTAAGTGAGGTGCATTCTAAAAAAGGGTATTTTTGAGGTAAAGTTATTTACCAATTTGGTTTTATGAACGTACACGCCAAAACTTTCTCTCATAGAAGAGCTAGTCATTTGGCAAGGCTACATCCGAGTCATAATAAATTGGGTAGCTCGAATATAGACGCTCCATTTGTTCGAATAGAAACTGTTAGTTCATTCAAGAAGGAAAAAGGCTAACCTGTTTTGCTTTCCATTACGCCGAACCATTATTATTGCCTAATAAAAATAGTTTAGAATTGTGTCATTCTGAGATAGATTGATTTTAAATAACATCACACAAATTACTGAAATTTAATATGCTTAATTATTTATAAAAACCCGATTACGAATTATAAATAATTAAGCATATTAAATGCTAAATTTCAGTAATTTGAATAACAAGGTTGTGTCATCGTTTAATATAATTCTAACTGCAAAGTTTGAAGTATTAAGCCCATACAATGTGTAAACATTATCGGGTAGATGGCACACGTTTCCTTAAAGACGTAAATATAATACGAAGTGAGATTTGAATGTTCTACAATAGTTCACGGTGGTGTAAATGGCAGCACGATTGGGACGGATTTCCAATAGGTGTAAGTTTGAATCCCATTTGTGACATCATTTTTCGCTTCGTAATCGGGTTTTTATAAACATCACACAAATCTCAAATTTTCTTCATAAAGTTTGATAGCATTATTACAAATTGGGTGAAAACACCGGTAATTAGTCAAACATATAGGCTGATCCTGTGACAGCGACGTCTCAACACTTGGGGCACTGGCAGGGAATGGCATCCGAAAGGGTCACCGATGTTGATAAATTGGTAACCGAGATCAACCCAAATGAAAATGGTTAACATGACAGATTATAAGACTGCATGGCGCCCGTAACCTCGGAGGGATTCAAGTGAGGTGCGTCAAAATCATATTCTTTTAAAAGAACAAAACATATCACAGATTTTAGATTAGATTACTGACAAGAACACTTTATACGCTGTCTGGTAGCGGCTATGAATACTACTAAACCTTACTTTGCTCGTGGATGTCGTTAAAGACTATTAAGAGCCTTATAACTACCTTTTTTTTTTTTGCGGTGGGCTATGGACGTCGCACCCCGCCAAATCGGTCCGGGGTGACGGAAGAGCCGGCGCGCATCCCTATTGACCCACCCTGCAAGCACCTCTTCTTCGCCGTGCAAGCGGGCCACCGGTACCCGATCTCTGTCTTCGGTGGCCTGCTCGGCGGTATGCCCTCTCGGGCTCCTCTCCTGTCGACGCCCCGACAGCTTTCGCCGTCGAGGTGTCGTCCTCACGCGGTGGTCTCGCGTCGGGTGACCGAACAATTCCCCGGTCCGATCACCCGAAGCCTCGGTTAGGGCGGCATCAGGCGCAGACTTATAACTACCTGGGCCAACTTCATCTGATGCCGTTTGGTCAACAATTACATTCACAAAGATGGTTGACGTCTGGCAGGCGGCCGGTCATAAAAGTATTACCAATAACTTTTACAATATGTACTATGAAAAAGGAGTACATATTGTATCGACCCCAAGAAATTGGGATAAGGGTAGGAGAATTATGATGATGATGAAGAACATTTTATATGTTATATTCTATAGTTTTTATAGCTCGTGTATGTTGTAAAATGTAATGTTGTTTATCCGTGTGGTGACGGAGTAAGAATACTATTCACCACCCCATATTTTACCCGTGGGTGATCGTACGGGACGACTAAGGGATATAAAACGCATATAACATCTATGCGAGAGAAGGAAAACTCGGAGCAAAACCCTATACCAACACATCTGACCAGCGTGGTTATAGTAGGTTAATTTCCCTCCTATTACGGAGGAGACCCGAGCCCAACAGTGGGACATTTATGGGCTGTGATGATGATGATGATGTTGTAAAAGACAACTAAGGGCTTTACATCGACATGACCCACTCCACCTGATACGGTTTAGTCAAAAACTACATTCCCATAAGATTTGACAGGCGGCCGTTCATAAAACTATTGCCAATAACTTCTGCAATATGTACGATTACATATTGCATCGACCACAAGTAATTGGGATAAGAGCAGGAGAATTATGATGTTCTATAGATTTTATTATGATTTAAAATGTAATATAATTCTAAGCTACTTATATACCGGGTGTCACAGAGAATGGAACAGCTGGTTAGAAGGGTGGTAGGTAATGATGGTAGGAACCCATAATAAAAATTTGAAGGGAAAGTGTCAATTCATTAACGAATTAGAAGCATTTAAAATTTCAAATTTTTTCAACGCTTTTTCTTTGAAACTGAATGAAATGGTACATTTCAAGTAAAGGTACGTTTCAAGTAAATGATAAATAATGTGCTTCATACTCATACTTTCTTAAATATTCATTAGAACCTAAATAAATCAATGATTGCCTATGCTACAGTATGACAAACGTCGCCTTTACAGACAGCTGATGGGTCATGGGTTCCTACCATCATTACCTACCACGCATCTGACCAGCTGTTCCATTCTTTGTTACAGTATAAGGATAATTATACAGAACGTATATTATATTTGATACAATAACACATTAATTCCGTTTTGATATCTCATAATATTCACAACCGCGGTGAGTCCAATTAGTCTAATCTTATTGTCATATAATTTGATGATGTTTCGAATGTACGCATTAAATCAATAGGAACTTGAATGATTTCTGATATATACACGTTTTAGAAATTCGAAATAAAACTGTTTTATGGATTTTATTGCGTTTGGTTTTTTGCAATTTAATTCATTTCCATTCAGTTTATTTGCTCAAATATGGTTTATACAGGTGTTACACTTAAATTTAGGTACAGCATATTCTGCCCCGTGGGGCGTGCAAATAGGTATGTATGTCTATTCAAATAATTAAACGTCATAAATGTCAATTAATTGTTGACCATATCATATTTAATTAATTATATTATAATCAATTAATTAATGTCATAATAATATTATATTTAATTATAACAGTATATTCAAACTATCAAATGTTATAATTATTTTAATTGTTAATAATATTAATAATTAGTAATAATAACTAATACAATTTTGAGTAGTTAGTATCCATATTATTCATGTCCATGTGGTTATTATAATAATTAAATTATATTGTAAATGTCAATTCATATTTCAGTCAATTTATATTCAATTTTATTTTCTAAATTTTCTTTACAATTATAATAGTTTTTATTTATTAATAAATTATGTAATACGTTTTTAAATCTTTGTAATGGTAACAATCTTATATTTTGCGGCAGGTGATTGAATATTCGACTGACCTGCAGACCCTAGTCGACACAATGACAGAAGATTGTAAGAAAAGGGGTCTACGCGTGAATGTGAGCAAAACCAAAATAATGTTCTTTGAAAGAGATGAAGCCAGAACAGATGTAAGAGTAACAATAGGTAATGATGTACTAGAGAAAGTGGATGAATTTGTATATCTTGGATGTGGATTTAGCCGAGATGGAAGGTACACCACTGATATAGAGCGAAGAGTGAATGCGGGAAATAGAGTGAACGGAGCGTTAGGGCAACTTCTCGGCAGCCCCCACCTCAGCCAGAAGGCACGTGTAGCAATACATAACGCAGTGCTTGTCCCAACATTACTGTATGGAAGCGAGAGTTGGGTATGCAGAAAAGAGTATGAAAGTAAAATTAATGCGGTCGAAATGCGATCTCTGCGGAAAATCTGTGGAGTTAGGCTGACCGACCGTATGCGTAACGACGACGTAAGAGAGCGAGTAGGTATGAAAGAGAGTATTGGTGTAAAGATGCGAAAGGGAATGCTCCGATGGTTCGGACATGTGGAAAGAATGCCGAACGAACGTCTGGTTAAGAAGATATACAATGCGAAAGTGGAAGGATGTAGGTACTGAGGGAGACCTAGACTAACCTACCTAGACCAGATCGGTCATGTACTGAAGGAAGGTGGAGTCAAGAGTCTCCGAAACCGGCGAGCGTGTATGAAGAGAATTATAAATGTTGAGGGAGCGAGTGAAGTATGCAAAGATAGAGTTCTCTGGCACTCTGTTCTTTCTGCCTACCCTGCAAAGGATATGGCGTGATGATATGTATGTATGTGATTGAATATTTTAATTGACATGCAATATGAATTTCGACTGAACAGTTCTAATTTAATTGCTGCAATTTTAATTTTGCTTTATGCCTGGATGTGTTATCAAATTTGTTGAAAAAGTCCGGATAATTTTTTAACAAAAATGCATGCTTCGTAGATATACAGTCATGGAATGGTCAGGATTTTGAGCTTAACAAAGTGTGGCTTACAAGTATCTAGAAAACTAATGCCACATATAGCTCGATTACACTTTTTTTATGCTCTTAATACTTTATCAACAACTATTGAATTTCCCCAGACAACTATGCCATATCTGAACATAGACGCGACGTAAGCATGGTATGCAGTTAGAGCAACAGTTACATTAACTGTTTGTCTTATTTTTTTAATAACATATATAAAACGATCTATTTTGTTTAGTATTTTTTCTATATGTGGTTTCCAACTACAATATTTATCTAGAGTAATACCCAAAAATGCACAATCGTTTACACAGTTTACATGTGTATCATTAAATTGAATGTTAAGTGGAGTAATATCTATATGTCTAAAATTGTATTATACTTGTTTTCGTCATATTTACTTTTAAGTCATTGTATTCTAACCAGTTTATGGTATTTTTAAGAGCCAGTGTCATATCATTCTCAAGTTCCTCTTTACTAGATTTTTTAATTATTATTGTTGTATCGTCAGCGAAGAGTATTGTGTCTTTGTTTATGGCACCTGGCAGGTCATTAATGTACAACAAAAGTAATAAAGGGGCCAATAAACTGCCTTGGGGGTACCACAACTTTTGGTTTTGTATGCGGATCTATAAGATATCTGGTTAGTCTTGTTAGTTTTGGTAATTTCAACATATTTTTTTTTTTGCGTTTGGGCTACGGTCGGCGCACTCCTCGCACCACTCCATCCGGGGTGACAGAGGGGCGTAAGCACGCTTTACACCCGTAACCCACCCGTGACGACGCCTTCGTCGTTGGGCCGACCACCGGAGTAGAGTGACTTGACGTCAGTGGTCAGCCCGCCGGAATACCCTTGAGGAGTACCCTCTCCTCGACCGACGTCCCCCCCTCAGGTAGGATGTCGGTCTTTCCTCACGCGGTCGGCCTCTCGGCGGGTGACGGACTAATTCCCCGATCCAGTCACCCGCGGCCTCGGCTAGGGCGGCATCAGGCGTAGATAATCGCGCCTGCGCCGCCCCGGTCGCCGGCGGTGGCTCGCGCCGTCGCGGAGACGCTCCTCGCGCACGCGCTTCGCCGCCTTCTTCCGCGAGACTACTGCCTCGCAGAAGGTTGCGACCGCGTCCCAGTTCCTGACGCTGTCGAGCATCGCCCTGGCGATGGTCGGCAGCGTCAGGTCGCACCGATGATTGCGACGAGTTCACGACGTTGCTCCGCCCAAGCACCACAAATCTCGAGCGTATGCTGCGCCGTGTCTTCGTCGCAATCGCAGTGGTGGCAGGACGGAGTACTCTCCCTCCTGACGACCGTGTGCAGGTATTTGGCGAAGCATCCATGCCCCGCCAAAACCTGCACCAGTCGGAAGGAGAGCACCCTGTGCTGTCGTTCCAACCACTGTATCAGCACCGGCCGGAAGGCCTCCACGGTCCGCATACCGAACCGAGGCCTCTCCAGCCGGACTGCCCAACGGGCAATGACGTCTAGGCGGGCGTCGACGCGCCAGGCGGTGAGTTCCCTCAATGAGACCACACCACCCTCCGCGCGCACCCCCGACACCCGTCGATACAAATCGGCGAGCATTTCCGCCTCCAGGTCCCACGGGGGACTCCCGGCCAACAGGCACGCTGCCTCCGTCGCCACCGTGCGGTACCCGCGTACAGTCCTGACCGCCATGGTCCTCTGGGGCCGCCACAGAAGAACCCTGAGTCGGACGGTCAGGGACCCCGCCCACACCGATGCGCCGTACAGGGCCATCGACCGGACGACCCCCGTGTACAGCTGTCCGCACGTAGCGCTCGGTCCGCCCACATTCGGCATAAGCCATGAAAGGGCGGACGCCGCGCCGACGAGCCGCGGAGCGAGCCTGCGGCAATGATCCCGAAACCACCAATGCCCGTCGAGCATCAGGCCCAAATACCTCATATGGGGCCCGGATGCTGATGTCAACCGAATTGACGGTGATCGAAACGCCGATGGGAGGGCCCATGCGGGGCCCACGGAACAAGAGGGCCTCCGTCTTGTCCAGGGCTACCCTCAACCCCAGCGCCTCGATCCGCCGCTGAGAGTCGCCAGGCCTGCCGCCTCCTCCAGCGTCCCACCGCGGGCTGTGACGAGTGTGTCGTCGGCGTAACAGATCACGCCCAGCCCGGGCGGGAGGCTCCCTCTCAACGCCCAGTCGTAGCCGATGTTCCACAGGGTGGTTTCGAGGACCGACCCCTGTGGGACACCGCACGTCATGGGTGTTCGCACAACGTCCCCTACTCAGTTGGTGTAGAGGACGCTGCGCCCCTCCAGATAGTCTGCCACTAGCCGCCTCAGGTAAACTGGCACTCCGTGGTATCGGAGCGCCTCCCTGATGCAGCTAAATGGCAGACTATGGAATGCGTTGGCGATGTCCAGGGACACCACCAACAGCACTCCTCCGCCAGTGACGGCCTTAGTCGCCACGGCCTTCAGGCGTAGCAGAGCCGCGATCGTTGAGCGACCCCTCCTGAACTCAAACTGGGCGTCCGACAGATCGGGTCCCGTGCCGACGAGGTGCAATTTCAACATATTGCAGACGATTGCTAAGATAACTATTTATCCATTCATGAGCCTTGCCACGTATACCATAGTCGAATAGCTTCAACAATAAAGTTTTATGACATACGAAATCAAACGCTCTGGTCATATCCAGGAAAAGACATGCCACCATTGACTTATTGTTAAGAGCTTCAGTTATGTGCTTCATCAGTGAAAAACATGCCAAAGTTGTGTAGCTTCCCTTTCTAAAACTAAATTGCTCTTTTCTAAGAATATTAAGAGATGTTAAAAAAAAAACAATTTTCTTATACATCATTCGTTCAAAAACTTTCGCGAGTGTTGGTATTAATGTGATTGGACGATAATTGTTCAAATGTGTCCTAATACCTTTTCTAAATATAGACTTCATTCACTAGAGATACTTTCAAGCGTTCAGGGAACATGCCTTCAGAGAAGGATAAGTTAATTATATGTGTTAATGGAGCTGCTAATACAACTATACATCTTTTTAGTACTTTAGTGCTTAAATCATCATAACTAGTGGAGTAAGTATTCCTGAGTGAGTTAATTACTTTGAAAGTATCTATTGTATCTACTGGTGTGAGATATATCGTTTTACAATTTTGTGAAATAGAGGTGGGTTTATGTCAATAACTAGGCTGGTATTCAAGTGTACACGATGAGGTTTAGAGTTCATTAAAAAGTTGACAAATTTTTAAGGGATTCTTGTATATTTTTTTATTATGTTTTATGCAATCTATTTCAATTTTATTTCCAAAATCATTCTTGTTATTTTTAATGATTTGCCATGCTGCTTTACTAGCGTTTTTTGCCTTTTTAATGTAATTCAGACTATTTATTTGTTGTGCTTTATTTATACACTGTTTTGATATTTTTGAATAGTTATTATATTTTATTTTATTTCTATTTTTATTATGTTTGTGAAGGTGATATTATAAGTATAACATTCGTTTTTTAACACAACATTTTTTAATATTTTTGGTTAGGCATCTATTTTTATTAATTTTTTGAATGATTTTAATTTTTTTAATTGGATAACATAAGTTGTAAAATAAAACAATGGTATCGTGGAAACTATTGAAGGTCCTATTTGTAGACTCCTGATTATATATCTCTGAGAATGAAAGGCTTGAGATGCACTCTATGAACTTATATATGTTGTCTTCATTAAGGTCTCTTATTTCTTTAAATGTGAAATTAACTATATCTTTAACTTTGTGATTGATTTTTATGTTAACTTTCAATGACTGTGCAGTTTCATGGTCAGAAAGTGCCAAATAGTGAAGCTCGGCTCGAGCATGGTGAATATTGCTCACTATTAAGTCAAGGCAAGACTTTTTTCGTGTGGGCAACTGTATGTGGCTTTTTAAGTTATTATTTTTAAGGATAGATAATAAATCATTACTAAGTTTGTTACATTTCAGAGTATCAATGTTTCAATCACCGCACAGAATGAAGCTTTTATTTGATTTTTTACATAACTTATCTGTAAGTAGCTCTAGCTTCTCCAAAAATATAGCTGTGTTTGAAATGGGTGTTCTATATATACATGCTACGATAAGATTAAAATTTGTAATTTCAACAGCACAACATTCGTAGTGGATAGGTATTGAAGGTGGCAAACCACTGACCTCTTTGTATTGTAAGTTATGTCTTAGTAGAATACAAGAGCCACCTCTACGCTGATTTGGTCGTGAAAAATACGGTGCCAGATTATAATTACCTATTCTTAGATTCGATTCGCTTCTGTTTTTTAAATATGTTTCTGTTGGGCAGATAATGTCTATAGTACCAAATTTTTTGCTAAATCTGTAATTGCTGTCTCAATCAGTTCTTGTTTATTTAGTACACCTGCTATATTTTGATGTACCAGTGTTACCGGTCTTGTCTTATTGGGTTTTGTGCTATGTCTAACGAAAACAAATGGAGTTATATAGTGTCCTGTTGAGTTTTTTAGTAAAATAAGATGTAATTTTTGTTTCTGTAGTTCTAATTTGTGTATTTATTGTGTGCGTGTGTGATTCTAGTATTTGATGGTTAGAGATTCAATTTTTATTTCTTATCTTGTTTATAAATTCGTTATGGTAACGTTTATAATCGATTTCAATATTCAATCTATGACTTAATTTTATAAGATAGTATTTATGGTTATATATGGGTCTTGCACCATTCATGTAACTATAATCAGTGTCGCTGCATATTATTAGGTATTTACAATATTTATAATTTTTAATAATTAATTCCAATTTTTCATTTATCATACGTTCATTTCAATCTGGATTTTGTTGAACGTTGGTTACAAAAACAGTGTGCCCACGAAAAGTGTTCAACATTACATACCTCTGATAATAATACGTATGCACGCCTGTCGTTAGAACCTATTATGAACACTATAATATCGTTAGTATGCAAGGTTTTTAAGAAATCGTCATTACAACTACTTATTATTTGTGTACTTGTTGCGTTTGATTTAATGAACGACGTAATTTTGTAGTTATCATTCCATTTATTTAATATTGCCTTTGACACAATTTTGTTGAGGCCATAAGCTTGTTGATCGCCAAATATATAAATATTTTTTCTATTGTTGTTTGATGATGAAGTCCTGCTCATTGTATCTGATCTGTTTGTGATGAGATTGTCTCATTTTGTGTTAAATTGCCTTCTGATAATAATATTTTGGATTTTTTATTTTGTGTTTTAGTGGGTATTGTTTGGTAATTTTTCAAAGTACAACTAGCGACATCTACATGTTCATCAATATTGAGAACGGATTTTATTTGTAAATCTTCGTTACTTGAGTACACTCAAGTAACGAAGATTTACAACTAAAATACATATTTTTGACGTTTTGTGTATAACAGACGCTTTCGGAGTATATGACGAGCCCGTGCATATTTTTTAAGTTGAGTTATTTTTCTATCTTGTTCGTTAGTTTGTTGTTTTAGACTATTATTTTCTGTAAGAAGATTTTCTATTTCTGTATGTGCTATTTGTAGCTGTTGCTTTAACCATAATATTTCCTGTTTGTAGTGTTCAACGTCTTCATTATACATATGTCTTGTGGTGATATCTGGAAGGCTTTTTGTGGAGTAATCTGATGTAGATGATATAAATGATCAGTTTAGCGATTCATTTTGTTTATTTTTATGTTTACGTAATGTAACGTTCTGATCATCCATGTTAAACCAAGGATTCTCTTATATATATATATAATTTTTATTCTATCTAATAATCTATAATATCTTCTAATGTAATGTAATTAATATGCGCCTTCTGTCCTATGACTCCTATGTATAGTTCAACCATTAATAATAATTTTGATATCATTTATATTATTCAACGTTAGATGTCAGTAGTGAACCAATTTTAACAATGTCATATTAATTCTGCTACCATCCGCTACGGTACTGATTTCCTATCTAGTGTCAAATATTTGAAAACATAATTTTCAATAACGGTTGTAATTCTATATTATAACAATTTCGTTAAATAGTGATCCACCGGAATGTTCTATCGTGTTATTCTGCTTGACATATATGTTATCCTTACCTTCAGAGCCACTGTATTCTTGTTTAGTTTATTCACTTTTTATAAACAGTCACTTTTTTGTTGATATGAAGTTTTGCTTTTAAATTGATAATAAGTCTTTGTCGGCTGGAGATAACATTTTCACTTAATATTTAAAACGTTTGATCACTATTTAAATGATATATATTTCCAAAACTGATATATATATTTCCAAAACTGAGATATATTTTTAATGATTAATTTATCTGGAGCTGAGTGTTGACGTGACACTAGCGCCGCCAAAGTTTGCTTTTCCGATGTTATGAAAACTTTTCAACGTTTATAGTCACGGTAAAACTAAGGTACCTCACGTTCTGTGATAACTTTGACTGCATAGATGGTGTAGTGGTTACGATACCGACCTTCCATGCCAGCACCGTGGGTTCGATCTTACGCAGGAAAATACTTTGTACGATCCACAAACTGTTGTTCTGAGTCTGGGTGTTATTTTGTCTGTGTTAATTATATGTTTGTAAAGTCCCCCGTGATACAAGGATTATTTCCTTAGCGCTGGGAAGTGTCTTTAAAAAAAGATTGTTAATAATAACAGTGAGTTGACATAAAACTACTTTTGTAACAGACCTTTCTTACATTTAATGTCTTGAGTCATAATAAATTGTTTCATCACGTGGATACGAGATGGCGTTAGTAAAATGACGTCATTTTCTGAATGGCGATGTTAAAATTTACTGAAGCGTAATCAGTTTGCCTAGCATTAGGTTCATCGGTCAAGAAATTCAGATCTGATCATAACTGGTCGATCGATTCTTCACTTCAGAAGAAATTCAAGCTACCGTGAGGAGTACTTAGTATCTGGTAGTTGCGTCCTAATTGGAACAGCTCACTGGCACTCTCTACGGGTATAGCGCTGCATTCGCTGCCTACGTCCTAATTAGAATAGGTACATGAATAAGTGCTCCGCTTATTCTTATAATAGACAATACCTATTCCCTGTAACGTTGTCTATTCAAAATAAAAGTACTACAAGTGCCGCTCGTCTTTTCATTCGTCGCTGCCAACCTCCGTGCCGCTACATCATATTACACTTTTAATTTCATTCGATAAAGATACCTGTTAACGACGCATGACGTCACCATTTAAAATAATAATGTATTACTTGTGTGTGTACCTAAACATGATTCAACGTGTTTACCTATGCCTCGTTGTCTGGTTAGTGGCCACCGGCGCCGAACCCAAGACAATAGTCGTAGGGCTAACCAGACAACCAACTTTGTGTGATCCATGTATGATTTCTGTATACTAATATTTGCCTATGTAACTATGTACCTATTTATGTAAAAATAATAAAGTTATTTGCAATGGCACAATATAACTTCGCGTAGGTACACCTATTTTACCCACTGAGTTGTGGGTAGTTACATATAGGAACGCGCAGCGCGTTCGACCGTGTTTTCTAGATGCTTCCACGCTGAGGCGGGGGGCAGTCGTCCGACGATAGTGTCCGCGAATGGGTGTGCGCACGCGCTGTGTCGCTATTGTAAATATTTTACATTACGTGTCGTTTAATTTATTTTTCTAAATTCTATTGCCTTGGCACTGGACGCTGTATCAATTACAATACCGATATGATCCAACTCCACCGAGGCTTTTTGGTCAACAATTAATTCCCAAGGAGGATTCACGTCAGGCAGGCGGCAAGTGATAAAACTATTGCTAATAACGTTGACAATATGTACGAGCACCTACATATTGAGTCGACCCCAAGTAATGCTTCTTCCAATTTCTCACATCAAGAGAATGATGATATTGTACCATTTTATAATTATATCGTTTTGTTAACAGATGTGCCAATAGTGACCTTAAAATTGGGCTCCAACTTGAATCCCAGCTACATCAAAGAAGCAGACGATGTATATTTTGAATGCAGTGTTAAAGCTAATCCTAAGTCAAAGAAACTCACCTGGTATAAAGGGGTAAGTGTAAGTTCTAACATGTTATTAGATCTTAACTGTGAGATCGGGTCTACTCATTTTTTTTTTTTCATTTTACTGTACCGAAGAAAAAGACTGCACGGCGTCGAGATGTACGTTGTAAGGCGGGTCTAAGGGGTCGGGCGCGGCTTCAGCAGGGCGGTTCGATAGTAGACTTGTCATTCGCTAGCCCCGCTGTCGCGCCACGAGTGAGTAACTGGAGTGTCCTGGAGGAGGTGGAGACCCTGTCGGACCACCGATATATCTGGATGGAGGTCTCTCCCCCCGGGACCCCAGTAGAGGTCACAGGGCGGACGGAGCTCCCGCGTTTCCACGGTGGGCTGTGGATCGTCTTGATAGGGGCCTACTGGCGGAGGCGGCCATCGTGAACACGTGGCTGTCCTCACCACACCCAGCGGAAGGAGTGGACGCTGAGGCTGTCCGCATCCGCAGTGCGTTAACGCAGATCTGCGATGCGGCCATGCACAGGGTGCGGCGTCGACCTCCGAGGCAGGGGGTCTACTGGTGGTCCCCAATACTGACGGACCTTCGCGCGGCGTGTATCAGTGCCCGAAGGTCCTACACCCGCAGCGCGACGCTGAGCGGGAGGGCCAGCTGTACGAGGCGTACAGCAGTGCGCGTACTGCCTTTCGACTGGCCATCCGAGCCGCCAAGGGTGCGAGTTGGCAGGAGATGCTGGACGGTCTCGACCGTGACCCCTGGGATCGCCCGTATCGCGCGTCGCTGAACAAGGTTCGCGCGCAGGGCTCCGCCCTCACCCTCCAGCCCGACTTCCTCCGTGGGGTGATCGAGGAGCTGTTTCCGCAGCAGTCGGAACACACGCCCTCGGTCATAGCTTCGCCAGATCAAGACCGGGAGGCCGACGAAAGTGTTCTTCCCGTGACGGAGTCGGAAGTGGAGGCGGCTGTGGGTGGCCAAGATTCCGCTACCATGGCCCCCGGCTCGGACGGAATACCAGTCCGGGTGCTGACGTCGCTCCTCGAGCACCTCGAGCCTCGCCTCAAGCAGCTGTACAACGCCTGTTTGGCGTCTGGGCGGTTCCCTGAGTGCTGGAAGGAGGGGAGGTTAGTTTTCCTGCCAAAGCTGGGACGGCCCCCGGATTCGCCGTCGGCCTACAAGCCCATCGTGCTCGTTGACGATGTGGGTAAGCTGCTGAAGTGCATCCTCGCTGCCCGCATCGTAAAGCATCTGGGTGAGGTGGGGCCCGATCTGTCGTACGCTCAATTCAGTTTTAGAAGGGGGCGTTCGACCATCGGGCCCTGCAACGATTGAGGCAGACGGCCGCGGAGGCCGTCATTGGCGGAGGAGTGCTGTTGGCGGTATCGTTGGATATCGCCAACGCATTCAATAGCCTGCCATTCAGCTGCATCAGGGAGGCGCTCCGATTTCATGGGGTGCCCTTGTACCTGAGGCGGCTGGTGGCGGACTATTTGGAGGGGCGCAGTGTCCTCTGCGCAGGTCTCGTAGGGGACATTGTGCGGACGCCTATGTCGTCCGGCGTTCCACAGGGGTCGGTTCTGGGGCCGACTCTGTGGGACATCGGGTACGACTGGGCGTTGAGAGGGTAACTCCCTCTCTCCCCCCCGGGCTGAGCTTGATATGCTATGCTGACGATACGCTCGTCATAGCCCGGGGCAGGACACTTAAAGAGGCGGCGAGCCTGGCCACTCTCGGCACCGAGCAGATGGTCAGGCGAATCGAGGCGCTGGGGCTCAGGGTGGCCTTAAATAAGACGGAGGCCCTATTATTCCATGAGCCACGCGTAAGGCTGCCAATCGGCGCCTCGTTAGTCGTCAACTCCATCGAGATCAGTATCCAGGCCCATATGAAGTACTTGGGTCTGGTGCTCGACGGGCGATGGTGGTTCCGGGAGCATTTTCGCCGAATTGCTCCCCATCTGGTCGACGCGGCGTCCACCCTATCACGGCTCATGCCGAACGTGGGCGGATCCAGCTTCGAGGGCCGACGGCTGTATGCGGGGGTGATCTGTTCGATGGCCATGTACAGCGCACCCGTGTGGGCGAGGGCTCTGAACGCCCAGCTCAGGGCTGTTCTGTGGAGACCATAGAGAGCCATGGCGGTCAGAGCTATTTGCGGGTACCGCACGGTATCGACCAAGGCGGCATGCCTACTCGTCGGGACACCCCCGTGGGACCTAGAGACAGAGATGCTTACCGACCTCTACTGGCGGGTTACTTCAGTGCGCGACGAAGGTGGCTCCCCGTCGTTGAGCGAGATAGCCACCTGGCGCGAGGGCGCCCGCCGAGACGTCATCGCCCGTTGGGTTACGCGGCTGAAGAGGCCTAGACACGGTGTTGTTACCGTTGAGGTCCTCCGGCCCGTACTGATGGAGTGGATGGAGCGGCGGCACGGGGTCCTCTCTTTTCAACTAGTGCAGATGTTGTCGGGACACGGTTTCTTCGGCAAGTACCTGCACACGGTCGTGTGGAGGGAGTGGACTCCGTCCTGCCACCATTGCGGTAGTGACGAGGACACGGCGCAACATACGCTCGAGGAATGTTCGAGCTGGGACGGGCAGCGCCGCGACCTCGTCGCTATCATCGGGGCATCGACAAGAAAGGAATTCGCAAGGGTATACCGCCGGGCCGGCCACCGAAGACAAAGATCGGGTGCCGGTGGCCCGCTCGTACGGCGAATAGAGGTGTTTGCAGGGTGGGTCCATGGGGTTGCGTGCCGCCTCTTCCGTCGCCCTGGGCCGATTTGCCGGGGCGCGACCACATCCATGGTCCCACCTTGCGAAAAATAAGGTTCGGGCGCCGCTTCTCCTGTCGCCACGGACGTATCAGCGGGGCGTAACATACCGTAGCCCGCCGCCAAATAAAAACTCATATTTTACTGTATTATATTAAAAAAATAAAAAGAATCTATACTGACACGTTTGACCAGCGTGGTATAGTAGGTTAATATCCTTCCCGTTTGGAAGAGTCTCGAGCCCAACACTGGGACGTTTATGAGCTGAGATGAATGAATTATGAATATATTTTGACTGCATAGATGGCATAGTGGTTATCGACTTTTTGTGCCAGTGCTGTGAGTTAGATTCCTACGCTGGATAATACTTTGTGCGATCCGCAATGTATTTTCTGAGTCTGAGTGTAATTTGTCTGTGTTAATTGTATGTTTGAGAGGTCCCTGCAATACAAGAATTATTTCCTTAGTGAAGAGTAGTTTTTCAATAAATTTAAAAAAGAGAAATACTCTAGTACGAATGATATCACAACGCAGCTAATATTTGTTAAACCTATTGTATACAATTTTATACAAACAAATAGACTTTTTGCTAGATTTTTCCAATGGCGATTGCGTTTTGATCTATTCGTAGTTTACTGGAATAAATTAAAGTAAAATGGTAATATTAATAATTACCCCGACTAGAAAAAAAGTATGGTTCAACCAGATCATGTATCTGGACCCGATCAGGATAGAATGAGGCATGCCGGATCCGGCAAACCCGATCAGGACCAGGTCTGGTCCTGATCAGGATAGCCTGATGTGAAATAACATCAAGTATGGTAAGGCATACCGGATCAGGACCAGATCAGGACCAAATAAGGATAGCCTGATGTGAAATATCATTAAGTATGGTAAGGCATACCGGATCAGGACCAGATCAGGACCAAATGAGGATAGCCTGATGTGAAATATCATTAAGTATGGTAAGGCATACCGGATCAGGACCAGATCAGGACCAAATAAGGATAGCCTGATGTGAAATATCATCAAGTATGGTAAGGCATACCGGATCAGGACCAGGTCAAGACCAAATAAGGATAGCCTGATGTGTAATATCATCAAGTATGGTAAGGCATACCGGATCAGGACCAGATCAGGACCAAATAAGGATAGCCTGATGTGAAATATCATCAAGTATGGTAAGGCATACCGGATCAGGACCAGATCAGGACCAAATGAGGATAGCCTGATGTGAAATATCATTAAGTATGGTAAGGCATACCGGATCAGGACCAGATCAGGACCAAATAAGGATATAGCCTGATGTGAAATATCATTAAGTATGGTAAGGCATATCGGATCAGGACCAGGTCAGGACCAAATAAGGATAGCTTGATGTGAAATATCATCAAGTATGGTAAGGCATACCGGATCAGGACCAGGTCAAGACCAAATAAGGATAGCCTGATGTGTAATATCATCAAGTATGGTAAGGCATACCGGATCAGGACCAGATCAGGACCAAATAAGGATAGCCTGATGTGAAATATCATTAAGTATGGTAAGGCATACCGGATCAGGACCAGATCAGGACCAAATAAGGATAGCCTGATGTGAAATATCATTAAGTATGGTAAGGCATACCGGATCAGGACCAGGTCAGGACCAAATAAGGATAGCCTGATGTGTAATATCATCAAGAATGGTAAGGCATACCGGACCAGGACCCGATCAGGACAGAATGAGGCATGCCGGATCCGGCAAACCCTATCAGGACCAGGTCTGGTCCTGATCAGGATAGCCTGATGTGAAATAACATCAAGTATGGTAAGGCATACCGGATCAGCGCCAGATCAGGACCAAATAAGGATAGCCTGATGTGAAATATCATCAAGTATATAGTAAGGCTTGTAGTATATCAGAACCAGAAACAGTTTTCGTAACACAAAAAAAATATCAATCAAAATTCAAAAAAGTGACATGATTGTCATATTTATGCCACGGCGAAATTGTATTTGCATCAGAGGAGATTAATCTGAAATCTTTAATTAATCATATGTATTTAATAACAATAATAATGTTTAATTAATAATATAAAAATAATTTATATGTAGAAGAAGGAATCAGACACGAGGAATATAAATGCGGATATAAAGTTGCAATTGACCGTACTGCAAGTAATCACGATTACCTTCACATTTATACACCAATCACAACTCACAACTTAAGTGAGCTCACAGGACAGACCCAGGCCATCGCCTTTGTACAAAGAACTATATGGTATGGATGGATGACACAGGATAGTCTTGCCCGTGCGACCACGGGACAAGACCACAACCAGCGCCACCCATTTACCTGCTCGTGGATTCCTCAGCCAAATCACCTAAGGGTTCATTAAGAGAACGAGCAACAGCTCTTCTCCGGAGAACGTACAGCATTTACCGCTACCGCCAGTCCACCTGCCAAGCGCAGCAACCATGACACCACTCTCTCACAAGTGACAACATGAGAGAGGTCCACCAAACTAACGTAAGTGAGTATACGATATGCGACCAGTGCACCGCGCCACTCGCGGGCTCAGACTGCCGAACGGAGGTCGGTCGTTTAGTTTTGTTCGTCTCTTAAACAAGCTTGCGCTAGGTGGCGCGATTAGTGAATACTTCGTTAACATGTTTCCGCTTAGCACGTACGATAAACGGAAGTACCGTCATATATTTAAAGTAAAAAACAAAAATAAATAATATATATATATATATATATATATATATATATATATATATATATATATATATATATATAAATGTACCTAACATTTGAAAACATAGATAGATAGAAATATTATATTGTAACAACCATTCTTACATTTAATGTTTTGGGTCATAATAAATAGATGGCGTTAGTAAAATGACGTCATTATTTGAATCGCGGTGTTAAGATTCTCCGAAGCGTAATGACATGGCCTAATATTAAATTAGTTGTTATCGAATCAGATTAAAACAGATCGATCAGGTCATGAATGAGAAATTCAGGCGACAGTTGCAGTCGTTAGCATCTGGTGGTTGCGCCATAATCGGAACGGCTCACTGGGAGTCCCAGTGAGCCGTTATATGATAAGAAAGAATATAGCACTGCATTCGTTGCCTATGTCATATATTAATTTATATTTTTACCTATTAAACATGTTCCTTAAGATATTCATGTTTTTTAAAAGGACCGGACTGGGCATACTCGTTTTGGATCAGGAACGATATATAACGCAGATGATTGATTTGGTTCCGATCAGTAAAATTTCATCCGGACCCGATCAGGAACGCCTGATCTGGACCCGATCAGGAATGCCTGATCTGGACACGATCAGGAATGCCGGATCTGGACCCGATAAGGTTTTCCTGATCGGGTCCAGATATATCTTCTGCGTTACATACCTTATCTGGTCCAGATCGGGCATGCCCGGTCCGGTCCTGCTAAGGAAGACGAAAAAATTTCTAGTCGGGACATTATCATCTTAGCCAAAATACGCCCCACTGTAGGGCTCAAGCCTCCTAATGAGAGAGCAATTGACGTACTATACCATACTGGTCGGACGTGTTGTTAGGTTTGTAGGGTTTTGTTTGAAGTTTACCTTCTCATAAGTAGATGTGATAACATCTACCTTTCATATCCCTTAGTTGTCTCTTACGATCACCCACGGATAAGATAGAGGGTGGCGAATTGTATCTTTACGCCGTCACTACACGAATTTGACTAATACATATAGGTACATAATAGATGACTTTGATATTGAATTATATATGGACTAGTTTCTGCTCTTCGGTTTCACTCGCGTGAGAGGTTGCTTTCCTAAAGTTAAACTGTTATCCCAAGGGGAATAAAGAAAACATATATCTTTTTAATTGAGGTATGACATATTTAGAAGCAATAAAAGCAGGTAAATAAGACTCATTTAAAACTTCAAACCGCCGCATACTCGCTATATATTATAATTTAAAACAAACAGCTGTGAAGCGAAGAGAAATGGCGAATGTTAACAAAGCCATGTTTATACATTTTTGAAATCATGCTTGTTAGAAATAATTTGTTTGGATATTCATTATTAACATGCCTGAGTCGTGGAATCAAAGTATAATTAGTCTGATGTACGTACGGGATTGCAATTGCTGGATCCAGCATACAGTAATCCAGCTGGATCCAGTTGATGGAGTAATTGGGTCAGCGGCACGGGCTCCTCTCCTTTCGACTGATGCAGGTACTGATGGGGAATGATTACTTCAGCATATACCACACGGCATGTGCACACAGTAGCGAGGAAGGACACCTCACCATCCTACTACTACTGCGATTGCGAGGTGGATACGCAGCAGCTGACGCTCGAGGTTTACGTGGCCATGATAGATTAGCGCACTAAATATATGGCCTATATCCTATGTGGCCACATGACGTCCTTCTACTGCCTCGGATAGAATAGGCGGGGTGTGTCCAGACCATAGCCTACCAAAAAAAAATAAAAAAAGGGTACACTGTGATACTCGATCCAAAATAACGTTTTACCTATTTTTTTTGGTTTATTTTGAGGCGAAGGAAGGGCGGCGCGTGGCCCCATAACCCACCGTATTCCTTTCCCATCACCATTGGGCCGGCCACAGGTACCGTTTCCTTGACATCCGTGGCGAGCCTGGCGAGTAGCGTTTACCTAAGAAAGTACGTTTTGTACGCTCTATGATGTGGATCTTTACTTTTCTTTTTCGTGTATGACTTAGTTGTTAGTCAACAACAGAGACAACTTTACACATACTGTTGGATAAGCGCTAATGGGCTTTCAACCCGTGTACCTTTACTTAGTTTAAAAAGTTAAAGTAATATGTGAGTCACTTTTGAAAATAAAATGAAGAAATTATTTAAACAAAATTTTAGAGTCATCTATTTTTCATTTAACAAACTAAATAAATCACGCAAATCATTACTTTATAGTTAAACTATATGTTATCATCCAATTAAAAAATGTTTGCATCACAAATAGTTTTAATAGTTATTTGGTAAACATGACCAACGTTATATAGCATGTCAACTCCCCCCTACTTTGGGGGAGCCTTGAGCCTAGCAGTGGGATGTATATTAGATGAACTGATGATACTATTATATATTAAGAAATTCAAATATATTTCTTACATCACAGATAAATTAAATAATCATTTTGAATTAACCCTTCTAGTAACATAAAGGCGAGCGTCGATTTTAAAAACTTAAATGACAATAACTTATTTTACTGACATGAGATTTGAATAAAACAAAGACTAAATGGTGCTCTGAGTTGGGCTTAATCTATTTGTGAAAACTGCACAACAATCCGTTCAGTAACTTTGGAGATTAGCGAATAAGCACATACTGACATACAGACAGAAAAAAAATCCAAAAAATGTTTTTTTTTTGTTCTTTTAGTGTTTTCTTACTGTCTATATTCATTTTTTAATAAATTTATCAAATGTACAGACACAGGGTTTCTACTCATTTATTATATGTATATAGATAGATATATAGATTATAATGCCAGCTCCTGTACTTTTTTATGTAAGACCTACATTAAACTCACTGCAATAATGTATACCGGCTGTATTTTATTTTCACTTAAATTATTCTCCAATAAAAAGGGAAATTGAACTACTATACTTCGCTGGACAGACGTGTTAGTTTAGGGGTTTTTTTATTTTTCCTTTTCTTGCATATATGTAACATCCCGTGTACATTTTACATCCCTCAGTCGTCTTTTACGATACCCACGGGTAAGAAAGGAACGAGGAGCTATTTCCACGGCAGTCGGAACACACGCCCCCGGTCATGGCCTCGCCAGAACAAGACCGGGAGGCTGACGCCGAGAGTGTTCCGCCCGTGACGGAGACGGAAGTGGGAGCAGCTGTGGCGCGGATTCGTTCCGCGACCACGGCCCCCGGCCCGGACGGAATACCAGTCCGGGTGCTGACGTCGCTCCTCGAGCACCTCGAGCCTCGCCTCAGGCAGCTGTACAACGCCTGTTTGGCGTCTGGACGGTTCCCTGAGTGCTGGAAGGAGGGGAGGTTGGTTCTCCTGCCAAAGCCGGGACGGCCCCCGGGTTCGCCGTCGGCCTACAGGCCCATCGTGCTCCTCGACGATGTGGGTAAGCTGCTGGAGCGCATCCTCGCTGCCCGCATCGTCCAGCACCTGGAGGAGGTGGGACCCGATCTGTCGGACGCTCAATTTAGTTTTAGAAGGGGGCGTTCGACCATCGGGGCCCTGCTACGACTGAGGCAGACGGCCGCGGAGGCTGTCACCGGCGGGGGAGTGCTGTTGGCGGTGTCGCTGGACATCGCCAACGCATTCAATA
Source organism: Lymantria monacha (assembly GCA_905163515.2). Taxonomy (NCBI): domain Eukaryota; kingdom Metazoa; phylum Arthropoda; class Insecta; order Lepidoptera; family Erebidae; genus Lymantria; species Lymantria monacha. Next base: position 1,291,187 of record LR991100.1, read on the forward strand.
GTCTGCCATTCAGCTGCATCAGGGAGGCGCTCCGATTTCATGGGGTGCCCTTGTACCTGAGGCGGCTGGTGGCGGACTATTTGGAGGGGCGCAGTGTCCTCTGCGCGAGTCCCGCAGGGGACATTGTGCGGACGTCCATGTCGTGCGGCGTTCCACAGGGGTCGGTTCTGGGGCCGACTCTGTGGGACATCGGGTACGACTGGGCGTTGAGAGGGAGTCTCCCCCCCGGGCTGAGCGTGATATGCTACGCTGACGATACGCTCGTCACAGCTCGGGGCAGGACACTCGAAGAGGCGGCGAGCCTGGCCACTCTCGGCACCGAGGCGATGGTCGGGCGAATCGAGGCGCTGGGGCTCAGGGTGGCCCTAAATAAGACGGAGGCCCTATTGTTCCATGGGCTACGCGTAAGGCTGCCAATCGGCGTCTCGCTAGTCGTCAACTCCGTCCACATCAGCATCCAGGCCCATATGAAGTACTTGGGTCTGGTGCTCGACGGGCGATGGTGGTTCCGGGAGCATTTTCGCCGAATTGCTCCCCGGTTGGTCGGCGCGGCGTCCGCCCTTTCGCGGCTCATGCCGAACGTGGGCGGACCCAGCTTCGAGGGCCGGCGGCTGTATGCGGGGGTGATCCGTTCTATGGCCATGTACGGCGCACCCGTGTGGGCGAGGGCTCTGAACGCCCAGCTCAGGGCTGTTCTGTGGAGACCCCAGAGAGTCATGGCGGTCAGAGCCATTCGCGGGTACCGCACGGTATCGACCGAGGCGGCATGCCTACTGGCCGGGACACCCCCGTGGGACCTAGAGGCGGAGATGCTCTCCGACCTTTACCGGCGGGTGACCTCACTGCGCGACGAAGGTGGCTCCCCATCGCTGAGCGAGATAGCCACCTGGCGCGAGGACGCCCACCGAGACGTCATCGCCCGTTGGGCTACGCGGCTGGAGAGGCCTAGACACGGTGTCGTCACCGTCGAGGCTCTCCGGCCCGTATTGATGGAGTGGATGGAGCGGCGGCACGGAGTCCTCTCCTTTCGACTGGTGCAGGTGTTGTCGGGGCACGGATGCTTCGGCTTTTACCTGCACACGGTCGCGTGTAGGGAGTGGACTTCGTTCTGCCACCATTGCAGCAGTGGCGAGGACACGGCGCAACACACGCTGGAGGCGTGTCCGGGCTTTGACCAGCAGCGCCGTGACCTCGTCGCTGTTATCGGTGCCGACCTGACGCTGCCGACTGTCGCGAGAGCGATGGTCGACAGCGTCAGGAACTGGGACGCGGTCGCCGCCTTCTGCGAGGCTGTCATCTCGCAGAAGGAGGCGGCGGAACGAGTCCGGGAGGAATCCCGCGACCCGGGCCGCCGTCAGCGGCCGGGGCGGCGCAGGCGCGAATACCTGCGCCTGATGCCACCCTAACCGAGGCCTCGGGTGATCGGACCGGGGAATTGTCCGGTCACCCGACGTGAGGCCACCGCGTGAGGGCGACGCCCCGACGGCGAAATCTGTCGGGGCGTCGACGAGAGGAACCCGCGAGGGTAAACCGCCGGGCGGGCCACCGAAGTTAAAATCGAGTACCGGTGGTCCGCTCGCACGGCGAAGAGAGAAGGTTTTACGGTGGGTCTATGGGGTCACGCGCCGCCTTTCCGTCACCCCGGACCGATTCAGCGGGGCGAGACGCACCCATGGCCCACCAATAAAAAAAAAAAAAAAAAAAAGGGTAAGAAAGGAAGTGGTGAATTGCATTTTTACTTTGTCGCCACAAATCTGTGTTATCTTAATTATTTAGTTTTTTTTTTTTTTTTTTCGTTCGCGTAGATATAATGTTTAACGTTCCCGTTAAATATCATTTTCATTATTTATAAGCGTAAATTATACTTCCTTAAAGCATAACTACTTTGAGGGACAGATTTTCACAATACTCCTCTTTAGTGAGTCTCTACGTCATAAAATTGATTTCTCATCATCATCATCACAGCCCATAAATGTCCCACTGTTGGGCTCGGGCCTCTTCCGTAATGGGAGGAAAATTAATCTACTATACCGCGCTGGTTAGACGTATTGGTATAGAGTTTTGTTTCGAGTTTTCCTTCTCTCGCATAGATGTTATATGCGTTTTTTATCTCTTAGTCGTCTCGTACGATCACCCACGGGTTCTTTATGGCGTGGTGAATTGTATTCTTACTCCGTCACCACACGGAAAAATTGATCCCTATCTAGCATTTATTTTACTATTTTTTGTTAATTTAATAAGAAATACAAGTAAAAGCGTCTTTGTATAATATAATGTCCTATTTTTAAAGCTGAGAGTAAGAAAAATTTTCAAATTTAGAAACAAGTGTTTATTTATTTCATCACAATATTTATATCCCAACATTTTGAAGTTGACTCAACATATTATTAATATTATCTTATCTTCCATCGTACATATTGTAAAAAGTTGGTATTATTAAAGTAATTGTAGTATTATAAAAAAATACTTGTAATTACTGAGGAGATTTTTTTTTTCATATGACACAAAAACTAATAAATAAATTAATTCCGTGTGGTGACGGAGTAAGACTACAATTCACCACCTCCTATCTTACTCGTGGGTAATCGTAAGAGACGACTAAGGGATATAAAACAAATATAACATCCATGCAAGAAAAGGAAAACTCGAAACAAAACCCTATACCAACACGTCTGACCAGCGTGATATAGTAGGTCAATTTCCTTCCCATTATGAAGGAGGCTTGAGCCCAACAGTGGGACATATATGAGCTGAGATAAATGATATTTTTTTGCGAAAACGGTATTAGAAAATGTTCAGAGAAATATTTTAATGCATAAAATGTGATTTTCATCTGGCAAGCAGAAGCATGAATCTCAATACTACCTCGGATCTCAAACCATTAGATATAATGATTTTAGTCAATGCGTGCAAATCAATCTTACTGTAGATTCTTTGTTACAGAACTTTAGACGAATTTCTTTTATAGAATTTGACTATTTTCAGGTAAAAGAAATCCAACACAACGCAACTGCTGGTGTGATACTCAGCGATCAGAGCCTAGTCCTACAGAGCGTGACCAAGGCATCTGCTGGAGATTATAGCTGTCTTGCATATAACAACGAAGGTAGTGCCACAAGCAATCCTGTGTCACTCCAAGTTAATTGTAAGTTTATATTTATAGTAATATGTATTTTTTTAAAGATCACCGCACTAAGGCAATACTCCTTGTATTGTGGGCAACTCTACCAACATAAAATCAATGCAGACAAATTACACCTAGACTCAGAACAACAATTTGCGGATCGCACAAAGTATGGTCTGGCGTAGGAATCAAACTCACGGCTAGGCACGGAAAGTCGGCATTTTAACCACTACGCCATCTATACAGTCAAAAAATTTAATTTAAAAAATATATTTTATACCATAATGAACAAAAGCATATTTAAAAAAGTTTGAAAGTTGCGCCAGTGGCGAACAAAGTTGCACAGTGAAGTTTGACCTGATGGGGTGTGGACATGTGATAAGATGGGATAAAAATAATACCTATGGGATAATATAAGTTTTAAGTATGAATATTAAAGGCTTTCGTGGCAAGGGAAGCCCAAATAAAAAGATGGATGGACTGCATATAGCATAACATGAACACAGAAGTAACATTCGATAGAAAATCATGGGAAAAAAGGACATATTCCATCGACTCTAAATAATTAAGCTAAGAGCTGAAAAATGTTGACTGTAACGAATCCACCAAAATCAAATATTAGTATCTCAAGTCTTTTCTTTTGTGTATAATTGGTCCGGTCACAGCCTGATTAATAGTCTAGCGTGACGGAACTACAGGTCTATGAGACCCATGAGTATGAATCATAATAATTCTTGTAGCCCAGTGGTGGCCATAGCGGTTAGCCTAGTCCATCACGGTAAGACAAAAAATATAAAGTCCTCGTAAATTAATCAGTAATTGCTTCGGGCATCATCTTGTAAAATTTTTCAATCGTCATTTTGTCATAATACTTATTCTTTCTTCCACATAGTAGCTCTATTTTTTTTTAATATTCCCTAAGTGGATAGGTGGTAGATGGCATAGGATTTCGTAAGTCAAGTACTACTATACTTCTCTGGAGTATCTAACAATAAAATATATTGACCAGTATGCCTTCATCATCATCATCTCAGCTCATATATGTCCCACTGTGAGGCTCGAGCCTCCTCCACAATGATAGGGAAATTGATCTACTATACCACCCTGGTCAGAGGTTTGTTTAGAGTTTTCTTTATCTTGCATAGATGTTATATGCGTTTTATATCCCTTAGTCGTCTCTTACAATGACCCACGGATAAGATAGGGGGTGGTGAATTATATTCTTACTCATCTACTCATCGAAACATGATGTTTAAATATTAACATCATAAGGAAGTTTAATATTGCTCAGCTTGCACTGGAAAGGGTACGTTTTACATTTCTCTAGGTGGTAAGATCCGGCGATCTACAGTAGAATAAATATAATCTATATAATCCGAAGCTTAATGTATTGAAGGGACGACCACGTTGCACGTTTAATTGACAATATTGTGGCAGAAAATCCTTAACTAGTGACTACGTATCAGCCAATATGTATCAAGGCTTTGCATGTCTGCCAAGTATATGCGAGTCTCTTACATCTCTTAAAGGGAGATCTATATTCATTAAACTTATTATGATATTTGATAGCTGGTGGACGGATAGAAGGTGTTTTATTGTTAACAATAAGCAAAGAATATTATTATATGAGATAATTATTATTAACATCATAATCATCTCAGTTCATTTACGACCTACTTCTAGACTTTAGCTTCTTCCACAATGGGCGGGTAATTGACATACCACACCATGCTAGTCAGGTGGGTTGGTGTAGGGTTTTATGACGAGTATTCTCTTTCTTGGATAGATGTTATATGCATATATTATATCCATCTATATTATATCCATCTATATTATATCCATCTATATTATATCCATCAGTCGTCTCTTATGACATTTACGGCTAATGTTGAATTATATTCTTATTAGGTCACAACACAGAAAATTTCATTAAGTTCACAGAAATATCGAGTTGTTTTAAAACTATGACCCCAATTGATGAAATGCCACTAACAGAAGCCCTAATAAGGGTTTTCAATACTAACGTTACATATGATTAATATTTCAGACTATTAGAATAAACATTTAAAATTATAACACGTAAATTTTATCATAGTGAAGTTCCGCAATATAATTACTATTGAAAATAGTTGTACTACGAATCCTAAATGTATATTCTGAAATTGTAATATAGCAAATTTACATATTTTATTACTTTAGTAGCACGTGTTATGGATACCACATGGCTTCTATTCCAAATTATTTCAACTTTGTATCAGATACCTTTAAAATATAAAAGCAGATATATTCCTTTATCTGGAGAAGGCCCACGCCCAGTAATGAAAGATATGCTACACGGGCCGGTCCGTCCGTGGTAGTAACACACTCTCGCAGAAGATCGACGTCTGAGTAATGGCAATGTGCTATTGCGCTTCGTTCAGTGAACGAGAGAGCCGGAAGCCCAACTGGGTGGATTTGAAGTTTGTGTTGGTAGGCCTAGCTATATCCTTGGTATCGCAAAGGTCCATGGGCGGCAGTAACACTTACCATCAGGTGTGCTACTTGCTAGTCTGCCATCATACGCAATAAAAAAATATCTGACCTGAGAAGAAGAAAAAAAAATATAATTGCTTTATATCAAGACATGAATGTCTCACAGTAACACACGTCACTACAATCGCCAACACTTTAAACGTTGCGATTACGGCACTATCCCTTTACTTATGTGGGTAGCAGTGTTGTCCAAATGAAAAACCGAGACTCGCTGCAAGAGTCTCGCAGTGCTCCCTTAGACAGCATTATACGATTGCTTTGGCAAAGAAAGGATTAATCTTAATACCAGTCTCATGATAGATAGGTATGATTATAGCCTTACTCCCGTTGTAAGTGTGTGTGTGGTTTGTACATAATTATTGATAGTTGTACAGTTAGTACTAGATGAATGGAATTTCATTAATTTAGTTGGATTTTTCATTTCTATCAAAACAAGTGACTCTGTGTTATTCTAACAGCGAAACGTTTTTTTTTTCTTGCGGTGGGCTATGGTTGTGGTCGCGCCTCGCCAGATCGGTCCGGGGCGATGGTAGAGGCTGCGCGCAATCCCATAGACCCACCCTGCAAGGACTCCTCTCTTCGCCGTGCGAGCGGGCCACCGGTATCCGATCGTTGTCTTCGGTGGCCCAACAGCAAGACTTACAAGACTTGCAGGACTCGCAAGAGTTTTGGGGTCTACGTCCATGTCGTAAAATTGACTGAAGATCTTTATTACCATAACATTTTATTTCATAAAGATTTTTAGGTAATAAAGTCATTGGATTTAGTAAAGTGTTTATTCTTTTTTTATACAGATGCTCCTTTATGCAAGACGGCTAACGATGGGGAAGTATATGGTGCTCTTAAAATGGAAACCGTTATCCTCAAATGTGTAGTGGACTCCAGTCCTCCGCCAACATATTTCAGCTGGTTTTTCAATAGTTCAGGAGAACAGATCGAAATATCACCAAGGTAAGTATTTTTCAATAGTTTTATGGATAAAAAACACACTGGTGTGCCTCTTACATTGATGGGTAAAGAATATATCATCATCCTAAACCAACAAATGGAGCATCAAGGGAGTTGGCGTCTGTGCTCTCTTGGGCAACTCATAACACAAACCGCGGTTGCCATGGCAAGTATAGTGATTATGGAATTATCCCACTTTATCTCCAACATCACCATCACCGTTATTATCCTGCTCTTATCTCAATTTACTTGGGGTTGACGCAAACAATTTTCCTTCGCAAGGTGGGACCATGGATGTGGTCGCGCACCTGAAAATCAGCCCGGGGCGACAGAAGAGGCGGCGCGCAACCCCATGGACCCACCCTGCAAACACCTCTCTTCGCTGTGCGAGCGGGCCACCGGTACCCGATCTTTGAAAGACACCACCCCCCCTTTTTTTTTTTTTTTTTTTTAAGGTGGACTATGGATTAGTCTCGCCCCGCCAAATCGGTCCGGGGTGACGGAGAAGGCGGCGCGTGACCCCATAGACTCACCGTAAAAACTCCTCTCTCTTCGCCGTGCGAGCGGGCCACCGGGACCCGATTTTTAACTTCGGTGGCCCGCCCGGCGGTTTACCCTCGCGGGTTCCTCTCGTCGACGCCCCGACAGAATTCGCCGTCGGGGCGTCGCCCTCACGCGGTGGCCTCACGTCGGGTGACCGGACAATTCCCCGGTCCGATCACCCGAAGCCTCGGTTAGGGCGGCATCAGGCGCAGGTATTCGCGCCTGCGCCGCCCCGGCCGCTGGCGGCGGCCCGGGGCGCGGGAATCCTCCCTTGCCCGTTCCGCCGTTTCCTTCTGCGAGATGACAGCCTCGCAGAAGGCGGCGACCGCGTCCCAGTTCCTGATGCTGTCGACCATCGCCCTCGCGACGGCCGGCAGCGTCAGGTCGGCACCGATGACAGCGACGAGGTCACGGCGCTGCCGCTCCCATCCCGGACACACCTCCAGCGTGTGTTGCGCCGTGTCCTCGTCACTCCTGCAGTGGTGGCAGGCCGGAGTCCACTCCCTATACACGACCCTGTGCAGGTACAACCCGAAACACCCGTGCCCCGTCAATACCTGCACCAGCCGAAAGGTGAGGACTCCGTGCCGCCGCTCCATCCACTCTATCAATACGGGCCGGAGGGCCTCAACGGTCTCCACACCGTGCCTAGGCCTCTCCAGCCGCGTAGCCCAACGGGCGATGACGTCTCGGCGGGCATCCACGCGCCAGGTGGCTATCTCGCTCAACGATGGGGAGCCACCTTCCTCGCGCGCTGTGATAACCCGCCGGTAGAGGTCGGAGAGCATCTCCGCCTCTAGGTCCCACGGGGGTGTCCCGGCCAACAGGCACGCCGCCTCTGTCGACACCGTGCGGTACCCGCGAATGGCTCTGACCGCCATGGCTCTCTGTGGCCTCCACAGAACCGCCCTGAGCTGGGCGTTCAGAGCCCTCGCCCACACGGGTGCGCCGTACATGGCCATCGAGCGGATGACCCCCGCATACAGCCGTCGGGCCTCAAAACTGGGTCCGCCCACGTTCGGCATGAGTCGAGAAAGGGCGGACGCCGCGCCGACAAGCCGGGGAGCAATCTGTCGGAAATGCTCCCGGAACCACCATCGCCCGTCGAGCACCAGACCCAAGTACCTCATATGGGCCTGGATGCTGATGTGGATGGAGTTTACCACTATCGAGGCGCCGATGGGCAGCCTCACACGGGGCCCATGGAAAAGTAGGGCCTCCGTCTTGTTTAGGGCCACCCTGAGCCCCAGCGCCTCGATCCGCCTGACCATCTCCTCGGTGCCGAGAGTGGCCAGGCTCGCCGCCTCTTCGAGTGTCCTGCCCCGGGCCGTGACGAGTGTGTCGTCAGCGTAGCACACCAAGCTCAGCCCGGGGGGGAGACTCCCTCTCAACGCCCAGTCGTACCCGATGTCCCACAGAGTCGGCCCCAGAACCGACCCCTGTGGAACGCCGCACGACATGGGCGTCCGCACAATGTCCCCTGCGGGACCCGCGCAGAGGATACTGCGGCCCTCCAAATAGTCTGCCACCAGCCTCCTGAGGTACAGGGGCACTCCATGGAACCGGAGCGCCTCCCTGATGCAGCCGAATGGCAGACTATTGAATGCGTTGGCGATGTCCAACGACACCGCCAACAGCACTCCCTTCCCGGCGACGGCCTCCGCGGCCGCCTGCCTCAGGCGTAATAGGGCCCCGATGGTCGAACGCCCCCTCCGAAACCCATACTGAGCGTCCGACAGATCGGGCCCCACCTCCTCCAGGTGTCGGACGATGCGGACAGCGAGCACACGCTCCAGCAGCTTACCCACATCGTCGAGGAGCACGATGGGCCTGTAGGCCGACGACAAATCCGGGGACCGTCCCGGCTTTGGCAGGAGAACCAACCTCCCTTCCTTCCAGCACTCAGGGAACCGTCCAGACGTCAGACAGGCGTTGAACAGCTGCCTGAGGCGAGGCTCGAAGTGCTCGAGGAGCGACGTGGGCGCGCGAAGCTTGTTCAGCGCCGCGCGATATGGGCGACCCCAGGGGACCGTCCAGCATCTCCTGCCAACTCGCGCCCTTGGCGGCTCGGATGGCCAGCCGAAAGGCAGTCCGCGCACTGCGGTACGCCTCGTACAGCTGGCCCTCCCGCTCGACGTCGCGGTGACGCCGCCGGCTGCGGGTGTAGGACCTTCGGGCACTGATACACGCCGCACGAAGGTCCGCCAGTCTTGGGGACCACCAGTAGACCCCCTGCCTCGGAGGTGGACGCCGCCGCACTCTGGGCATGGCCGCATCGCAGATCTGCGTTAACGCACTGCGAATGCGGACAGCCTCAGCGTCCACTCCGTCCGCTGGGGGTGGTGAGGACAGCCACGTGCTGACAATGGCCGCCTCCGCCAGTAGATCCCTGTCAAGACGACCCACAGCCCACCGCGGAAACGCGGGAGCTCCGTCCGCCCTGTGACCCCTACCGGGTTCCCGGGGGGAGACCTCCATCCGGATGTACCGGTGGTCCGACAGGGTCTCCGCCTCCTCCAGGACACTCCAGTTCCTCACCCGTGGCGCGACATCGGGGCTAGCGAACGACAAGTTTACTATCGACCCGCCCTGCCGCCGCACACACGTGTTCACCGAACCTCTGTTCAGAACACAGAGGCCCAGTGAAGCCGCCCACTCGTTAACCGCCCGCCCGCGGTCGTCCGTCCTAGGGGACCCCCACGCCGTGGATTTGGCGTTAAAGTCCCCCAGAACCAGGACGAGGCCCGGTGCCAGTCGCCGTATCGAGGCCTCCAAGGTGGTGAGTGAGGCCCCGAAATCGTCCATCCTCCTAGTGGGGGAGAGGTATACGCTGTAGAGCGTGACCCCTCCCCACTCCGCCGCGACAAATTCCTCGCCCCTATCCAAAAGGGACAAGGACGGGAAGTGCCGCTGCGTTGAGACGACGATTGCCGCGGTACCGTTTCGACTGACCACCCAATTGGGGCGATCAGGCACGGCGTACGGTTCCGCGACTACGGCTGCACCAATCGACCACTCCGCCATGGATTGCAGGAGGAGATCCTGCGCTCCGGCGGAGTGGTTGGAAGACACCACCACCCTGCCCTTAGTAAATAATCCTTGTATTGCTGGGGACGTTACAAACATACAATTAATGCAGAAAAATTACACCCAGACTCAAAACAACCCTTTGTAGTTCGCACAAACTATCCTGCGTGGGATTCAACCCACGACACTGGCACGGTAGGTCGGTTATCTTAACCATTACGCCATCTGTGCAGTCAATATGTACTCCTCTACCATCGTACGGCTGTCTGTCTTACGTCAATCCTCCTTGGCAATTGTTGACCAGACGGTGTCAAATTTAGTTGGCCCATGTCGATATAAAGTTCTTAGTTATCTTTTACTACATTCATGAATTACGTAAGGGTTGGTAGTTATCTGAATCACTGACAGCGAAGACAAAGATCGGGTTCCGGTGGCTCGCTCGCACGGCGAAGGGAAGCGCGTTGCAGGGTGGATCTATGGAATCGCGCACCGTCTCTTCTGTCGCCCCGGACCGATTTGGCGGGGTGTGACCGGTAAAGGTATCTGAACCACTACGCCATTAGTATAGATGACATGTGGTTTGATTGTCAGTGGTATTATTATATTTCCATTATTTCTGGTCTTTCCCTTTTGGTCGTATATAGATTGAAAAATATTTATAATAATGAATTATTATTATGTTAATAGTTTATACACAAACCACGGTAACGTTTCAACTCTACGGTATACTCCGAAAGCTGATATGGACTACGGAACTATACTTTGTTCAGCGACTAATACAGTTGGTAGACAAGAGGTCCCTTGCTACTACAGGCTCGTTGCTGCAGGTAAATCTATATTATTATAAAATTACTGAAAAAAAATTGTTTGTTTTTATGATTGTTTGTTTGAATGCGTTAATTTTAGGAATGTAGACGGTTTTTTTTAAAGACACCATTCTGCCTAAAGAAAATAATCTTTGTATTGCGGGGGACTTTATAAATATATTATGTACTAGCTACTGCCCGCGGCTTCGCCCGCGTAAAAGGTTACTATCCTAAAGTTTTTCGTCCCTATTTTTATTTTAACCCTTAAGTGTATATTTTTTTTACGAAATTTTAATGTCATATTTATTTATATCTAATCTATAGCCTAAAAATAAGTTTCAAGCTTTTGGCTTTAAAAATGACAATAATTCCTTACAAAGTTTCATTCCCCTTTATAACCCTTTTTGCATTAAAAACTAGCCTATGTCCTTTTTCAGGTTCTAGACTATCTGTGTACCAAATTTCAATTAGATCGGTTCAGTAGTTTTGCCGTGAAAGAGCGACAGACAGACATACAGAGTTACTTTCGCATTTATAATATTAGTAAGGATTATTAATATTATGTATTATTTATAAATATGTAGTGTGTATGGGGCTTATGCAAAATAAATGATTTGATTTGATTTGATTTGAAATACATTATTAAACAATCAACAGTGTCATAAAAATTACTGTTATAACAATTTCGTATTACATTTTTGTTGTTAATCTGGCGTTGTAAAATCTGGCTAAGGAGTCACCAGGAAAATGGAAAACAGCACTACCGTGAGCAACTAATTATATCAACTACTCCAAAGCCAATAGTGATTATAGTCATGGTATAGATTATATGAGTACTATCTTGCGTAGCGGTACAGAATAGGCTATCTGGAGATACCTTGCCCAATCTATTCTTGCAACTAAAGAGCGGTGTGCGGCTCCGTAACTTGCCGTATGCTCTTCCCATCGTCATTGGACGGGACCGACCATTAGTTTCGATTCCATGACTTCAATGGCCAGTCCAGAGAGCTATTTCTCCCCGTACCGTTCCCATCGACGTCCTGACTATAACTATATTCCCGGAGCGCCATCGACCTCTATGCAAATCGCAACTATAGATTTGAAAATATAAGCAAAATAATTAAGATTGTGAACGTTCCAGCAGGTAATCCGTCAGCTCTTCAGAACTGCTCTGTTGTGAATCAAAGCTACACACTCCTGGTGGAATGCTTAGAAGGTTTTGATGGAGGTCTGCCGCAGGTTTTCTATATGGAAGTTTTAGAGTTACCGTCTTTGATGGTAAGTATGTCAAGTCATGAATTATTTTAATAGTTTTCACGAAATAAATCACGGCATACAACGACAAAGAGCCATTCGATAAGTTGCCTGTTAGTTTCGCAAATATCTTTCAGTAATACTGACTTCAAATTCTTGGAGTCTTTAAATTCCAATATTATTTAAAATAAAACGATTAGATATGTTTAGTATTTCTTTTAGTTGGATTAAGCTCTATAAAAAGGTGTTTGTGTATTACGGTAGATATGTAGAGTGGATCTCTGCCTTCTTTCCCATGTGGATAAGGGAGAGTGGTGGTTGCTCTAGTAGGTAATTCTTGATTTGATATATGCAAGACAAAAATTTTCAACATATTAGCTAAGTATTTTTTGTAGCAAAAAAATTTACATTGAAACGAAATAACTATTTTTATGGCTTTTTTTAGTGCTCTTCGTAGCAAACGAGCAATTAGTTCACCTGATAACAACTGTTACTGCTGCTCACGGACCTTTGCAATACTAGGGTATAGCTAGGCCGCTACCTACCAATTAAAATCCCAAACCCAACCAGAAAGTTTGGTTAACAACTCTCTCGCTTACCCAATGTAGCACAGCAGCACATTACTATTGCTCAGACATCGACTTTCTGCGAGAGTATGATACTACCCCGGACGGACCGGCTCGTAGCTGTAGACAGAAAACTGTCAACAGTCCTACCACTATTGAAAGGCTAATTGGCTGTTGGCTTAAAAGACTCTTCAGACCACATCTTATTCTCATGACCTATATTTCTTCATATAATTAACATCGCTTCTGATTCTTTTCAAACAATTATTAAAGTATTTCTTAAGAAATAAGCAGATTAGTAGTAGGACAATTTTCTGACATATTTTCTATTTCTCCTTAGTTACGATCAAACTTCTCTTCAAACCACACTCCAATCTTCGAGGTTCACAATTGGGATACAAGATCCAGCTATGCGCTGGTTTTGTACGCTGCTAACGCCAAAGGCAGGAGTGAGGAGGTGACATTATACACAGTAGCTATCAGGCCGCCTGACAAGTACACAGGTAAGTATTATGAGAAATGTTAATGCTCTAGAAGATACATGGCATCAATTCATCTTAATCCACTGATGAGAAACGTCCAGATAATCCTTTGTTTTCCCATATGAGTCATAGTAGAACGTTAAACCAAAGATCAAACCGGGGCTGTCTAAGTTAAACTGCTCGATTTCTCAACTCAGCTATTCCTATTCTTATTTGCTGTGGACAGATTTGCTTTCATATTCTTATTATTTAAAACACTGGCTTTAATTGAGATTAAAATACTGAGAAAATAATATTGTCCATAGATGCAATTTAGTTAGATCGTTTTATTGCCTCCAAAATCTCTTGCATACTAAATTTCATGAAAATGGTTGATGCCATAACAGAGATTCAATTCCGCTGCGAGGCAGTCGTTTCGCAGAAAGCTGCAACCGCGTCCCAGTTCCTGATGTTTGCAGCGCCAGGTCGGCACCGATGATTGCGACAAGTTCAGACCTCTAGCGTATGCTGCGCCGTGTCCTCGTTGCAATCTCAGTGGTATCAAGACGGTCCTCTCCTCCTCGCAAACGTGTGCAAGTACTTACCGAAGCAACCATGCCCTGTCAATACTTGCACCTGTTGGAAGGAGTGGACCCCGTGCCACCGACCTAACCAGTCCATCAGCACCGGCCGGATAACCTTCACGATTGGAACACCAAATTGAGGACTCTCTAGCCGGATTGCCCAACAGGCAACAGATGCTTACGGCTCCTTCAATCACCGAATAAAAACAACATTACATTCCCATTGTTTAAGCGTTGATTTTCTGCAAGAGTGTAACACTGGTTCGGATGGTCCGGTCCGTGTAGTCCTACCACTAATAATGGTATACAGGTATAGTGTGTCTGTACTATGTAGCTAGAATACACCTAAATTATATTAATTCTATACGGAGAACCATGCATACTAATAGAGAGACGATCAAATTCTCAACGCTGCGAGTATTAATATTATGAAACTTGAAATATAATGTTCAAAATTGTACTACAATGCAATTTATACACTAATTGCTGTTTCTGGCAAACTACAGAGTATAATAATTTAATATACCAATGAATATTGCATATGGAAATTTATGGTGAATTATTTAATTTCGAGAACTGTAAAACATAGAAAGAGCAAACGAAAGTAGTTATTCTATGAAAGCACAAATGTTTGATATATTAATCTGCAGATTAAGTGTCACCATTTCAATTCACGCACAGGGCATTGCGACCCACAAATTGTTGTTCCGAGTTTGCGTGTAATTTGTATCCGTTAATTACATATTTATGAAGTCCCGTGTAATACAATAGTTATTGCCACAGAACTGTTAAATTAAAAAAAAAATGTATATTTATGAATTTTCTTCTTTTTATCCTATATGTTTCATTGATAAGCCCAAGCACTGAGGTATGTTGGATGAGAAGATCTTACTAACCTAACTGGACTGTTTGTCCAAGGTAAACATCTCTCCTTAGTCGTTCACTCCTGATGGAGTGGTCGTGGTTGATGATGGATCATTGTTGGATAGAGCAGCTCCCGCGATGCGTCTCCACTTGTTCCGGTCCTTAGCGTCTCGCGAACACTGGAATACGGAGGTTTTTGTCGCAGCTTTAATAAGGTCGGTCAAACGCGTAGGTGACCGCGTGACCGCTTGCCCTCTACATGTCCTTGAACAACCAGCCGTTCCATGGATTATTCGTTCCGAACAATGTATCCAAAATATTTCAAGATTCGTGTTTGCACAGTTGACGATAATCTTTGTTTGATTTTTAGCTCAGTCAGAATTGAGACGTTGATTCTAAACGCTGTCCAAGGAATCTGCAATAGTCGCCGCCAGCACCACATCTCGAGTGCATTGATTTTGCGTCGGTCTTTGAGGCGAATCGTCCACGTTTCTGCGCCATAAAGAAATATCGAAAAGACCAAGCTTCTCATTACGTGGACTTTCGTGGCTTTTGTGATATTGCGGTTGTACCTTACTCTTTTCAGGTTGTCAACAGCAGATCGTGTAATAGCGCATCTCCTTCGAATTTCGTCTTCACATCCCTGGAGGATGTTGTTGTTCGTAATAGTGGAACCGAGGTACACATGTGATTGAACAACCTCACAGTTGCCAATTCTGGAAATGTCAGGATGGTTAAGTTCAACTCGGTCCACTATCATCATCTTGGTCTTGTCTCTATTGACCGAAAGACCGAAGGAGAGGCTTGGTTCCTCCAAAAGTGTAAGCAGGTGTTCCATATCTTCTTTTGTTTGTGTGAGAAGAGTAGTGTCGTCGGCATACCTCAAGTTGCATATCTTCCGACTTCCCACTGAAATGCCTTTGTCCCACCGTTCCAGAACAATTCTCATGACACACTCTGTGTAAATCACTGATTTGGCGGGGCGCGACCACGTCTATAGCCCACCGCAAAAAAAAAATGGTGTGAAAGCTTTCCGAGTCAAAGTTGTCTATTCGGACAGTTGCAGTTCCGTCTTCGTAAAGCCTGCGTATGAGACGAACTAGATGAATAGGTACTTCTATTTGAAGGAGTACGTCCCATAACATATCCCATTTTACGGTATCAAAGGCCTTGCGAAAGTCTATAAAGCAGATGTAGAGTGGGATGTTAAACTTTCTAGACTTTTCGATTATTTGTCGAAGAATTAGGATCTGTTCTCTTGTTCCTCGATCCTTGACAAATCCCGCTTGCTCAATAGCTATTTCGGGTTTCAGAAAAGCTTGCAGTCTGGTGTTAATAACATGAAGGAGCAATTTGCTGGCGTGTGCAATTAAAGATATGAGCCTGTAGTTTCCACACTTCTTCGTTGATCCCTTTTTTTGTAGTAATATGAATACGGAGTGTGTCCAGTCTTGAGGCCACTTCTCTGTCTCCCAGACGCGATTGCAGATAACATGCATTATGTTAACTCCGTCAGCTCCAGTAGCTTTGTTCCTCTTCAGGTGGTCAATAGCGGCTCGCACTTCACTCTTCAGGATTGGTGGTTCCATAGCATCCCGTGGCAGAGTATCATAGACATATGACGGGGCTAGGCTGCTATCGCTAAAAAGCTTTTTCGCAATATTCTTTCCAAACCCCTACAATATCGCTTGTCTCCGTCACAGTCACACCACACGAATCTTTTATAGCCCAGGTTTTTGGTTTGATTTGACAGGTTATGATTGGAATCCTCTTAAACAAGTTTTAAGTTTCGTGGCGGTCTGCGTATTTTTCCAACTCTATGCATATATTTTTGATATGGTTATTACGATCTCTGCGAGTAGAGTATTGGATTTGTGCACCTATCAAATTCAGTTCCTGTACAGATGCTCCCCTAGCCTTCATCTCACGACGGTGTTCTACTTGACACCAGGTGTCGTCTGACATCCAGTGTTGATATTTAACATTGGTCCGAGTAGGCTGTGACGAGCATAAAGTGTTTTGAGTGTGTTCTTTTGCATACTGCCAGAGTGAGTTAGGATCGTCATCAAGGGCTTTTGACCTCCATGTGCTGTTGTCACCCGCTAATTGGTTCCTAAAAGGTATGATCCACTACTTCTAGCCTCTTGTTAGTTTTACGAGGTACAGAATTACCTAATTTTAGTTTGAGGTTGCACACGAGAAGTTGGTGGTCAGATTGACAATCGGCCCCGGGCAATGTGTGTGCGTTCATGATTGAACTTCGCCAGCTAGATCTTATAGGTATGTAGTCAATCTGATTTCGGTGTTTTCCATCAGGGGATGTCCAGGTGTATAGCCTTATGTGATGCTACTGGAATACCGTATTCATAATGGTTAGGTTGTTGTCGGCTGCAAACTGGAGCAATCTCTCTCCTCGGTCATTCCTTTGACCGAGACCATAATTGCCTACAATATTCCGCAAGCCTACGTCCATCCGCGTGTCACCCACTTTTGCGTTGAAATCTCCAAGTATAATCAACAGTTCTCTGTTTGGTATTGTTGCTATTGAAGATTCAATATCATTGTAGAAATTTTCTACGTCTTCATCTTTCGCCGCGCTGGTGGGGATATACACCTGAATAACGTTCAGCGGGATGGGAGACACATCGAGCTTCATTGTAATAATTCTGTCGCTGATAGGGTTATAGTCTAAGACCGATTTAGTCCATTGTTTGGGAATTGCAATGGCTACTCCAGCGTAAGTGCTGGAGTAGTTACCGGAATAATAGATGGTATGCTTTTCCAAGTCTTGGTGGCCACTACTTTTCCAGTCTGATCGCGTGAGGCACATTGGCTGCAAGCTGAAGCATCGACGGGGTATGGTACCCGATAGAATAACCCACCGGGCTGAACACGGACGTCAAGGATTCGGTACTAGTGAATTACGGTGCCATGCCCTAGATGGAGCGGACGATCTGTGGCCGGACCATACCTTCTAAAATAAAGAATACCCTCTCGTCTGACCAACGTAATATAGTAAATCAAACTGTCCAATTCCTTCACTTCTTTTATAGAGAAGGATTTGCATTTTGTCTCCACATGGAAAACAAATTTCTTCAACTATTGTTACAGAACAATAATTTTCACTGGTATACATACATAGTTTTATCACTTCAAAAGGTTACTGATAAAGCTATATTATACACAAACATGCAGTACACATTACGGTCGTAATGATACCACATTGAGTAAATAAAAACATTTATACGAAACACTATCAAAGTTACGATGCACTTTAGTGAAATCGTCACATTAAACTGAAAAGTGTAATTTAACTTGTACATATCATAAAAAAGATATTGGGTTGCTTAAATTTATTAGTGGTAGTTTACTCACAGAAGATAAGGGTTCGCTACCAGTACATCATCACTCCGCTCTTATCCTAATTATTTGTAGTCGACGCAATATATATATATATATATATTACTTGCATCGTACATACTGCAAATGTTATTGGCAATAGTTTCATGTACAGTCCCCTCGAGCCTCCTACATAATAGGAGGGAATTTGTCCTACTGTACCATGCTGGTCAGACGTGTTGATATAGGATTTTGTTTCGAGACCTTCCTTCTCTTGCAAAGATGTTCTATGCGTTTTATATCCCTTAGTCGTCTCTTACCCACGGGTAAGATAGGGAGTGGTGAATTGTATTCTCACTCCGTCACAACACGGAAAAAAAGTGTGTGCGTCAGCTCCGACGCACGACTGGAGTTTACTCCTTAAGTACGATTATCAAAACAGGCGCAAAATAAGCTCATTTGACTTAAAATAATATGTATATTTTTATTTACATTTATTAAAACTGTTCAGTGAAGTTTTATCTCACGTCAGAAAGTGAAAGGTGCGCAGAATAGGTTGCGTACCAAAAACGTAACGAGGTCATTCGATCACTAGATTTTACACCTCAATTTTTTCTCATACCGGGCGCCTTATATGAAAATCGATTGTTAAGGAGTAAACTCCAAAAATAAAACTTTACAGTCGTTTAGAAAGAGTTTAATTAAACCTAAATTATCACAAATATGTAGATGTAATTTCGAGTGTAATGACATTCTTTATCAATTAATCCACTGTATCGTCTAATTTTGCATATATATTTCACTAAGTGGATCCTTCTTGGACGTAATTGCAGCACTTAATAGATGACTTAGCACTTTGTTTTTATTGCTTTTAGTAGCAAACGAAGAGTACACTTGATGGTAAGTGTTGCTGCCCTCATGGGCCATGGCAAAGCCATATCTGAACCGCTGCCTACCATCTAAAGCCCATCCAAAATTTTAAGCATCCGGCTGTCTCGCTTACCAAACGAATTACAATAGCATATTACCATTGCTCAGACACAGATTTTCTGAGAGAGTGTGGTACCATCCCGGGTAGATTGATCCGCGGCTTTAGACAGAAAACTGTCAACGGTGTGGCTCTACCACAACTGGAAATTGCTGTTGTCTAATCTAGTGGTGATTTTTAGCTGACTGTTTAACAAGAAAATAAAGAGCGGTGAAGATAGTAACCCTAAATCTTTACCTCGAGACGATGATATTTTAATAATGACTCATTCCACAGGAGTCAGTAACTCGATACCATTGTCACCAATGTTGGTGTCATTGTTGTCCATTGCTGCATTACTCTGTACGGGGGTCTGTGGTGTGATCACAGCTTTGTACCGTCGTCATGCAGCCAGAAGACATGATATTGACAAGCAACCACCTTCAAAGTAAGTATAAATATCTTCATTGTTTATCAACTTTTTATAATATTGGTGGCACTTTATTTTTGTTGCATTTAACTTTAGCAATAACAGGGATATATCTAAGTCACTATCTAATGTAGCTACAAGATTGGAGAGGAGATGGAGGAAAAGGGGACCAGACTGACTACCGGAAACTGACCACCGAGATCAAGGAATTGGTACTAGTCGTCAGTCTAATAGCGATGGTAGGTTATTGGGCCGTGCGCTCTTCCTTCGCTGCACACGTATTGTGCGCGGATTGCATCCAGATCATAACCCTGCCAAAAACTAAGGCAGAAAGAAGAGTTCCTTTAGCTTTTAATCATGAAATGAAGAACTTTAGCAAGTTGTTAGTACTCAGATGGCGATTATGTGATCGATTTTATCTCCAATCCAAAATTCGAACTGAAGTTTTCAAAATTGGCAATCGCAAATTTATGCCACTGAATGATAGTAGCGATATTATTCATAGTCTTAAAGTAACAATAAACAAAGAAGCGAAAACTTTCTGGTAATCCAAAATCAGGTTACGTACATAATATAAAATGAAACCAGGTCTTTTTTTTTATTTTTGCCCAGTTTGCCAACGAGTATTACAAACGAGTCCTCATTCGGGATTACTTGCTCGTGTCTTTGATGAATCGTGTACATACGAAAGTTTGAAAGTGGATTGTAACTCAATCAAAAATACATATACCTTACTTTAATCGTACTTTTAACTTGATTCCGAGTTTATATGAAATAATACGAGGATATATTTATTTACTGTACATGCCAAAGGAATAAGAATACAACACCCATTTTCTTGCCAGTGAGTGTCGTGTAATATGACTAAGAGATATGATATGCAGTTAATATCTATGCTATCTATCTTTGAAAGAGATGGAAAACTCGAAACAAAACCCTATACCAACATGTCTGATCAGCATGGTACAGTAGGTCTATATCTCTACCATTATGGAGGAAGCTTGAGCCCAATAGTGAGATATATATGAGCTGAGATGATGAAGTGAGGTGATCTATGCAAGAAAAATAAAACTCGCAATAAAATCCTTCACTAAACCGTCTGAGAAGATATTTTCTTCAATTATGGAGGAAGCTTGAAACTAACAGTGGGGAATATATAGGTAGAGATGATAATGACGATAATTACTTATAGAACTAACTGTAA
Source organism: Lymantria monacha (assembly GCA_905163515.2). Lineage (NCBI taxonomy): Eukaryota > Metazoa > Arthropoda > Insecta > Lepidoptera > Erebidae > Lymantria > Lymantria monacha. Next base: position 1,311,836 of record LR991100.1, read on the forward strand.
GTTATGATTTTTTTTTATTTATAACCCGATTACGATGAAACTAAAGGAGGGCTATGAGTTTATCAGATAAGCTGGACAGATCTTCTATTTTTTTATTGCTTTTGGTGGCAAATGAGCATGCAGCACACCTGATGGTAAGTGTCACTGCCGCCCATGGACCTTTGCAATACCAGGGGTATAGCTAGGCTGTTGCCTACCAATATAATCCCACCCAGTTGGGCTTCCGGATCTTTCGCTCACCAAACGAAGCGCAACAGCACATTGCCATTGCTCAGATGTCAATCTTCTGCGAGAGTGTGGTACTACCCCGGACGGACTGGCCCGCGGCTGTAGACTGAAAACTATCAACAGTACCACTAATAATCATTTGGTATGTTTTATTTTGAGTTTCTTTTCTCTTGTACAGATGTTATTATATTCTTACTCCATCCACTCATGTAAAATTTATTTAGTTAATGTTATTTTGTCACAGCAATGCTCTCTATATGGAACAAAGTGTAGAATCTCTCTCGAAGCAAGACAACCTTAATACATACTGCGCTTCACCAAAGTTGGACTACTGCAGCCAGTATGAGCTGAAAATGGATGGCAGTGGTGAAGATACCGACCCTGACATTATACCGTGTCATTATGGTAAGATTTTAATTCGTCGTCGTTTTTCTTTTGTTTTTTGTTTTAAAAGAAGCAACCCTTTTTTTTGCGGTGGACTATGGATGTGGTCTCGCACCGTCAAATATATATATATATATATATATATATATACATATATATATATATATATATATATATATATATATATATATATATATATATATATATATATATATATATATATATGTATATATATATATATATATATATACATATATATATATATATATATATATATATATATCTACATATATATATATATATATATATATACATATATATGTACTAGAGCAAGTGGATGAATTTGTATATCTTGGATGTGGTATTAGCCGAGATGGAAGGTACACCACTGATATAAAGCGAAGAGTGAATGCGGGAAATAGAGTGAACGGAGCGTTGGGACAACTTCTCGGTAGCCACCACCTCAGCCAGAAGGCACGTGTAGCAATACATAACGCAGTGCTTCTCCCAACATTACTATATGGAAGCGAGACTTGGGTATGCAGAAAAGAGCATGAAAGCAAAATTAATGCGGTCGAAATGCGATCTCTATGGAAAATCTGTGGAGTTAGGCTGACCCACTGCATTCGCAACGACGACGTAAGAGAGCGAGTAGGTATGAAAGAGAGTATTGTTGTAAAGATGCGAAAGGGAATGCTCCGATGGTTCGGACATGTGGAAAGAATGCCAAACGAACGTCTGGTTAAGAAGATATACAATGTGAAAGTGGAAGGATGTAGGTACCGGGGAAGACCGAGACTCACCTGCCTAGACCAGATCGGTCATGTACTGAAGGAAGGTGGAGTCAAGAGTCTCCGAAACCGGCGAGCGTGTATGAAGAGAATTATGAATGTTGAGGAAGCGAGTGAAGTATGCAAGGATCTTCCCTCTGCCTACCCTGCAAGGGATATGGCGTGATGATATGTATGTATATATATATATATATAGATATATATTATATATCAGAATATCTTTTAACTATTAAAGATTTAGTTTACTTATGCAAAGCCCAGTCGAGCAAATAGGTCATAAGCACTATAACAATATAATCTAAGCCTCTTACAAATTATTTGTTATATCTAAACATACGCAAAATCTGAGTAATGAAAACGCTTCAGACAATCTCAAATATAACTGCTTCATAATTCTGTTACTATTTTAATTACTTAGTTTAGCGTAAAATTTATTTCATCCAGACACTTCATTAAATATGAATATATATATATATATATATATATATATATTCACATTTTTGTTCTATCTATATTATATTTCACACTAATTTTATATTTTATAAAATCTCTGCCTAAGCGTTACTTTAGACATTCATACTCTTTTGCTTTTCCATGTGGTGACGGAGTAAGAATACAATTCACCAATCCCTATCTTACCCGTGGATGATCGTATGATACGACTAAGGGATATAGAAATGCAAATAACATCTATGCAATACAAGGAAAACTTGAAACAAAACCCTATACCAACACGTCTGACCAGCGTGGTGTAATAGGTAATTTTCTCTCCCATTACGGAGGGGGCTCAAACAGTGAGACATATATGAGCTGAGATGATGATGACTCTTTTGTTTACGCTGTCGAAAGACATTTACCTACTGTACGCCGCCGATGACAGATAGGATATGTGGAATTTGCCGGTCACCTGTGCGACTATATTACCCTCTAAATCTAAAGCAGCCCATTCTATACTTTTACGGGGTGCCGTAGAGAGATAGTAGATGATATTCTATGCCCGACAACTTAAAGCAAAATTTTGTTATTTTCCTCATTAAATACTTTCGTTAATTTTATGAAATATCCATACTATATATGACGTCGTTATAGATGCAACTTTCTTTAATGGTAGAGATCATTAAATAAAAATATATATTTCAAATTCTTTATTCAACTAAAGTTAGTGGGTGGTAGAACTCCCCCAATAGATGTTATACCTCATTCTGTATTAATCTCCCTGGGACTCTTTTACTTTTAAAGAAAAAATAATATTTGTAATATCTATGTAATCTATATTTCGTGTTCGAAGTAAGAATGCATTTTACAAACTCTGTATCATCACCATCATCTCAGCTCATATATGTCCAACTGTTAGGTTTGAGCGTTGGTATAGGGTTTTGTTTCGAGTTTTTCTTCTCTTTCATAGATAATATATGCGTTTTGCAGCCCTTAGTCATCTCTTAGATCACCTACGGGTAAGATAGGAGGTGGTAAATTATATACTTCATCACCACACGGAAAACTCCTGTATAAGTCATATTTTTTTTTAACTACAAAGACAATTTAAGCCGGAAAATTGCTTCCAAAATTGTATTACTAGAAATTTTAATATTATTATTATTTGAAAGTGCTGCTGAACTTTACAATTTTTATATATCTAACTTAAAAAAAGAACTTTCTACAATAACATGATATTATTTATTCTTAGCCTTACTTGTGTCCTTTGAAATTAATATTCCAAAACACATTATACTACATACACAAATACCTACTCGCGCTATTAAATTAATTTATGTTTTAAATTTCGTATTTGTAACTGATAGTATTCAGCATTCTGTCATAACAAAGCTCTTGAATCATTTATAGATCAGCTAAATACTTATGTATTTACCATAATTTGACTGCGTAAATAGCATAGCAGTTAAGATACCGATCTACCTTGCCAATAAATTGTTATCCTGAGTCTGGTTTTAAATTGTGTCCTTAATTATATATATGTAAAGTCCTCTGAATTATAAGGATTATTTCCTTAGTGCATGATAATGTCTTAAAAATAAAAAATAAAAACCACGTGACAGTCAGTATTGAAAGTCAACACTTGAAACATCTGCGTGGAGCGAGTCTTTTTCTACTCTCTAGTGTCGTTGAAGTTGAATGATGTCTGCTCTAGTAGTTAACTCTTGACGGGTGCCGCTAGTGATATCCGTGCCGGCTATAATATTTATTGTATTATATATTGAAATGAAAATGTATATATTCTTTCGAAGGATATCACAATGGAGCTAATACTTACTAAACATGTTACAAATAAACTTTATTTAAAAGATGTAAGTTTAATAATTACGAGCTCGGTGAGTTTCTTGCTGGATATCAGTTTGTATTAAATATAAATAGCAATAGACTCACGCGTTAGGATGGATTATGTCGACCCAGGTTTCAAGTATATCCGAATAACGTGTGATTCGACGCGACACAGTTATGGGCGGCGGACAAGAGCTGCTTGCTTCTTGAGCGTGTTCAGCAGAATCGTCCGACGAATCCCGATAGTGCCCAGGGTTATTGTATATTCACTCAACGTGCCATCACTATCACATACCACCCTCATGTCACTCACCAAAAAAGTTTTGTTTGGGTTGGAGCAAAACATTGTTTTGTTTGGGTTAGAACAAAACATTGTTTTGTTTGGGTTGGAACAAAACCTTGTTTTGTGAATGAATGCATGTAGCAAAATTGTTTATCTTTAAGCGTTTAATCAATGCTTTTTGTAAATTTAATAATAGTAAATATAATTTGGTGTTTTTATAGTATACTTGTTACAGATAAGAAACCAATAAATGAGTTTAGTAAGCTGCCTACTCCTGGACTGGAAGTAGATCCACATCGGATGTTCAGCGACAGACCAAATATACCTTCAAGTGCAGTGAGTATTTTTAATCATTAATTATAAAAATTGAATACTGTAAAATCATCATTAATTGCATTTGTATCATTTATTTTTATTACTTACGAGTTTCTGATATTTGGATCAGTGAAGAACTCAGTTCTACCTAAATATTGGTAACGCGTATATAATTGGTATTTTTTTTTTGCTTATGGTGGTAAACGAGCAAGTAGCACACTTGATGGTAAGTGTTAATATAGCTCATAGACCTTTGCAATACCAAGGGTACAGCTAGGCCGCTATCTAATAACTAAAACCAATCTACATAGTTGAGTGTCTGGCTCTCTCGCTCATCGATCGAAACGCAACAGCATACCGCCACTACTCAGACGTTGATCTTCTCCGAGAGTGTCTTACTACCCCGAACCGGCCAACCTGCAGCTATAGACAGCAAACTGTCAATAGCCTGGCTTTATCTCTACTAGGTGTAAATCCCGTTAACCATATTATCGCAAGTATTAGTGATTACAATAGTTTGAAATCTTAAATTAAAATGTTAAAAGTTTAAGTTTCTTGTAAGTTAAATACAAAAGATAATGAATCTGAACTGATATTAAAACCGTAACTGATATTAAATTTCTAGTCAGTTACCTTAAAAGTTTAACCTTATCCTTGCTGTTCACCTGCTGCTAGTTTTATGAAAACCCTTTATTTTTTTTATTTTTTTTTTGCGGTGGACTATGGACGTGATCTCGCCCCGCCAAATCGGTCCGGGGTGACGGAAGAGGCGATGCGTGACCCCATAGACCCACCACGCAAAAGTCCTCTCTTCGCCGTGCGAGCGGGCCACCGGTACCCGATCTTTGTCTTCGGTGGCCTGTTTTATGAAAACCCTTGGAAAGTAAAAGGAGACATATTGTTAACTTCACCTATTTATTATCACTATAATATCAGTTTATACAGTCATCATCATCATTCTCCTACTCTTATCCCAATTACTTGGGACCGATACAATATGTACTCTTATTTTATAGTACATATTATAAAAGTTATTGGCAATAGTTTTATGATCGGCCAGCTGCCAGACGTCAATCCTCCTTGGGAATGTAATTGTTGATCAAACGGCGTCAGATGGAGTTGGCCCAGGTCGTTATAAGGCTCTTAGTCGTCTTTCACGACATCCACGAGCAAAGTAAGTGTTGGTAGTATTCGTAAGCTGTGTGGTAGCGATATATATATTAATTTTTTCTTCTCTTACATAGATTTTAACTGCATATTATAACACTAAGTCACATTTTAAGATACCCGGGGCAGAAAGGAGAAGGTCAATTATATTCTTGCTTCGTGATTATATAGACACTGTCAGGTTCAAAAACTATTTAATCTATTACAAGGAGAATATTTTCTTAACTTTGTTATGTTTGTTTATAGTCATCAGTGAGTATATGTGTTGTCAATCGTGGCGTCACGGCACGCAGTTCAGATATCTCAGCTGCCAGAAGGCCAGAAGTTGTCACCACGGCAAGGAAGGTTCGAGAGAGTTGCATTTAAATTAATATAATTAGCCAGTAATTATGAAACTGTGATTAGTTATAAAGTGACTATTTGAAAGGAATTATACAGTGTTTATAAAATTAATAAGAGAAACTTTTCTCGTGAAATATTTAGTGTCACAGAAATAATGCAAGAAGTTTTATCATTAATAAATATTTTTTAAAATAGAATATGATGATTTTGTTAATGAAATGCATGGTAATTTCTATGTAAATATATTATCCCTGTGGATAAATATAGTGAAATAATTCAAATAATCTAAAATTTCAGGTATGGTGTTTCTAAAATTAATTTAAAGATATTAATAAAAAATATCTCTGAAATACTATAAAAGTCTCTGCTATAATATACATAATGCTTCTGAGTTATTATTTTTTGTTTTGAAATCAATAATGATGATGGGATGGGCGACTCAGTGGTCACTGCTCTGCTTTATGCAGATGATGCAGTCCTGCTGGCACAGTCAGCGACTGACCTGCAGACCCTAGTCGACACAATGACAGAAGATTATAAGAAAAGGGGTCTACGCGTGAATGTGAGCAAAACCAAAATAATAGTCTTTGAAAGCGATGAAACCAGAACAGATGTAAGAGTAACAATAGGTAATGATGTACTAGAGCAAGTGGATGAATTAATATCTTTAGAAAATTGACAAATACTTTGTTTTCACTTATTTTTAATGAAGACTATATGTGTGAAGTTTGAAGATAGTGATTGTTTTTGTTCCCATACAAATCATCACGATTCGTCCCTTTTAGAATCACTTTTCTTAAAATCTATTCTTATATCTCTTGTCTCTACGTTTCGTAAAGAAACTAGAGTCAAAATTTCATGTTTCTAATTTGAATAGTTTGGCTCGACGTTGAAGAGTCAAGCAGCTTCTTTACATATATATAGATTTCTCAATATTTTTAAGGTAAATACTGCAAACATTTCTGAAGAGATTATATAAAATAATTTAATAACACCATAACTGAAATGAGTACAGTTATATCAAAGGTATTAAAACGGTCTATTGAAAAATAATTCAATTACAATTAATTTTAATTTAAATGCTGTAATATTAAAACAAATGTAAGTATAATAAATATAATAATAAGTGTTATATAATAAGTGTATCCGCCCACTCCTCTTTGATAATAAAATTGAATATAAAATATAAATAATACTGGTATCTTGATAATAAATTACAGTCAAAATATTTGACTTGAAGTTTATTAACATTTAGACATTATTTTTATAATTTGGGTTTCACTATTTTAATTCATAAAAATTATAGACTATTCTTTGTGTATATTAAAGAAAGTTTTATTAATATATAATTCACTATTACGCCATTCCTTTTATATTTAGTTATTCGAAGTTAGGGCATAATTTCAATAAATTTATACGTTTGTAGAAGAAAATATGATATGTATAAGTAAACTTTTAGCGAAGGCAATCCTTTAAAGTTAAATAGAAACTACGCATATTATTTATGAGTTCGCATACACTTTGCTTTATCATTCTCCAATCTGTATCTCATTACACTTGCCAAGAAATCTGTTGAAGAATCATCAATTAAAATTTTATTTAAGACAATAAAAGTTTGAATATGAATATCGATGTAAATTCATTCAAAAGTTTGCATGTGATGAGTTCAAAATATATTATGTACTAATCTATATTTTATTATGTATTATGTGACATAAACACCTCTATTAGAATTCATTTTTATTCACTTTTAAATCAAATTAGAAAACTATTTTTACGAATTTAATTTTGTCGGTATTTCATTTTTGCTTTCTCGACATTGTGACCACTTATCAACATTCCGTCATAGCGGAGGCCTGACAATAGATTAAAAATTTTTTCATTTTAAACTAGCAAACCGAAGTAATACAAAGATAATATATGCTATGTAATTTGCTAATAATGTAGCTTACTATTGGTGAAAGAATTGTTTAAAACAATTCAATAGTTTAAACCTAACAAACAGTAAATTTTAAATTAACATTATATTATTTACGATGTGTTCATCATCATTATCATCATCATTTCAGCCCATCACCGTCCACTGCTGGACGTAGGCCTCCCTCATGTTACGCCACAGAGTGTGGATGTGTTATACTCGCATAAATATTTAAAAAAAAATGATTTAACTGTGAAATTAGTTAGGGAGTACTGGCTTTTTTTTTGGTGGCAGGCTACTGTGCGGTCGCGCCCCGCTAATCCGTTTGGGCGACGTAAGAAGCGGTGCGCCGACCGACCCGCGGTAGACCTGCCCAATAACGTACCTATCGACGTCGTGCGAGTGGACTACCGGATCCCGGTCTTTGTCTACAAGGCGGTCTCCTCTCGAGTTGACGCCCCATCATCTCGACCAATAATTCTTGATGTCAGGGCGTCGCCCTCACGTGGTGGCCTCACTCCGGGCGACCAGACTCATCCCGAGTCCGGTCACACAATGCCTCAGCTAGAAGGGAATACTGGCTAAGGAATCATTAGAAGAATGAGTGCCAATAGTTTCCCGGCAAAACTCACAATATTAACACATAACAACAATACATACACATAACATAGTTGTCACACATGGGATTTGAACCCACACCTATTGGAAAAATCCGTTCCAATAGTGCTACGATTTATACCAGCGTGAGCTTTTGTATGGCATTCAATCTTCGCCTCGTATTATATTTTCGTCGAGATGTATGCCATCTACCTAGCTGTGGGTTCGAATTCCATGTGTGACAATCATTTCTCGCTCTAAATCAAGTTTTTATTACGGTATTATCTCCTATTTGGTAGGTATATCTTTATATATATTATTCTTATGTGCGTGTGTATGTCACTGAACTCCTCCTAAACGGCTGGACGGATTGATTTTTTTTTGTGTATGTTCAAGTGTTCGAGAATGGTATGTGGCAATAGCACATTGCCATTACTCAGACGTCGATCTTCTGCGAGAGTGTGGTACTACTCCGGATGGACCGGCCTGCGCCTGTAGACAGAAAACTGTCAACAGCGTGGCACTACCTACTTTTCGTACATTGACTGTTAGGTGGAACGAAGATTGCCGGGTCAGCTAGTTTAATATAAAATATCAATGAGTAAATGAATGAATTATGTAAGAAGCTTGTATTGAATAGAACATGTGTCAAACAAGGTTACAATATCAATTAATTTATTTATCAATTATTTATTTTAATTTCTGACATAAAGTGGTTAAACTATACTCGTTCCAACCATTTATTTTACTTTTGGCAGGTCGAATTCTGATCAATTAGTGTTGTACCAATGTATTACGGATACTATGTTTTGTAATAATCGATTTTAGTCAGGAAGAACTTTTAATCGATTTAACACGGATGTTTTATTTTTGCTTAAATACATATTTCATATTATTTAAAAACTTCACTTCTGTAAATATATTTGTTATTTGGGCACATTAATTTTTGCATACCCACTAATTCAGTCCTCCCAAAATATTTTACTTTGTACTTTGCAAAATAAAAAATAACTACTTTATGAAGCATTTTTCCATTAAGCGGGGTCCGCTGCTCCAAACTTTACTTAGAGACAATGGCGCCCTCGTCTGCGGTAGTAAATCACTATTTTTCTCATCCAGCCTACCCCTTTTTTTTTAAGCCGAATTGGCAACACTGAACGGCGCGCCGGCGACGCCATTTTGTTGTGTTGTCTGTCACTCGCAACAAGACTCCCGTGCTAGTCACATTTCTGTTCGCTGAGTGCTCTTTCATATTTTTCATACGCTGTGTTGAGTATTTATATTCCACCGTATTGATTTCATTGTTCTTACTTTGATTGAGTTGAGCGTATCGTTCCTCCCAGTAAGATTTTACTTGCAAAATGCCGAAAGGTATGGTGCTTAAAGGACAATTCAGAGAGTTAGTGCTGCGGCTTCGTGAATTTTTTGAAAAGGAAAGCCGCAATGGCGGATTCCTTATACCAGTAACCCAAGTTAGAGACCGTGTTGCAGCAGCATTAGGTATTAGTGCTCCAACGGTGGCGAAAATCACTAAAGAAGCCTATGGTAGTAGTGGTATTGAACAGAACAAGCTATCTACGCCTAAGAAAAAACGTCAGCCCCGTAAAGTGACAGCAATTGACAGTTTTGATACTGATGCTATTCGTCGTCATATATACAATTATTACACAAGCAAAGAGATTCCTACTTTGAAAAAATTAGTAGCGTCTCTACGAAATTGTGGCTTGTTTCGTGGTCAAAAATCTTCTTTGTCAAAGGTGCTGCACCAATAATAATAATAATAATAATAAATAAAATAAGAACCTTGCAACACTGAAGGCTATACATGTTTGTCAACACAATATATTGTAAAAAATATTTTTAATTAATTTATTGAGTTTCTAATAGATCTGTTTTGTATTAAAAAGTATCTACAATTTTTTTATTTATGAAATTTAAAGCAATATCTTTGTAATAACATATTAACATTGAAAAATACATAAATATAAGAAATAATGACATTTGACATACACGTCAAAATGAAAAAATCATTAAAACTGAAGAAAGAAAACATGAACAAATTTGTTATAGCGAAATGTTGACAAGGTCACAGACTAAAGCAGCACGACCACCACCCCCGGGCTCGTCGCAAAGCTCCGCTTCCCAACCGACGGCTAGTGTACCAGCAGCTTCTGTTACGACAGAGGCGTCGAGCTCAAGTTCCAGCGACGAGTATTTCTCCCCACCGACGACACCAACACCTGCGCCGAGACGAGGGAGAGGCCGGCCACCGATTTGCTTGGGACCCAGAGGCCCACCGACCTCACACAGGGCCCCCGCTGCCGGTGGTAATGTGCAGCGCATGAAATGGACGCATAGCATTAATGAAAACGTCATGCGCGCATATTTCGAGGCAACAGAGGGGGGAATCAAACTCACCGCGTACCGTGATCGTATGCTGCTTCTGTTTCAGAACCTCGAACCAACTATCAACGTTACAGCTCAACGACTATCGGATCAGGTGCGAACCATCCAGCGCTGTCATCTGTTGGATGTTGCTACACTTGATCGGCTACGCTTAGTGTCCATACAAACATGCCGTGTTACTCCCATTTCTACAGAAATTTCTACGATTGACACTACACAATCCGTTCCTCCACCATATGCGGAAGGTGAGGACGCGACTGTTTCTATGGACACCCAGTACAATGAGGAGGTAAGAAATGCTTTAGAATGTGCGATTCGCGAATATAGATTCATACCTCATAATATTAGGCCACGCTTGCCACGATTGCCCATGCATGGAAAAAACAGGCGTCTGGTGGGTACCCTTGACTCACTTTTAACTAGTTATTTACATACTAGTGATAGTATTAGTGATACACATTCAATCCTGTACTGTGTGGCGGTTGCAGCATGTCGTATAGCAGGACTAAAATTTTTAGAAAATGAATCTACTATACAACAAAAAAAAAAAGCCAAACCCGCTTGGCAGTGCAGGATTGAATGTCGTATCTGTGAGGCGAGGGTGCTCATTGGAAAGCTTATCTGCTTCAGAGCGGGCAATACTCGACCGAAGGTGATGCGCTACGTGAGACGGGCCTTCTTGGGAACTGACATCAAACCCGATGAATATAACGCTCGTGTCACGGAGCGCATTGACTTTCTGAAGCAGAAAGTCTATGCTTGGGCAAGTCAAATTCGCAGGTATAAAAAACGTATGAATCGTTATTCTGTGAATCGCATGTTTGAAAGTGACCAGAAGTCAGTTTACAGAAACTGGGAACGTCCCTGCCTAATTGTGGATAATGAGCGGCTACCTGATGCTGAAGTCACTAATACATTTTGGCGCAGTATTTGGTCGGTGCCTGTCGTTCACTCCGAGGGCGATTGGATGGGGGATGTCAAACGAGCATGTGAGAATATTCCACAAATGGAAAATGTTTTAATAGACAAAGATGATGTAACCTGTGCAGTCCGTTCCTTATCTAATTGGAAATCACCAGGACCGGATGGACTGCACAACTTCTGGTTAAAATGGTTACACAGTGCTCATGCTCGTTTGGCATCTCACTTTCAGTCGGCTTTAGTGTCTGGGACGTTGCCGGAATTTATGACGACTGGCATTACTCACCTGCTCCATAAAACAGGTAGTACCACTGAACCATGTAACTATAGACCGATAACGTGTTTGCCATCGGTCTATAAGCTTCTTACATCTATTCTGAGTAACAAAATTGCTAAACATGTTCAATTAAATTCGGTTATGTCTATCTCTCAGAATGGATGTAGGAATGGGGGACGTGGTACTAAGGAGCTCCTCCTAATAGACACGGCTATTAGTCAACAAGTTCGTCGCAACCGAAAAGATCTGTCGGTATGTTGGATAGATTACAGGAAAGCGTTTGACTCCGTGCCGCATACGTGGCTCTTGAGAGTGCTGGAGTTGTACAAAATTAATTCACTTCTATGCACTTTCTTGAAGTCTTGTATGGGGCAATGGAAAACGTTTCTGAAATATCCAATGCACCGACTGAATCTAGGGAGTAGCGAACCGATATATATCAGGCGGGGCATATTTCAGGGTGACAGTTTGAGTCCTCTTTGGTTCTGCCTAGCACTGAATCCTCTTAGTATCTTACTAGAACATTCAGGGTTAGGCTGCAGGTTACGAAGAGGTGGTCAAATAATATCTCACCTGCTTTACATGGATGACCTGAAATTATTTGCACCAAATAACCCACAATTGGTGAAATTACTAAAAGTCACTGAAACTTTTAGTAGTTCTATCAAAATGGAGTTTGGTGAAGATAAATGTGCTGTCATGCATGTAAAGCATGGTGGGATAGTGGAGGTTGATAGAGGTCAACTCTTCAATACTCTACAATTTAGACCACTTCAAGTAACTGATACCTATAAGTACTTGGGTATGTCACAGGCTTTGAACATTAATGAATCGGACAAGAAACAAACGTTGCGGGAACGTTTCTTTGGCCGCCTGAAGAAGGTTTTAAATAGTCTTTTATCGGGCGGCAATAAGGTGCGTGCCTACAACGCATGGGTCATGCCGATTCTAATGTACTCCTTTGGCATACTCAAGTGGACTCAAACCGAATTGGACGCCTTGGACAGGAAAGTTCGTACTCTATTGACATCACATAGGATGCATCATCCTCGTTCATCAGTAATGAGGTTGTATATTCCGCGAAAATGTGGGGGTCGAGGCTTTCTAAATGCTAAAACCCTCCATAATCGCGAAATATACAACCTCAGGGATTATTTCCTCAAGATGACGAATGGTATGCATCTTGATGTGGTAGCAGTGGATAACGGGCTCACCCCGCTTGGGTTGGCTAAAGAGAACTGGCATAAACCTGCAGTACTAAGCACCAAAGATCGCGAGAGTATATGGCAGAGCAAGGAGCTGCATGGCAGGTTCTACGGGGCCCTAAATGCCTCGGAAGTAGATTTCTCAGCCTCTGTGACCTGGTTACAATTCGGTAATCTCTTTGGAGAAACCGAAGGTTTTGTCTGTGCAATTGCTGACGAAGTTATCAAGACGAATAACTACCGGAAATATATCTTGAGGGATGGCACGGCTGATATTTGTCGGGCGTGTCACCTACCAGGCGAGTCCCTCAGGCATATCGTTTCCGGTTGTTCACGTCTTGCTAACGGCGAGTACTTGCATAGACACAACCAAGTAGCCAGGATCATCCATCAGCAACTTGCTTTGTTATATAGACTTGTAAGCACAGAAGTGCCGTACTACAGGTATATACCTCAGCCAGTTCTCGAAAATGGTCGTGCCACATTGTACTGGGACCGATCTATTATCACTGATAGAACCATTGTGGCTAATAAACCAGACATCGTGGTGATAGATCGGCTACAGCGCCGTGCAATGATTGTCGATGTTACTGTTCCTCATGACGGGAATCTCGTGAAAGCTGAGAAAGATAAACAAATGAAATATCAAGACTTAGCTCACGAGATTGTCGACATGTGGGATGTAGACACGGCAATCGTTGTACCGATAGTCATTTCGACCAATGGTCTAATTGCCAAGAGCCTCGCTCAACACCTTAAGAGGCTCGCGTTAGGTAGTTGGATTGGGGGTCTGATGCAGAAAGCGGTGTTGCTCGACACGGCACGCATCGTGAGAAAGTTCCTCTCTTTGGAGCCCTAACCACCGGCGGCTTGGTCCCTGTATTCGCTGCCGGTGGGTCAACACGCTTTTTATATTTTTAAATATATTATTTTTTTATATTATATTTAGAAATGTATTAAGTAGGTGTAAGTTTAAATAAAGATAATAATAATATTTATTTGCGGAACATAGGTAATACAAGGTTTTATAATTAGTTATGGTAAGCGAGTCGCTATGTTCTACCTTTCGGGCATGCAAATTATAAGGTTTACAAATTTTTATTAGAGTTGTCTGTCTAATATATGAACAATCAAATTAAATATCAAATTAACAAAATAATGCCATAGTCAACTAAATTTACATTACATAATTGTCATTTAAGAAATCATTAACATTATAAAAGCAGCGCTCTACTAAAAAGTCCTTTAGACGTTTTTTGAATTGAGTTACGTTTGTGAGTTTGATGTAGTTAGGTATTTTATTGTAAACCGTAACTGCCATACATAAGATATTTTTATGCATTAATGCTGTAGTGGCCTTTTTTATCCTTAACCTAAAGTTATCGCGTCTATTCCGTGGCAATGATCCGAGTGTCTCAAACAGATGAGAGTTAGTTTTGACGAAAACAGCTGTTTCGTAGATATATATTGAAGGTAATGTCAGAATTTTACATTTTTTAAAATATGGCACACAGCTGACTCGTGTTCTTAAATTAAATATTGCTCGGATACATCTTTTTTGCATTTTAAAAGCTATGTCTTTGTTTGTAGAGTTACCCCAAAATATAATTGCATATCTTAGATTGGTTTCAACTATTCCATGATAGGCCGTTATTAAAGCATCATAATTTAGAACATGTGCAAGTTTAAAAAGTACGTAGGCAGATTTACTAATTTTTTTACAAAGCATATTTATATGAGCCTTCCAATTAATTTCACTATCAATAATAAGTCCTAAAAATTTGTTACTATTTACTTCAGTTATTTTATTAGCTTGATAATTAATATTTAATATTGGAGTAGTCATTCTTTGGTGAAATTGGATAAAATTAGTCTTCTTAAGATTTATTTTTAGATTATTCTCAGTCAGCCATTGTATTATTTGTGTCAAAGTATTATTTATGTCAGTTTCATATTGATTAATGTCATTACAGGTTATTATAGCAGTACTGTCATCAGCAAATAATGACATTGGTTGCGATACTGCATTAGTAAGATCGTTTATGTAAATTAAGAATAATAGTGGACCTAA
Source organism: Lymantria monacha (assembly GCA_905163515.2). NCBI lineage: Eukaryota > Metazoa > Arthropoda > Insecta > Lepidoptera > Erebidae > Lymantria > Lymantria monacha. The sequence continues at coordinate 1,327,021 of LR991100.1, forward strand.
CACACTTCCTTGGGGTACACCATGATTAATAATTCGCTTATCAGATAAATAGTCTACTTCAAATTTATTTATAAAATTAATTCGCTTAATACAGGTATATTGGATAAACCATAAGCTTCCAATTTTTCAGCCAATATATTGTGATCTACATGGTCAAATGCCTGGGTCATGTCACAGAATATCCCACAAACCGGAATCTTTTTGTCCACATTACCAAGTATTATATTCAAAAAATCATAAATAGCTCTATTTATGGATTTTCCCTGTCTAAAACCTTTTTGCTCTTCTGCGAATAGATTAAAGATTTCCAAATATGAGTATATTTGCTTATATATATACTTTTCAATAATTTTAGAAAATACTGGTAAGAGAGCAATATGTCTGTAACATTCCATATACTCGCGATTGTCCTTTTTAAATATTGGTTTTATTATTGATTTTTTTAATTTATCAGGATATACTCCATTACTTATACAAAGATTAATAATATGGCTAAGTGGTTTTGCTATGTTTTCTTTTATGAGTTTAATTATTTTAGTTGTTATGCCGTCATATCCTACACTATTACTATTTGCTAACTGATTTTTTACATCCGATGGTATACTTGGTCGCATAAACATTGACTCTCTGACTTTAAAAATGTATTTAGTCATCATTTTGTTACCATTTGACAATGGCATGACTTTATCAGCAAAATAATTATTGAAAGCATTTGCTATGTATTGAGGATTACTAATTATTTTATTATTACTTATTACTTTGTTAATATATTTGTTATCTTTTACTTTAGTTTTATTAATTATTGCCCAAGTTGTTTTTTGAATATTTTTCGATGTTTTTATAGAGTAAATATTTTGAGATCGTTGTGTTTGACTAATAACCTTCTTAAGAATACTATTATATTTTTTATATTTAAAGCGATTAAAATTATTAGGGTTCCGTCGGTATAACCAAAACAATTTTCTTTTATTTTTAGTGCATAATTTTATACCTTTGGATATCCATTTCAGCTTTTTTTGTGTTTTAAAAACTGTGATCTTAAAAGGAAAGCATAAGTCATAAAACAGTTTGAAAGTATCAAAAAAGTAATCATATGCACGATTTGGGTCCTCGATAACATAAATTTCCGAAAATGTTAAGTTATTTAGGTAATATTTAAATTTTGACATATTTTCTACATTAAAATCACGATGTTTTGCGCGCCAGTAGTTCAAGTAGTTTTGTTGAGTCACTGGGATTTCTAAAAACTGTGAAGTGTGATCTGATAAAGTTAGGTCTATTATACTAGATTTGCACTTTTGTTTTATGTTGTGTATAAAATTGTCGATGCAAGAATTAGTTTGAAGTCTAGTAGGACTCTTTAGCTCAAATCTGAAATTATAATTATGCAGCAAGCACTCAAAGTCTAATGATACACAATTTTTATTTAAAATGTTAATGTTAAAGTCACCTGCGATTATAATGTTATTTGTGTCAGCTTTCTTGGAAACGTATTTAAGTATAAGTTCAAATTTCTCAAAAAATATTTTCAAGTTATCTTGTTTTGGTATTCTATATACACATACCACAATCATATGCAAGTTAATTAATTCTATCGCACAACATTCAATTAATCCTGAAATAGAAATACTTTTAATATAATCTAGAACTCGCCATTGATATCCATTTTTTACTAAAATGCATGCACCACCTCTTTTAGAATTTCTACGACTAAAATATGTAGCTAAATTATAGTTGGGTATTGTTAAATGATTTTCCAAACCGGACAGCATAAAATGTTCGGATATACAAATGACGTCTATATTTATCTTGTTAACTGATAGCTCGTCTAAACATATCATCAATTCATCCGCTTTATTCATGAGACCCGCTATATTCTGGTGCATGATATATAAGTTGTTATTAGTGAAAAAACTGCATGTTTTCATTCTTATCATAACTGTGGGTAGCACTATTGTTTATATTCCTGTTATGTATATTAATGTCAATTAAAAGTTGTTGAATGTCTCTAAATATTATATCCATACCATAATTGTTTATTATTCCTGATGTCTTATAAAATGTACTATAGTCATTTCTTAGGTTCTTATTAGAGTCCAGTATGAAGGCATGTTCATGTGTTATGTGTGATAATGAGACAAATCTTATGTTTTAATTGGGTGCGTGCGCTTGCTTTGTTGTGCATTAAAGTTATGGAGTCATTTTTATTCTGTTGCCAAGTTCCAGATACATTATGAGCGTTTATAGTATTGGTAGTCAGTGTTTCAAGATTTTGTGATTGAACTTCTTGTCTTTGCTTATCAGCTAATTGTGATTTTAACTTTAATGGGCTGGATGTAGCTATTTCATATAACTTGTTTTTTTGCATTAATTCTTCGTTGTGTTCTTTTAAAGTGTTATTTTCTGACGACAGTAATTTGATTTTATCGTGTGCGTTATTAAGTTTAATCATTAAATTGTGAATTTGTTCTTCCAACTTTGCAACTACTTCCTTTTCATCATTTGCGCGATCAAATTCCTTTTCTATTGATTCATTTAAAGAGCTTGAATCAGAGATAGTACGTTTTCGTCGAAATGTAATATTATCGAGAAAATTCATTATGAAGAATCAAATATGGAGAAAATCACAATCAGAGATAACATGTATAAAATCTATATCGTGTATTTCGCCTTAGTATTCAACCGATTTTGAAGTTAGTGTTCTGGCAACACTAATGATGTTTAAAATGTCAATTTATTATCAGTAGAAACTGGAACGCGCCCGGTATCTTTCAACTTGTAGAATGACAATTTAAAAGTAGTGAAAATTAACGGTCAGAACAAATACAAAGATATTTTTATTACATTTCCAAACTGCAATTGCGTTATGTTTTTGTATTTAGAGTATGCCACGATGGTGTATTTATGCTATATAGTAGATCTCGTCGAAATATAAAAGTATTTGATGATTGTTTATATTATATTCATCGCAAAACTTACTTCATTTAATGAAGTACTTACAGACAGTACTCGAAGTCACCAATAGTTCTGCTGCACTGTTATTACTTTATTATCAAGTTAGGCACATATTCTCTTTTCGGATAGGCAGTTTAACAATATTATATTATTTATTTCACAGACTGATTGTTTACACTTTTGACGTTTTGACGTTGAGGAAGCGAATCGGGCAAAAAAAAAAGCGCACCAAATCGGGTTCTTGTATAAGAAATCCGACAAAAGAAAAATTTTAATGGAACGTCGTGATATAGCCTTGTCTCGTTGTGAATTTTTAAGACAAGCGAAGAAAATAGAAGACTGGTCGAATGTCGTTTTCACAGATGAAACTTGGCTCAATGCCAATCATTCCATACCAAAAGGTTGGACTGACGATACTGCTGCTTCTACTTCTGCAGTGCCAATGGGGAAAGGTGAACGCCTCATCATTTGCCATGCAGGAACTACAAAGGGATTTGTACCAGACGCTCTGTTAGAAAAAAAACAGGAGACTATCATGAGGAGATGAATGCGGACGTGTATGAAAAGTGGTTCAGAGAAATGCTTACATCACTTGAAGAGCCATCAACAATATTTATTGATAATGCACTCTATCACTCTCGCCAAATTAATAAAATGCCAACACAGGCCAACAAAAAACACGAGATTATAAACTGGCTTCGTGATAATGGGGAAGACGTGGACGAATCCCTACTAAAAGTAGAATTACTTAAAATATTAAAAAGTAAAAAGCAGCCAAAACGATATGTCATCGACGAAATGGCAGCAGAATATGGGCATGTTGTAATCAGAATTCCTCCGTACCACTGTCAATATAATCCAATTGAAATGATCTGGGCACAAGTCAAAGGACACGCCGCAAGAAATAATACAACTCCTCCTTTCACAGCAAATAAAATGCTTGAACTTTTAAAAAACGCATGTGCTAGTGTGACGACTGAAAACTGAGCGAGTGTCGTCAACAAGACAAAAAATATAATATTCTCTGATTGGGATCGGGAAATTGAATTTGACAACATACCTACACAAGAGTTAATAATAAACACTGCAGATGATTCAAGCGACGATTCGAGTTCGTATGAAGAATCCGAAGATTCGTTATTTCGTTATTTTATTAAATAATATTAAAATATTTTGGTTGTTTTATTTCATGTATGTATGGTTCAGGTATGATGAGAAGATTTTTATATCTCCCTGATACAATTTTAACGTGTTGTCAATTACAACAATTCAAAACTCAGTTGTCAGCTGACTTAACTGCAAATAAGTGTAATCGATTATTTGCGATTCATTAGTTTGCACCGAATACTTTTGATCCTGTCACTAGATGCGATAGAACGTAACTTTTTTTATAACGGAAATGAATTATCACTTAAATTTTATGAATAGAGCTATTTACGGCATATTAATGTATTTAGTGGGTAATAATTAAGATATATAAATATTATTGGGCAGTTTATATATTTCTCTGTTCACTCGTTTCAAAGTTAATAATTGCGTATAATGAAACAGTTACGTCCTAAAGCATGTGTCAAAAGTAAAATAAATGGTTGGAACGAGTATAATATCAGCTCCCTAACTCACAAGTAATTTTAACAATTAATATTCAAATATATTTAGTTATTAATCTGTTCAAGTTATTGAATAAATTATTAATTTCTTTGACAGGCTTGATTTATTTGTACGTTAATTGTTTTAAATTATCTTATATATCTATACATATAAATAAAATTGAAGTGTCTGTTTGTAATTCAAAATTAACAGTTTTCTCTAATTGTATATGAAAGTATATGTACGGTACTAACATTCTTTTTTTACCCGACTGCGCAACGCAAAGGAGTGGTATTGTATTTAACAGTCTATGTATGTTCCTTTGAAGCACTATATAGACCAAACGCCTGGACCGATATTTATGATTCACACGTTAATCGATCCATTGAAACATTAGATTTGCTGTCGAAAAATGGTTCCCGACAGTTCAGTTGTCATGTTCCATTATTAAAATATATTTTATTTTCTGCAATAGTATTTATTCAAAAATATATTATAGAATTCTAGACCATCGGAAATCTAAGTGCTTGTTTTTTTCTTTTCAGTTTTTTATTATGTACGTAATTTAGTTCACTTTTTACGCAGTCGAGCTTTTGATTTTTTTAATTTTTTTTTTTTTAAATTTTACTCTGTTTGTTCCGACTAATCTCGGAAACGGCTAGGCTGATTTTAATGGGACTTTCACTGACAGGTAGCTGTTGTTATAAGGAGGAAAATAAGTAATTAGACTTTCGCAAAAATACAATTTGGTCCGCATAATAGATAGTATTAAATAAAATAACTTCAATGTTTAAATTTTGTCTCCTTGGAATAGAATAACTTGTCATATATTTGTGACATGCCAATGTCAAGAATCGGGTTCGAATATTAATTGAAGATAAAATATTAATTAAGTTCTCTGTAGATTTTAATAATTTTTTGTTCATTCATTAGACTATTGTTGCTATAATCGTTTTTCTATTTTTTTAAACGTGTTAGTAATACTAGTAAAGTATAACTAATTTCTCAAAGAAGAGTGTTCTTATATATTCTTTTATGAGTCTCACGGGTAAAGAAGAGTTTGTGTCAATCGCCGAACAGCTGTTAAAATTCTCTTTAAATTTCAAACATTTATAAATCTTTATTCCTCTCAATATTTTTTTACACACCCACGGTAAAAAAAGACATGGAACTGTACTCTTATTCTGTCGCCATATTAATATGCCTATCTATACTAATAAATGAAGAGCTGGCTTTTTTGTTTGATTATACTGCGACAACTACTGAACCGATCGGAATAATACTTACACCATAAGATGCAGCGTGTTTCGTAAAAAGGTTTTAGTATATATGTTGGTGATTATTTATCCGGTAAAGCGAGAAGCGGGTGGGAGACAACCTGTATTTAATAAACCATAAATATGTAGATTTTCCGTGTGGCGACGGAGTAAAAATACAATTCACCACCCCCTATCCTACCCGTGGATTAACGTACGAGACGACTAAGGGATATTAAACGCATTCATATCTATATGAGAGAAGAAAAACTCTAAACCAAACCCTATACCAACACGTCTGACCAGCGTGGTGTAGTAGGTCAATTACCCTCGGGCTCGAGCCCAACAGTTCCTATTGTTGGGCTCGAGCCTCCATCTATAAATGAGCTAAGATGATGATGAAATATATAGAATTATTTACGCAAACATTTTAATATCAGATATAATATACACTCATTTGCAAAAAAAACGGGCACCTAAGCAATGAACCATTTCAAATGTTAATATTTCTTTGTTTGATAATTATAGGTAGTTTTATCCACACAATTTGGTAAATTAATAAGAAAATAATCGTTTTCATCAGTATTTCATAAAATTTAGATACAATTTATGGGAAATAATGCTAAACCTCGCTAGTAGTGTATATTCGCTAGTAGTGCATATGCTCATGAAGTAAAAATAAAAAAGTTTTTTTGTTTGTTTTTCTTTAATAAAGTAAAAGCAGATAAATGTTTAGTATCGAGTGTGACCCCCTCTAGCTAAAATCACAGCTTGAATTCGTCTGGGCATGCTAGCGAGTATATCCCGGATACTTGCTTGCGGAATACGTTCCCACTCCGCAGTAATCACATTCTTCAGCTCTCTGATGGTCTGCGGAGCCGGGTGTACTGATCTCACACGCCGTTTCAGAACGTCCCAGACATGCTCTATGGGATTGAGGTCGGGACTTCGAGCTGGCCAATCCAAACGACGAATGCCGACCTCTTGCACATACGCATTAACATCGCGGGATCGGTGGGCGCGAGCATTGTCGTCCATAAAAATCGAGTCTTCACCTAGAGCGGCCAATGCGGGTTGTGCATGAGAAATTAGAACTTCCGTTATGTATCGATGCCCAGTCAGTGAGCCGTTTTCAATGAAGACTAACTCTGTACGATCCATTGAATTTATTCCTGCCCAAAACATAACAGAGCCCCCACCATAAGGTGTGATTTCTTCGAAACATGCCTCTGCAAAGCGTTCTCCTTGTCTTCTTAGCACTCGCCGACGTCGATCTTCACCGAACAGAGATATCCTGGCTTCATCAGAGAACAAAACCCTATTCCAATCGTCTTGAGTCCATGATTCACAATTTCTAGCGAACCTAAGCCTGTGAACTCTGTGCTCACGGAGTAATTTGGGGCCGCGGGCCGGGCGGTGACTGCGTATATTGGCAGCGAGAAGCCTCCTCCTGACCGTCCATAGACTAATATGCACATTTCTTACTTCTTACCAGAACAACCTCGTTCTTAAGATCCACATACGAAGATTTGCGATTTCTCAATGCGCGACTCACAAGAAAACGATCATCCCGTGGTTGGGTACATGGTTTTCTTCCAGAACCAGGCCTTCTCTCGACGGAACCAGTCTCCTGATATCGCTGCCAGGTCCTTTGGACTGTCGAGCGACTAACATTTAGCCTCCTAGCCACGAAACATTGGCTGCAACCCTCTTCAAGCAGCGCGATAATTTTGGTAGCTTTTACCACTTTATCTACCATTTTTGATACAGCCAAACAGCATTAAATAAAGCTTTGACAGTCAAGGATATGAAATTAATCGATAAAAATTGAATAAAAGTTATGAAAGTCGATGTTAACTTCTGGAACTTCGCGCCAAAAATGTAGGATAAAAAGGGGTTTTCTGTAAAAATGAACATCAAATGAAAAATTGAATTTAGAACGTACTTTTTTAAATACCACAGCATTTTTAAAACCGGCCAGTAACGTGTACAAACGATTGAAACCTTTTTGGTATTGTATCTTTTTAAATATGAATGAAAATCAAAACCGCCCGTTTTTTTTGCAAATGAGTTTATATATATATATATATATATATATATATATATATATATATATATATATATATATATATATATATATATATATATATATATGTGTGATATTTTGTAGTCAAACTTTGCTATTTATGGAAGTGTAATAATCATAATATGACCACATGTAATGTCCAACACATCCCACAGTCAAATCTCACACAAAGGGTTGTTTAATGAAGAACAATATTACATTGCGTAATGTAAATACGGGTACCGCACATATTCTACACACATTGACCTTTCACTTGGCAAATGAATAGCTTTTAACATTAGTAAAATGTTACGCTACGACTGGACTATATTTTTGTTTAATTTTGGTATTGTATTTTCATGTCAATTCTTTGTTTCTATAGATTTTACAAACTATGAAACAATCTCAGCAGGACAAATTCTTAGTCAACATTATCATTATTCTCCTACTCTTATTCCAATTATTTGGGTTCAATACACTATGTACTCTTATTTCATAGTACATATTGTAAAAGTTATTGGCGATCGTTTTATGATCGGCCGCCTGCCAGACGTCAACCTGGCATCAGATGGAGTTGGCCGAGGTCGTTATAATGCTCTTAGTAGTCATTAACGACATCCACGAGCAAAGAAAGGGTTGGTAGTATTCGTAGCCGCTACCACACAGTTATCTTAGTCAACATTATTTGCCTACTTTTATCGTAAATACTTGGGGACGACGCGATATATCCTCTTTTTCCACATAATTATCAGATGTCATCTCTGTGTTCACTTTATTTCTATCTTTGTCATATTTTAGGCAATCTAACCACCTTTTCTTATAATTTCCCTTACTCATAAATCTTTCGATATTCCTGTTTAAAACTTTCTTCACAACATATTTCTTTGTATCTTTTCTCATCACATGTCTATGCCACGCTATTATTCGTCATCTCGTCACCATCTTAGTTCAAATAGTTTCCACTGCTGGTGTCGAGCCTCTTTTATATTGTGAGGGAAATTTTGAGACAGACGGGTTGATGTGCGAGTTTTATTTCGAGTTTCTCTATTCTTGATGCTATTATTAATATTTCAGAATTATTATCATAATTCTTGTGTAAAAGTAGAGTTAGTTATGAGTTTTAACATCGTGAAATTTTTTATAGAGCCATTTTCGATACTTTTATGAAGTCATTAAATAAAATTAAAGTTTAAAGTGTGAAATTAATTACAAGTATTATCAGGTAGTGACTGAAAATTAAGAATAATTATATTTTTAAGTAATACCTAGGTAGATATACATTGACATCACCTACCTTTATATTCTTATGGCACTAAAATAACTCTCCAGTTTTTTTTTTTTTTTTTGGAGTGGGCTACGGTCGGCGAACGCCTCGCACCACTCCATCTGGGGTGACAGAGGGGCATAAGCAGGTACACCCGTAACCTACCCGTGACGTCGCCTTCGTCGTTGGGCCGACCACCGGAGCAGAGTGACATGACGTCAGTGGTCGGCCCGACGGAATACCCCTGAGGAGTACCCTCTCCTCGACCGACGTCACCCCCTCGGATGTCGGTCTTTCCTCACGCGGTCGGCCTCTCGGCGGGTGATGGACTAATTGTCCGATCCAGTCAGCCGCGGCCTAAAATATATCTCCTAGGGAAATTATCGCATCAGCTAAATTGCCTATATGTAAATTGGCATGACATTAAATGTTATTTTCATATCTTTCTAAATTTCGTTATATGAAAACCAATATAGAATTATTCAAACTATAAATAAATGGAACTAATACATAGCGAATGTATGAATAAATTTTTGATTAAATCAATTTCTTGGTTAAACTTAATTAAACATTGCCCTTAATATTACGCTAATGTAAAATATACGTCACTACTAATTAAGGATTGTACAGTAATTAATTGATACTGATATTATATAATTATAATCAAGAAATACGTTATATTTATGTTAATTATAATATAAAATATATTAAGATATATATATAATGTAGCCACAAGTTAATTTGGTAACTGCTAGGAATATTCTGTGAGCTCATTTTGTTGTGGTGTTTAGATAAATTGATTTTGACGTGACAAGAGTATCTTTAGATAATATTAAAATTATATGTATGAGAAATTATAAGGTGTTAGGTAAATTAATATTTTATGTAAAGGCTTCTGTTGATAATCTTTATTAATTATTGTTAAAATTCTTAATAGTAAGCAAAATGTTGAAATTTATTCCTATTAAAGATTCATTTAAAATTCTAACCACATATTAAGTGGCACTAATACACACCGTTTTGAGAACAAAGGCGTCAGACTACAAAGAAGAAGAAAAAGAAATATAAATGAGAAATTTAATAAATATAAATGTAATAAATATAAAATAGCAATGTATATTTACAAATAAAAACCGCAGAGTAATAAAAAAATCGAATTGTGTGTCCCGGTGGTAAAAAGGTCAAAGTACACTTTTGAGGAAAATACGTTTTATTGTCAATAAAAAAAGTTATGCTAAAACTACAGTTTTGCTATTATCATTTTTGAGTTTAGTATATTTTTTTCAGTATATTCAATCTTTTTATCACCAGGTTTTGGCATTTTGGAATGTGGTTAACTAACTGTATTTATGTTTGTATATTAAGCTGGATTTATTAATTTAATTACGTATAGACACATGTAAAGATTTTAAATACAGTTTGTTGTTAAAAATTTAAAGTTTAACGTTTAGGTAAACCTGACTGACATTATCTATAGTGATATAATGCAAATGATGATTGTGAATGTTTTAATAAAAACGAATACCAAAATTCTTTGTGACTTTTTATTCCAAAATATTTTTCGAAAAAATATTTCATCTATAAATATTTCATCGATAACAAGCGATGAGTCAAAATGAGAGACCATTTTGATGTTATAATTTTTATGGGATAGAAAACTTTGATTTGTAACCTTTTTTGTGTGATTCCAATTAAGAATAAAGAAAAGCAAGATCCACTTCTTCTCCTATTTTCGCTATCATTTTTCTCAAGGATTGTGAAAGTAAGTGCTATATTGCGTACTTACACAAATTCTTTACACGTTTAAACATAGAGTTATAAATTCTCACTTTCCTTTAGTAACGGAGAAGAGTGACACACTCATATTGCTTGCATTATTACGGTATAGCGCACAGCCATTTGGCCGCCCCGGATGGAACGGTTGGTGTATGTCTAGATTATAGCCTACTACAAAAAGGGGTGTCCTGAGATAGCTAAGGGATATAAGCCGATAACATTTCCACAAGAGAAGTATAACTCCAAAAAAACTCTAACTAACTCAAACTGTTTAGACTTGTGGGATAGTAGGCCAATTACCTTCTATAATATAGGAAGATCATGTCCAAAAGTAGTACGTATATGAGATGTGCAGAAAAATTCGACCGTCGATCAGCCTATTGAAGTTTTAGACAACCTTTTCATATGAGGTTAATAATACTTACCAGATGGAATGATGATAACATTTTGTGGTATGAGTTTCCTAGGAGCATCCTGTAATCTACTCTCCTGCTGCTTCATTGGGTGATTTCTTAGTATGCACGGTAATGTAAGGATTGGTAAGTTATTATATCTCTTGATAGTTACCATATATTTGTTTCAGTATTGCAGAAAAAAAATGGATACATAAAAAATACTGCTAAAGTGGATATGAATTAACAGTACTTTAAGCTGTAGCCTTATTCCGAATGCTTGTATTTAATGATCACGTACAAAAAATAAATAAAATATATTATCTTAATAATCATTATTTTAGAGTTATGCCATATTGAAGCAAGCGAGCAACATACAAAGACTATTTTTAATTAACCAATCCAATAACATGAAGTCAGTTTTTTTTTCTTTTTCCGTCCCTATATACTCCAATAAAGCATGAACTTTTCTATAGTTACAAAATTCAATAATAAAACTATCCTACTATGCCATATTGGCTAGAAAAAATAACATAGGGTTTCTTGCAAATGCTACTACTGTTGCCCAAATGCAAGACTTGAGAGTCTCGCAAATCTAGCAATTCTCATTGTTAAAATAATACAGAGTCATTTTTTTTGATAGAAATGAAAAATGCAACTACATACATACATACATATCATCACGCCATATCCCTTGCAGGGTAGGCAGAGACAACAGAGTGCCAGAAAACTCTATCTCTGCATACTTCACTCGCTTCCTCAACATTCATAATTCTCTTCATACACGCTCGCCGGTTTCGGAGACTCTTGACTCCACCTTCCTTCAGTACATGACCAATCTGGTCTAGGTAGGTGAGTCTCGGTCTCTCTCGGTACCTACATCCTTACACTTTCGCATTGTATATCTTCTTAACCAGACGTTCGTTCGGCATTCTTTCCACATATCCGAACCATCGGAGCATTCCCTTTCGCATCTTTACACCAATACTCTCTTTCATACCTACTCGCTCTCTTACGTCGTCGTTACGAATGCGGTCGGTCAGCCTAACTCCACAAATTTAATTTAATTTTTTTTTTAATGCAACTAAATTAATGAAATTCCATTCATTTAGTGGCACTAATTGTACATGATCTCATCATCATCTCATCCTATTGCCGCCCACTGCTGGACGTAGGCCTCCCTCATGTTACACCACAGAGTTAGCTAAAGCTAATTGTACAACTATCAATAATTAGGTACATACCACTAACGAGAGTGGGGTTATAATCACACCTATCTATCATGAGGATGATTAAAATACCATCAAATTATTTGCCCATGTACTAATATTAAGAATACAAAATGTTGATAATCCTTTCTCTGTCAAAGGAATCGTAAAATGCTGTCTGAGGGAGCACTGCGAGACTTTTGTAATCTTGATCTTGCATTTGGGCAACACTAAATGCTACTACTCGAGGTCACACCCTCTCTTTACGTCTCTTATGCTACAGGCATTTTCATCAATAAAAATCAAATTTGAAGTAACATCCAAAGGTTATATGACATATAACGACAATGATTCAGATGTTAAAACAATGTACAGCCAGCAAACAATATTGCTGAGGTATTGATAGGAGATCGTAAGCAAAAGTTAAGCTTATCGGCTGGGCTCTTGAAGACAAGGACTACATCTGGTGTCCGCCCAAATATATATAGAGAGGTATTACGCAGGCCTGCAAACCTATAACCTGACGTACAGTATGGCAGGTTATAGGGTTGCAAGCCATCCTTTCCACCATCCCGGTTGATTTAACCCGTCCCAAAAAAAGGTGATATCTAAAATGTGTCATTGTTGGAAACCTTTTTCCGGGTGATGACGGAGTAAGAATACAATTCATCACACCCTATCTTAGCGCAGCACTCTTATATGCAAGAGAAGGAAAATTTAAAATTTAACCTTATACAAACATATCTGACAAGCGTGTTATAGTAGGTGAACTTCTCTTTCCTTCCAATGTCGAGGACGCTTGAAGCCAAAAAGTAGGACGTATATGAGCTGAGATGATGATTATGGCAGAAACGGGTACTTATCTTCTTTTAAAACAGCTGTACGTAAACTAAAATATACCCCCTATCTTACTCGTGGGTGGTTGTAAAAGACGACTAAGGGATAAAATATGCATATAACATCTATGCAAGAGAAGAAAAACTCGAAATTAAAACCTACACCAACACGTCTGACCAGCGTGGTGTAGTAGGTTAATTCCCTACTAGTGTGTAGGAGGCTTGAGCCCTGCAGTGGGACATATGTGATGATGATGATGAACGAACTTATCAAAAAGAAACATATCACAGGGATAAAAAAGTCTCATATGCGTTAATCCAGGAAGCCGAGTGGTAGCGGCTTCGATTACCACCAACCCTTACTTTACTCTTGGATGTTGTAAAAGACGACTAAGAGCCTTATAACGACTTAAGCTATCTCCATCTGATGCCGTTTCGTCAACAATTACATTCCCAAGGAGGGTTGATGTCTGGCAGGCGCCCGTACATAAAACTATTGCCAATAACTTTTACAATATGTACTATAAAAGAAGAGTTCATATTGTATCGACCCTAAGTAATTGGGATAAGAGTAGAAGAATGATGATATGCGTTAATCCAGAAAATGATGTGACTTTATTCCAATCAAATCTGGTCAACGGTATACACGTAATTGAGTAACAAACACTCAAACATGTTACAAACTTTTACATTTATAATATTAGTAGAATTTTCAATTATTTATTACTAAATACCCATAGAGTTTCTGTGTAGACAAAGGAAATTAATTATTATCACATATAATGATTTTCCTTTGTTATATAAACTTAGCTTACCTTCTAATAACGATTATAATAATTAGGAAGTACAAAATTTGATTTACTATAGGATTTTAAACGAGTTCTCCTTATCTTACACTGATTTCATATTATATTATACCCTGTAATCGTCACTTATGATACCCGTTATCACACGGAAAATATATACTTTAGCCCTTCTTTAAAGCACTGCTTACAGTATTTACTCATCGAGATTTTAGCATACATCTTTCTATACATCCATTATCTGTCAATGTCTCTTGTTAGACATATGCTTCTTTACATAGGAGCGATTATTCCTAAACCGCAACACTTAACAATTCCGTTGGAGACCACAGTTGATATTGTTTCCCTAGAGATCGCTCCTACCCACTTCTCTGATGCCTTTAGCCAATCTTTCGACTCCTGCTAGAAAGTCAGGCGTGGCTATACAATGTATTATATATGCGCTTGGTGATAAATGCGGAAAAAAAAGGATGTTCAGATGATATGTAATATCATGTCTGAATGACAATGCCGTTTTAAATATTTAAGTACACGAGCTTCAAGTTATAAGTCATCATCACATTCAAAGTTCATATATGTCCCATTGATGGAATCAAACTTCCTTCATAATTAGAAGGAATTTGACCTAATGTACTACACTAGTATAATGCGTTAGCATAGGGTTTTTCGTTCTATGGTATAGATCATATACGTATGTTATATCTCTTAGTTATCCTTATGGTCACTTACGGATAAGATGGGTGATGAATTGTATTCTTACTCCGTCAGCTCATGTGGAATATACTCGTAATATAAGTATCATCTAAGAGTCACATTAGAATTGTAAGAATGTCGAAATGAATGTCGTGGACTAGTTTGGGAATTGAAATAAATATTGGTAGCTAGTTTAAGAATTTAATTGAATATCTTTGGCCGGGAACGTAGTCCCTAAATATAGGCCTCATAACTAAGCTCAAAGTCGCTCAGCGTAATATGGAGTGGGTTATACATGGGATTTCTCTGCGAGATAGAATCCGAATTACGGAAATCCGCAGAAGAATAGGTGTAACTGACATAGTACGAAGAATTAGCACCCTGAAGTGGCATTGGGGAGGCCACATCGCTCAACGAACCGACAACCACTAGGAAAGTAAGGTTCTCCAGTGGCGACCACGTACCGAACGACGCAGTGTACGATGCCCTCCCACTAGGTGGACAGATGACCTAGTGAAGGTTGCTGGGCGTCGATGGATGCAAGCGACATATGACCGCACTCTGTTTACAAGTTTGGGAATGCAAACGAATATCATTAACTAATTCAATGTTCAAAATAAATGTAAGTTAAGAAATAACCGGTTAAAGAATCTAGATGACTGTCACTGATTAGTTTGCAAATCGAACTGGATGTCGCTACTAGTTTGTACGTATTAAAGGGAATCGTAATTTGCTGTCTATGGTACATCTATGTGACCACGTGTAATAGAAGATAGAGATTATATTGGTAAGAGCCATATAAGGATAACACACAGTATTGGCTGAAGCTGATTGCACATTGATAGCCTTTTAAAAAAATCCAGTCTCATTGTATGAATACGTGCAAAACAGTAAAAAGTAATTTCCACCATTTTAATTGCACTAAGTGAAAAGGTGTGGAAACAAAAGATCGCCATTAAGCTAAAATTTACGAATGCAAAAATAGCCTTAATAAGAACCGACAGCGCGAAGTGGATCTTCCATTTGCTTATTACGACATTTTCCTCTTAAAGAAAAATCCTATGAACACGTAATTATTTTCTTTTCTCTCTTATATCGTAAATGACCTCTGTAATATTATAAATAAATAATTTAGATGGCGCAGTGGTTTAAACGTCGACCTTTTGCAGTAAGAGTTATGAGGTTAATTCTCGCCCATTCACCCTTTCATATATTCTTCAGTTAATTACCATCCGTTAAATAGTGGTAATCCGTTAACTGCGGGCCGGTCCATCCAGGGTCACACTCTCGCTGAAGATTGACGTCTAAGCAATGGCAATGTGCTGTTGCGCTTCGTTCGGTGAGCGGGAGAACCGGAAGCCCAACTGGGTGGGTTTGGGGTTTATATTGGTAGGCAACGGCCTAACTATACTCCTGGTATAGCAAAGGTCCATGGGCGGCAGTGACACTTACCATCAGGTGTGCTGCTTGCTCGTTTGCCACCAAAAGCTTTAAAAAACAAATTAAATAACTAAACATTATTTATAAACGAAATGCGAAGCGGTAAATGTTTACCTCGATGCTAGTTAGTTGTCTTTTACGACATCTACGAGCAAAGTAAGGATTGGTAGTATTCGTAACTGCTAACACACAGCTTATATTCATTATATATTATTGCATATATATATTCCCTTCTCTACTACAACATCGATGGACAAAAAAAATATGATGGTGAATTGTATTTTTACTATGTCACTATACTAAGAATAAAAGGATAGTGATTATAAAATACTGGCTTCAAGTACACTGCTCCTTTTTCCTGTTCATTATACAGGTCTGTGGTCTGTTTATCCGTGCGGTGACGGAGTAAGAATACAATTCAACCACCCCCTATCTTACCCGTGGGTGATCGTACGAGACGACTAAGGGATATAAAACACATGTGACATCTTAGTGAGAGATGGAAATCTCGAAATAAAACACTATACCAACACGTCTGAACAGCGTGGTGTAGTAGGTCTATTTCTCTCCCATTACGGAGGAGGCCCGAGCCCAACTGTGGGAAATATATGGGCTGTGATGATGATGATGATATAAGCCTGTGAGTAAATTCAATGTTTCGATACGTCTCTATGAATGACTCTTTGAGTATTAGTGAATCATCATTGTCATACTCTTATCCCAATTACTTAGGGTCGATACAATATGTACTCATCTTTCATAATACATATTGTAAAAGTTATTGGCAATAATTTTCTGACCGGCCGGGTGCCAGACGTTAACACCCTCCTTGGGAATGTAATTGTTGACCGAGCGGCATCAGGTGGAGTTGGCCCCGGTCGTTATAAGGCTCTTAGTCGTCTTTTACGACATTCACGAGCAAAGTAAAGGTTGGTAGTATTCGTAGCCACTACCACACAGTATAGGCGAATCTATTATAATATATTAGTGAATAAATGAAATATAATTCCAGCACCGAAAATTTTATTTTTGTAGACCCTTGTAACTTATGTAAAATCTGATGTTATCGAATTTATCCTCAATAATATAGATATTTTGTTTCTTGTGGATGTAAATAATTTAAAAAATGGTATCATATGCTATATTAAATTGGTAGTATCTCTTTGCGGTATCTTAACGATATATTTTCTTTTTTATTTCTGTACAAAAATCCTTAAAAAAGTTAAAAGAGAACATGAGACATTAGAATTAAAACAAGCTGGTAATAACATTAAAAAAGTTTGGCAAATAGTAAGAAGAGTCACCAATACTTCGAAACAAAAAATTCTGCTATAGACCTAATGAAACTCTCTGACTTTCCCATGCAAGCTGTTAATAAGGTGAATCATTTCTTTATTTCTATTGGTACGGTGATTTCTGAGGAAATCAAACAATCTACACACATTAAAACAGATTGCTTCTATAAGATTTCACCTCCACTTCAATCTATTGTAATGCTTGATACAGATGAAAGCGAGGTCTAATCTATAATTATGTCATTAAAAGCTGACTCTGCCCCTGGATGGGATAATATCACTATCAAATTCCTCAAAACGTATCAGCATCTGCTAATTCCACACTTAACACATATTTTCAATATTTGCCTCAATACCAGTACTTTCCCTAAATACTTAAAAAAGGCTATAGTAGTGCCAATACACAAGGGTGACAACAGAAACTGTATCAATAATTATCATCCGATCGCTTTATTACCATCTAGTGCAAAAATACTAGAACGAGTTATCAACAAAAGACTGATTAAATATCTTGAAAAATTTAACACGCTATCTAAAAATCAATTCGGCTTTAGGAGCAACCAATCTACTAATAACGCAGTTTTAGAATTAACTTACTACATAACAGAAAAGCTAGATACCCAAAAAAAGTATTTTCTATATTTCTAGATTTAAAAAAAACATTTGATACAATCTCTACTCCTAAACTAATACTAAAATTAGAAGGGCTAGGTAGTCGTGGCCGCCCTCTGGATATATTTACAAACTATCTAAATAACAGATCACAATGTGTAAAGATTGAGAATTACATAAGTATTGAACGTCCAATTACAATTGGTCTACCTCAAGGTAGCGGTCCACCTCAAGGTATCACACCCACCATCACACCACACCACATTACACCATCAGGTACAATTGGTCTACCTCAAGGTATCAGTCCTTCTCTATTTCTGGTATACATTAAACAACTATGTGATCTTCACCTCGAAAACGGAAAAATATCTCGTTTGCAGATGATACCGTTCTCACATTTTCAGGAGACTCTTGGAATGACACTTTTAATTCAGCACAAAAAGCACTAAATCTTGTCACTAAATGGTTAACTAATAACTTACTTACACTGAATGTGGAAAAAACTAAGATTATTACCTTCCACCTTGAATCATCTTCATTTGTTTTTTGTTTCCGCTGTGGAAATGCTTTTACGCACTCGCCAGTGACAGACGGGGGGTGTGTGGGACTCTCCGGCCATAGATGTTGGCGGCTGGAATACCCACTAAAACCAGCAGCGGTCCCTTCCGCGCTTTCACGGGATGCCGGGGAGATCGTCTAATGACATTCTATCCCCGACACCCCTACACTTGGCCTCTTCACGTCCAATTCGGTGCAGGTACTTACCGAAAACCCCGTGTCCGGTAAGTACCTGCGTCAGCCTGAAGGACAGGTTGCCGTGCCTTCGTGTGTCCAGTGGTTCCACCTTGGATCATCTGCACTGACCAACTCGCTCACACTAACTGCTCATTTATGTTCTTCACCGTCTGTCTCACCTTGCACTTGCCCAAAACAAGAACGTACACATACCACCAAATACTTAGGGATTATTCTCAATGAGAGACTTAGTTTTATCACACATATTGAAACCCTAACCTCTCGTGTAAGACAAATGATTTTCATTTTTAAAACTCTCCGACACATCGCTGAATTCCAGACTATCAAAAAAATATATTTTGCTTTATGTCAATCTATCATCACTTATTGTATAGCAGTATGGGGTAGTGCACCAAAAACATCCATGATAAAGTTAGAGAGAGAACAAAGAGCCGTTCTGAAAGTCAGTAATTTTCACCCACGTCTCTTTCCAACAATAGATTTATACAGAATTTGGGAGGTACTAACCGTCAGACAGCTTTTTATTTACACTGTAGTCTCCCTCCAACATCATAACACCCCATATAAAATCATCGAGTAGCGTCGTAAAGATATAATCTGTCACCCCCATAAATGTAACCTGTCATTTAGTAAACGGTTTGTCTGGTACTTAGGGCCACAACTTTACAATATCATATCAAAGACATTAAACATATATACACTTAAAGAATACGATTTCAAAAAGACAATCACAAATTATCTATTAAAATTGGATTACGACAAAACAGAATATATGCTCACAATCTAAAGTTCTCTCAAGAAATAAGAAATAAGTTACCATAAAACATAAAGGCTAACACAAACACTCACACACACACACACACACACGCACATAGACACACACACACACATAGACACACATACTACACACACACCCACATAAACATACACACACAAACTTTTCAATTCAATTTTTAATTTAAACTTTTCAATTCGTTATTTTTAATTTTTATTTCACCAAATGTTACTAAATAATTGCTCATTATTTAGAAGAACGCACTGGTACCTTTAATACAAGTTGCTACCTTAGCAACTATATCTCCAAATGGCGTGAGTCAAGTAAATATGGAGATTAACAATTGAAAAAAAAAGATAATGGTGCTTGCATACAATGTACACATGTCAGAAGTGAAACCTCAGTGGCAAACAAATTTTTAAATCTCATTTACATACATCAACCAATAGCGTATATTTTTTCTCGATCTTCTTTTCTCTCTCGCTCTATCTGTCTAACTCTCTCCTTCCTCTCGATCCATGGCTATGTGCGTTATGCGAAGTTCGCCCTATTTTACTCATTCTCAATCTTTCTCGCTAGCTCTCTCCTACACTTCGCTTCATGGCACTGTGCGTGATGCGACGTTTGCTCTCTCTCTCTCTCTCTCTCTCTCTCTCTTTCTCTCTATCTATCTTTCTCACTCACTTGCTCCCTACTCTCGTTCTATGGCTATGTGCTTCATACTACGTTCGCCCATTCTTACTCTCCCTCAATAAGTCTCAATCGCTCTCTCCCTCTTCTTGGACAAAAACATCTCATATTTTCGTATCTCTAATACTGCGTTTCACTGTAAAAAATTACCCTCATGCGTGCAAAGAAGTTTAACTTGAAAAACTTAAAAAAATATATATCATGTAGGATTTACGTAAATCATAATAAACAACGTCACATCTCAACGAAAACAAATATTTTTAATGCATCAAACAATCTTGTAAAAGCAATCCAAAGAATACATATCTATATATAAAAATACTTGTTCTTCGTATCACAGAAAATAATAACTTACAGATACACCCTTATCATTCACGGAGATTAAATCGAAACTACGCCCCTGATATCTATTTTCTGTAAGAAAAACAAGCTTATTTTTGATTGATCGCCATAAATCCGACGAGAAAGTCGTATCCCCATAATTCTAGCTCACTTCTGAGTGCGCAATCAAGGGTTAATTTTCAGGGCTGTCGCTCGGGGCTACGCACTCGGCAGTAACGACTCATTTCCGCTCCTCCGAGCTGCAGTAGGGTCAAGGCTTGTGTGAGTTTTAATGATACGCCTGATTTGAAAACTGTATAGTGTAAAATGAATAAGATTATTTTTCATATTAAGTCGTCATAGACTAGTGATAAAAGTAAGGATTCATTATGTTATGATTTCATCCTATCACCGTCCACTGCTGGACGTAGGCCTCCTTCATGTTGCGGTTCTGTGCCGCCTGCATCCAACGATGCCTAGCAACCCTCACCAGGTCGTCTGTCACCTAGTGCGGAGGCGCCATACACTGCGTCGTCCGATACGTGGTCGCCAATCGAGAACCTTTCTTCCCCAGCGGTTGTCGTTTCATCGAGCGATGTGGCCTGTCCATTGCCACTTCAGAGTGTTAATTCTTCGTGCTATGTCGGTTACTTCCTTTCTTCTGCGGATTGCCATATTACGGATTCTATCTCGCAGAGAAATCCCGAGCATAGCCCGCTTCATAACACGCTGAGTGAAGTAAGGATTGCCAACACTATATTTCCAGTTTGTATCCTAATATAGTATCTGCACTTAATTCAAAGGATAGTTCTAGAATTTATACCTTAAAACAAAACAGAAGAGAGACTGTTGATATGGTTTTACTAATGGTAGGGCCCCACTGCTGAGTTTTCTGTCTACAGCCTATAGGGGCGGACTGTTCAAGGTATTACCACACTCTTCCAGAAAATTGACTTCTGAGCAGTGCCTGTGTGCTGTTGCGCTTTATTATTCTGTGAACGATAGATCCGGAAGCCTAATTATGCAGTGGGCTAGCTATACCCATGCTACAACAAAGTGCCACAAGCAATAGTAACACTTACCATAAAGTATACTACTTGCTCGTTTGCCATCATAAGCTTATTACTTAAAAAAAAACTTTATTATCATTCATTCTCCTACTATTATCCCAATTACTTGGGGTCTTCTTTCATAGTACACATTGTAAAAGTTATTGGCAATAGTTTTATGATCGGCCGCCTGCCAGATAGCAGCAGTAGCAGCTACGAATACTACCAACACTTACTTTGCTCGTGAATATCGTAAAGAATGACTAAGAGCTTTATAACGACCTAGGCCAACTACATCTGATGCCGTTTGGTCAACAATTACATTCTCAAGAGGGTAGACGTCAAGCATAAAACTATTGCTATTAATTTTAGCAATATGTACGATGGAAGAGGAATACATATTGTATCAACCCTAATTGGGATTAAATCAGGAGAATGATTAGTGGAGAATAATATTTTATTTTCACATACTTTTGAGATTAGTTTAATTTTTTTATATTAATTGGCGTTTAATAAACTTAGTGGTAGGACCAAACTGTTGACAGTTCTCTGTCTACAGCAGCAGGCCGGCCCGTTCGGGGTGGTACCATACTCTCCCAGAAGATTGACGTCTGAGTAATGGCAATGTGCTATTGCGCTTCCTTCGGTGAGCGAGAGAGTCGAAAGCCCAACTGGGTGGGTTTGAGGTTTGTATTGATAGGCAGCGGCCTCGATATACACTTTGTATTGCAAAGGTCCATGGGTGCCAGTGACACTTACTATCAGGTATGCTGCTTGCTCGTTTGCCACCATAAGCAATAAAAAAAGGATATGTAATATTGAAGGTATTGCTTTTATCATTTTATTCTTTTAGCTCGTTTAAGTCCAACTACTGAGCTCGAGTCTACTTCATGGTGGAAGGGAAATGAACCTGCTATAACCCGCTGGCCAGACGAGATAGCATTTTATATCTGAAATAAAACTATTTTTACGGGTTAAAATACTATAAACTTTGTATATGATTTTTAATTTGCCGACATTTCGAACACTTTATAGCATACATGATCACGGAAAACCAAGTGAGGCAGTCCAGTTATCTCGTGACCATGAACGATGTAAAGCTTTCGAAACGTCCGGAAAATAAAAAAACAAAAAAACAAGCGCGATAGTATATGTAAAAATAGTTTTATTTTAAATGTGTAATACTCGCGTAAACATTAGAAGTAATTTTTTATAAAATTATTTATATAAACTTGATTACGAGTGAAAAACAATGTCGGGTAGATGACAAAAGACGAAAATATAATACGATGCTAAAATTGAATGTCATATAACAGTTCACGTCGGTTAAAGTACTAGCACGATTGCTAGAACGGATTTACAATAGATATGGGTTCGAATCCCATGTGTGACAATCATTTTTCGCTCGTAATCAAGTTTTTATAAATTAGATATCATTATGTGTTTTGTAACATCTATGCATGAGAAAGAAATTCTCTTGCATATACGTTATATGCATATTCTATCTCTTTCATCACTTAGTATACCCATGTTCAAGAAAGGGATTGGTGAATTGTATTCTTACTTCGTCACCATTTTTTTTTGACAGGTTATGATCCGGACACACGCCGTCCGTTCTATCTGGGGCGACGGCAGGGCTACGGGGCGGCGCAGGCGCGAATACCTGCGCCTGATGCCGCCCTAACCGAGGCTTCGGGTGATCGGACCGGGGAATTGTCCGGTCACCCGACGTGAGGCCACCGCGTGAGGACGACGCCTCGACGGCGAAAGCTGTCGGGGCGTCGACAGGAGAGGAGCCCGAGAGGGCATACCGTCGAGCGGGCCACCGAAGACAAAAATCGGGTACCGGTGGCCCGCTCGCACGGCGAAGAAGAGGTGCTTGGAGGGTGGGTCAATGGGGTTGCGCGCCGCCTCTTCCGTCACCCCGGACCGACTTGGCGGGGTGCGACGTCGTCGGCGATGGCAGGGCAGCGCGTGGCCCCATAACCCATCATATTCCCTCCCTATCGCCATTGGGCCAGCCACTGGGACCGCTTACTTACTCCATCACCATACGGAAGATATATTTCATCATCATCTCAACTCATATATGTCCCACTGTTGGGCTCGAGCCTCCTCCATAATAGAAGAGAAATTAACCTACTCTACCACTCTGGTAAGACGTGTTGATATAGGGTTTTGTTTCAAGTTTTCCTTCTCCTGCATAGATGTTATATGCATTTTATATCCCTTAGTCGTCTGTCACGATCACCCACGGTAAAGGTAGGGTGAAATGTATTCTTACTCCGTCACCACACGGAAGATTTTTTACTAAAGTTTTACTTATACTTATGAGTTCGTTGAATTAAATGGGCTTAATTATAATACCTAATGTACAAAGCAATTAATAATAATTTATATTGCAATTACCTAAGCAAAATATATCAAAACATTGCAGAAATTCTCACCACGTGTAATTATTGAAGCTTAATAAGATTGCCTGTTTAAAACAGGCGCTCACCCTTAGATGGACTTTAATTGAGGGGCCCACTGTTTGTTTTTAACTAAATATTAGGTTTATGGAACCCGACACTATGGAATGTTGACAGTATAAATGGGTTGGGTTCAATCCCGCGCACGACGTTGTGTCACTACATGGAAAATAGTTATTTTTTATTAGTTTACATCGTCTATTGACATTCTATCCCAAACACCTCAACGCTAGATCATCTGGCCACGTCCAGTCGATCATAAATAACTATTACAAAAAAGTCTAGTTGAATAAATAAATTATTAAAAACTCATATAGTTGCTGATTTTTAAATATTGAGTGCACGAATGTTATAGCGGTAAGCAAGTACCAAGTTTCTATTTCAATTATTACTGATTCGATTCTCATATTGATGATTTATTTGTGTTCTATATATGTCATTCATCATTGTCTTACTCTTATCCCAATTACTTAGAGTCGATACAATATGTACTCTTCTTTAATAGTACATATTGTAAAAGTTATTGGTAATAGTTTTAATACCAGCTACTTGCCAGACATCAACCCTCCCCTGGAACGCAACTGCTGACCAAACGATATCAGATGGAGTTAGCCCAGGTCATTATAAGGCTCTTAGTCGTCTTTTACGACATCCGTGCTGTATATATGTCTAAGCGTTATAATATAACATGTTCATAACATCTATACCAGAGAAGGAAAACTCAAAATAAAATTCTATACCAGACCATCTGATCAGCGTTCACACTGTTTTTTTTTTCGGTGGACTATTGATGTGGTCGCGCCCCGCCAATTCGGTCCGGGGCAATGGATGAGGCGGCGCGCAACCCCATAGACCCACCCTGCAAGCACCTCTCTTCGCCGTGCGAGCGGGCCACCGGTACCCGATCTTTGTATTCAGTGGCCCGCCCGGCGGTTTACCCTCACGGATTCCTCTCGAGTCGGCGAAAGTGTCGAGGCATTGTCCTCCCGCGGTGGCCTCACTTTGGGTGACCGGACTAGTCCCCGGTCCGATCACCCATATCATCGGCTAGGATGGCATCAGACGCAGATATCAGCGCTCACACTTTTTCTTTTTTTTGCTGTGCTATGGATGCGCCTCGCCCAGCCAAATCGGTCCGGAGTGGCGGAAGAGGCGGCGCGTGACCCCATAGACCCACTGTGCAACTCCTTTCTTCCCCGTGCGAGCGAGCCACCGGTAATCAGCGCAGTTATAGTAAATTATTAAATTACTATTAAACAATTTATAATTTATCTTTTTTTTCTGTTAAATATCAAAATACTTTTTCAAGCATAATATTTCCTTACAATGTTGCTTACAAAATCTATATAAATTTGTCAAGCGTACGTAGCTATTACAATATACATAGATTCATCGAAGCATCTCCCTTATTCTTCTCTCTATGGTGTCAAACCGACATGACAAATGGATGTCGCTCGTGACGTCACATTCAACTAATATATTAATGCGAATGAAGAAAAATTCTCTGCGTAAGCCTTTAATGCTCTCAAATGAAGCTAGGGCTGTCACGAGTGAAATTATATTTTATTTGATTAAAAAATATTATTATTTGGATTTCTTGCTTTATTAATGGGATAATGCGATGGGAACTCTTAAGTAATAGGGGTAGACTTGGCCACAATACTTACTAAATGGTGGCATTAAACTGTCAATTTGGTTTGTGATTCTGTAATGTTTTCTGCTAAAGCTGATTAGTCACTTATCTCAAAGCGAAAGGATTCGACAAGAAAGGTTAACTCTATTATCAACTAAAGGATAATATTTATACACTATTCAAATATTAAGTTAGGATATTTTATGATTAAAATCTGAATATCATAATAAATTTAGATCAGCGTTCCAAGCAAATATGATAATATTATTTTCTTTTTTTCGGTGATGATGGACCACGACGAATACGACTATCCGTTCTTGACTGTGAATGCCGTAAATGATAACTAAAGGATACAGTATTCATTCAAGAGAAGTGTTACTGGTAATAAAATCCTATAGCAGCTCCTATGAGCGGCGTACAGTAGGTCTATTTTCCTCATATTGTAAAGTGAGCTCGAGCCAAGCGGTGGAACGTATGCAAGCTGAAGCTGATGACAACTATTTCCTTCTGTATTTTAGATAAAAAAAAAATTCGTCAATTGTAGAAATATATTCAGTATTAGATTAATTTATCTGTTCGTTATATGAAAGTAGCAAGTCAAATAGGACCCAGTTATACCAAAATATACCAACTGCATAAAATTGATTTCAAGAAAATTACATGTAAAGTTAGAATTGTAATTACTCATGTTTCAACTTTAGTTATTTATTGTTATATATTATGTAAAATGAAACTAAAAGTTGGGTTTGTATTTGCTAAGACTAGAGAGATTATATCAAATTCTCATCAGTTTGGTGTCTATAACTGATTTCTTGATGATTTCTGGATTGGTATATTTTAACATAACTAGGACCAATTAATGTTCTGATAAATAGTTCAGATTTCAAATACTTACCAAAAACAATCAAGCATAATCCTCCTAATAAAGCATCATCATCCTAATGAAGCAACCTTATCTGGTAGTAAATATTAAATTAAAAAAAAAACTATTAGCGACAGCCTTACTGATGCCTGAGAGCGATGGTTTTGTGTAAAAACATTAAGAACTCCGTTTTTGTTGTACGTACGATGTGGTAATGGTTGTCGCCTGTCATTATCTACTGTTCCGTCTTCATTCAAAGGCACATTTTTTTTTTCAAAAGTAATTCTATTTGTTGTTTTCCTGTCGATGAGCTTGAGGAAAGAATTGGTTCTTTGAAGGGTTAAGGTTGAAACGAAAAAAAAATTAAATGTTTATATGATACGAAGCTAATATTACAAATGTAATGCCATTAATTTTATTCTTTTACCGTCATAAATTATATGGTGAAGGGTTAAGAATGAAATATATTTATCACCTGGGAAGAAATCTCTGTAATCGTCATGATCATTCTTGGGGTTAACGAAATATGACGATTTTTCACATACCCTTATCAGATGTCATCGCTATTCACACTATATCTATCCGTATCCAGCAGTCCATCCAGTTTTTATTTGGTCTTTCCTTACCCCTGAATCCTTCAACATTCATACTGAAAATCTAGACAAGCGGTAGACTATAAACCAAGTTCAAGCAAAGAGGACTGACAAGTTTGGCATCGTGTGTATATTTAAACGAATCATTTCAAGCTACTTTTGACTCCTTTATAACTTTAAAACAATTCAACGTAGATGTACCAAACTTAAAGAAAAATATTAAGGTTCAATAGATCATAAGTTATTTGCTTTACATAAATTATACAATTATTGGAATTTAAAAAGCCATATTAATAAATAAAAACAATAAAATTTGTTTTATAAATTTACCTTTTTATACCTACGCTCTTTTAATAAAGATATTTCATTCAGAATCGCTCAAGAACTTAGCACCCATTTATGAGACAGCTCATATAGCGTAGTGAATAAGATTTTTCCGTGCCAGTGTCATGAGTTCGATTCCTACGCAAGGCAAAACTTCGTGCGATCCACAGAGTGTTATCTGAGTCTGGGTCTAATTTGTCTACATTCATTATATTAGGTTCGTCATCCCCACGCAGGACAGTTTTTTGTACGATTCACAAATGGTTATTCTGGATCTGGTTATAATTGGAATTCCATAATTTCACGTTAGTGAAGTCCCCCATGACACATGGATTTATTCCTAAGGGCCGTAGCGACGAATTATTAGAAAAAAAAAGTGTTTGGTAAATTATTTAATAGCTTTTCATTGTCTGAGTTATATTAATTTTAAATTTTCTCAATCTCTATAGTCATTAAAATTTCACTACAATTTATTTTAAAATAATTCAAACATATATTTTAAATTCGCTTATCTATCGTATACAAGTCCTTTGAGGGCTCTCATTAATTTTATCACTGGCCAGCTGAAATGGTCCCAAGCGAGCTATTCGTTCGGATAATCATTTGATTACCATTGCGAGTATATTATATACCCATATTATATAAAGATATATAATATATTATCCAAAATGGGGACGGTTTAAGTATCTATTACTTCACTTATTATTTGAAGACTAAAGGACTTAAGCAAATGGCATTATTATATGAGAAAAATCTCCTAATAAAACAAATTCATTATAAGTGGTAGGACCACGTGGTTGATAGTTCTCTGTCTACAGCCGCAGACCGGTCGTCCCGGGTAGTACCACACTCTCGCAAAAGATCGAGACGTCTGAGTAATGGTAATGTGCTATTGCGCCAACTGGGTGGGTTTGGGGTTTGTATTGGTAGGCAGCGGCCTACCGCCCTTGGTATTGCAAAGGTCCATGGGCGGCAGTGACACTTACATAAGCAATAAAAAAAACTAGACGATAATAATCACACATTTATTGTTAATAATGTATAAATAGTGAAACAAATTATTATAATTCGTAAAGAAAATTTACTGCAAACGAAATAGTAACTTTATGTATCTCTTCAACCAATGATTTATGTTATAATCATTAATTCTACAGATGAAATTACACCTAATGATGTACCATAGGGTTATCAATATGCTTGTGGATGGGCGTATGAGTCGTGGGAGACCCAAAAAAGATGGATGGATTGTGTAAACGAGGATATGTGTATGAAAGTTGTTAATGCAGATATAACGGCTGATAGAAGATTGTGGAAGGCAAGAACGTATTGTGCCGACTCCACTTAGCATGGGATGAGGGTAGGCAATTGATGATGATGTGCAAGAAGAGTATAAGCATTTGCTGTTTTAATTTTTTGGATTTATTTGTAAGCAAGATACATCTGAAATGGAAAACATTATATTAGATTAATAAATGAGACATATGTAGACATATGTCTCATATGACATTTGTAACTAATTCATATCCTAATCATATTCATCATCATCTTAGCTCATAGAAGTTCTACTGGTGGCCTCATGCCTACTTCATAATAAGAGTGAAATTGGCTTACACTACCACGCTGTCAAATGATTTTATATAGGGTTTCTTTCCTTCTATTCATTATGAACTTTTCTCATCTTATCTTATGAGGCGATAGTACATACCCACTGATGAGCATGACATATATGGTAGCGGCTAAGAATACTACTAACTCTTACTTTGCTCGTAGACGTCAGTCACCTGGGTCAATTCCACCTGATGCTATCTGGTCAACAAATACATACCTTTTTTTTTTTTTTGGGGGCGGGTTACGGTCGGCACACTCCTCGCACCACTCCGTCCGGGGTGACAGAGAGGCGTAAGCATGCACACCCGTAACCCACCCGTGACGTCGCCTTCGTCGAACAAATACATACCTAAGGAGGCTAAACGTCAGGCAGGTAGCCGGTCACAAAATTATTGCCCATAAACTTTTGAAATATACGATGGAAGAGGAGTAAATATTTCACCCCAAGTAATTGGTATAAGAGAAGATGAATGATGATACTGAGCATGAGCCATAAGAGGAAAATTAACCTGTTAAGATACACTGGTCAATCGGCTTGGTAGAGGGTTCTATTTCGAACAATCAATTTCTTGCTTAGATGATACTTTTTTTATCGTATCCCTTAGTCAATTATTACGACAGCTACAGGCAAGAGAAGGTGTTATATTCTTACTCCATCAATATCTTCTTCTTCGAACTTTGGGATCGCAAAATACCCGCACTCCAACTTCTCTTCTCATCATTATTATAATATATATTAGCAGCGACAATTTGGTTCCAATAATTGCAATGAAATCAATACGCTTTGTGTACCAGGCTATTGCTTTGGCTACATATACCAGCTTACTTCTTTCTTAGGTGTTTTACGACGTGCATGGGTAAAGAAAAGCTAGTATTTTTTTTATTGCCTTTGGGGGCCGACAAACAAGCAAAAGTCTAATAGTATGTGGTAGCTTCTGTTCTCGAATAGTAGCTACATCAACACACAACCAGATCAGAGACTATCGCAAACGGTGAATTCTCCCACTTCCTTGGTCAAAGACAGAAGAACCGAGCAGAAGCGACAGAAGAACCGATTGAGAGAGTTATCCGCCAGACCAACTAGAGAAGGCCAGGAATCGGTACCATTGGTCGGCCCATGGCTATGGGAAGGTCTTTCCGTCACCCCGGGCGAAACAGATGTGGTATGCCCAGTGCATACACTGTCAAAATAAATATTTATTTATTTTTGGTTGGATATTTTTGGTTTTGATGGTTCTACCATTAAAATTTACGAGAAAAATATATAACTATATGAATAATATAGCATTTTACCTGTACAACAATTAGCATGTAGTTAATGCTTAAATCTAGAAGAAGTAACGGTGTGCTAAGACCAATGCTCAAGATTGAAACGCTGATATAACGAGGTTGCTGTCCAGATATCCTCTCGTACCATCGTCTAAGTAATTTGTGTTGGACTGGATTATTTTCTGAAATATACCAAGACATCTTTACATAGTTCATGAATATCCTTGGGTGTACCCAATCCTCTCGAATCGGATGGGAATTGGTGTGCTGTTCCAATCCAACAATACTGATTCATTGTTATGGTATCATCATCTCAGCTCATATATGTCCAAATGACCTGGAATCTTCTCCACAAATGGAGGCAAGTCGACCAACGTACCCTGCTTATCAGACGATTGGTTAAGTTTTTATCAAGTGATCTATCTTTTACGTGAATATTTCCAATAGATTCCTTAGTTATCATTTACGATAGCCATAAACAAAGATGTGGGGTGGTAAATTGATGCTTATTCCATCCCCATATGAAAAAAGTACAGGTTAATATGGGGTTTGATTGATGATGACGAATTTTTCATCTCTAAGAGTTCTCAGGTGTAATTCTTGCCATATAAATTTGTAGGTGGGCATAGTCCGGAGCGTGCTCGCCACGTCCCCTGCCAGTCTAATTAGACTGCTAATCCGGCTCGATATGCGTATCGCAGTGCGGGTTAGGGCGTTCCCCGGAGGGGACGCGTACCGACCCGCCCCCGTCGGTACGAACTTCGGCAGTTGCGGCGATGGGGGCCGCCACCCATCACGCCTTGCCCAGTCAGGCGAGTCGAGGAGAGCAGAGTGCCGGGTGGGCACGTGGAATGTAAGAGGTTGTGTGGAAGGTAAGTTGCACGAGCTGATATCCGTCATGGCGGACAAACAGCTAGACGTGCTCTGTGTAACAGAGACCAAGCGAAGGGGCAGCGACGCCTGCGATCTTCCTGGTGGCGGGATGGCTCTGTGATCTGGTGTACCACAGAGCGATTGAGCCAGCATGGGGGTAGCAGTGCTGTTGTCCTCTCGCTTGGCCTCAGGTGTGAAGGATTACGGAATGTATGATCCCAGACTTCTTTGGGTCCGTATAAAACTAGGTGTCACCAAGGTATTCATGGTTGTAGCATATGCTCCCGTAGAATCCTCGGTGGCATCAGACCTAGAGAAGTTTTGGAACAATGTTAGGGAAGTTCTGGATATGGCAGAAACCAGTGAACGCGTGATTGTATGCGGCGATTTGAACGGATGGGTGGGGACCAAGCGTCCCGACTATGAGGACGTACTTGGTCCATTTGGTGATAAGAGAGTGAACAACGCAGGTAGGCTCATAGCGGATGTATGCATGGAGAGAAACCTTATTGTGTCAAACACATTTTTCCAACATAAGGACATCCATATGTATACATGGAGAAGTAATGAACAGAAAAGTATAATAGATTTAATTTTGGTTGACAGTCGCCTCCGAAGCAAAATATTGGACGCAAGAACCTACAGGGGCCCCACAGTCGATACGGACCACTATCTCGTTATTGCGAGATTTAGTGGTCTGTTCAGAAAGTGGAGGCACTAGCGAGAGCGTGTCCACTTCGGAGGGCTTGAAAGAATAAAGGTTGAAAGGTTGCAAGAAGAGTGTGTAAGAGGAAAGTATGCAGAGGGTGTCCGAGAACGGCTGACGATGGCAAGCCAGCCGCAATCGGACATTGAAGAATGCTGGAGAGTATTGAAAGAGAGTATGGTAGATACAGTGAAAGAAGTATGTGGAAGCTCAAAGAAGCATAGAAAAACAAATGGTGATGCATGGTGGGATGCGGAAGTGGCAGCTTCCGTAGAGCAAAAGAAGAAAGCGTGGCTGGAATATGTCTCTTCTTTGAATCTGAATGACAGTATGACTGAACATAAGAAAGAAATATATCGGCAATGTAAGAATGACACCAAGGCCTTAGTGAAAGAGAAACGTGATAGAGCAAGTATGAGTGCAGAAGATAGGCTAACTAAAAACTTCGAGGATAACACCAAACTCTTTTGGAGGGCGGTGAAGAAGTCTCAGGGTGGTTGGTCAGCCTTCAGAATGAATAAAATAAGGTCTAAAGGTAGAGACATTCTTACACAAACACAAGACGTGTTAAGCCGATGGAGTGAATATTTTGGCGATATGTATGTGGATGCTACGGTTGGCGCCGGTGTTGCATGTGGTTTAGTAGATCAACATCCGACAACGGCCTCCTCCGATGGCATCAGTATGGATGAAGTTGAATGGGCGATAAGAAATTTGAAAAATGGTAAGGCAGCGGGCATTGATATGGTGTCTGCTGAGATGATCAAGCTTGGTAGCTTCTGTGTCTGGGAGGCGTTCCTGTTGCTCCTCAATTTATGTTGGAGCTCGGGAATGGTTCCCGGGGACTGGAATAGCGCAGTCATCGTGCCTTTGTTTAAAAACAAGAGTTCACGTTATGACTGCGCAAATTACAGAGCCATAAGCTTGACCAGTTTGGCAGCAAAAGTGTATGGTAATATTATTGAAAGGAGAATGAGGATGGTGTCCGATGGTTTACTGTGTGAGACTCAAGGAGGTTTCAGGAGTGGAAGGAGATGCATGGATCAAGTGTTCTCTCTGCGCAACATTGTGGAGAAGCATCTGGCTCTAGGTCAGAGGATTTTTTGCAGTTTTGTGGATCTGGAGAGAGCATTTGACACGGTTGTACGAAAGGAACTTTGGGACATTTTACCAGAGTATGGTATTAACGGTAAACTGCTACAGGCTGTGCAGTCCAATTACATGGGCTGTAGAGCCTGTGTGCGGCTGGATGATGGAATGTCACCTTGGTTTGACGTCAATATCGGCGTTAAGCAGGGGTGCGTTCTGTCAGCCAGGCTGTTTATCATATATCTGGATAAATGTCTCCAAAGGCTGAACGATATGAATGTGGGAGTCCAGATGGGCGACTCAGTGGTCACTGCGATGCTTTATGCAGATGATGCTGTCCTGCAACTTCTCGGCAGCCACCACCTCAGCCAGAAGGCACGTGTAGAAATACATAACGAGAAGAGTAAGAGAGCGAGTAGGTATGAAAGAGAGTATTGGTGTAAAGATGCGAAAGAGCATGCTCCGATGGTTCGGACATGTGTAATGAATGCCGAACGAACGTCTGGTTGAGAAGATATACAATGCGAAAGTGGAAGGATGTAGGTACGGGGGAAGACCGAGACTAACCTACCTAGACCAGATTGGTCATGTACTGAAGGAAGGTGGAGTCAAGAGTCTCCGAAACCGGCGAGCGTGTATGAAGAGAATTATGAATGTTAAGGAAGTGAGTGAAGTATGCAAAGATAGAGTTCTCTGGCACTGTGTTCTCTCTGCCTACCCTGCAAGGGATATGGCGTGATGATATGTATGTGTGTGTATAAATTTGTAGCTGTTTGTGCTTTACGAATAAATCTGTCTTTACGAGTCTACAGAGTTTCTTTGACGCATCCAATAGCAGCAACAATTATAAAATACAGGTCACGCTCACTACAGCGTCGTAAAAACCAACTGAGGACCCCCTAGGGGAATTGCCGGGAGCACACTCCTGAGAAACTCTTAACACCAACGGCTAATGATCACAATTAGTATTAAAATTCTCTCAGTAGAATGACTATTCTCCATTCCTCATCTTACTTGTCTACCAGTTTCCTTTACATATTTTATAACGATTTCCATGAAAAAACAGTGGTTAGCTGAGATATTGAATTCATATTAGGAAAGGATTTTTCATACCTTTGCTTATACTTTTATCCATTGTAAGACATCCAATTATATATAATGCAAGCTCTTTGCATAATACATTAGTTCTTGCAACCGCAGTACACATCATCCATAAGGAATACAACGATCTGGATTCACGCCATATTAAATATAAGGATAAATAAAACATCTGAAACACTTTTGTTATTAAATAATAAAATGATCTCTGGTATTTAAAGTGACAAATTTGTTGGATTTTATCGCCTTTTAATTTTATTCTATTTGTTTTATTCTCTCAACTATTTTGACCTCGAAGAAGCGACTAACAAAAGAAGTAGTTTTGTTCTTTTATTTCATTATAATATAAAACTAAATAAAACTGTACGTTGTTTTTTCACACTTTTACACTTTCAAGCTTCATAACAATATCAACTAAATTCCAATGATGTTATTTCCACACCAGGTCTTAAAAACGGGATAAGAATACAAATATCGGGATCCCAGATGAGGAATTAGCAGGTTAATGGTAGCATCACTTTAAGCAGCAGTAAACACCTTGCACGCACCATATATCACCTATGAAGGAGGCCTAAATTTAGCAATGGATGACGAATAATTTGATGATAATGACTGATGAAATGCTGTCTTAATTATGACAAAGCAAATAAATTCAATTGTAACATTAATTGCTATAGTAGAAAGTATCCTAAAATAATATGCATAAGAGTGATGTTAACAAAAATATAATTTATTAAGCTGTAATTCTCATATATGCACCATAATTCATCTTCATTGTAGGTCATATGGAAGTACTAAAATAATAATGGTCGCTTATAACACCAAATATACTGCGAATTTTCAATTTGATCTTGGCATCGGTCTCCTTAATGGCTACATATACCCATTATCTCGTGATTTATTACGCTAATGCGAATATACTTAAGGATTTTGCGAGAAAATATTTCAGCATCAACATGTTGGGGAATGTCTGAATTTAATCTCAACGTTGGTATAATCATTTTGACATTTTACTTACAACTTCGGCATCTGCAAGTATCAAGATGAACTGATATATTACAGATGTTATTAGCGTTGTTCCAAGCAATAGTAGTAGCTGAAAATATTTAGTTTTATGTTAAACTATTATTAAAAATATTGATAATCCTACTAATGTTATAAATTTGAAAGGTTTTTAAAGATATTTGGATGATTGTTACACAAGCCAGCGTAAACCATTGAACAGATTTGAATGAGAATTAGCACATAGGTAGACCATTGCCTGAATTAACACATAAGATACTTTCTATTCCGGTAATGTGTTCTCTTGAGAGTTTTTAAACTTTGGGATGGCTTCTTTTCACGCGTGTGAAGCAGCAAGCAGCAGAAACTAAAGTTAATATAAATCCACTAAGTATTACTAAAAAAAGAACACTTATTTGTCATTCTATCTTGCCCCGTGTGCTAAATGTCATTTAGAATATAATATGTGCCATTTTCTAGTAGGAAGCAGAAAAACTAGCTAAAGGAAACCAGGTGAGCAAAATAGCTTATCTAGGTAACTCGTAACAGCATCCTTGACTGCCAACCTTCCTGCCATGGATAACGATTAGGGATTTAAATTATCACCGCAAATTGGGTAACTTTTGGCTCAATGTTGGCATTAATTAGTCTTGCTACTTAGCTATTACTACTTAACCATATTTCTCATATATTAAAGGTATATCTACATAACCATACGACTAGATTTTGAATAAAATAAATCAAGAAAATAAATATGGAAAACGAAACTTTAATCTCTAATCTTTTAGAAGATGTTAAAATATTTACACAGTATAATATAGTTTCAAGTATATGGTTGAGTGTAATCGTGACCTATATAAAGATAAATTGTAAAGAATTTCGTGTATACAATATTCAACATAATACATTTACAGATGAAACTACAATATGAAGAAACAAAGTAGTAGCAAATTTTAGAATTAAATCAAGACAGAGTCTCTAATAATGTGTAAAAGCGAATTCCACAATTTAAGCGAATGCATAGAAAAAGGATAATTATAATGTTAATTGTAAGTAAAAGGATCATACACAACTAAATGAAAATGAACTCGAGAAAGAAGAACCTCTTCTCTATGAGGACATTAAAATTTTACATTATTCGCAAGTTAAATTTGTCAGGGGGTACTATCCCAGAAACCTCCACGCGGTGTACCCTGGGTGCGGACGGCGGTCCCCAGTTCTTCTGTTGTACTGTCGTCCGTAGCAAATATCTGCGCGATTTCGCTCCTTACTCTACTACAGTCGTAGTAGAGGGTATAGGACGCGAAATATTGGGACGGGCTCAGTCACTCATTCATTTGAGGGCTGGGCAGGCACATGCCACCGCCCACACATCGTAAACCTGATTCTTTGCTTGTCTTAGTTTCAGGAGCGAGGGTCTTGGCTTAACCGCCCGGACCGCGAGGAAGACAACCTCTATAAAGAGTTCGAAGTAACATTCGGACTCGGAAATCACCCAGAATCTTAAGTTCTGGCGTGCGGCGAGAAGATGCACGGCAGATGGGTTGTTCTGTCGTTAGCACGCTCCAGCCAGGGTACCGGCTGACCCCCTGGTTGGTAAATGTAGGCTTGCCCGGGTAAAGGGATCTCTGCCCGGGTCGACGCAATGTATCTCCCATTCTCGTGGGAATCAAATGGATACTCAAAATTTAAATAAAACCGACGGGGATTGTAGCGATCCTCACCCCAAGGCCCGGTCAAGCCGATCAAAAACTGACCAAGACGACGCCTCGTCCTCAGGACTTGAGGCGTCCGCCGAGGGCCCGGCACAAACCGTGGAGGCCCAGAAGAAGAAGAGGAGGTCGCCTCGAAAGTCTCGGGGCAACGGCCTGAGCCACAAAAGGCGGCTGGAGGAGCGGCGAGCGCGCAGGGAGGCTGCCGCCGCTGAAGAGAAGAAGGACGGTAGACTCGCAGCAGAGCCGTCGACGGACGAGGGCGACAGCGATGTCGCAGAGCCGTCCGAAGACGAGGGCGGCGGATCTACCGTCAGAATGGACGAGGGCGGTGATATTCCCGCAGGGCCGTCCAAAAAGGACAGTGGGTCGGCTGGTGAAGGCCCCACTAGGTCGTCGGCGCGTCTAGCAGCAAAGACGCCGCCGGCGACCGCGACTAAAAAGGAGGAGGCCCTCCCCTCGCAGGTGCGAAAGCGCCCCCTGAGTAAGGGAGGCAGCTCGAGCACCGAAACCGAGGGGAGCGTGGCCAACATGCCTCCACCCAAGTTCCAGGCCTCCCGAAGAGGGCGAGGGACCTCGGTAATGGAAAGGGCGGCGGCGGTCGCTGTCCGCGCCGGCGAGGCCACGGATCTGCAGGCCGAAAATGTCCGCCTTAGAGGCGAGATGTCAGGCCTGCGGACCCGAAACCGGAACCTGGGCGACATGCTGGCGGAAATGCGTCGCGCAAACCGCCAGCTGTTGATAGACGTGGCCGATCTCAAGGCGCAGGTGGCGCTGTTCGTGTCACCCGCGCCAGCCGCGCTATCGGCCAGGGCCGGATACTCGGCGGCCGCTGCGGCGCCAAAGCCGCCTCGCGCTGCGGCGCCGACGACGTTGGGTGATGGCGTCAGCGTCACACCCGTCCCCGCGGCGAGGAAGACGCCTGCCGCCGCGAAGCGCGCGCCGCCGGCTGACGCTGGCGCGGTCACCGCGGTGAAACTCCCTGTTCCCGTGGTGAGGTTGACACCTCTCCCCGCGGACCGCTTGCCGCCGGCTAGCGCCCCTGCGGCGCCAAAGCCGCCAGGCGCCGTAGAACGGGCCCCTAAGGAGGCTCAGCCGACCCCGTTTGAGGTGGGAGGCATATCGGACGAGGCCCTCGCCAAAATCATCGGCGCAGTGGGCAAGCTCGTCGATGCGCGCTTCGCCGTTCTGGAGGCGAGGTTGCCTCCAGAACCACGTGTCCGACCACCTATCGCCGCGGACAAGCGGCCGCATGTGGCACCAGCCCCCGCCCCGCTGCCTTGTCAGGGTGGCCGCGTGGGGAGCTACGCCGCGGCCGCGGCCGGGCCTAAGCCCAAAGGCCCCGGCCCAGCTCCGAAGGGACCCGCCCTGAGGAGGAAGACGGCTCCGGCTCCTGCCGGACCGCTGAAGTCGCCCGCAACAACACCGCCGGCGACGACCAGCGAGGCCGCGACGAGGCCTTCCGCGTCTGGCACGACTGCCGTACCCGAACAGGGTTGGCAGGTAGCCGAACGCGACAGAAGGAGTCGCGGCCAAAGGAGGAGAGCGGAGGCCAAGCGCGCCGCTGAGGTCCCCGCTCCTCAGGCAGGAGCCGGACAAAAGAAGAGACCGCGCAAGGGGCTCAAGTCGCCGAAGACGGCCGCAGTGGTGATCACTGTGCTGCCCGAGGCGGCCGAGAAGGGCCTCAGCTACGAGGCCGTCTTGAGGAAGGCCCGGCGGGAGCTAGACGTCTCCGATATTGGAGGCGTCGAAGCCAGGACCCGCAAGGCCCGGACGAAGGCTCGAATTCTCGAGTTCCCAGGGGCCGAGGGCGCCAAGACGGCCGACAGCGTGGCCTAGAAGCTGAGAGGTTTGTTCGCCGAGGAGGGTGGCATCAAGATCGCCAGGCCCGTCAAGTGCGCCGAAATGCGCATTTCGGGTTTGGACGATTCAGTGACGGTGGAAGACATCCGGGAGGCTATTGCCTCGAAAACCGGGTGTCCCATAGACACCGTCCGGGTCGGTGCCATTCGTCCCGGTCCGGGTGGCGTAGGTGCTGCCTGGGCGCAGTGCCCGGTGGAGTCGGTCAGACAACTGGCCGGCTCAGGCAGGCTCCTCGTGGGCTGGAGCTCGGGGCGGGTAACCGTGCTTGAGCACCGGCCTGCGAGGTGCTACAAGTGCATGGCGGTCGGACACACTCGACCGACGTGCACTAATTGCTTCGACTGCGGCGGATTGTGTTCCCGCTGCGGTCTGACCGGGCACGTGGCGGCATCTTGCGCCGCCCCGCCCCACTGCCCCGCGTGTGCGGCGGGCAATAAGCCCGCCAAGCACCGCATGGGCTCTGGGGCGTGCAAACCTCCAGCTTCGGCCCCAAAGGTGCGGGGCGGCCCTACGACCACGGCCGCTCCCGCTCCTAGCGCGGTCCGATCGCCCGCTGGCGAGGAGGTCATGGACACAACCCGATAATGGGTACACCAGCCATGCACCTCCTCCTGCAGGCCAACACCAACCACTCCGCCGGAGCGCAGGATCTCCTCCTGCAATCCACGGCGGAGTGGTCGATTGGTGCAGCCGTAGTCGCGGAACCGTACGCCGTGCCTGATCGCCCCAATTGGGTGGTCAGTCGAAACGGTACCGCGGCAATCGTCGTCTCAACGCAGCGGCACTTCCCGTCCTTGTCCCTTTTGGATAGGGGCGAGGAATTTGTCGCGGCGGAGTGGGGAGGGGTCACGCTCTACAGCGTATACCTCTCCCCCACTAGGAGGATGGACGATTTCGGGGCCTCACTCACCACCTTGGAGGCCTCGATACGGCGACTGGCACCGGGCCTCGTCCTGGTTCTGGGGGACTTTAACGCCAAATCCACGGCGTGGGGGTCCCCTACGACGGACGACCGCGGGCGGGCGGTCAACGAGTGGGCGGCTTCACTGGGCCTCTGTGTTCTGAACAGAGACTCGGTGAACACGTGTGTGCGGCGGCAGGGCGGGTCGATAGTGGACTTGTCGTTCGCTAGCCCCGCTGTCGCGCCACGGGTGAGGAACTGGAGTGTCCTGGAGGAGGCGGAGACCCTGTCGGACCACCGGTACATCCGGATGGAGGTCTTCCCCCGGGAACCCGGTAGGGGTCACAGGGCGGACGGAGCTCCCGCGTTTCCGCGGTGGGCTGTGGGTCGTCTTGACAGGGATCTACTGGCGGAGGCGGCCATTGTCAGCACGTGGCTGTCCTCACCACCCCCAGCGGACGGAGTGGACGCTGAGGCTGTCCGCATTCGCAGTGCGTTAACGCAGATCTGCGATGCGGCCATGCCCAGAGTGCGGCGGCGTCCGCCTCCGAGGCAGGGGGTCTACTGGTGGTCCCCAAGACTGGCGGACCTTCGTGCGGCGTGTATCAGTGCCCGAAGGTCCTACACCCGCAGCCGGCGGCGTCACCGCGACGTCGAGCGGGAGGGCCAGCTGTACGAGGCGTACCGCAGTGCGCGGACTGCCTTTCGGCTGGCCATCCGTGCCGCCAAGGGCGCGAGTTGGCAGGAGATGCTGGACGGTCTCGACCGTGACCCCTGGGGTCGCCCATATCGCGCGGCGCTGAACAAGCTTCGCGCGCGGGCACCCCCCCCTCACCGAGACCCTCCAGCCCGACTTCCTTCGTAGGGTGGTCGAGGAGCTGTTTCCACGGCAGTCGGAACACACGCCCCCGGTCATGGCTCCGCCAGATCAGGACCGGGAGGCCGACGACGACGAGAGTGTTCCGCCCGTGACGGAGTCGGAAGTGGGGGCGGCCGTGGCGAAGATTCGTTCCGCCACCACGGCCCCCGGCCCGGACGGAATTCCAGTCCGGGTGCTGATGTCGCTCCTCGAGCACTTCGAGCCTCGCCTCAGGCAGCTGTTCAACACCTGTCTGACGTCTGGACGGTTCCCTGAGTGCTGGAAGGAAGGGAGGTTGGTTCTCCTGCCAAAGCCGGGACGGTCCCCGGATTTGCCGTCAGCCTACAGGCCCATCGTGCTCCTCGACGATGTGGGTAAGCTGCTGGAGCGTGTGCTCGCTGCCCGCATCGTCCGACACCTGGAGGAGGTGGGGCCCGATCTGTCGGACGCTCAGTATGGGTTTCGGAGGGGGCGTTCGACCATCGGGGCCCTATTACGCCTGAGGCAGGCGGCCGCGGAGGCCGTCGCCGGGAAGGGAGTGCTGTTGGCGGTGTCGTTGGACATCGCCAACGCATTCAATAGTCTGCCATTCGGCTGCATCAGGGAGGCGCTCCGGTTCCATGGAGTGCCCCTGTACCTCAGGCGGCTGGTGGCAGACTATTTGGAGGGCCGCAGTATCCTCTGCGCGGGTCCCGCAGGGGACATTGTGCGGACGCCCATGTCGTGCGGCGTTCCACAGGGGTCGGTTCTGGGGCCGACTCTGTGGGACATCGGGTACGACTGGGCGTTGAGAGGGAGTCTCCCCCCCGGGCTGAGCTTGGTGTGCTACGCTGACGACACGCTTGTCACAGCCCGGGGCAGGACACTCGAAGAGGCGGCGAGCCTGGCCACTCTCGGCACCGAGGAGATGGTCAGGCGGATCGAGGCGCTGGGGCTCAGGGTGGCCCTAAACAAGACGGAGGCCCTACTTTTCCATGGGCCCCGTGTGAGGCTGCCCATCGGCGCCTCGATAGTGGTAAACTCCATCCACATCAGCATCCAGGCCCATATGAGGTACTTGGGTCTGGTGCTCGACGGGCGATGGTGGTTCAGGGAGCATTTCCGACAGATTGCTCCCCGGCTTGTCGGCGCGGCGTCCGCCCTTTCTCGACTCATGCCGAATGTGGGC
Organism: Lymantria monacha; assembly: GCA_905163515.2. NCBI lineage: Eukaryota > Metazoa > Arthropoda > Insecta > Lepidoptera > Erebidae > Lymantria > Lymantria monacha. The sequence goes on from LR991100.1 coordinate 1,368,828, forward strand.
GGACCCAGTTTTGAGGCCCGACGGCTGTATGCGGGGGTCATCCGCTCGATGGCCATGTACGGCGCACCCGTGTGGGCGAGGGCTCTGAACGCCCAGCTCAGGGCGGTTCTGTGGAGGCCACAGAGAGCCATGGCGGTCAGAGCCATTCGCGGGTACCGCACGGTGTCGACAGAGGCGGCGTGCCTGTTGGCCGGGACACTCCCGTGGGACCTAGAGGCGGAGATGCTCTCCGACCTCTACCGGCGGGTTATCACAGCGCGCGAGGAAGGTGGCTCCCCATCGTTGAGCGAGATAGCCACCTGGCGCGTGGATGCCCGCCGAGACGTCATCGCCCGTTGGGCTACGCGGCTGGAGAGGCCTAGGCACGGTGTGGAGACCGTTGAGGCCCTCCGGCCCGTATTGATAGAGTGGATGGAGCACGGAGTCCTCACCTTTCGGCTGGTGCAGGTATTGACGGGGCACGGGTGTTTCGGGTTGTACCTGCACAGGGTCGTGTATAGGGAGTGGACTCCGGCCTGCCACCACTGCAGGAGTGACGAGGACACGGCGCAACACACGCTGGAGGTGTGTCCGGGATGGGAGCGGCAGCGCCGTGACCTCGTCGCTGTCATCGGTGCCGACCTGACGCTGCCGGCCGTCGCGAGAGCGATGGTCGACAGCATCAGGAACTGGGACGCGGTCGCCGCCTTCTGCGAGGCTGTCATCTCGCAGAAGGAAGCGGCGGAACGGGCAAGGGAGGATTCCCGCGCCCCGGGCCGCCGCCAGCGGCCGGGGCGGCGCAGGCGCGAATACCTGCGCCTGATGCCGCCCTAACCGAGGCTTCGGGTGATCGGACCGGGGAATTGTCCGGTCACCCGACGTGAGGCCACCGCGTGAGGGCGACGCCCCGACGGCGAAATCTGTCGGGGCGTCGACGAGAGGAACCCGCGAGGGTGAACCGCCGGGCGGGCCACCGAAGTTAAAAATCGGGTCCCGGTGACCCGCTCGCACGGCGAAGAGAGAGGAGTTTTTACGGTGGGTCTATGGGGTCACGCGCCGCCTTTTCCGTCACCCCGGACCGATTTGGCGGGACGAGACTAATCCATAGTCCACCAAAAAAAAAAAAAAAAAAAAGTTAAATTTGTCAGCCGTGTGGTGACTGTGTAATAATACAGCTCATTACGCTCTATCTTACCCGTGGGTGATCATAAAAGACGACTAAGGGATACAAAATGGATATAACATGGATGTTATATCCATTTTGCATGGATGCAGAGAAGGTAAATTCCACCACTACATAGCCTGCCGCCAAAAAAAAAATACTAACACGCCTGATTAGCGTGTTATAGTAGATAAATTTCCCTAAATAATAGAGAGGGCTTAAACCTAACAGTGGGGCATATATGAGCTGATATTAAATTTGTAGAATCTTAAATACTTACCACGGGAGTGAAATAATCACTCAAATGAGCTGACGCAAATAATATGTATCCGTAGCCTCTAGATCCAATATTTGATGACATAGCCTTCAACATCTCAATTCTTACATTCACAGTTTCAACTAATAATGTTAAAAAAGTCAACTCCACATCATGTGCGGTGAAAGCAATACTCAGAAATATTGCTGTGGTTATCTTTAAATTTAGCATTTTTAAACCAATTAGATCAATAGTAAATGAAATTAAAGAGATAAATACATTTGTGTTAGCTTGCCGCTTCAGTTTAGTTAAATCTGGCTCTTTTAATGGGTATTTTACTTCGAGTTGCTTCATTGCCTTATTGGTAATTGTTCTGTATTTTGCAATAAATGCCAACCAAAAAAGTTCAAAACCCAACAAAAGTTGGAATAATCGGTAAGCAGTTTCTATTTCAGAATTCAATAAATCTATGCCGAAAGTCGTTATGACTACAGTAATAGCTACCAAAGCGATATAATTGCATATAAATTTGATTTTCTTATTGTCTATTAAATTAGCTCGATTTATGCAGAAGAAATTTTCTAGTATTATGAAGTTTTTGTATATTATCATCATTTTAAATATTTGTATGAAACATTAATTTTACAACCATAAGTTGACTTTAATTGTCTATTTTACACTCTTACAAATAACAATATGTTGAAACAATTTTACTAACTCTTGTTTTCTTACTAACGTATCTCTTCTTCTCCTTAAACCTCCGATATAGCTCTGTAACGACTAAGTGTAATATATAATCAAAAAAACAAATATGAGTATTTTAAACTATAAACATCATAGAATTTTAAAAATGCGCTCACGATCGTCTGTTTATACTATCATACAAAGCACTGTAACATACCTAAATAGCTTTAGGTAATAGTTTCACAGGTCAGTCTGTTATATAAAATAATATATTTTATTGTAATTTTCTATACATTTATTTGTATTGTGAATGTTCACGTCACATAAAACGTGTTCAACCGGGATTGCCCTTGGCACGATTGAATCCGTTTAATGAAATTAGATTTTCAGCCGTCCCTCGGGGAATTAGATATTTGTTGATGTGATCGTTGGGTCATATTATTTTCATTATTGTAATTTGAAATCCTTTGAGAAATCAACAGTTTAACTTTAATAATATTGAACTAGTCTATATATATTCTTTAACAAAATTAATTCGAAAAACTTACATCAAAATTTAACTCTTCTAACTACCTAGAATTTGGGTTCCTATTTCCTAAAACTGATAAACTGAATTGAGCTTTTCATGAAAACCTGTGAGTGCCACTCAAAAAAATATAAAACTAAACGTAATTTATTCTAAAGTTTTATATTAGATTTATGTTATTAATTATTACATGCTAAAGTATTGAGGACATTAGTCCTCAAGGACATACTAGTGATGGTTTTCTGCTTGCAGCCGTAAATACATCAGCTCTTTTGTGGTGTAATTTGCTACTTCACTTTGTTCAGTGAGCGACAGAACTAAATAAACGGCGACCTGGATACATTGTGATCCTAGCACTGTAGAAGTCATCACTTGCCACCAGGTAGGACGCTTGCTGATCCACCACCAACAGAAATATTTTTTTATGGAATAAAATGGAAAATTTTTAAAATCATGAAATATGTTATAAAATAACCTGATGTTTAAAGTTAGCGACATCGTCAAACTTAATTTAAAATGGAAAAAGTTGTGTGCATTAATTTCCGAATGTCATATTCGTTCGGATATCCGATGAGTTTAAGATTATTTTTTGATAAAACTTTGAACAGCTGACGTCTTGTTTTCATCGTGACTCGTAATATTAATATTGGCTGTCATCTTTCAATTCAGAATAGCTACCTGCTAATAAATGCGATAGTAATATTTTTCTAATAGTGTTTTGAATACATTATAAAATCATTTACATACATACATATTCATACGCCTGTTTCCCAGAGGTGTAGGCAGACTACAACATTACCACAAACCACAATCCTGACATACCTCCATCGCTTCATTCACACTCATCACAGTCTTCATGCATGCCTTAAGATTACGCATACTCTTGATATGCCCCCCCGTTAACACATCTCCAGTTTGGTCAAGGAAAGTATGACGTGGTCTTTGTAGTCGTCCTATTCAAGCATCTTTTATATATTTGTTTCGTCAACCTCTCCTCACTCATTCTTTTCACATGTCCAACGACGATTTGACGATTTAGTATAGGGTTTCGGTTTTGTTTTACTTGCATACTTGTTATATCCAAGTTATATCCCTTAGTCGCCTTTTACAACATTCACAGACAAGATACGGGGTCGAAAATTCGATTCTTACTCAGTCACCATACGAAAAAAATACGTTTCTTAATGGCTTCTAGAAGACCATTAAGAAAATTAATTACTTTCAGATAAGAGACGTAATGTGTCTTGCCCAACTCAAATCACATTATGATTGTCTCAATTGCATGTTAGTGAAAGTAATTAGGAGATTTTCTTAATGCGTTGTTGAGTAGATACTGTTGTCACAACGATTATTATAATAACAAATTTGTACGAAATTGTATTTAAATTGTTTAAATTTTTAGCATCTAATTATAGGAGGAAACTTAAGTTATTTACTAGCGAAGGTATAATATAAATCTAAGCTAATTTCGTTAGCTATTTTTGTAGTGACAGCTTCGAATATTATCCATCCTTTTATTGCTTTATGGGAATCATAAAAGACGACTAAGAATATAGCGACCTTTTTTTTTACGGTGGACTATGGATGCGTCTCGCCGCGCCAAATCGGTCCGGGGTGACGGAAGAGGCGGCGCGTGTCCCCATAGATCCACAGTGCAACTTCTCTCTTAGCCGTGCGAGCGGGCCACCGGCACCCGATCCTTGTCTTCGGTGGTAGAATACCTGGGCCAACATCATCTGATTATTATCTGGTCAACAATTACATTTCCAAGGAGTGTTAACATTAGGCAGGCGGTACAACATTATTAGCAAAACGTTTGCAATGTGTACGATTGAAGCAAAACATTATTTTTTTTAACACACCAATTTTTAATAAAGAAATATATCCTTGTATTGTGGAGGACTTTACAAACATGCAATTAACGCAGACAAATTACACTTAAACTCAGACCAACACTTTGTGGATCGCTCAAAGTATTAGCCCGCGTCGACATCGAGCCCATGGCACTGGCACGGCAGGCTGTATCTCAACCATTATGCCATGTGTGCAGTCAAGAGTACATATTAGGTCGACCTCGAGTAATTGGCATAAAACTGTGATGATAACCAATATCTTTATCTTATCCGTGGGTGATCGTAAGGGATATAAAACGCATATAACATCTATGCAATAGAAGGAACACTCGAAATAAAACCCCTATACCAACACGTCTGAATAGTGTGGTATAGTAGATCGATTTCTCTCCCAATATGTACGAGGCTCGAGCCCAAGAGTGAACTGAAACTGAAATGATAAAACATAATAACAAGAACGCGCACGCAGACGCGCATATGCACACGCTCACACGCACACGCTCACACGTACACACACACACAGACACACACAGACAGACAGACAGACAGACAGACAGGCAGACAGACAGTGACGTCAAAATTATAACACCCCTCTTTTTACGTCGGGGGTTAAAATAGTTTTATTTCAAATGTGTAATATCATTAACGCCAGGTAAAGATCAAGAGTCATTATCGTATATATTGTTCTCAGACTTAAATCCATAACTTTCGAGAATTAAGACAATTAGGGCTTCGTTTAGGGATTTCCCATTTCATTATTGTCTCTTTTCTTTCAAACGGTGACCATCTGCTGAACTTTGTTTCCCCACTTTCCTAGAAGCCGAATGTAATCAGATCTTCAAACGTATCTAAAGTACTTTGTATAGTATCGCGTTCGCAAAGTTCGTTATCGTTTATTTAAAACTTAAGTCGAGACGTCATTTTTGTATCACGCGTTTCTTCGAACTTGTTCCAACTTTGTTTTTTTTTTGCTGAAAGTAATATGATTACTTGTTTTAAAGATGCTTTTATCTATTCGCAATATCTTGGATATTACTTTTGAAATACAAATTATTCGCAATCATTATTTAGCATTATCTCATACTATTATTAGTAGGTATTTTATGGTAGGAGGTCATGATGGAAGTTTTTTTTCTGGAACTAATAAATGAGCTGGTTCCTCCAGAGTAGTCACCACACTATCGCAAGGAATTGGCGTCTAGATATCTACTACTGCGGTTTTTTCGGTGAGTGAGAAAAGTGAAGGCTCCTATCTTTTTTCTCCTTCTCTGTCTTTTCAATCTTTGCCCTGTTATTATAGCCATTCATTTTGCCATTTTATTTCTGAAATCATGAATGGTACTTACTAACCCAACAGTTTATAGGCTGTGATGATGATGATGATGATGATATAACGAATATTCATGTAATTATAATATAAAATAACGTGATAATACATATGATAGCGGTGTAGTTTATTTAACGACCTGCCATGCTAAGTATCGTGGGTTTGATCCCCACGCAGAATAATTCTTTGTGTGTTTAACAAATGATTGTTTTGAGTTCTTAATTTTTGCTATTGCAATAAACTAGAGGAAACTGGCATTATATTATCAAATAAATAAATACTAAGAACTTCTCGCGTGAGGACTGTATATGAATAAAATTATTCGAACCACTTTCTCTCGTGGGGATGGTATAAGCAGCTATTCTCTCCTGGTAATCTTATAACATCTTAATACAGTCTGCAACCCGCTTGCCAAACACGCCGATTAAAGTAGTAGCATCTCCAACGAATTGCCGCACCTGTGATAATCAATGGGGCTTGCCATCCAGTAGTGGATGGCAAAGGTTCAATGACGATAGCGGTCAGTTACATATAAATGAGAAAGTTTTATAGTATATAGCTGTGTGGTAGCGGCTACGAATGCTTTGGTAGTATTAGGTTATTTGGTTTGGTAAGTAAGGGTTGGCCCTTACTTTGCTCGTGGATGTCGTAAAAGACGAGCCTTATAACGACCTGGGCCAACTCCATCTGATGCCGTTTGGTCAACAATTATATTCCCAAGGAGGGTTGACGTCTGGCAGGTACCCGGTCATAAAACTATTGCCAATAACTTTTACAATATGTACTATGAAAGAAGAGTACATATTGTATCGACCCCAAGTAATTGGGATAAGAGTAGGAGAATGATGATGAAAAAAATTGATTAGTTAGATTAGAGCTGATCTGCTCTTCGTTTGAAACGATATTTTAATAATAAAATAAATATTGTATTTCGGCTTAAAAAAAATTTCACAGCCATGATTAGTTACCGTACTTCTGCAGATTGAGGAAAAAATTGCTCGCTTATATTCACAAAAATATTTTTCGAAACGAGCTTGGATGAAAATTTAATTTGACCCGATTGAGAGTCCTTTAAGTTCATGAATTAAAAAAAAACCGTTTAATTAAATTTAAATTAAATGCATTATTATATTAATAGAAGTATTTGCTCTCAGATTTGCTTTAAGAAAAATTTGGCGGTCGTTGGATTTTTTGAAGAAAGAATACAGGTCTATATTTATTATTACTTAAAATTTCAGATCAAAATTGTTAATTTTGTCGGGCTACTTTGTTAATATAAATGAGCGCTTTTATATCATTTGCATGGTGATGGAGTAAGAACATAATTCACTACTCCCTTTCTTTTTCGTAGTTTTTTAGTGCTTAAACGAGCAAACAGTACACCTGATATTGAGTGTTACTGCTGGCCATGGACCTTAGGGGTACAGCTAAGCCGTTAACTACTAGTGAAAACCCACCCAGAATGTAGGGCTTCTTTTTCGGCGAGAGTGTGGTACTACCCCGGACGTACTCGCTCACAGTTGCAGATAGTAAACTATCAACAGTGTGGTCTTATCACTCTAAAATGATGATGTTGAAAGAGACGACTAAGGGATCTAGGAGTACGGTAGTGCCGTCACCAAGGCGAACCAAGCCAAACGCAAAGGCATTACAACTTCTTCTCGAGACGTTCCGTTCGTTTTTTTTTTGAAAAATATGTGTTTGCATTATATCACATAAGAAAAAAATATTGAGATATTTTTATGTCAATAATGGACTTTTCAAACATATAAAGTTTTAATTGCATATCTTTCATACTTTATATTTTATTGATATCTAAAAAATCCCAATTTCGTTACTAACTCGCTTATGTTTACCAAAATTCCTAGAATACTGAAATTTGGTATTTAAGCTGGTATTAATATATAAAAAACAATAAAAAAATTAAAACTCGGCACTTTAGGATACAGAAATCATTAGGATACTTATGGAAAATGCCGATAGGTACTATGTAGTGATTTTACAAAAGATTACCAGCTAAGTCTTCAAAAGACGATAATTATATTAATCTGCATTATTGGTTTCAGTGAGCGCTGCCACCCACTCTTCTAGTGAAACCCTTAGCCGATTTTTATGACTACCACGGGCGGGTCCTTATCCGCCCGTGGTACCTTATCCCTTGGTGGCAATAGTATTCTTATCCCGTCCTTATACGTGACTGCGTAAATTCTACAGCAGGTAAGGGTGACCACAATTGTATTCTTATCCTGTCCTTATAAAAGACTGTTAAAATGCCATTATTTATAATTACCTAGCTTCTGCCCGCGGCTTCGCCCGCGTAAAAGGTTACTTTCCTAAAGTTTTTCATCTGCTATTTTTATTTTACCCCTTAAAGGTAATTTTTTTACAAAATGTTAATTTCATATTTATTTATATCTAATCAATAGCCTTAAAATAAATTTCAAGCTTTGGCTTTAAATGTGACGATACTTCCTTACAACTTTTCATCCCCCTTTACAACCCCTTTATTACATTAAAAAGTAGCCTATGTCCTTTATCAGGCGCTAGACTATCTGCGTACTAAATTTCATTTAGATCAGTTCAGTCGTTTTGGCGTGAAAGGGCGACAGTCAGACAGACAGAGTTACTTTCGCATTTATAACATTAGTAAGGATTACTAATTAAAGTAAGTTCTACATGTACCCATCTAGTAAAGTTAATAAATTCTCCAATAGTTTAGTATCAAGAAAGCCACAGATTTGTGAATAACCTTTACAATACCCTGCGACATTTCGTTAGGTCACCAGCTTAAGTGACATTGCGTGACATTTATTAAGAAAAACACTTTTAATGACAAAAAAAACTAAAAGACAATTATAAATGAAACGAAAAGGCAAAAATTAGATTTATTTCAAGTCTGAAATAAAGTTCTTAAAGAAATAAGAAAAAAAAATTCGCCGAAACACTTGAAAAGTCAATTTATATAATAAATAGCTATTATGATAAAAGAATATTGTAATACGAGCACCTCACTAAATATTATATTTTATGAAATACAAAGTTTTTTTTTTAAATAATAAATGAGTCAATAGTTGACAACATTTCCTTGTGGTGACGGAATAAGAATACAATTCACCAGTCTTACAATTCACCAGTCACGCGTAAGTGTCGTACAAGATCACGAAAGGATATAATATATAGATAACATCTATGTAAGAGAAGGAAATCTGGACATAAATGTACGAACCCTATATATGTACGAACCTATCCAACCAGCGTGGTATGATCAATATCCCTCCTATTTTGGAGGAGCCTCAAACTCAGCAGTGGGACGAATATACAAAAAAAAAACTGCCTGTACCGAAGAATAAATATTTGTGACGTGTGGGACTTTTTAATCCCAATTGACTATAATAATAACATCCACATTCGTAATAATCATTTAAGGATCACAAAAAGAACTGCTCCAGGAGAGGCCGAACCCATACCATGGCAGGTTATTATACCATATGTATATATTCTATCAAGAACAACATCCCAGTTTTAATGCAATACGTGTTATAAGCACACCTAATTATACAAACAAAATATTACAGAAAAGTTTAATTAAACCTAGCACATGATATTCATAGCGTGGCACAGGCGTTTCATTAACGTGGCGAATGCGTACCGTCTGCGTATACTGTGCGTGCGAGATGAATTACGTTACAAGATATTAAACGACTTGTTAAGTATTTTAATTTGGAGCATTTCATGTGAGAAATCCAATTAATTGGGGCTCTTGTATAACACATAATTAAAAGAGATATAACAGTAAATCAAGTTAATAATATAATTTAATTTAATACATACATACATACATACATATCATCACGCCATATCCCTTGCAGGGTAGGCAGAGAGAACAGAGTGCCAGAGAACTCTATCTCTGCATACTTCACTCGCTTCCTCAACATTCATAATTCTCTTCATACACGCTCGCCGGTTTCGGAGACTCTTGACTCCACCTTCCTTCAGTACCTGACCGATCTGGTCTAGGTAGGTTAGTCTCGGTCTCCCTCGGTACCTACATCCTTCCACTTTCGCATTGTATATCTTCTTAACCAGACGTTCGTTCGGCATTCTTTCCACATGTCCGAACCATCGGAGCATTCCCTTTCGCATCTTTACACCAATACTCTCTTTCATACCTACTCGCTCTCTTACGTCGTCGTTACGAATGCGGTCGGTCAGCCTAACTCCACAGATTTTCCGAAGAGATCGCATTTCGACCGCATTAATTTTACTTTCATACTCTTTTCTGCATACCCAACTCTCGCTTCCATATAGTAATGTTGGGACAAGCACTGCGTTATGTATTGCTACACGTGCCTTCTGGCTGAGGTGGTGGCTGCCGAGAAGTTGCCCCAACGCTCCGTTCACTCTATTTCCCGCATTCACTCTTCGCTCTATATCAGTGGTGTACCTTCCATCTCGGCTAAATCCACATCCAAGATATACAAATTCATCCACTTGCTCTAGTACATCATAACCTATTGCTACTCTTACATCTGTTCTCGTTTTATCTCTTTCAAAGACCATTATTTTGGTTTTGCTCACATTTACGCGTAGACCCCTTTTCTTACAATCTTCTGCCATTGTGTCGACTAGGGTCTGCAGGTCAGTCGCTGACTGTGCCAGCAGGACTGCATCATCTGCATAAAGCAGAGCAGTGACCACTGAGTCGCCCATCTGAACTCCCACATTCATATCGTTCAACCTTTGGAGACATTTATCCAGATATATGATAAACAGCCTGGCTGACAGAACGCACCCCTGCTTAACGCCGATATTGACGTCAAACCAAGGCGACATTCCATCATCCAGCTGCACACAGGCTCTACAGCCCATGTAACTGGACTGCACAGCCTGTAGCAGTTTACCGCTAATACCATACTCCGGTAAAATGTCCCAAAGTTCCTTTCGTACAACCGTGTCAAATGCTCTCTCCAGATCCACAAAACTGCAGAAAACCCTCTGACCTAGAGCCAGATACTTCTCCACAATGTTGCGCAGAGAGAACACTTGATCCATGCATCCCCTTCCACTCCTGAAACCTCCTTGTGTCTCACACAGTAAACCATCGGACACCATCCTCATTCTCCTTTCAATAATTTTACCATACACTTTTGCTGCCAAACTGGTCAAGCTTATGGCTCTGTAATTTGCGCAGTCATAACGTGAACCCTTGTTTTTAAACAAAGGCACGATGACTGCGCTATTCCCGTCCCCGGGAACCATTCCCGAGCTCCAACATAAATTGAGGAGCAACAGGAACGCCTCCCGGACACAGGAGCCACCAAGCTTGATCATCTCGGCAGACACCATATCAATGCCCGCTGCCTTACCATTTTTTAAACTTCTTATCGCCCATTCAACTTCATCCATACTGATGCCATCGGAGGACGCCGTCGCCGAATGTTGATCTACTAGACCACATGCGACATCGGCGCCAACCGCAGCATCCGCATACATATCACCAAAATATTCACTCCATCGGCTTAACACGTCTTGTGTTTGTGTAAGAATGTCTCCACCTTTAGACCTTATTTTATTCATTCTGAAGGCTGACCAACCACCCCGAGACTTCTTCACCTTCCTCCAAAAGAGTTTGGTGTTACCCTCGAAGTTTTTAGTCAGCCTATCTTCTGCACTCATACTTGCTCTATCACGTTTCTCTTTCACTAAGGCCTTGGTGTCATTCTTACATTGCCGATATATTTCTTTCTTCTGTTCAGTCATACTGTCATTCAGATTCAAAGAAGAGACATAGTCCAGCCACGCTTTCTTCTTTTGCTCTACGGAATCTGCCACTTCCGCATCCCACCATGCATCACCATTTGTGTTTCTATGCTTCTTTGAACTTCCACATACTTCTTTTGCCGTGTCTACCATACTCTCTTTCAAAACTCTCCAGCATTCTTCAATGTCCGATTGCAGCTGGCTTGCCATCGTCAGCCGTTCTCGGACACCCTCTGCATACTTTTCTCTTACACACTCTTCTTGCAACCTTTCAACCTTTATTCTTTCAAGCCCTCCGAAGTGGACACGCTCTCGCCAGTGCCTCCACTTTCTGAACAGACCACTAAATCTCGCAATAACGAGATAGTGGTCCGTATCGACTGTGGGGCCCCTGTAGGCTCTTGCGTCCAATATTTTGCTTCGGAGGCGACTGTCTACCACAATTAAATCTATTATACTTTTCTGTTCATTCCTTCTCCATGTATACATATGGATGTCCTTATGTTGGAAAAATGTGTTTGACACAATAAGGTTTCTCTCCATGCATACATCCGCTATGAGCCTACCTGCGTCGTTCACTCTCTTATCACCAAATGGACCAAGTACGTCCTCATAGTCGGGACGCTTGGTCCCCACCCTTCCGTTCAAATCTCCGCATACAATCACGCGTTCACTAGTTTCTGCCATATCCAGAACTTCCCTAACATTATCCCAAAACTTCTCTAGGTCTGATGCCACCGAGGATCCTACGGGAGCATATGCTACAACCATGAATACCTTGGTGACACCAAGTTTTATACGGACCCAAAGAAGTCTGGGATCATACATTCCGTAATCCTTCACACCTGAGGCCAAGCGAGAGGACAGCAGTACTCCTACCCCCATGCTGGGTCGATCGCTCTGTGGTACACCAGACCACAGAGCCATCCCGCCACCAGGAAGATCGCAGGCGTCGCTGCCCCTTCGCTTGGTCTTTGTTACATAGAGCACGTCTAGCTGTTTGTCCGCCATGACGGATATCAGCTCGTGCAACTTACCTTCCACACAACCTCTTACATTCCACGTACCCACCCGGCACTCTGCTCTTCTCGACTCGCCTGACTGGGCAAGGCGTGATGGGTGGCGGCCCCCATCGCCGCAACTGCCGAAGTTCGTACCGACGGGGGCGGGTCGGTACGCGTCGCCTCTGGGGGACGCCCTAACCCGCATTGCGGTACGCATTTCGAGCCGGATTAGCAGTCTAATTAGACTGGCAGGGGACGCGAACGAGCACGCTCCGGACTATGCCCCCCCAAGTTAATAATATAATTTAATTTAATAGTGTTAGATAATATAATTTAATAGCGGCAGGACCACGCTGTTGACAGCCTCTGTCTACAGCCGCGAGCCGGTCCGTCTGGGGTCACCACACGCTCGCAGAAGGTCGATGTCTGAGTAATGGTAATCTGTTATTGCGCTTCGTTCGATGAGCGAGAGAGCCGGAAGCCTAACTTGGTGGGTTTGGGGTTTATATTGGTAGGTAGCGACCTAGCTATACCTTTGGTATTGCAAAGGTCCATGGGCGGCAGTGACACTTAATATCAGGTCTGCTGCTAGCTCGTATGCCACCACAAGCATAATAAAAATAAACGAAGTAAAAATTCTTCTTAATTATTTATTATTTAAGAATTGAAAATCTTGATCCTGTGTGCATTTAATTTTGTGAAAATTGAACGAGGCTGAGTCATCACGCTCTGTTATGTACCGCGTTGTGAGTTCACACTCATTCCTCTTGAAAATCTGTTGCAACGGGCTCACCAATTAGTTAATGTCATCAGTTGCATGCAATAACGAAATCAGGACTGATTTGTATGCTCAAGTCTCGTTTTTGATAATAATTTTTGGCTTCGCAAATAAGTTTTCATGTTTTTTTCTAAGATAAATTTATTTCGATTATAGTACTAAACAATTGTCATTTATCATCATTTAAGGTCACATACGTCCCATTTGTGGGATTGAGTCACCACCATGCAAGAGAAGGAAAAGTCAAAATCCCTATGGTAAAACATTTGACCAGCATATAGTAGGCCCATTGCACTCCCTTGTGGAGAAGGCCCGAGCCTAAATAGTGAGACATTTGTGGGTTGATATGATGCCGAGACCATCACCGCTGGGAAATCTTTCCGTAAACGTGATATTTGTTGCGAGCTACAATCGCTTCATCCAGACGCGAACAAAGACGGCGCATGATCTTTTAACCCACAGTATTCCCTCTTCAACCCCTATGAACTGGCCATCAGTGCTCGGTCCTTGCCGATGGCAGAGAAAACCCTTAAGAAATCTAACAGATGAAGTAATTAAGCTTCTGGATGAATGGATTAATGGATACTGAATTTGCTGTTTTACATTTATTGTGGCATTTCTCATAATCCGAGTCTATCAAAAACACGAAGGTTCTTTGTTCCTTCCTACCTTTATTGTTTACAAATTTGTTTAGCATTATTTATATCCACGATGTAAAAGACTGCCATTTTATAGATATAGCTTACGACGATATAAATTTATTAATAATATAATTAATGTTTTAACGAGATGTTTTTATCGGCGTGGAAAAATATGTGTCAAAATCTGTGAACATGTTTTATTTAAAATATAATAGAATATAAATTGGTATATATTTCTAAATGCTTATTTGATATTCATGATGAGTCTTTTGGAAATTATCAGATTTATTTAGTAAATTATGAATTAGTCCTTTATATAATTAGGCCAGTTTGGTTACTCTCTTTTTATTATTGAGTAATCACCTTTAGTAAGCTTACAATTTTTTGTTCTCATATCTGCATACACTGCCCTGCCGTAATAAAAGTGAATGGATTTAATGATTTCTGATGTTAACGCGAGTATTACATTTTTAAATAAAACTATTTTTATGGATTCTATAGCGTTTGTATTTGATTTTTAATATTGCCCGACGTTTCGAACACACAGCTTTCATGGTCACAAACCCCCTATTTTTCTGTAGTAAAAATAGTTTTATTTCAAATGAATCATTTTACTTATATTTATAAGCATTCTGTATTACTAAATTTATAAATTATAAAATGGATTTCTTTCTATTTTGTTTTCTTTTTTTTTTAAAGACAACAAATTTATAGTAAGAAAATAATCATTGTAAGGGGGGGTATTTTATAAAGCACAGTTCATTCTCCTACTCCTATCCCAATTACTTGGGGTCGATACAATGTGTACTCTTCTTTCATAGTACATATTGTAAAAGTTATTGGCAACAGTTTTATGACCGGCTGCCTGCCAGACGTCAACCGTCCTTGGGAATATAAGTTGGCCCAGGTTGTTGTAAGCATGCAGTTAACAAACATAAATTAAACGCCATATTTAATTTAAATTTCATCATCATCACAGCCCATATATATCCCACTGTTGGGCTCGGGCCTCCTCCTTAATGGGAGGGAAATTAACCTACTATACCACGCTGGTCAGACGTGTTGTTATAGGGTTTTGTTTTGAGTTTTCCTTCTCTTCCATAGATGTTATATGCATTTTTATATCCCTTAGTCGTCTTGTACTCACAGATAAGACAGGGAGTGGTGAATTGTATTCTTACTCCGTCACCACACGGATGATTTAAATTTAATTAGCACTTTTTATTTGTTCATTTATAATTAACTTAGAAACACCCAAAATATGAAATTCCTACACTTCTATCTGTAGAAACTAAGTAGATATTGAAAAGCAGTTACAAAAATCTATTAAGTTTCAAAGATTGATTTCTTTACTAGTATTACTAAGGAGTTTGTTCACATGGCAGAAGTACTTGTTATTTTAATGGAATTTTTGAATCAATATTTTTTAATAATTAATAGAAGAAAAAGCCCGTTGTTTTGTTTGTAGAAGTCGATATATCGCAGCGTCACCTGATGATGTGTTACATTAATGAGGATAGTATATAAACCTTCTCCGTGACACAATACGCATACATACTAATTTTTATAATTATCGGGAAAATAGTTTCTGAGTTTAGCGATATCATATGTACAAACATCCTATTTTCAGTTCTCTGTCCGGGGTAGCACCACACTTTCGCAGAAGATTGACGTCTGAGTAATGGCAATGTGTTATTGCGCTTCGTTCGGGGAGTGAGAGAGCCAGAACCCCAACACGTTTGTGTATTAGTAGGCAGTGGTCTAGCTATATCCTTGGTATTGCACAAGTCGGCACGGAGACACCTACCATCAGGTGTGCTGCTTGCTCATATATATATATATATATAAAATGAAAATGCTTGCTCATATATATTATATAAAATGAAATGCATGACGATGTTAAAAACTTTCGAGTAATACGGCATGTGTATAAAATTGTAGCTTTTTGTAGTAGATGGAATGTTTGTATAGGCATATGTAGGATGTTGAGGCTATCAATGAGGGTTTTCGGTATAATACCTGTTGATGAGAGTACTATTGGCACTATATATACAGTGTGTGCTTTCCATTGTGTCTTTAGTTCTATTGCGAGGTCTTGGTATTTTGATAGCTTTTCAGAAATAGTAGATTGAAGATTGTGACTATTGGGGATGGCTATATCGATAACGTAAACAGTGTTACTATTTTTATCATAGTCAGTTATATCAGGTCTATCCAAGAAAAACTAACATTTAAAAATAGATTTGATATTGACGGGGAGGAGTTATATAATGAATTAGAATTGTTGCCAATATTTTTTCCCAATGCATCAACAAGTACCTACTCCCACTGATATTTTAAGCTATATATATTCTAATAATTTAATTTCTTCATTTCCCAATATCTCAACAGCTCTGCGTATATATTTAACACTGCCTGTTACAGTAGCAGAAAGTGAAAGATCCTTTTCAAAATTAAAATTAATAAAAATGAAATAGATAGTTTTATCTGTAATTATAGTACGATCCCAATATATTTTACACGTTTTATTTTCTAGTACTGTGTCAGGCTTATATTTGTAGAATGGAACTTTTTTATTTATAAATCGGTGTCGGTGTGCTAAATGTTGATGGGTTATTGCAGCTATTTGGTCATGTCGTTGTAATCCGTATGAACTAGAGATCTACAGGCGCCAGTTATATGTTGTATTGTTACTGAAACGGAATTACGATGACTACACAAATCGGAAGTTTGATTAGGGTCTCTGATAATAAATTTCTTATAATTTCGTGTTAATATTATTTGATATACAGCAGCAGTTAATATTATTTGATTATTTGCTATACAGGATAGCAAGTATGAAACCTTCATTCTCTGGAAACAGTTCGCCTTTCTTAAGCTATTCGTGCGACTTTTCTCCATTGACGTGACTTTGACTTAGGTCGGTTCGGTGTCTTCCATGAAGAGATTTGCTAGCCCATTTTGTAATTTTTTGTTCCGTTGTAGTTAGGACTTCATTTATTTGCTTATGCTTGTCTTGTAAATTAAGTGGTGTTATTATTATTATTTTACTAAATATCTTTTAATATCTAAATATTTTCAAAACAAAAACCCTTATACCCTGAGACTTAAACTCGTAAAAGTAGTCTGATTTTATTGCGGGATCCTCTCACTGATCTCACTGATAGCCGCATTCCAATTCGATGGTAGCTAAGGTTGTGATTTCAAAATTGAACTAATACTTTTATGATTATCATGTTAATATTTATAAGCAAAACTAAAGGTATTTTTACTTTAAATATATTGTGAGCGTCTGGGTCGCTTATTCCCTGGATAGACAAAGTTTAAAATTAACCTTTCAATCTAAGTTTTCTTAGCAAACTAAAGCTTCAATTTAACTTGTATAGAAATAGATAATTATTTCTGATAAAGAAAATTATTATTTAAATAAAACTCTTTTTTACAAGGTATTCAATTTAATTTAGAAAATTAATGTATAATGGTGATATATTAAAACACTTATCCCCTGGGCCAACTATCTGATACCATTTGGTCAACAATTACATTCCCAAGGAGGGTTGACGTCTGGCAGGCGGCCGGTCATAAAACTATTGCCAATAACTTTTATAATATGCCACCATGTATACCATGAAAGAAGAGTACATATTGTATCGACCCCAAGCAATTGGGATAAGAGTAGGAAAATGATAATGATGACATATTAAAATATGTTTTCAATATTCTTCTTTCTTAACAACCAGGTGGTAGAAACGCATACTTACATTTTTGCATCTTTTTCTTTTTCATTCATTAGAGCCAGTTTTTCATTCGTTTCAGCCAGTTTTTCATTCATTTGAGCCAGTTTTTGATATAAAACATATGTTTATGTCTTCTTTGTATCATCTGCTTATCACTTCTATTTATCACGAAACACCGAGTCGAGACCTCTTCAGCTGGATGGTTTAATAGGTAATAACGTCCCGGTAGTCATTGTCTCGCAAGGCGATCAAAACGCAAGCGATATAATACCGCACACAGCCAAAGTTGACGACAGCGAAAGGCCAAGAACTAACCTATTTCCCTGGTAGTCCATTAGAAGGGTTTCATGATGGTCTCTCTTTTACTGGTTTATTATATTTAATGACTGGTAGTAGGTGTGGCGTAGTACGTTAGACTTACACTCGATAGTTGTTCTATGAGTATTTCACGTCCGAATATCGAGAGAGTGGTTCCTAAGTAGTATAATTCTATGTCCTGTCTATCCGGAATCCCAATTGGGGTGGGTTTGGGGTTTGTATTGGTAGGCAGCGGCCTAGCTATACCCTTGGTATTGCAAAGGTCCATGGGCGGCAGTGACACTTACCATCAGGTGTGCTGTTAGCTCGTTTCCACCACGAGCAATAAAAAAAAATCTAAGTATAATTTTTTAATATTTACATTTAGTTCTACGTATATTTGAATTCCGCTTTTGCAAAGATATCTGCTATGCAAGGTTTTATTACTTGGTGCACTTTCATCAAGCCATCATCGTTGACTGTTGGACATGGAATGTGGATAGTGACATTATCGCCACGCTTGGTAATCAGGTTGGTGATTATAATTTATATTTACCTGGATTTTGTGACTACCATTAGAAAATAAGCGATGATAACACCTTGTATTACACATTAAAGAGACGTCTTGTGTTTGTTAAAAAAAAAAAAAAATTTTTGCCATGTCGTATAATATACATCCCAGATCATCATCATCATCTCAGCACGTATACGTCACACTGTTGGGTTCGAGCCTTTTTTTTTTTTTTTTTTTTTTTTTTTTTTTGTGGTGGGCCATGGACGTCGCACCCCGCCAAATCGGTCCGGGGTGACGGAAGAGGCGGCGCGCAACCCCATTGACCCACCCTGCAAGCACCTCTTCTTCGCCATGCGAGCGGGCCACCGGTACCCGATCTTTGTCTTCGGTGGCCCGCTCGGCGGTATGCCCTCTCGGGCTCCTCTCCTGTTGACGCCCCGACAGATTTCGTCGTCGAGGCGTCGTCCTCACGCGGTGGCCTCGCGTCGGGTGACCGGACAATTCCCCGGTCCGATCACCCGAAGCCTCGGTTAGGGCGGCATCAGGCGCAGGTATTCGCGCCTGCGCCGCCCCGGCCGTGGGCGGCGGCCCGGGTCACGGGAATCCTCCCGGGCCCGTTCCGCCGCCTCCTTCTGCGAGATGACAGCCTCGCAGAAGGCGGCGACCGCGTCCCAATTCCTGACGCTGTCGACCATCGCCCTCGCGACAGCCGGCAGCGTCAGGTCGGCACCGATAATAGCGACGAGGTCGCGGCGCTGCCCGTCCCAGCCCGAGCATTCCTCGAGCGTATGTTGCGCCGTGTCCTCGTCACTACTGCAATGATGGCAGCCCGGAGTCCATTCCCTGTGCACGACCGTGTGCAGGTATTTCCCGAAACACCCGTGCCCCGTTAACACCTGCACCAGTCGGAAGGTGAGGACCCCGTGCCGCCGCTCCATCCATTCCATCAGTACGGGCCGGAGGGCCTCAACGGTAATGACACCGTGTCTAGGCCTCTCCAGCCGCGTAGCCCAACGGGCGATGACTTCTCGGCGGGCGTCCTCGCGCCAGGTGGCTATCTCGTTAAACGATGGGGAGCCACCCTCTTCGCGCATTGAGGTAACCCGCCGGTAGAGGTCGGAGAGCATCTCCGCCTCTAGGTCCCACGGGGGTGTCCCGGCCAATAGGCACGCCGCCTCTGTCGACACCGTGCGGTAGCCGCGAATGGCTCTGACCGCCATGGCTCGCTGTGGCCTCCACAGCACCGCCCTGAGCTGGGCGTTCAGAGCCCTCGCCCACACGGGTGCGCCGTACATGGCCATTGAGCGGATCACCCCCGCATACAGCCGTCGGCCCTCGAAACTGGGTCCGCCCACATTCGGCATGAGCCGAGAAAGGGCGAACGCCGCGCCGACCAGCCGGGGAGCAATTTGGCGAAAATGCTCCCGGAACCACCATCGCCCGTCGAGCACCAGACCCAAGTACCTCATATGGGCCTGGATACTGATGTGGATGGAGTTGACGACTAACGAGGCGCCGATGGGCAGCCTCACACGGGGCCCATGGAATAGTAGGGCTTCCGTCTTGTTTAGGGCCACCCTGAGCCCCAGCGCCTCGATTCGCCTGACCATCTCCTCGGTGCCGAGAGTGGCCAGGCTCGCCGCCTCTTCGAGTGTCCTGCCTCGGGCTGTGACGAGCGTGTCGTCAGCATAGCAAATAACGCTCAGCCCGGGGGGGAGACTCCCTCTCAACGCCCAGTCGTACCCGATGTCCCACAGAGTCGGCCCCAGAACCGACCCCTGCGGAACACCGCACGACATGGGCGTCCGCACAATGTCCCCTGCGGGGCTCGCGTAGAGAACACTGCGCCCCTCCAGATAGTCTGCCACCAGCTGCCTGAGGTACAGGGGCACTCCATGGAACCGGAGCGCCTCCCTGATGCAGCTGAATGGCAGACTATTGAAGGCGTTGGCGATGTCCAACGACACCGCCAACAACACTCCTTTGCCGGCGACAGCCTCCGCGGCCGTCTGCCTCAGGCGTAGCAGGGCCCCGATGGTCGAACGCCCCTTCCGAAACGTTGGGTTCGAGCCTGCTCACGCTGGTCGGACGTGTTGATATAGAGCTTTGTTTCGAGATTTCATTCTCTTGTATAGATGTTATATGCATTTCATATCTCTTATTGATTCTCATACGGTCACCCACGGGTAAATGTAATAAAATACAAGTAACACATATAAAACACTTGTAAACACACAAGGTAGGCGTAAACTTACAAACTAAACAAAATTCGTGTCCAGAATTTAACTGGCCAGTAAAAGATGTGACCAATAAGGAATTTGGTCACGTATTATGTCCAAAAAACGTCCACAAAAGTTAAATTTAATCGTGCAACTAGTTATAAAGAGCGAGCACGTATACTTACAGCGAATGGAGGAAATTGTCCTTTTGAAATAACCTATTCATATTGCAATACTAACGTGGCGTAACAAAAAATATATATATTAAAATACGAACGTTTCATAAATTTGGGAAATTTTTGAAATGAAACGTCTACTGGTAACACTGAAAAAATATTTAAATGTTAGTAATAATTTCTTTGCAACACCTGAATAAGTTAGGGATGTAATTATTGTGTCGTGTTGGCTTTTACGCGTGATTAATGGAGAGGAATCACATCTAGATGTAGAAAAAACCTTTTTTTTGTATAATACAAACCTGATTAGAATTTTGACTATTCTCATGGTATATACAAAATAGATCATCTTGATCCTCTTCCATCGTACATATTGTAAAAGTTATTAGCAATAGTTTTATTAAAAACCGCCTAGCTGATAACAAATATTTGTACAGCATCTGATAGATTTTGCCTAAGTCGATGTAAAAAACTGAAACGTATCTTATGAAGTGTAACATAAGCATCGCCAGTATTCATGGCCGCTATCACTATTAAAAATTACCTAAAGTTTTCTATCATGTGAAGGTAGTTACAAGTAACGTAATATGTTTTCCGTGACGAAGTAAGAATACAATTCACCACCCCATGTCTTACCTTTAATTTTGTATTAATTTTGTATTATATACAAAATTTAAAAAAAAATGAATCTTTACTCGAAGGGCATGTCACTGGAGCTAACATAAATTAAACATGTAACCAATTACTTTTGTGGAAATATAAAATTTAAAAAAAAATGACGAGCACACTTAGTTTCTTGCCGGATATTCTCAGTATGTGGCTGCTTTCCGATCCGGTGGTAGATTAATTAAATTTAATTTAAAAAACAATAATGTAAAATTGACAATATGTAAGTGCCCCTATGGAGCTTATGCATTATAAATGATTTAATTTGATTTAAGTTTCGTAAACAAGAACTAATGGATATAATATGTATATAACATTTATACAAGAGAAGACAGACACGAAATAAAATCCTATACCAACATATCTGACCAGTGTGGTATAGTTAACTTCCCTCCCATTGTAGAAGAGATTGAGTCCAACAGTGGCATATATATGAGCCGTGATGGGGATGATGATGCGTTATCAGAGAAAGAAAAGGAGAGCGATATAAACGAAACGTCAACGTCAAAATCACGGTTATAGTAACACCCCGCCGAATCCATCTGGGGTAACGGAGGAGGCAGTGAGCGACCCTTTAATCTACTCTACAACGTATCTCTCATGCTGTGCGAGTGTGTCACGTGAACCCGGTATCATCTCGAGTCGAGGCTCCGGTGGCTTTCACCGTCGGGACTTCGCCCTCATATAGTTTGGCATCTCCTCGTAATTTGCGTTTACCCTAAACAAATATCATTGTCTAAGAGTGTGGTATATTAAGTAATTTTCCCATCATATCCAGACGTGTTAGTATAGGGTTTTGTTTCGAGTTTTCCTTCTCTCGCATAGATGTTATATGCGTTTTATATCCCTTAGTTGTCTCGTACAATCACTCACAGGTAAGATATGGGGTGGTGAATTGTATTCTTACTCCGTGACCACACGGAAGTTAGGACAAATCAGCTATATGTAATATCAAGTCCTGACTGTAGAAATCTCTTTATCAGTTCAGAAATAAGTTTAATAAAGTTATTAAATTTTAAAAAAAAGCGCCTCGGCAACTTTACGAGTGTTTATGAGTCTCATTAAAGTAAATTTAAAACTTCGCGCGTGACATTCCTACTTAATCTTTTAAGCATATTTAATGTGTTTAATTTTGAGAAAGTTTTGAATATATTTTACGTTTCTTTTTAATAGGTACTTATTTTAATAGCAAATATTTCCGAATTGCATATAGTATTTTGACATGTAGGTACAGGTTTAAATCTGCATGTCTCTTCTTATGTCAAAATGGAGTAAAGTCAGAAGATTTTTTTTATAGACACCACCCTGCACTACAGGAAATAATCTTTATATTGCGGGGGACTTCACAAACATGCAATTAACCCAGACAAATTACACCCAGACTCAGAACAACACTTTGTGGATCGCTCAAAGTAATGTCCTGCGTGGCAATCGAACCCACGTCACTGGCACGGAAGGTCGGTATCTTAACCACCACGCCATCTGTGCAGTCGAAACTAGAAAAAAGAAGAGTTCACTTATGAATCCTTTTTTCTTTAATTGATATAATCAAATGCCTAAATAAAATAATTGTAACAGAGAAAAAACTGAAAACTAACCTCTCTAACCAACTGGTGCCGTACACTTTTTTTTGACGTTGGCACTGTTTTTATCCACAGATTGTATGACAACCTAGATTATGAGTAAACGCTGAAGGCTGGCAATCTGGATTCGTCTATAATCTATTATGTATATCCATTTTATGCCGCTAAAACACTCAACCGTGAGTAGGCACGAGTGTTACCTTATCAGGGTAATCACCTGTTTATTGCCACGGCATCGAAGGTGTTGATACCCGAAAGATTTCGAGGAATCGGTACCAGTAGTCAGCCTAATAGCAATTAGAAGAGAACATGGTAGATTATGAGGCCGCACGACGCCATTCCATCGCTCCGACCGAAATAGAAGGGATGCGTCCAAACCACAGACTCCTAAAGAAAGGGTAATCGCCACCTTTTGATGCATAATAATAGTACATATGAGGCTGCTAGAACCAGAGTCGCCTAACTACATTTTTGCAACTTTTAACTTAATTGCAATTTCGTAATCTAAATATGTTAATCTACAAAACCACAGAGGCCTAAAATTGTTTACAAGCTCTTAATAATAGATGGCAGTACAAGTACATTATCGGTTTATGTTCAAATTGATTAAATTGAATTTAATTTAATTTTAAATCCCTCCATATTGTAAAATATGGTTCTTGTAGTTAGGCCACTCTGGTTGTAGCAGCCTCATATGTAAACAATGAAAGGCATGATAATAATTTCGTGACCATGAATATTAAAAGACAACAGGTAATTCATAGAACGCATTACCCAAACTGGCTTGCCAATTGTAGCGATAATGACAATAGGTATCCCCTTTTCGTGACTAAGGCAAGCGATATTTTGCTGATAGGTAGATGAATGGATGTATATGTACTTATTTCTGTATGTCACGTTTTTGTTTTAGAATAATACTCTATACTAACTGAGATGTAGTACATATATAGATATGACGTGTACTTTATCTTTGTTATAAATACATTACTCTTACCAAATATACGCAGTGTTTATTCAGCATTCGTTTGTTTTATTCGTCTCTAATAATCTATCCTTTACATGGCGACCGTGACAAAAGGTGTCTCGTAGAACACGCGAATTCGAGACGGCTGTCCTAATAAGGAACGTATTACATAAACATTAATGTGTTCGTGCAAGTTTTAATGATGTTGAAATTATTATCATTGATTTTGTCTTTGGTAACGCATACGGCACGTATACAATTTAATAGAAAATGGGTAAAACAAAGTCTAAAGAAGTTGTAATTGCTCAGTCAGCACAAGGAGGCCAAAACCAAGTAGCACTAGAAGATCTGAGATACCATTTATCGACGACAAATATACTGCTGTTGATTTTTGTCTTGGTAGCAACCAGCATACTACTTTATTCGGTATTTCGCATATACCGGAAATGCCACTTGCGCTGGGTACGCCAAGAATTTCAGAATAGCGCAAATAGAGGATCATTCTATCGCAGACGTGTTGCGTACCCAGATATGAAGATAAATGAAGTCGAAGTGTAATTTTCAAGTAAAATAATCCTTATAATATGTATACCGTGTATAGGTCATTGAACTTGTGATGTGTACTGTGCGGTTTCTACGGCGCTATATGACTTTTATATATGCATAATATGTTCTGTTTAATTTCAGCTGCTATATTGATAATAATAAGTACATCCATAACAGGATATAATATATAATAGGCATTTATTAAGCAGGAATGTAAGTAAACAATAGAAGAGATAAATAAAATTTTAATCCAGTAAATCAAATAGGTACGTATTTCTTTACTTTGCTTATACTGTTTCTTATATTTACGTTCGATAATTATTGGTTTATTTTAAACATTTTTTGCAAATTAAACAGTTACAATCAACAGCATATCATCACCAGTCCATTGGAGCGTTAGAGAATTCTCATAAGCAGTTAGGTAATTATTTAAGAATACAAACAGAAAAGCACACAATGTCATGGAGTACGTGGCTTCCGTTTTGGTGTTTTTCCCATAATACATCTGTTCATAGTTCAACTAAATTTACCCCGTTTGAGCTAGTTTTTGGAAAAAAATGTGTTTTACCATCAAATTTGAACTCGGGTAAAGTTGATCCTGTATATAACTTTGATAGTTATCCTCTAGAATTGAAATATAGAATCCAAATATCACAAAAAGAGGCACGGGAAAACTTAATTAATAGTAAAATAATGAGAAAAATAAAATATGATCGTAATATTAATCCAGTGTCATATAAAGCCAATGATTTAGTTTTAATAAAAAATGAGACAGGCGATAAATTCCAAAGTATTTACTCGGGCCCATATATCGTAATCAAGGATTGTTCACCTAATTTAGAGATTGTTAAAAATAATAAAAGTTATTTAGTACATAAGAATAGAACCAAACTGTATACACCTGCTAGTTCTAATTAATTTGTAATGTAGTTTACTATTTTTTTTTTTTTTTTTTTTCCTTATGTAAGAAAACAACGTGTAACCTGTATTTTTACTTTTTTAATAATTATTGTATAATGATATTACACAATCATATTTAACATGTATTTAACTATTTTTGATTTGATGAAGCGAAAATAAAATATATTTACATTTATTTTATTTTCCTTTTGCGGGGGAGGTGAGATGTAGTACATATATAGATATGACGTGTACTTTATCTTTGTTATAAATACATTACTCTTACCAAATATACGCAGTGTTTATTCAGCATTCGTTTGTTTTATTCGTCTCTAATAATCTATCCTTTACATAACGCATAAATTTTTGTATTGCAAGGGATTTAATATATTTGGAAACTCCCTTAGGGGGGCATAGTCCGGAGCGTGCTCGTTCGCGTCCCCTGCCAGTCTAATTAGACGGCTAATCCGGCTCGATATGTGTACCGCAATGCGGGTTAGGGCGTCCCCCGGAGGCGACGCGTACCGACCCGCCCCCGTCGGTACGAACATCGGCAGTTGCGGCGATGGGGGCCGCCACCCATCACGCCTTGCCCAGTTAGGCGAGTCGAGGAGAACGGAGTGCCGGGTGGGCACGTGGAATGTAAGAGGTTGTGTGGAAGGTAAGTTGCACGAGCTGATATCCGTCATGGCGGACAAACAGCTAGACGTGCTCTGTGTAACAGAGACCAAGCGAAGGGGCAGCGACGCCTGCGATCTTCCTGGTGGCGGGATGGCTCTGTGGTCTGGTGTACCACAGAGCGATCGAGCCAGCATGGGGGTAGGAGTGCTGTTGTCCTCTCGCTTGGCCTCAGGTGTGAAGGATTACGGAATGTATGATCCCAGACTTCTCTGGGTCCGTATAAAACTAGGTGTCACCAAGGTATTCATGGTTGTAGCATATGCTCCCGTAGGATCCTCGGTGGCATCAGACCTAGAGAAGTTTTGGGACAATGTTAGGGAAGTTCTGGATATGGCAGAAACCAGTGAACGCGTGATTGTATGCGGAGATTTGAACGGATGGGTGGGGACCAAGCGTCCCGACTATGAGGACGTACTTGGTCCATTTGGTGATAAGAGAGTGAACGACGCAGGTAGGCTCATAGCGGATGTATGCATGGAGAGAAACCTTATTGTGTCAAACACATTTTTCCAACAAAAGGACATCCATATGTATACATGGAGAAGGAATGAACAGAAAAGCATAATAGATTTAATTTTGGTAGACAGTCGCCTCCGAAGCAAAATATTGGACGCAAGAGCCTACAGGGGCCCCACAGTCGACACGGACCACTATCTCGTTATTGCGAGATTTAGTGGTCTGTTCAGAAAGTGGAGGCACTGGCGAGAGCGTGTCCACTTCGGAGGGCTTGAAAGAATAAAGGTTGAAAGGTTGCAAGAAGAGTGTGTAAGAGAAAAGTATGCAGAGGGTGTCCGAGAACGGCTGACGATGGCAAGCCAGCCGCAATCGGACATTGAAGAATGCTGGAGAGTATTGAAAGAGAGTATGGTAGATACAGCGAAAGAAGTATGTGGAAGTTCAAAGAAGCATAGAAAAACAAATGGTGATGCATGGTGGGATGCGGAAGTGGCAGCTTCCGTAGAGCAAAAGAAGAAAGCGTGGCTGGACTATGTCTCTTCTTTGAATCTGAATGACAGTATGACTGAACAGAAGAAAGAAATATATCGGCAATGTAAGAATGACACCAAGGCCTTAGTGAAAGAGAAACGTGATAGAGCAAGTATGAGTGCAGAAGAAAGGCTGACTAAAAACTTCGAGGGTAACACCAAACTCTTTTGGAGGGAGGTGAAGAAGCCTCGGGGTGGTTGGTCAGCCTTCAGAATGAATAAAATAAGGTCTAAAGGTGGAGACATTCTTACGCAAACACAAGACGTGTTAAGCCGATGGAGTGAATATTTTGTCGATATGTATGCGGATGCTACGGTTGGCGCCGGTGTTGGATGTGGTTTAGTAGATCAACATTCGACAACGGCGTCCTCCGATGGCATCAGTATGGATGAAGTTGAATGGGCGATAAGAAGTTTGAAAAATGGTAAGGCAGCGGACATTGATATGGTGTCTGCCGAGATGATCAAGCTTGGTGGCTCTTGTGTCTGGGAGGCGTTCCTGTTGCTCCTCAATTTATGTTGGAGCTCGGGAATGGTTCCCAGGGACTGGAATAGCGCAGTCATCGTGCCTTTGTTTAAAAACAAGGGTTCACGTTATGACTGCGCAAATTACAGGGCCATAAGCTTAACCAGTTTGGCAGCAAAAGTGTATGGAAAAATTATTGAAAGGAGAATGAGGATGGTGTCCGATGGTTTACTGTGTGAGACACAAGGAGGTTTCAGGAGTGGAAGGGGATGCATGGATCAAGTGTTCTCTCTGCGCAACATTGTGGAGAAGCATCTGGCTCTAGGTCAGAGGGTTTTCTGCAGTTTTGTGGATCTGGAGAGAGCATTTGACACGGTTGTACGAAAGGAACTTTGGGACATTTTACCGGAGTATGGTATTAGCGGTAAACTGCTACAGGCTGTGCAGTCCAGTTACATGGGCTGTAGAGCCTGTGTGCGGCTGGATGATGAAATGTCGCCTTGGTTTGACGTCAATATCGGCGTTAAGCAGGGGTGCGTTCTGTCAGCCAGGCTGTTTATCATATATCTGGATAAATGTCTCCAAAGGTTGAACGATATGAATGTGGGAGTCCAGATGGGCGACTCAGTGGTCACTGCTCTGCTTTATGCAGATGATGCAGTCCTGCTGGCACAGTCAGCGACTGACCTGCAGACCCTAGTCGACACAATGACAGAAGATTGTAAGAAAAGGGGTCTACGCGTGAATGTGAGCAAAACCAAAATAATGGTCTTTGAAAGAGATAAAACCAGAACAGATGTAAGAGTAACAATAGGTAATGATGTACTAGAGCAAGTGGATGAATTTGTATATCTTGGATGTGGATTTAGCCGAGATGGAAGGTACACCACTGATATAGAGCGAAGAGTGAATGCGGGAAATAGAGTGAACGGAGTGTTGGGGCAACTTCTCGGCAGCCACCACCTCAGCCAGAAGGCACGTGTAGCAATACATAACGCAGTGCTTGTCCCAACATTACTGTATGGAAGCGAGAGTTGGGTATGCACAAAAGAGTATGATAGTAAAATTAATGCGGTCGAAATGCGATCTCTGCGGAAAATCTGTGGAGTTAGTCTGACCGACCGCATTCGTAACGACGACGTAAGAGAGCGAGTAGGTATGAAAGAGAGTATTGGTGTAAAGATGCGAAAGGGAATGCTCCGATGGTTCGGACATGTGGAAAGAATGCCGAACGAACGCCTGGTTAAGAAGATATACAATGCGAAAGTGGAAGGATGTAGGTACCGAGGGAGACCGAGACTAACCTACCTAGACCAGATCGGTCATGTACTGAAGGAAGGTGGAGTCAAGAGTCTCCGAAACCGGCGAGCGTGTATGAAGAGAATTATGAATGTTGAGGAAGCCAGTGAAGTATGCAGAGATAGAGTTCTCTGGCACTCTGTTCTCTCTGCCTACCCTGCAAGGGATATGGCGTGATGATATGTATGTATGTGGAAACTCCCTCGCGATAATAGCCGGCAGCGCTCGCGGGACTTTATCAGCGGGTGGTGACGATGGAACGGGCGGCTGCCTTTCACCTGGAGGTTTGTCCCATTGTTGCTTTGAATTGTGGGACGATATATGAGAAACGAGTCTGACATATAATTATTTTCGAACAAAAATTACATCTTGGATAATAATTGTGAATAATACGCGGACTTTGAATATATTCCATAACATTTGCGAAAGTCACTATCAAAATACCAATTCTTTTATGCGCTAATTTGCTTATTATCGCCATCATCATCGCCGACACACATTAGACGAAATTGTGATACCTTGTATCCTTAGACCGTTTGCACACGGACAAAAGCGAATAGCCATCATGAGAAAAGAATACCTTGAAAATTTAATGTATAGCCATATAATAGTTCCCGAGTCCTTTTATCCACGTGTCCAAAGCACAAAGTCGAGATAAATTAAAAATGTAAAAGGGCGACCGTATTTTTTTAGTATTCCATTATTCTCCCTACAGACGGTTCTCGGAACTAATTTCTTTTCGAGTTATTGAAAATCCGTAATGGTGTTTTGAGAGCTTATAGAAAATGAAAGTGATTTTATCTTAGACTCCCAAATGAAATACAAAAAAAATATATACAAACATATATATTTATTACAATCTAAGAAATAAAACTATTTTTATGGATTTTACCGTCTTTGTATTGTAAATACAAATTTATTAATTAATACTTGTAGCGGGTAGATATATATAAACCTCTGTAATACCAATCAATGTGAGACACCTCAGTCCACCCGTGAACGTCAGGAAATTAAAAATTAAATACAAACGCGATAGAATCCGTAAATATAGTTTTATTTCAAATGAAAGAAGTTTTAAGTTATAAGAGAGGCATT
Source organism: Lymantria monacha (assembly GCA_905163515.2). Taxonomy (NCBI): domain Eukaryota; kingdom Metazoa; phylum Arthropoda; class Insecta; order Lepidoptera; family Erebidae; genus Lymantria; species Lymantria monacha. Next base: position 1,398,927 of record LR991100.1, read on the forward strand.
CCTTATCCCTTCCTCATAAAGCGATGTTTGTTTAGGAATTTGCCCTATATGTAGATTAGCATGGAAATTGTAATGTTGACGTCATCTTATGTGTATAACTCTATTTGTCTAATTTATAAAAATGAAGTAAAAATGTTTGCAGTATTTTTTTTTACAAAACACACCCTTTATTTTTGCGGGGGACTATGGACGTGGTCACGCCTCGCCAAATCGGTCCGGGGCAACGGAAGAGGCGGCGCGTAACCCCATAGACCCACCCTGCAAACACCTCTCTTCGCCGTGCGAGCGGGCCACCGGTACCCGATCTTTGTCATTGGTGGCTACAAAAGACACCCTGCACTTATCAGTCCAAAATGAAAATAAATATTATATAAATTTTAATCTTTTCTTATACAAGTATATCGTACTAGCAAACTCAGCTCGTTGGTTTGTTAGTAGAAGTCCATCTATCGCAGCGCTACCTGGTGGTGAGTTACATAAATGGGGATAGCATATAAACCTGAGAAAATAAATATACATACCAGTTTTTATAATGATCGGGCAAATAGTTTTTGAGTTTGGCGATGTCATATATACAAACATCCTCTTTTATAGATATAGATAATAACAAAGTAAGCAATATCCAAAATCTTTATGTGCGGACAACGTAAAAGGTCAAGATATTTTAACACAATTAAAACCTAAAAGCGTTATTATTAATGTTTTCTTTTTAAGCCCTGATAAGACCTCTCGTTGGGCACGACCTTTGTCTCGATGAGGACCATTACTTTCTATGTTCTATTTTTTTTTTTTGCAACGAGCTATGGTCCGTAGATACACCGCTAAATTCGTGCGGGGCTCTGCAATGTTCCTCTCCACACCGTGCTAGTGGGCCACGAGCACCTATGTTCTATTCTATCCTGACAGTGTTTAAAAAAAAAATTAGGCTTTGATAAGTTGACGATATATTCTATATCGTAGCCTACTTCGATATCGAATGATCCCGCGTGGTTCTGTGCTGTTTGAAATTTCCCAAGAGCAATAAAGAAAACGGGGAAAAAAAACAAAAGCACAATTAATCAAACTATACAGAGAAATATTTCCTCAAAATATATCGCGAACAATAAATATAATTTATTTGTTAGCTGTCGGTTTGTTTGTCACAGCAATGACACAACGACTAATCATGATATATTCACGGCAAACAATACAGACTGACAAGGCAATTCTGTTGTCATTAATTTGTAATGTATTATGGTCATTGTATTATGGAATATAACATCGTGTTTAATAATTACGTCGACATTTTGTTCTAAATTAACTTTATTTGAATTATAATTGTTGAATAATTTATCTCTTTTGAAGTCATAAGATCGTAGAGGGAAAAGAATCTTATAAATAGGAAATTGTTTTTTTTTAGATTACATCACCCTGCACTAAGGAAATAAATCTTGTATTGCGGAGGACTTTACAAAACATTCAATTGACGTAGACAAATTACATACATACATATCATCACGCCATATCCCTTGCAGGGTAGGCAGAGACAACAGAGTGCCAGAGAACTCTATCTTTGCATACTTCACTCGCTTCCTCAACATTCATAATTCTCTTCATACAAGCTCGCCGGTTTCGGAGACTCTTGACTCTACCTTCCTTCAGTACATGACCGATCTGGTCTAGGTAGGTGAGTCTCGGTCTCCCCCGGTACCTACATCCTTCCACTTTCGCATTGTATATCTTCTTAACCAGACGTTCGATGGGCATTCTTTCAAATTTACAAGACAAATTACACCCAGACTCAGAATAACACTTTGGATCGCAGAATATAGGTATTGTTCTTCGTTGGAATTGAACCTACGGCACATGCACGGAACGTAGGTATCTCAACCACTACATCATCTGTACAGTCAATTTTTATGACACAGTGATAAAAAAAATAATAAGAATGAGGGATAATAATGAATTATGACATTATTTTCTTACGATTATCAAAATTAGAAAGACATTTATGTAAGGTGATTTGAAATAAGGGAATTATCATAATCATTACTTTTCTCTTATCCCAAGTACTTTGACGCAATCTTCTGAGCTTCACCCTCATTCATATCATCATTCTACTACTCTTATCCTAATTGCTTTGGATCGATACAATATGCACTTTTCTTTCATAGTATCTACATATTGCAAAAGTATTATTGGCAATAGTTTTATGACCGGCCGACTGTCTCACATCGACCTTCCTTGGTAATGTAATTGTTGATCAAACGGCATCTAAACTTAGCCCAGATCAATATAAAATTCTTAATCATAGTATTCATAGCCGCTACTACACAGAAAAAATAAGTGGAATGTAAAATAAAAAAAATAGGTCATCTTTATTGACATCTCTTCGTAATTTAAATCATAACGTTAAATAAAAACACCAAAACACGTTAAATACACAAACAAAACAAAAAAAAAATTGTCAAATCTCTAAATTTTTGGGGGAGCGATAATTGATTATTTTTCAAGCTATAGTATCTTCATCCCATGTAAATTTTTCCTTAATAATTTTCTATTTTTAACACGTAGAGGTTTTTTTTATTCAAAAATAGGTAAATAGTGGTCATTATATAGTTATTTATTTATTTTTTCCTACTAAATTTAATATTATTATTACTTTAATTTCATCTCCATTTGCTCTTATAATTAATGTTATATGTGTTACGCTTTGTACATATATATACAAGTGTGTCACATACCAGTATTAACGGAGGATCAGCGTTGGTTACTTACAGCCAAAATATTGCTTAGTTAGAACTGGATTGTGCTAAAAATAAGCACTAAATGTTTAATAATAACTAATCATAAACAATATAAAATTTTATATATAGAATCATTCTCTTTTTGTACTGGCAAGGAATTTGTATTCAAAATGTGGATTAAAGTTTAATAACTGATACTGCAGTGGGTAGATATAAATCTCTGTAATAACGTTGACTTATTGGACGTGAGACACCTTAATTCTCCCGCTACCCTGTAAAGTGTTCGAAATAACGGGCAAATAAAAATGTAAACGCGATAGGATCCGTAAATCTAGTTTTACTTCAATTATTGTATTTTAACAATAATTGCCGAAGCTATGATTTGTTTAATTAGTATCCTTTTGTCATAATAAATGTATTCTATTCCACTTAACTTAAGAGACGTGACATCATTCACTTAAAAATATTTATAGAAATATAATTTAACTAGTCCAATTTAAAGTTTAGTAAGAAATTGCAGCACCTCAAGACGCGAATCGTACTCGACACTGCATTTTAACATTGTTAACTTTATGCTCTTCATAATAACTTTACAGAAAATATTAAGTTCAACGTTGAAATAGGTAAGTAACAATTTAAACTTAATACTACATAAGATGTTTTGCTGTCTAAAGTTTGTGAAGTCGCTTAACTTTCTCTTTACTTGTATCCTGTTGAAGAATATAATTCTATATATGGCTATAAACTATTTCTTGACGAAGGTGTCTCACTTATTAATTTATTTTTGAGGATCAACAATAAAAGATATAGAAATATCATCATCTCAGCTCATATACGTCCCATTGCTAGACTCGAGCCTCCCCTATAATGGGAGGGAAATTGACATACTACACCACGCTGGTCAGACGTGTTGATATAGGGTTTTGTTTCGAGTTTACCTTCTGTCGCATAAATGTTATATGTATTTTATATCCCTTAGTCGTCTTGTACGATCACCCACGGGTAAGATATGGGGTGGTGAATTGTATTCTTACTCCGTCATCACACGGAAAGATGATGATGAAAGCAAAAGTTCTTAATTGAAAACAGGTACTTTTGTTATATACTGCTACTGGCTAATTATCTCATAAATATATTAAATAATATAGATTTCTACACAAGTTAATATGAGTACTGCGATATGTGATAAAATAAAAATATCTTTCAGAATATTAGCTACTTTTTGGGTAGTATGACGGCGAACAGAATCAATTACTTATTTATTTAAAAAAAACTAAAGAGTTGCCTAAAAAACTTTCACATTAAACTACTCCGAAAATAGCCTAAAACGAAAAAGTTGAATTTACGCTGAGGTTTCAGTATTTTCTTGACGATGACATTCCATTAAATTTTCATATTTATAATATATCTATTAGCAACTATTCTCGATTAAACAAAAGATTAGAAAAATATAGTTTAGAAAAAGTTGACAAATATCCGTGTGCTAATGGAGAAAGAAGAATTTACCTTTTGTTTTATTGCTTATAATGGCAAACGAGCATACAGCACACCTGATAGTAAGTGTCACTGCCGCCCATGGACATTTGCAATACCAAGGGTATAGCTAGGCCGCTGCCTACCAATACAAACCCAAACCCACCCAGTTGGGCTCCCAGCTCTCTCACTCACCGAACGCCATAGCATATTGCCATAGCTCAGACGTCGATCTTCTGCGAGAGTGTGGTACTACCCCGGACGGCCTGGCCCGCGGCTGTAGACAGAAATTCTCAACAGCGTGTTCCAATCACTCGTACCATACCATATGGAACAAATATTTACATATATTGCAAATTTCGAACATTCATTCATCAGTCATCTCAGCTCATATATGTCCCACTACTGAGCTCGAGCCTCCTCCATACTATGAGGGAAATTAACCTACTACACCACGCTGGTCAGACGTGTTGATATAGGGTTTTGTTTCGAGTTTTCCTTCTCTTGCATAGATGTCATATGCATATTTTATCCCTTAGTCGTCTCTTACGATCACGTAAGATAGGGGGTGGTGAATTATATTCTTACTCCGTCACCACACGGAAGACCAACAACATTTCAACATTCCAATCGCCTTTTATTATAAACTGAATTTTATTATTTATAATCTAATATAAACTTACAATTTAGCTTTATAAGATAAAAAAAAGGAACAGATTCAATAGTTACTCACAGTATAACTAAGTTCTTAAAACTCCTGGGAAATTTACGTGTATTGGGTATTTAATACAAATATTATATTCCCTACATTGTACCTAACCGCCTCCCAGTATAATGTTTGTGGCTTTCAAATAAGAGGGTGTGTGCTATAAATTATCCAGCCGTTGTAAAAAGTTATTTTTCTCGAATAAAAATTCTCCTCCGAGGAAATGGAAAATAGATTTCGTTATTATTTATTGCCTTTTTGTTATTGAAAATTATATTAGCTACTTTCTTATTTACTTTTGGGAACTGACGAGTTGGCAATATTTTTTTTATTGGGCAGGCTATGATATATGTGCTGTGTGGTAGCGGCTACGAATACTACCAACCCTTACTTCACTCGTGGATGTCGTAAAAGACGACTAAGAATCTTATAACGATCTGGGCCAACTCCGTCTGATACCGTTTGGTCAATAATTTCATTTCCAAAGAGGGTTGACGTCTGGCAGGTGGCCGGTCATAAAACTATTGCCAATAACTTTTACAATATGTACTATGAAAGAAGAGTACATATTGTATCGACCCCAAGTAATCGGGATAAGAGTCCATCCATTTGCCATGCAACTCCTATTATACATATTGTTCATGTATCTCTGAAACATCATGTGGGCAAGCCAGCGATGCCCGAATGAGCAAGCAACCTTCCTAATGATAAGTAGCTACTACTGCTTAGGGTCCTCAACAATGCCAAAGTTACAGGCAAGTTCTTGTCTGTCCTGGTATGAGAGGACTGCTACCCACTCCCCTGGTGAAGCATTAACCATTTTTTATGGATTACTTGACAAAGCTTTTCTTAACAAAGACGTACTTCATTCAATTTGAACGTTTTGTTAAAAGCGACGTGCCCCATTAATTCAGTTCAGACCAACTCAATCATGTTTAACTGGTGTGGGGCAGTCGCAAAATAGTGACAAGTTGTGCAGCAGCCATCGTCAATGACATACCTTTCATGAGCTGCGTTCTACATTCTGACAATTGCGATTCAATCCGGTTTTAGCATTGTCTCTTCATAGTGAATATTTTTTGATTTTAAACAATCTTGAATATGCCCTTTTTGTCAAATAGAAATAGTTAACGATTTCAGTTTCCTGTTGTGAGTTGTGATTATCTATGAGAAGAACTGCGTTTATTTTTAATTTCGGGCGAATATAGAATATATTTTAGGCAATTTTTATATTGCTTGGAATTCATCTCCTTGTAGTAATCATATAGTCTCATTTATTGCTTCAAATATAAATAGACAATTATCTACGAAACCCTGTTTGCTTCCAATATAGGACACTACTACTCCTCTTGCCTGAGGGCAATTTTAATCCAGTAGTTAGAGCTTCTAAGAAAGCCTGACGTGACGATTACACATTGACGTCCACTCAATGTTTGTTCTAAAGATGGCCTAAAATCAATAATATGTTTTTGAACAAAATGATAATAAACATAAATAATAATATTATAAAGACTTTTTTTTAAATTGCATAAGCAATTTATAAAGTGGCAAACGAGCAAGCAGCACATACTTGATGTTAAGTGTCACTGCTGTCCATGGACCTTTGTAATACCAAGGTTATAGCTAGGCCGTTGCCTACCATTACAATCCCCAAACCCACCCAATAGGGCTTCCGGCTCTCTCGCTCGCCGAACGAAGCGCAGCAGCACATTGCCATTACTCAGACGTCGATCTTCTGCGAGAGTGTGGTAATACCCCGGACGGATCGGCCAGCGGCTATCTAATATCTTTTAAACGAGCAATTCTTGTATATCTATACTAATATTATAAAGCGGAAGAGTTTGTTTGTTTGTTTAAACGCGCTAATCTCAGGAACTACTGATCCGATTTGAAAAATTATTTTTTTGTTGGATAGTCCATTTATAGAGGAAGGCTTTAGGCTATACAAAATTACGCTGCGACCAATAAGAGCAGAGCAACAATGATGAATGTGTAAAAATCGGGTTTTTGTTTCCTTTTGAGAGCTTCCGCTGCGTAAACGGTTAAAGTTGCGCAAAAATTATGTACTATTTAATTGTTCCCCTTTCAAAGTTCTAAATAAAAGTCCGCGACAGCATATGTCTATCTTTTAAGATTGGCTCACTATAACCTTTTTTATGCTAATCAAATTTGTTTTAAAATAATATGATATTTTCGAAGGTGTTTTTATAAACATAATATTAATCCTTATCCAAATAAATGAGTTATTCATCACAAGTATTTAATTTAAAACAAAATTGCTCCTTACATTATTTGATTTCAATGAATATCTTAGGAAATATCGCAGTTTAAAAATAACATCACAGCAAAATAATGATCAAGTACTGGGCGCGCATTTACGATAAAAATACTGGGTCTTATAATCTTATATTAAAAAAAAACTCAAACTAATGTTATTTCAAAGTACTTCTGCACACACTACATTTTTAGTTTTGTTTTCTTCTCATGACCTTCCGTCGGCTTTACACATAAATAATAATAATAAGTATAGGAAGTATTAGTGCCTGCCCTCATGTATGGCAGTGAAAGTTAGATTTGGCGGAGAAGACATGAAAATAGAATAAATGCTGTAGAGCTGACAGCTCTTCGTAACGTGTGTGATGTAAGTCTGAAAGATAAAATTAGGTATAATGTTATAAAAGAGCGCTGGTATGCTGAGGTGGGCTGGACACGAAGTGGAAGAAATAATGAGTGGGCAGAGGTTGACGAAACAAACGTATAAAGCAATCGTGAATGGGACGAATACAAGGGGAAGACCACGTCATACTTTTCTGGACCAAATTGGAGATTTGTTCACGAGAGGTCATCATCATCATCATTCTCCTACTCTTATCCCAATTACTTGGGGTCGATACAATAAGTACTCTTCATTCATAGTACATATTATAAAAGTTATTGGCAATAGTTTTATGACCGGCCGCCTGCCAGACGTCAACCCTCATTGGGAATGTAATTGTTGACGAAACGGCATCAGATGGAGTTGGCCCAAGTCGTTATAAGGCTCTTAGTCGTCTTTTACGACATCCACAAGCAAAGTGAGGATTGGTAGTATTCGTAGCCGCTACCACACAGCGATGTCATACACATTAAAAGTATGTGTAATCGTAAATAGGCGTAAGTGTATGTATGTATATATGTATGTATGTATATTATACATATATATATGGTATATCTATAAAAAGTATAGATAAGACCCGATACTTTTACTTAAGGTTTAATGTTCTACTCTTACTAATAAAAGGGTCATATAGGTACCTAAAACAGCTTTAACGTATGTATTATTTAAAAATATTTCCACCTTTTACGTAGACGAATTCGCGAGTTGAAATTAACGTTAGCCCAAAGTAACCATTCCACGCGGACGAAGTCGCGGGCGGAAGCTAGTATATATATATATATATATATATATATATATATATATATATATATATATATATATATATATATATATATATATATATAATCTGGATCTCCGAAACGGCACCAACAATTTTTGTGAAATTTAGCGTGTAGGGGGTTTCGGGGGCGATTAATCGATCTAGCTAGGTTGCTTTTCTAAAAAATATTGCTTTGTCTGTATTTTTAGGCAATAAATAATATATTTTTTCAATGGCTGTCAACTATTAAAATATGAAGGCAAATTTTGACGCTTTCATCAAGAATAGACATAGCTCAGTTGGAACATCGAGTGGTCTAATACAAACGAACCGGTTGTTCGGTTCGGATCCTTAGTTTCCCTTTTTTTATTTTTTGCCTTTTTTATTTTTTTTATTATTTTATTAATTATTAACATTTGCCCGCGTCTTCGTTCGCGTAGAAGTCGAAAAAGGTTCTAATAGATTATTTTTTGTTTAATTTTAGGTTATTAATTTTATTACTTTTCAAAAATTATTATGTTTACATGTTTATATACTTATAAAATATAACAATATTTATTATAGTATATAGTGGGGTATTTAAAGGTCTAATAAATATGACAATAAAATGAAATTTTGTTATATCTACGTTTTGAACAGCTGCGTCCATTGACCGAGGCGACGGAAGGGCAGTGTGCGGCCCCATAACCCACCATGTTTTGCATTGAAATTAGTCTGACCTCTGGTACCGCTTTCTTGACATCCGTGGCCGCCCCGGCGGGTCATCCTCTTAGGTATCATCACTATAGGCGCTCCGGCAATAAACAACTGTGATGCCGAGGCGTCGCCCTCACGAGGCCGACTTTTCTGCGGGTGACAGACTAATACCCGGTCCATGCACCGGCAATACTACACCAACTACAGTATTTCTTTGTAAACAATATCTTTTGTTTTTCTTTCAGATTGAAATGAGAATTACCAGGCTGCTCTGTAAGGTTACTCTGAAGGATGTCACATACAACTGCCCATGGGCGAAGCAGCTTTCTCTCAAGTCTACTCCCGCTACCTTAAGAATTTGGCCTCGAGCTTTGTTTATGGTCATTGCGAAGTAGACTTTGATGGCAAACTGCACTCACTGAAATTTAAAGAGGTAATTTGATGGCATTTGGAGAAGCTTAGAATGCTTTTTTTTTGCAAACATTATATAATTTCGGCGCGCCAGCTCTCAATTTTAAGATGTGAGCTGGGATACCGGGAGGCTTCGGTGTATTCAGGAACTCGACCGGTTGTTTATCACTTATTCAAAGGATTTATTATGATATTTGACTCCTTCGAATGTTTTCAAATATTTGCACGTAAATGGTTTAAAGAAATTGAAACGATTGTAGTAGCGCACATAGGTAAATCATAGCGTTTTCCGACCCGCCTGATCAGCATCAACATGCTGTCTCCATATCGTATCTTATTGATTGTTCTTAATATAACTCAACCTTTCCGTCTCGATTTTGTAAATATGTTGATTAAGAACTGACTTAACAGCGAACAAAAATATAGCAAATGACTATCTTCTCCTTTCCTAATCATTATACGGTAAAAATACCCTCGCCAGAGTCAGCGATGGATTTCAGTTAGTTCGATGCAATGTGTTATCATGACTCTCAATTACAATATTCGGCTTAGAAAATTGCTGTCCAAAAATTTTAAATTTCAAACTCCACGTTCCTATGACGCCTTGTCCTAAAAGTCTCCTCTTTAAAGCTTAGAAACCTTCAAATGCCGTATTAATACAGTATTGTGACTTGCGAGACATTCCAATTTTAAAGAGTATTTCCATTGTATCAAGCTTTTATGGGAGTTCAAACCTTTTCAGAGTTCCGTACCCAAAGCTTAAAATTAAACACTATAACTAAAACTTCGCTGTCCGTCCGTCCGTCTCTCTGTCACCAGTCTGCATCTCATAAACCATGATAGACAGTTGCAATTTTTCCAAATAATGTATTTCTGTTGCCGCTATACCGACAAGTACTAAAAAACAAAATAAAATAAATACTTAAGGACGTCTTGCCATATAACAAATGTCATTTTTGCTCCTTTTTGCTCGATATTTTATTTAGTTTCTATTTTTATTTTTTGCCTTTATGATTTGTTTTGTCATTATTTTTATTATATTTAAATATATCTTCCAAAACACATTAAAAAGAAAATACCGAACAAGGCTCGGTCATTCAGATATTAGATTTAAAACTGTCAGCAGCGTGGTCCTACGACCAATGACTATAGTCAGACTATAGTTTCTAGAGAGAATATATGCTGATGTTAGTAACCTAACTAATAGTAGATTATAGTTTATTGTATTAATTTAGGCAAAAATATTAAAATTGTTAATAAGTAAGTGCTTTTCAGTGTTTATACGTAGTAAATGAATTTGAAAGTGTAAAAAATCTTATATTAGGGACAAGTCTACGTGGTAGATAAACACATACAAAAGGCTCTATAGTATGGTGACCTATATCAATTTAATCTTTGATGCAGGGTATTTTTATTATTCGGGTTTCCTTAATAGAGTAAATCTTGTATCGTATTAGTCCTTCCTAAGTGAAGGCCCTTTACTTAATGACTGATCTCTGATGAGAGAAACGTCGATCGACGTTTTTTCTCGTCTATTAATCACGGGGAAACTTAATCCTAATATACTCAATGCTCTCATATAGAATGGCTTTGTGTTTGTGGTTTTTTTTTTTGTACGAAATTCTGTTATTAGGAATATTAAAAATATACAATGGCGATGAAATAATGCCGATGGGATTTTTTTATATAGAATTTCTTTTTTGCCCTTCTGGTAATGAATTTGTATAAAAATATGGGACACAATTTAGTAATTGATACTGTACCGGATGGATAGAGACTTCTGTAGTAACGATGACTTGTTAGAAGTGAGACAGCTTTTTTTGGGGCAGACTATAGTGTGCCCATATCCCGCTCGATGTGTTCGGGGCGACAGAAGAGACGAAAGGTTACCCCATAGTCAACGCCATGTGGGCGGGCCTCTGATACAAATTTCTTGTCATCTGTGATCACCGTGAAGACACCTTAGCTTTCTCATTATCATGAAATTTGAAAGGTGTTCAAAAAGTCACAGGCGATAAAATATTTAATAAAATATTTCAATAGTTTAATACTCACGTAAATACCAAAATGATTATAAGATGAGCTAACCTTATGACCAAGAGAATGAGGAGCAGGTTTCTACTGGGATACATTTACACTTAATGGAATCGTCAACCAAAAAGCGTACATCTATTGCAAACTGTTCTAACTGTCATAAAATTATCATACGTAACCCCACACTAGTCTAATTGTTAACAAGTCTCACGTATGATAATAATTTTTTGTTCGTAAATGAGATTTTGATATTTACGCGAGTACATTTGAACAACACATTTGAAATAAAACTATGTTTACGTATTCAATCACGTTTCTATTTGATTTTTAATTTCTTGATGTTTTACTGCTAATTACATAAATTACAAATATTATTTTTGTAATTGAATGAAAACGTTTTTAAAATATTATTGTTTTGTAGAAACTGATTTTAGACTCTCTTGAAATGTTTAAGGAAGCTGCTAAAAATTCCGAATGCGTATTACGGGCGCGTCTTTTTTCAGCGTTCCAGGCGTCTCGGCGAAGCTGTGAATTTTCATCTGAAGTACTGAATTTACATCACAAAGGCTGGAATGTTTATTCGTTTTCTTTCATACTATCTCGAAAAGAAAGAGATGTTTGTGAAGAACTTCATAATAGTATGTGTTAAGCTTTCAAGTAAACGAAGTTGTGAGTGAAGAAAACATTATTGTTTTTTTTTATATTTTTTTTATAGATTTAAAGAACATCTTAAAGGACGCTAGAAAAACACAAGTATTTCAATTTGAGAGCAATAAATCTATTTCCATATAGATTTGTTTATAATTTAAAGGATATATTACAATAATTTGATTGCACAGATGGCGTAGTGGTTAAGATACTAACCTTCCGTGTTAATGGCGTGGGTTCAATTCTTTATAAAAACCTATGCCAATATGTTTTTTGAACCTGATAAGTCAATCACCTTTTTATTATTTAGGAGACAAGCATGTCCCTTTTCCCTTCTATTGAGCCCAACAATGAAACCTGAACCAAAAATAGATTACCAATCACAGGACTAGAATACAGATTTATTATAAAGTCATTCCAATAGCTTTATCTTTATTTTTGACATATACATATATTATGTAAATATATCTATTTATTAATGATAGGACCACATTGTTGACAGTTCTCTGTCTAAAGATGCGGGCCGATCCGGTGAGAAATGGTAATGCGCTATTGAGCTTCGTTCGGTGAGCGAGAGAGCCGGAAGTCCAACTGGGTGGGTTTTGGGATTGTAATGGTAGGCAGCGACCTGGCTGTACCCTTGATATAGCAAAGGCCCATGGGCGGCAGTGACACTTACCATCAGGTGTACTGCTTGGTCGTTTGCCACCATTAATAATAATAAAAAAAAAGATTGAAGTAAAAAGAATATGGGTGGTATTTATTACAGCGATAGAAGCTATAACAAACGCTGTTTTTAGAATTTTTATCTCTTTATTTGTACGCGTAGAAATTATTCATCAATATAATCGGAGGGTAATTGATCTGCTATATATACCACACTGGTTGGACGTGTTGGTATAGAGTTTGCTTTCTAGTTTTCCTTCTCTTGCATAGATGTTATGAGTTATGGTCCAAGAGCCAGGTGAAAATTTGGTTAATTATTTCTTCTCGAGAGATAATTGGTGATACGCATCAGATAATAGTATCATGAAGCCTTATGACCGTCAGCTGCGGCACGGTGGGGGGGATGAGCAGTTGTAACGTCCCACGCTCGAAGAAAAAAAAAACATTCACTCATTTCCTCTCGGCTAAAAATTTTTCAAATTATAGCTAACCCAATATCTCAACAAAAAAATAAAATCAGCTGGCTATAACATAGTGTATTGTACGTCAGCTGATGTCTCGATCAAGGGAAAAAAAACTTCACTTTCAGTATCCTTTCTATATCCTCTCAAATAAAAATTTACCTGATGATAGCTTATATGTAACTATTGATAAACATATACGTCAGCTGGCTGTATCTCGGTGGAAAAATCGTCAGCTGATAATTTGAAGGTCGTTACGTAGAAGTTAGCCAGAAGCATTTACTGACTATTTAAATGCATCAGCTGACAAAGTTTCCCTCGACTTACTGCTAGCTGATTTTTTTTATTTATCACAGAAATATATTTAAAATCAGCTCACAAATTTTTATGTGAGAGGAAATGACGTCTTTTTAATTATTCTTGTTATTTTTAAAGATTCAAACAATACACGCTAGCATAGCATAGACAGTATTAAGGTACGCTTGGAGGGGGTTAGTTGTAAGCATGCTCGGGGTACCCTTTTGTTGAGGGCACTGGAAAACATTTTTAGAAGTAGAAAAGAAGGGTACTAATCATAGAGTAATATAATACATTGGAAATAGAGAGGCCACTCTCGATTTTTTTTGTCGCCACTAATGTCAATGAAAGCGCCATCTATTACGCGACTCAATAATTATTTCTTCTGTAATCTTGCAGCAGATGCATCTTCTGGTATTATTTTGCGATACTTTGGGGGCAAAGCCGTAAAGCGTCTATAACACTCACCGTGGTACAGCTGAAAATTGTTTTTTTCTGTCGGAAGTACAGCTTCGTGTCCACTTGGTTTATTATTTTTTCTTACACTCAATATAGTCCTTCTGTCGAATTGTCGCTCGTAGCGAATCTCTGGCGCGAGGGGGGGTTCCCCAGTAATGGGTTGAGCCCCAATTCGCTCCTGACCCTCTAGTTGTAGAGGGTACAGGAGGCGAAATTTCGGACGGGCCCGGTCACTCATTAATTTGAGGGCTGGGCAGGCTTATGCCACCGCCGACATATCGTAAACATGATATCTCGCTTAAGTTCTGGCGTGCGGCGAGAAGATGCATGGCAGATGGGTTGTTCTGTTGTTAGCACGCTCCAGCCAGGGTACCGGCCGACCCCCTGGTTGGTAAATGTAGGCTTGCCCGGGTACAGGGATCTCTGCCCGGGTCGACGGTGTACTTCTCCCTTACTCGTCGGAACAAGATGGATCACACTTTACCAATCAAAGACGGGGATCCTAGCGGTTCCCACATTACAGCCTCGCCATGCTACCGTAAAACTGGCACAGAAGACGCCTCGTCCTCTAGACTAGAGGCGCTCAAACCCGCCGAGGGTCCGGCACCCATAGAGGCCCAATCGAAGCCGAAGAGGCGTGGAAGACCACCCAAGGCTACTCGTGGGAAGGCTTCCGTCGCGAAGGGGCGCCAAAAGGAGCGAGAGGAGCGGCGGGCTCTCAGGGAGGCTGCCGCCGCTCCAACCAATGAAGGAGACGACAGTTCTGCTGCAGAGCCGTCGAAGGACGAGGGCGACAGTTCTGTCGCAGAGCCGTCCAACGACGAGGGCGGCAGATCTGTCGTGGAGACAGAGGACGAGGGCGGCGATGCCGCAGGTCCGTCGGAGATGGAGGAGGGCAGCATGTCGGCTGCCGAGACTGCCGCTGCATCATCGTCGCGTTCTGCGGCAACCATGGCAGCGGCTTTGACGCTCAGGGAGGAGGCCCTCCCCTCGAAGGTGCGGAAGCGCCCCCTAAATAAGGGTGGCAGCTCAGGGTCCGACTACGAGGGGAGTGCAATTATTATGCCTCCTCCCAAGGTGGCAACCTCTCGCAGGGGGCGAGGGGCCGCGGTGGCGGCAAGATCGGCGGCTTCGTCCCCGGTCGGCCAATTGAGGGAGGCCGAGGCTCGCATGCGTGCCGAAAATGAAGCAGTTGCCGCGAGGATGGTGAGGGTGTTGTCCAACATCCCTCCCACTGGCGCGGCGGCAGCTGAGGGCGCTGTGAGCAACGACCCCCCAGGCACTCAGATGGAGGCCCTGCAGGCCGAAAATGCCCGCCTTAGCGGCGAGGTATTAGGTCTGCGGGACCAAAACCACCGACTGGAGGCGGAGTTAGCGGCGGTGCGGAAAGAAAACCGCAAGCTGGCTAAAGATATGGCCGACTTGCGGAGCCAATTCGCGCTTTTGACGCCGACAACGCCGCCGACAAGGTCCGACTCTGTCGCCGCCTCAATTGCGCCGGCTCGAGCTGCGAGGCGCGCCCCGATAGCCCAGCCAGTAGCGGCAGTACCGCTGCCCGCGCTGCCTGTGGTGGACGGTGTGCCGGAGGCAACCATGCGCGCCATCATGGAGTCTGTTGGCGTCATGGTCAATGCGCGCATGGAGGTTCTTGAGGCAAGATTGCCTCCGGAGCCACGTCTCCGGCCGCCACTCGCTGCGGACGGAAGCAAGACCACGCGGCCGACTATAGCGTCGAGACCCACCCCGCTACCCTGCCAGGGTGGCCGCGTGAGCTTCGCCGCAGCTGTGACTGGGCCCAAGGCTGGGTCCAAGGGGCTCGCTTCGGCTAAGAAGCCGAGATCGGCGCCGGCTCCTGCTAAGGCCACGCCGCAACCGGTGCCCACACCTGCGTCGCTGGTACCGGTTAGCGCGCCCACGACTGCGCCTGCTGCGCTCAGTGCTGCTGCCATGCTCGAACAGGGCTGGCAGGTGGCTGAGCGAAGCAGGAAAAGTCCCGGCCAAAGACGGAGGGCGGCGGTCAAAAGCGCCGCTGAGGCCACCGCTCCCCAAGCAGGAGCCGAAAAGAGGGGAAAGAGGTCGCGCAGGAAGCTCCGGTCGCCAAAGTCAGCAGCAGTGGTTATCACTGTGCTGCCTGAGGCGGCTGAGAAGGGCCTCAACTATGAGGCCGTCTTACGTCGCGCCCGGCGGGAGCTAGACGTCTCTGACATCGGAGGCGTCGAAGCTAGGACCCGCAAGGCCCGGACAGGGGCTCGAATCCTCGAGTTTCCTGGGGCCGAGGGTGCTAAGGCGGCCGATAGTGTGGCCACGAAGCTGCGGGGGCTGTTTGGCCAGGAGGATGGCGTTCGAATTGCCAGACCTGTCAAGTGCGCAGAGATGCGCATTGCGGGTCTGGACGATTCCGTGACGGTGGAGGACATCAGGGAGGCTATTGTCTCGAAAACCGGATGCGCCTCGGACACTGTCCGGATTGGCGCCATTCGCCCTGGACCGGGCGGCGTCGGTGCTGCCTGGGTGCAGTGTCCGGTAGAGTCGGTCAAGAAATTGGCTGACTCAGGCAGGATCCTCGTAGGCTGGAGTTCGGCGCGGGTAACCCTGCTGGAGTCCCGGCCTGCGAGGTGTTTTAGGTGCATGGCGGTCGGGCATACCCGGCCAACGTGTACCAACTGCTTTGACTGCAGCGGACTATGTTTCCGCTGCGGTCAAACCGGGCACATGGCGGCATCGTGTGCTGCCGCACCCCACTGTCCCGCGTGTGCGGCGGGCAATAAGCCCTCCAAACATCGCATGGGGGGTGGACAGTGCAGACCCCCGGCTTCGGCTCCAAAGGGGCGGAGCGGCCCGGCGACCCCGGCCGCTTCCGCTCCTTGCGCGACCCAATCGCCCGCCGGCGCGGAGGAGGTGATGGACACGGCCCACTAATGGCTACCGAGTCCATCCACCTCTTGCAAGCCAACCTCAACCACTCCGCCGGTGCGCAGGACCTTTTCCTGCAAGCTATGGCGGAGTGGTTGATAGGTGTAGCCGTAGCCGCGGAGCCGTATTGCGTGCCCGACCGATCTAATTGGTTGAGTAGCAGTGACGGCTCTGTGGCAATCGTCGCCTCAACGTCGTGGCCTTCCCCGCCTCTGTCTCTAAAGGACAGGGGTGATGGATACGTCGCGGCGGACTGGGGAGAGGTAACGCTTTACGGCGTGTACTTCTCCCCTAACAGGAGTGTGGCAGATTTCGGGGCCTCCCTCACCAACTTGGAGGCCTCGATACGGCGACTGGCACCGCGCCAGCTCTTCGTAATGGGGGACTTCAACGCCAAGTCTATGGCGTGGGGGTCCCCCAGGACGAACGATCGCGGGCGGGCGGTTGAAGAGTGGGCGGCGTCACTGGGCCTCTGTTTGCTGAACAGGGGTTCAGTGCATACGTGCGTGCGGCAGCGGGGTGGGTCGATAGTGGACTTGTCGTTCGCTAGCCCCGATGTCGCACCACGTGTGAGGAGCTGGTATGTCCAGGAGGAGGTTGAGACCCTATCCGACCATAGATACATTCGGATTCGGAGTCTCCCGGACCCTCCGCCAGCCCAGCAGGGGTCACACGGCAGACGGAGCTCCCGCTTTTCCGCGGTGGGCTGTGGGTCGACTTGATCGGGACCTACTGGTGGAGGCAGCCATTGTGCATTCGTGGCTGCCGTCACCGCCCTCGGTGGACGGGGTGGACGCCGAGGCTGGCCGCATTCGCTGTGCGTTAACGCAGATTTGCGATGCGGCTATGCCCCGTGTGCGGTGTCTTCCCCCGAAGAGGGCGGTTCCCTGGTGGTCCCGGGAGTTGGCAGAGCTCCGAGCTGCGTGCATACGTGCTCGGAGATCTTATACCCGCAGTCGGCGGCGTCACCGCGACGCTGAGCGGGAGGGCCAGCTGTACGAGGCTTACCGCAGTGCGCGGTCTGCCTTCAGGCTGGCCATCCGTCAAGCCAAGGACGTTAGTCGGCAGGAGATGCTGGACAGTCTCGAGCGTGACCCCTGGGGTCGCCCCTATCGTGCAGCGCTGAGTAAGCTCCGCGCGCGGGGCCCCCCCCTCACCGAGACTCTCCAGCCCAGCCTCCTCACCAGAGTTGTCGAGGAACTATTCCCACGTCGGACGGAACACACGCCCCCGGTCATGGCACTGCCGAATAGTGACCGGGAGGCCGACTACGAAAGTGTTCCGCCCGTTACGGAGACGGAAATGGGGGCGGCGGTGGTGCGAATGCGTGCCAAGACCACCGCTCCTGGGCCAGACGGGGTACCCGACCGGGTGCTGGCCCTGGTCCTCGAGCATCTGGGTCCACGCCTCGGGGGACTGTACAACGCGTGTTTATCGTCTGGGCAGTTCCCTGGGTGTTGGAAGGAGGGGAGGCTGGTACTCCTGCCGAAGCCGGGACGGTCTCCGGACTCGGCCTCGGCCTATAGGCCGATCGTGCTGCTGGACGATACGGGTAAGCTGTTGGAGAGGATCCTGGCTGCCCGTATCGGCCAGCACCTTAGCGAGGTTGGCCCCGATCTGTCGGACGCCCAATTTGGTTTCCGAAAGGGGCGTTCGACGATCGCAGCCTTGCTGCGCCTGAGGGCCGTAGTCGCGGAGGCTGTCACTGGCGGTGGGGTGCTGTTGGCGGTGTCTCTAGACATCGCCAACGCATTCAATAGTCTGCCATTCAGCTGCATCAGGGAGGCACTCCGGTATCACGGGGTGCCTGTATACCTGAGGCGGCTGGTGGCAGACTATTTGGAGGGGCGCAGCGTCCTCTATAAGAACCGAGTAGGGGATGTTGTGCGAACGCCCATGTCGTGCGGTGTTCCTCAGGGGTCGGTCTTGGGGCCGACTTTGTGGAGCATCGGCTACGACTGGGCGTTGAGAGGGAGCCTCCCGCCCGGGCTGGGCGTAATCTGTTACGCCGACGATACACTCGTCACAGCCCGGGGTGGGACGCTGGAGGAGGCGGCACGCCTGGCAACTCTTGGCGCCGAGGAGATTGTCAGGCGGATCGAGGCGCTGGGGCTAAGGGTGGCCCTGGATAAGACGGAGGCCTTATTATTCCATGGGCCCCGCACCAGTCCACCCACCGACGCCTCGATCACCGTCAATTCGGTTCCCATCAGCATCCGGGCCCATATGAGGTACTTGGGCCTGGTGCTCGACGGGCGATGGTGGTTCCGGGAGCATTTCCGTCGGCTTGCTCCACGGCTTGTCGGCGCGGCGTCCGCCCTATCCTGGCTTATGCCGAATGTAGGCGGACCCAGCGCTACGTGCCGACTGCTGTACGCGGGGGTGGTCCGGTCGATGGCCCTGTACGGCGCACCCGTGTGGGCGGGGTCCCTGACCGTCCGACTTAGGGCTCTACTATGGCGACCACAGCGGGCCATGGCGGTCAGGGCCATACGCGGATACCGCACGGTGGCGACGGAGGCAGCATGCCTGTTGGCCGGAACACCTCCGTGGGACTTGGAGGCGGAGATGCTCGCCGGACTGTACCGGCGGGTGTCAGCGACGCGGGCAGGGGGCGGCACCGTCTCGCTTAGTGAGATGGCCGCTTGGCGGGGCGACGCCCGCCGTGACGTTATTGCTCGTTGGGCAATCCGGCTGGAAAGGCCTCGGTTCGGTGTTCGGACCATCGAGGCCTTCCGGCCAGTGCTGATGGAGTGGTTGGGTCGACAGCACGGGGTCCTTTCCTTCCGACTGGTGCAGGTCTTGACGGGGCATGGTTGCTTCGGCAAGTACCTGCACACGGTCGTGAGGAGGGAGAGTACACCGTCCTGCCACCACTGCGATTGCGACGAGGACACGGCGCAGCACACGCTCGAGGTCTGTGTGGCCTGGGCAGAGCAGCGCCGTGAACTCGTCGCGATCATCGGTGCCGACCTGGCGCTGCCGACCATCGCTAAGGCGATGCTCGACAGCGTCAGGAACTGGGACGCGGTCGCCGCCTTCTGCGAGACAGTTGTCTCGCGGAAGGAGGCGGCGGGGCGACTCCGAGAGGAAATCCTCTTCGGTGAGACGCTCCGTCGCCGGCGCCTGGGGCGGCGGAGGCGCGAGTATCTGCGCCTAATGCCGCCCTAGCCGAGGCCGCGGGTGACTGGACCGGGGAATAGTCCTTCACCCGCAGAGAGGCTGACCGCGTGAGGGCGACGCCCCGGCAGTTAGCTGGGGCGTTGACGGGGGATGGTACCCGAAAGGGTAACCCGCCGGGCTGGCCACGGAAGGCAAGGAAGCGGTACCAGTGGCCGGCCCAATGGCGATGGGGAGGGAATACGGTGGGTTATGGGGTTACGCGCTGCCCTTCCGTCGCCCCGGACGGTACGGGCGACGTGTGACCGGGCCATAGCCTACCAAAAAAAAAAAAAAAAAAAAAAAAAAAAACACTCAATATAGCACTGCACTTAATGAGATTTTCTTCACTGAACGATTTTAAATTAGAAATAGATTTTTTTTTTTTTTGCAAAAAACGCAAAAAGGCGTTACATTAGACATTTTTATAGATTTTTCACAGATATTACAACAATATTTCTAGAATATTCTTTTCGTCTGACTACGTTTGCTCGTCTATTCTAAACGTACATTAGTACCATACACAGTCGTTTGTTAATATAGCGCTATCTAGATCACGTTTCTGAGTGTTTTGTTTGCTTTGACACTAATAATGTTAATAACTAAAACTAGATGGCAGAAATTACCTTATTTAAAACAATAAATTAAGTGTGTGTGTGTGTGTGAGAGAGAGATGTATCTGTGTGTGAGAAGTATCTATGTGTGTGTGAGAAGTATGTGTGTGTGTATTATTTCCTACCCACGCATGGGCAATCCGGACACACGTCCGGATTGCGCATGCGTAGGTAGGAAATAATTATTGAGTCGCGTAATAGATGGCGCTTTCATTGACATTAATGGCGACAAAAAAAATCGAGAGTGGCCTCTCTATTTCCAATGTATTATATTACTCTATGATTAGTACCCTTCTTTTCTACTTCTAAAAATGTTTTCCAGTGCCCTCAACAAAAGGGTACCCCGAGCACGCTTACAACTAACCCCCTCCAAGCGTACCTTAATACTGTCTATGCTATGCTAGCGTGTATTGTTTGAATCTTTAAAAATAACAAGAATAATTAAAAAGACGTCATTTCCTCTCACATAAAAATTTGTGAGCTGATTTTAAATATATTTCTGTGATAAATAAAAAAAATCAGCTAGCAGTAAGTCGAGGGAAACTTTGTCAGCTGATGCATTTAAATAGTCAGTAAATGCTTCTGGCTAACTTCTACGTAACGACCTTCAAATTATCAGCTGACGATTTTTCCACCGAGATACAGCCAGCTGACGTATATATTTATCATTAGTTACATATAAGCTATCATCAGGTAAATTTTTATTTGAGAGGATATAGAAAGGATACTGAAAGTGAAGTTTTTTTTCCCTTGATCGAGACATCAGCTGACGTACAATACACTATGTTATAGCCAGCTGATTTTATTTTTTTGTTGAGATATTGGGTTAGCTATAATTTGATAAATTTTTAGCCGAGAGGAAATGAGTGAATGTATTTTTTTTTTCTTCGAGCGTGCGAGGTTACAACTGCTCATCCCACCCACCGAGCCGCAGCTGACGTTCACGAGACTTTATGGTTCGATTTTCTGATGCATTTTACTAATTATCACTTGAGAGGAACTTGGTCATATATACATATCTGTTACTGGCTCACGGACTATTATATATCCCTCAGCCGTCTCTTACGATCACCTACAGGAAAAATAGGGGTGGTTTCTTACTCCATCATCACACAGAGATAATGTATAGCTAGCTCTATTTCAAAATATGTATAGCATTATCTAAGATGAAATATAATAATAAATCTGAAACTAATAAATATGTAAGCTTTCCGTGTGGTGACGGAGTCAGAATACTATTCACCACCAAGATATAGATCTTACCCGTAGGTGATCGTACGAAACGACTTAGGGATATAAAACGCATATAACATCTATGCGAGATAAGAAAAACTCTAAACAAAACCCTATACCAACACGTCTGACCAGCGTGTTATAGTAGGTTAATTTACCTCCCATTATAGAGGAGGCCCGAGCCCAACAGTGGGACATTTATGGGCTGTGATGATGATGATGAAGCAATGAATGGAAACAACAAAGCACAAAAACGTTTATTACACAAAATCAAATTATGAATATCCAATTATAAAAATGTTATTATACAAAACAAATACAAAATAATATCAAATTGGTTTTCTGGCAAGAACATTATCATAATAACGCGCTGTAAAATCGACCTGAATGAAAAGGGTTTTTCTCCGCAATAACAGCAACATATATTATGGGCACTAATGTTTATGTGTTTGGAGCCCAATACCTCGATTCTATTTCTATATAAACATATAGAAAGCAATATTTGTATAAAAGAATTCTATGTTAAAAGTTTTTATTGGTCATTCAAATAAGTGCTTAATTTTCATCTTTATTCTTTATAACGATCAACGTTTTTCTTGGACATTGGGAGGTAATCCCGTTAGCAATAATTGGTAGGTACATGACACTTATTTACCCGAAAAAAATCAGTTGTCTCAATCTTCTCATCGCAACCATTATGGAGTAGGCTCGAGCCCAACAGTGGGACATATATGAGCTCAGGTGAGATGATAAATCTTCTGATAATCGCTTAGTATTAATAACTTTCTCTAGAACGTAAAGCTTGGTAGGCGGGTTGGAATTTACAGTTATTGTATTGTTATATACTTATTTATATTTATATATGAATTACCCAGAAAACTGCTGTTGATCATTTTACCATGATACTTTAGTGACTTTCTATGGCAATAAAATGTGTTGAGATTTATTATTTTCTTAACCCATTACCACACAAAATAAAATTCTTAGTCCCATGTAATAAATAGCGGGAACTTACTAATAAAATATTGTATAAATTAAGACTAAAAAAAAAACCTCATCAATATTTTTTACGCGATATAAAACTTGAAATGAATACCTCACAATCATAGCATATATATAAACTAAAGAGACTAAAGAGGTATTTATAATTTTTAGCAAATAAATATAAATATTAAAAAAAAAATGGTTGTTAGCCATTTCCACAGCTTCGAGGTTACTAAAAGCCGTATTAAAACGTGTTTACAAGAAACTGTAATGAAAATTATTTTTAATATTATTTATGGCTCTTTAACAATTAATATCTTAATCCGCTTGTCTTCAATAAATTGGCGTAATTTTGTTTTTCTTCGTAATACAAAATTTTTCACAATAAAAAAAAGCTAATTAACGACCATCAAAAACTGCTTGAAAATAACAAATTGTTAAGTAAAATCAATTTGTTGAACATAAAAGATATAACACAAACTTTTTTCTAATATTAAAAACAATTTTCTATTTAATTCAAGGAGCTTTTTATAAAATCATTGTATTTCAAAGAAACTGAAGATAATATTTTTTATGTTTCATCATCATCATTATCATTTCAGCCCATCACCGTCCACTGCTGGACGTAGGCCTCCCTCATGGTACGCCACAGAGTGCGGTCCTATGCCGTCTGCATATATCGACGCCCAGCAACTTTCACCAGGTCGTCTGTCCACCTAGTGGGGGAGCATCCTACACTGCGTCGTCCGGTACGTGGTCGCCACTCTAGAACCTTTCTTCCCCAGCGGTTGTCGGTTCTTCGAGCGATGTGGCCTGCCCATTGCCACTACAGCGTGCTAATTCTTCGCGCTGTGTTGGTTTCACCCGTTTGTCTGCGAATTTCCGTATTACGGATTCTATCACGCAGAGAAATCCCGAGCATAGCTCGCTCCATAGCACGCTGAGCGACTTTGAGCTTTGTTATAAGGCCTACATTTAGGGACTACGTTTCCGTGCCATAAGTCATCACTGGTAACACACACTGGTCGTAGACCTGTGTTTTCAGACACTGAGGTATGTTGGACGAGAAGATCCTCCTAAGTTTGCCGAACGCTGCCCAGCCGAGTTGGATTCGTCGGCTGACCTCTTTCTCGAAATTGGATCTACCTAACTGAACTGTTTGTCCTAGGTAAACATAATGATCGACAATTTCGAGAATCGCATTGCCAACTAGGACCGGTACAGGAATGACATGGGCATTTGACATGACTTTCGTCTTGTCCATGTTCATTCGTAACCCCAACAGTTGGGATACTCTGCTGAGATCGTTGAGCATAGTGCCAAGGTCCTCCATGGATTCTGACATAACGACGATATTGTCTGCAAATCGAAGGTGAGTGATGTATTCGCCGTTAATGTTGATACCGAGTCCGGTCCAGTCTAAGAGCTTGAAGAAATCTTCCAGTGCAGTGGTGAACAGTTTTGGAGAGTGTGAGTGTGTGTTTTATGTTTAGTGAAGTGATTATTTTTTAATATATCTTATTTTTTTCTTAGATAGAACAATAGTCTTTTATGAATAACATATGTTTTAGGCAGTTTAAACATCAGCGTTATGTAAATACTGAGTTGTGAGCGAAAAATGATTACCACATGTGAGATTGAAACCTTATTGTGAAGTAAAGGAACTTGAAATCTAAAATATGGTAACAAGTTTTCATTCGCAAATGAGGTTTCCTTCTTTTAATAGATTCCAGATTGTAAATACTATATCAACAAAAAAAAAATACAAATTCTTTTATTTTTATAGCGGTCAAGTATTCGAGCTCATATCTAAGCCTACGGGTTTTCGCCTCGACGTCTCCGATATCGGAGATGTCTAACTCACACCGGGTTTTCCGCCTGACGTCATAGCTAAAGCCCTTCTCGGCCACCTCATCACAGTAACGAACAGTAGCTGACATGTTGCAAGGTGCCGAAAAGAATGCTGATTCTCCATTTCGTAGTTTAATTTAAGTGATGAATTAGAAGGCAGCCCATTTAATGACAAATGATAAGTACTGCTTATGAATCACTGTGATTCAGGACAATCAGTGTGGTTTGGACTTCCAGATGTCCCATCATCATTATTTCATCGTTTCCTTTCGCCGTCTATTGCAAGACTTAAGCTTATGCTTCGAAGACAGATTGGTGATCACAGTGGGATGTTTATACGTTTAGCAGAAGAGAGCCACTGCCCACTAGCCTGGTGTTTCTCAGTGGATTTTTACGGCTTCCACAGGCAAGTATGGCAACAATTATATTCTTATTGCATCGCCCCAAAAGAGAGACTTTCTCGTACCGCACATCAAATTGATATTACTCAGATGTTGATTCTCTACAAGAATGTGGTACAATCCTGAACGAGCTGGTAGAAAATCAACAGCAGCATGGTTGAAATTTTAAATGTGTTTTTTATTTGTATAAAGTAGAGATGTTTTGTAAGTCTTCATTACAGTAGCACCAGAAGCTCTCAGTTTGAAAATCCACTTTATTTTATTTACCTACTTGAATACAGGATGAGCAAACCTGTGGGTTGTATGTACATATGCATTTATACTCTCAACAATTTCTCTGCGATTTTGTATAAAATATGTAAATTTAAGGCAGGTTGACCAAAGAAAGGAGACACTTTCAAAACATAATTAAATATTCACGTAAATTAAGTAAATTTAATTATTTAACTTCTGGTCTCTAACAGTGCCGAATTCATAAGCTATTCAGTCATTTATTTTTAATTGAAGGATGTCCTTGTTTATATCAGTATTTAAAATAAAACTACTTTATGGATTCTATCGCATTTGTATTTAATTTTAAATTTTCATGGTCACCAGAGGAGTAAGTAGTCTCACGTCCAACAAGTCATCGTTATTATAGCGATTTATATTTGTCCACTACAGTATCAGTTTTTTAAATTTTGACATACATTTTTAACAAGGTTGAGTAATCGTTTAATACAATTCTAACTGCAAAGTTTGAAGTATTAAGCCTACACAATGTGTAAACATTGTCGGGTAGATGGCGCGCGTCACCTTAAAAGACGTAAATATGATATGAAGCGAGATTTGACTGTCCTTCACGGTAGTGTAAGTGACAGCACGATTGGGCCGGACTCCCAATAGGTACGGGTTCGAATCCCGCTTGTGAAATCATTTTTCGCTTCGTAAACAGGTTTTTATAAATAATTAAGCATATTAAATGCTAAATTTCAGTAATTTGAATACATTTTTAATTCAAATTCATTACCAGTACAAAAAGAAAATAATTGTATATATAAAATTTTATATTGTGCATATAAAAAGTATACATGATCAGTTATATTTAAGCATATAATTTATGATAATCATTATATTGTGACAATTTACTAGTTTGAAAACTAAAAAAATCTTTTAAATTTTAAAAATAGTTACAGTCTGTGAATATAGTTTTATTTTAAATGTATAATGCTCGAGTAAACATCGGAAATGATTATACAAGTAAGTATTGATAAATGAATCTTGACGGTATTATAAAAAAAAAATATTTATTAATTTATGTATAAAAACTCTGGAACAATGCATCTAATCACCGTGGAAAGTAGGTCTCTTCCTTACCACTCTTGAGGAAAACTGTCTAAAGAATTACCAAAGAAAAAAATAGCAATAAAATTTCTGGAAAACTTATAATTTTCACGCGAGTGTTGTAAAGGAATTCTAATGGAGCGTCTTATATTCCCTTTCTTTTTTCTTTTCCTTGCGGTGGATTATGGACGTGGTCGCGCCCCGCCAAATCGGTCCAGGGCGACGAATGAGGCGATGCGTAACCCCATAGACCCACTCTGCAAGCACCTCTCTTGGCCGTGGGAGTGGGCCACCGTTACCCGATCTTTGTCTTCGGTGGCAGCGTCTTACGTCCCCTAGTATTCTTTTATATACATATATCATATTATACGTATATCATTTTCTCAGGTAAATATGTAACAACAAATATGTTATCACAAATTTTAGCTCAAAATAAAAAAAAACATAAATTTTATTTTAATTAAATAATCAATGTAAATATGATTTTGATTGTTATTTTGAAATTCATGCTTTGAACACTCGGTTGATGGCCTTAAAATTCTGGATACATATTGCCAATTAAACAGATATGTCTTTAAAATGCATTTCATTCAGAAAAAAAAGTATTGTTCCTGAGAGATAGAAAATTGTTTTATATTTCGACTACGTCAGCACACGGATAATTTTCAGTGAGCGACCCTTACGAAGAGCAGATACAAGACCATTAAATTTACGTGACCTCTGAAGCACGAAAATTGTTCAAGTACAATTAATTATATAGCCCGTTAATAGAGCAATGCTCTTCATAACTAAGATAAAATTAATTTAAGATTTACTTCTTGGAAAGATATTATTTTGCGACTTTCATTTTCTTTAAAACGTGTCTTTTAATGTGTACGATACGATTATTCTCATTTTTTTTCTCAAATCTTTACTAGTGATTTTATTTTATCATCATCTCATAACAGCTCATATATGTCCCACTGTTGGGCTCGAGCCTCTTCTATAATGGGAGGAAATTTGACTTACTACACCACGCTGGTCGGACGTGTTAGTTTAGAGCAGGGATCGGCAACCTTTTGAGTCGTAAGAGTCAAACATTTGAATTTATAAAGGTTCACAGTTTTTAAAGAGCCACATTTTTTTTTGCTAACAATAATTTGTTCCTAATCCTCATTGATCAATTCAGAATCATTTTTAAATGTTTTCTTTATAAAATATTTTTTTGCGTATAGAACTAGAGCCGCAACTTCACATCCAAAGAGCCGCGCGCGCGAGCTGCAGGTTGCTGACCCCTGGTATAGGGTTTAGTTTCGAGCTTTCCTTCTCTTACATAGATGTTCTATGCGTTTTTATATTCCTTAGTCGTCTCTTACAATCTCCCACGGTTAAGATAGGGGGTAGTGAACTGTAATTTTACTCCATCACCACACGGAATAAAGTGATTTTATTTAGTAGGATTAAACATAGATTGCTTATTTGCCTGGAAATTTTTAGTATTTCGTGACTCATACGGAAAAGTCAGGTATGGTTACACAGTAAAATTTTAACCCATCGCCATAGTAGGAAAGGATAATAATGCCTTTGCTCAGGGCCGGCTTTACCTATAGTGCAGAGGATGCGGTGCTCCCGGGCGCTACATGTGCTTGAGCCGCGCCTGCCTTTGCTTATACTTTAGTGGTTATAAGACATGCAATCTATACCAGCTATGTCCGCTATTTTGTTTGCATGAATTTATAATTATTTTTCGTCATAGATGACACCACGCCACATTATAAATTGAAAATTAATTCAAATTACTGAAATTTAGCATTTAATATACTTGATACATACATGTATGTATGTATGTATGTATGATACATACATATCATCATGCCATATCTCTTGCAGGGTAGACAGAGAAACCCTGGAGGTATGTCCCGCCTGGGGGCCTCAGCGCCGCGACCTGTCGGCGGTCATTGGAGCGGACCTGTCGTTGTCAACCGTCATCAACAAGATGCTTGACAGCGACAGGCACTGGACGTCGATGGCCTCCTTTTGCGAGGAAGTCATCTCTGCAAAGGAGGCCGCGGAGCGAGAACGCGAAGCACTCGCGTCTGCGAACTCGCTCCGCCGGCGGCGACCAGGGAGAGGGAGGCGCCGCTACGCGCACCTCCTCCCACCGTCTTGACGGCTGACTGGTTGGCCAGATGGCTAAGCGTAGGGGTGTCGGGGATAGAATGTCAATAGACGATCTCTCCGGCATCCCGTAAAAGCGCGGAAGGGACCGCTGTTAGGTTTTAGTGGGTATTCCGGCCGTCAATCTCATGGCCGGCGAGTCCCACACACCCCCCCGTCTGTCACTGGCGGGGGATGTGCGCAAAAGCATTTCCACAGCGTAAACAAAAAAAAAAAAAAAAGGGTAGACAGAGAAAACAGAGTGCCAGAAAACTCTAACCTTGCATGCTTCACTTTCTTCCTCAACATTGATAATTCTACTAATACTTGATTATTTATAAAAACCCGATTACGAGCGAAAAATTATCGCTCGTAATCGTGTGCTGTGTAATTATGTGCTGTAGTTTTGGCGTGGTGCAAGTACTTACATATAAATTGACACAAATTCTAAAAATTGTTGTTTTGGCTTCTGTTGCTCTAAAGACCCCTAATATTAGTTCTCTTTCAATATCTATAGTGCTTTAGGCGCGTTGAGCACTTTTTGGTTAAACCAAAATCATGGAACTCGCGTCATCGTCACCGAACGCTTTTAATGAGCTATAATTATGTCATCATCATCATCATTTCAACCTATCGCCGTCCACTGCTCAACGAGGCCTTCCTCATATAATTAGCTATGCATGTGTATATTTTTGTACTTTTTGGATGAATAAAAAGCATGAAGCTCGCGTCATCATCGCTGAACGTTCATCGATAATATGAAAATTATTTTATTGAAAATGAATTTATTTCGTCATGCTTGTGACATTTGCAACAGATTGTTGTTTAAAAATGGTTTGAAATATTTATAATATTATAAATAATAATTGTTTTGAATATAATATAGGTATATGAATATCTTGTGAATTGTATCGTCGAGCTTATTACATTATTATTTTCAAATTATTGTTGGTTTGTAAAGAAGTCTTAGTGACCAATTTAAACTATAATTTTTAATCACAAACTTTTTATAAATCAAAAATTAGTTTTCACCTCTATCAGCAGTCCCCAAAGACGGCCGATAGTTTAATCATATAGATTTTTACATGTCACCATCATTTGCCTACCCTCATTCCACGCTAAGTGGAATCGGCACAACACGTTCGTGCCTTCTATGATCATCTATCAGCCGTGATATCTGCATTCACAAATTTCATACACATCTATCTCTTTTTGGGTCTCCTACGATTCTTACGCCCATCTACAAGCATATTGATAACCCTCCTTCTCACATACCTTTCATTGCTCCTCATCACATGTCCATACCAAGACAATCTTGCGCTCCTAAACTTCTCTATTACTGGTGCTACTTTCAAACTTCCCCTATATAGATTTTTATATTAAATATATTTAGCATTTTTAATACAGATATTATTTTCGTAAAAACTGTAATAGAAATTCAGCTATTTACCGTGCGTATCCAAGTTATATATTGGCTATATGTACGCCATAATAATCGGGGGTATTGGGCCTTATATCTCGTAAATCGTTGTTGTTATTACGGCGAGAAACCCTTTTTATTCAGGTCAGTTTACAACACGTTATTGTAGTTAAAGTAATCTTGTGAAAACCATCTAATTTTTATTTAAGAAATTATAGTTCATCTAATCTAAGAAGTGCTTTCTGACGTTTTGCATTTTTTAATACACAATAACCTCGGTTAAACGTATACATATGATTGTAAACACTAAATCTGAAATTTTAAACAACTATTAAGTTATTTATATAATTAACATTGCCGGTGACTTTCTTGTACAATAATCTAATGTTGAAACTCGTAGAACTAATTTAAAATAGAAATAACATGGTAAATAGTAATTGTTAGTGACGACCTAACAATGTCACGTCATCACGTTCTATACAGTAGTGGACAACTTCCAATTCACGAATATTCAAACAACCGGTAAAAATATTAGAAAAATACAATTAATCGAATAGTGATTTTGACAGAGATGTACATTTCGACACTTTGATTGATGAGGAAATAATTATTAATGTTCGCGACGCTGATAATTCAAGTAATAGTAGTAATTCTTAATAGATAGCTATTTTCAAATCCAGTTTTTGTTTTTAATTAACCTAATCCTACTAAATATGATGAATAGATTCTATGCTGAAATAATTAAATTTGTTTAGTACTAATTTAGCACTTAATTTATTCATCACCTTTTTGAAAAATAAAAAATAAACCGATTATTAATTATAAAGAATCAATATCGATTTCTCAGTAAAATCGGATATTTTCGATAGCGATTATTTGGTTCACATACCTAGACAACTTACTCAGACAGCTACCAAAGTGCACTTCTTAGATTAGACAGACTATAAGTATAACATTTATTTTATCGTATGCTAAATGTTGTCCGTTATTTTTTTTTCTCAGGAAAATAAAAAAAGAGAGAGAGTTTACGAAAAGTTATTGTTGTTCTTTTTTAAGACTAGGATATAATCCTTGTACTGCGGAGGACTTTATAAACATACAATTAACACAGACAAAGTATACCCAGACTTTCTGAGTCTTTCAACATTTTATGGATGGCACAAAGTATTATCCCGCATGGGAATCAAACCAACGGCACTGGCACGAAATGTTGGTGTCTTAACTACTACGCCATCAGTATAGTCACATGTTAGTATGTAATTCTTATTATTTATTCACATTTTATGTTATATAGATATTTAAAATAATCTATTTCATATAATTAGCAGTTAGTATATATGTATCATCATCACAGCCCATATATGTCCCATTGTTAGGATCGAGCTTCCTCCATAATAGGAGGGAAATTGACCTAGTATACCGCGCTGATCAGACGTGTTGGTATAGGGTTTTATTTAGAGTTTTCCCTCTCTTGCACAGATAATATATGCATATTATATCCCTTAATCGTCTATTACGATGACCCACGGGTAAGATATGGGGTGGTAAATTGTATTCTTACTCCGTCACCACTGGGAAATACCAGCGTTTGAATATATTAAATTAATGCTTATATTGTCGTCAAGAAATGTTAAATTTGTAATATAAAGGGATTCAGTAACATGAAGGCTTTAAGTTCTTCTTGAGGAATTCTTTTATATATAATACATGCAACATAAATTTAGTACATAATTTTACCTTGCCGATTGCTGTAATGCTAATATTCTATTATTAACATGTGTATCTCTAAATTTAATTAAAAGGGATCATTCTTGGATACTTATCCTCATCGTCATAATTGCAACTCGTATACCTCCCACTTGTATTGGTCACTACTTGAGCTTACTTCACGATAGGAGGGTAATTGATATAGTATAATATAATCACTCTAATCAGACAGGTCAGTATTGGGTTTTATTTCAATTTCTCATGCACAGATTTTTCATACATATAATATCGCTTAATAAATAAAGCTGTGTGGTAGCGGACGAATACAACCAACCCTTACTTTACTCGTGGATGTCGTAAAAGACAACTAAGAGCTTCATAACAACCTGGGCCAACTCCATCTGATGCTGTTTGGTCAACAATTATATTCCCAAGGAGGGTTGACGTCTGGCAGGCAGCCGGTCATAAAACTATTTCCAATAACTTTTACAATATGTACTATGAAAGAAGAGTACATATTGTATCGACCCCAAGTAATTGGGATAAGAGTAGGAATGATGATGATGTAAGATTGTAAGATTGTAAGAAAAGGGGTCTACGCGTGAATGTGAGCAAAACCAAAATAATGGTCTTTGAAAGAGATAAAACCAGAACAGATGTAAGAGTAACAATAGGTAATGATGTACTAGAGCAAGTGGATGAATTTGTATATCTTGGATGTGGATTTAGCCGAGATGGAAGGTACACCACTGATATAGAGCGAAGAGTGAATGCGGGAAATAGAGTGAACGGAGCGTTGGGGCAACTTCTCGGCAGCCACCACCTCAGCCAGAAGGCACGTGTAGCAATACATAACGCAGTGCTTGTCCCAACATTACTGTATGGAAGCGAGAGTTGGGTATGCAGAAAAGAGTATGATAGTAAAATTAATGCGGTCGAAATGCGATCTCTGCGGAAAATCTGTGGAGTTAGGCTGACCGACCGCATTCGTAACGACGACGTAAGAGAGCGAGTAGGTATGAAAGAGAGTATTGGTGTAAAGATGCGAAAGGGAATGCTCCGATGGTTCGGACATGTGGAAAGAATGCCGAACGAACGCCTGGTTAAGAAGATATACAATGCGAAAGTGGAAGGATGTAGGTACCGAGGGAGACCGAGACTAACCTACCTAGACCAGATCGGTCATGTACTGAAGGAAGGTGGAGTCAAGAGTCTCCGAAACCGGCGAGCGTGTATGAAGAGAATTATGAATGTTGAGGAAGCGAGTGAAGTATGCAGAGATAGAGTTCTCTGGCACTCTGTTCTCTCTGCCTACCCTGCAAGGGATATGGCGTGATGATATGTATGTGTATGTATGTATGTATGATGATGATGATCCCTTAATAGTCTTAGGAGACCCACGGGTAGGATAACGGTGATTTTGTATTCTTACTTTATTTCTATATTAAGAAGTTTTGCTTTTTAATTATTTTACATTGCGTGTCGTATCCTCTAAATAACAGAGTTTTGACGTAACTCGCGATTAAATTTAAGTCACTACCCGGCCGAGGGCCGCCATGCAATTTTCACCTGAAAAGCCTTAATTTTCCATAAGGAATTGCAAAATGGGCGTCGGACTTCTGAAATTTTAGTACAATTACAGAGTTAATGCGTTGTGAAGTTTTTGTCGTCATTTTTGCTTTCAGATGATTGAGCGTTCGAGTTTAATTTGCGCAAAACCCTCAGACTAATGAACAGATAGATCTTGTTTTTAGTCAATTTTCATTATGATAATAAATGTTTTGTTGTCTTTAGTTTATTTAATCGTATATGTGTTTATTGTATAATAAATATCAATCAAATGTAATGGCTCAGTAGTTCGTAATGTGACTTGTTCTTCAAACGACATCATGAAGCAATAATATAACATTTATTTCTAATTTCTAAATGGAACAATATTGGACATATTTCTATCTATTATGATCACGATTTTGGTTCAATGTTTTTTTAATTTTTTTATTTATTTCAATAGGAACATCAAATTAATTAAATTAAACTTATACAATTTCGCCATACAATTATATCTATTTGCTAGATTAGGTTTAGCTCTGGACTCCACACTAGGAACGTGTGTCGTCGAGGCCAGTCCATTCCCAAATAATTATATAGTGTGTATTTAAATATATGCATGCGTTCTTGAGAATATCCGTGCATGTAGACATATGTGCATGTGTAATCATGTACATGTTTCCGCATTTTCATATATACCTATGAGTATGACCATGCGTGTGTGCTTGTATACTCAAGTGAGTATGTGAAACCGTGCATACGTATGTATCTATGTGTGTGTGTATGTGAGAGAGTGTGTGTGTATGTGTGTGTGTGTGTGTGTGTGTGTGTGTGTGTGTGTGTGTATGTGGCTGTGTGTGTGTGTATGTGTGAGTGTACATGTATGTATGTGCTTGCGGGTGTGCGTTGTGTTAGTATGTTTGTGTGTTAATACCTTTTTTTCTTTTTTTTTTATCGCTGTGGAAACGCATTTGCGCGCTATCACCCGCCGGTATCCCCAGACGAGGGGGAGTGTGGGACTCACCGGCCAGCTGAGACCCGACCGGAATACCCACTAAAACCACAGCGGTCCGCGCTTTTACGGGGAGCCGGAGAGATCGTCTACTGACATTCGATCCCCGGCACCCCCACGCTTGGCCTTCTGGCCACGTCCTATCGTCCCTCAAGGCGGTGGGAGGAGGTGCGCATAACAGCGCCTCCTCCTCCCCGGTCGCCGGCGGTGAAGCGAGTCCTCCTTCTTTTTCATGATGGCCTCACAAAAGGAGGCCATCGACGACCAGCACCTGTCGCTGTCAAGCATCTTCGAGATGATGGTCGACAACGACAGGTCTCTCCCAACGACCGCCGATAAGACGCAGCGCTGGGGCCCCCAGGCAGGGCATACCTCCAGAGTGTGACGCGCATCATCTACTGGCGCACCACACTCGTGACATCCTGGGGCCCCTTCTCTTCCAATTCTGTGCAAGTACTTACCAAAGACCCCATGCCCGGTAAGCACCTGCACTATCCTAAAGCTTAGGTTGCCGTGACTTCTATTAATCCAGCGGTGGAGATGTGGCGCAACCGCCTCCACAGTCCCTCGCCCTGCTACGGGGGACTCCAGATCTTCTCTCCACCGCTGAATGACTCCCTTCGGGCCACTTCCAGTACTCTGCCCAGTCTCCTTACGGAGACTTGTTCGTCGGCGGCCCACGCCGCGATGCGGAGCCGGTAGACACCTCAGCCAGGGCCTCGGCCACAAGTGACCAAGGTGGGTCGCCCGCCAGCAACGTCGCTGCGGTCCATGACACCGTACGATAGCCTGACAGCCCTCACCGCCATGGTCCTCTGAGGGCGTCGCAGAAGGGCCCTATTGCGGACGGTGAGGGAGTCCACCCAAATAGGGGCACCATACAGTGCCATGGACCGCACCACTCCGGCGTATAAACGCCGACAGGATGACCCAGGACTGCCTGTATTTGGCAGTGTGTGTTAATACCTACGAGGTACGATTTACAACCCAGTCAGCATTAAATTCTCAATTTCCCGATAGTCATTGGATTTTAGCCATTTACAAACAGCGGATTTACACCAACTATAAGTAGTATATATTATATTTTTATCAGATTTATAAAATTTGTTGTAGAGAAACGGCCCCAAAAATGTATAAGATCTATACGCAAATAAAGTACGAATCCTTGGCCCATCCCATTTTAGACTTCTATGGGAGACTCGTGCCTCTTCTTCAGCTTTTTTGTAAAATCGCAATAATATTGAGCATATAAATAATTGTCTTACGCGAAGATGATTACAATCAGCGTACAATGCATCAGTAGAATAGCGCCAAGGTTTTTTATATGCTATTTTTAATATTGACCTCTGTGCTCGTTATAGTTTAAGAAGGCAAGTTTTATTCGCAGCTCCCCAAACTCCAATACAGTAATTTACAATCATCCGACATAAACTAAAATATACTATTCGCACAATAATTATACAATCTCAAGGATGGTCATCTTCGTCTGGGGCTGCTGCAAACCAATACAAACCCCAAACCCATCCAGTTGGGCTTCCGCCTTTGTCGCTCATCGAACGAAGTGCAATAGCACATTGCCATTACTCAGACGCCGATCTTCTGCGAGAGTGTGGTACTACTTCGCACGGACCGGCCCGCGGCTGTAAACAGAGAACTGTTAACAGCGTGGTCCTACTTATACTATATAATTGTAAATTAACTTTTGAACTGACAATCGTGAATTGTATTTTGGACTGATTATCGTTTATTGTGTTTTGAACTGATAACTTACATTGTATTTTGCACTGATTATCGTAAGTTATATTTTAAACTAATAATCAAAATGTATTTTATTGAGGGATATTATTAGTAGAATAACTTGAACAAGGTGTAGGAATGACGTCATAAAAAACATTAAAGTTAGTAGCAAACTGCTATCCCTCTGCCCAATCCCGAAATAAAGTGATTTATTTCTTATCAAAACAGTAGGTTTGTCAGCGTACATTGACCTGTAGGTACGTTTCAACCAGCTGTGCGGCGGTGAGCGCAGCGAGAGCGGTACTATTTGCCTACTAGTTCAATGTCACACGCTTGAGTATATGCCTACATCGAATTTTTATAGTACAAGTGTATTGATCGCTTATCAGTATGGCAATTTAATCAAAAGTTAAGGTACTGTTTTTTTTTACTGATTTGGACAGTGTATCATGGTCTGAAACACCCTCTTCAAGGATTGTACTAATTAAATCGGAAACATATATATTGAACTGTTAATTGTATTTTAAATTAGTAATCATAAATTAACTTTTAACTGATAATCTTAAATTGCAATTGATATAGTATCCTTAACATTTTTAATAATTTTAATATCTTATCGAGATTTATTCCATAATTAGATTAAATAACATTTGGTTTTATTTTACTGATAATTGTTTTATTCGTGTGTATGTAATTGAACTGATTTTCAACGGCTGTACCAATTTTCATGAAAGTGATTTCAAGAATGGTTTAACCCGGCGTCATTGTGGTACCAAATTGTTACTCGGATGTTGAGGTGGGTCAATATAACCCGTGTATATAAAGTATGATATCTTCATGTTTATTTTAATACACTCATTTGCAAAAAAAACGGGCACCTAAGCAATGAACCATTTCAAATGTTAATATTTCTTTGTTTGATAATTATAGGTAGTTTTATCCACACAATTTGGTAAATTAATAAGAAAATAATCGTTTTCATCAGTATTTCATAAAATTTAGATACAATTTATGGGAAATAATGCTAAACCTCGCTAGTAGTGTATATTCGCTAGTAGTGCATATGCTCATGAAGTAAAAATAAAAAAGTTTTTTTGTTTGTTTTTCTTTAATAAAGTAAAAGCAGATAAATGTTTAGTATCGAGTGTGACCCCCTCTAGCTAAAATCACAGCTTGAATTCGTCTGGGCATGCTAGCGAGTATATCCCGGATACTTGCTTGCGGAATACGTTCCCACTCCGCAGTAATCACATTCTTCAGCTCTCTGATGGTCTGCGGAGCCGGGTGTACTGATCTCACACGCCGTTTCAGAACGTCCCAGACATGCTCTATGGGATTGAGGTCGGGACTTCGAGCTGGCCAATCCAAACGACGAATGCCGACCTCTTGCACATACGCATTAACATCGCGGGATCGGTGGGCGCGAGCATTGTCGTCCATAAAAATCGAGTCTTCACCTAGAGCGGCCAATGCGGGTTGTGCATGAGAAATTAGAACTTCCGTTATGTATCGATGCCCAGTCAGTGAGCCGTTTTCAATGAAGACTAACTCTGTACGATCCATTGAATTTATTCCTGCCCAAAACATAACAGAGCCCCCACCATAAGGTGTGATTTCTTCGAAACATGCCTCTGCAAAGCGTTCTCCTTGTCTTCTTAGCACTCGCCGACGTCGATCTTCACCGAACAGAGATATCCTGGCTTCATCAGAGAACAAAACCCTATTCCAATCGTCTTGAGTCCATGATTCACAATTTCTAGCGAACCTAAGCCTGTGAACTCTGTGCTCACGGAGTAATTTGGGGCCGCGGGCCGGGCGGTGACTGCGTATATTGGCAGCGAGAAGCCTCCTCCTGACCGTCCATAGACTAACATGCACATTTCTTACTTCTTGGAGGTTGTTCTTAAGATCCACATACGAAGATTTGCGATTTCTCAATGCGCGACTCACAAGAAAACGATCATCCCGTGGTTGGGTACATGGTTTTCTTCCAGAACCAGGCCTTCTCTCGACGGAACCAGTCTCCTGATATCGCTGCCAGGTCCTTTGGACTGTCGAGCGACTAACATTTAGCCTCCTAGCCACGAAACATTGGCTGCAACCCTCTTCAAGCAGCGCGATAATTTTGGTAGCTTTTACCACTTTATCTACCATTTTTGATACAGCCAAACAGCATTAAATAAAGCTTTGACAGTCAAGGTTATGAAATTAATCGATAAAAATTGAATAAAAGTTATGAAAGTCGATGTTAACTTCTGGAACTTCGCGCCAAAAATGTAGGATAAAAAGGGGTTTTCTGTAAAAATGAACATCAAATGAAAAATTGAATTTAGAACGTACTTTTTTAAATACCACAGCATTTTTAAAACCGGCCAGTAACGTGTACAAACGATTGAAACCTTTTTGGTATTGTATCTTTTTAAATATGAATGAAAATCAAAACCGCCCGTTTTTTTTGCAAATGAGTTTATATTTGTAATTTTTATCATTATAATGCATATGTACACTCTGATCTTAGGAATAAAAGAAAAAATATTAATCACAAAGTATTTATTCAAAGTATTTACTTAAATTCTCGCAAAATTAACAATATTGAGATCCCTTAGAGTTTTATTACGTTACTATTCTAAGATATAGTCTTTTCAATCACATATAGCACTTATATCTTTAGAAAAAAGTTTAACAAATCTAATTAGAATCTTCATTATTTACACAATCACTGAAGAAAGGTATAATATGCTCAGGGCAAATATAATTGTCACAACCTCGAAATGAGTGTTTGGTTTTACGATCCCCTTGTACACAGCATACTTGGTATCTTTTGCGGGCATTGGGTATTTTTGCAGAAGGCTCTTCAGGTGATGCACCAGAGAACTCTCTGATTCTCTTACGCATTTCTCGTGGCAAGCGATTCAAATTTTGACGATTTTTCAAATGATCACTGACGAGCGCAAGACCTAAGCATTTCAAAAAATGACGTCTTTTTTTCTGTAAGCTTATTGTTGTTGATCCGGTGTAATATAAGAATAAAATCAAAAATATGAACATAAGAAAATAAAAACTTAAATAAACACCAAAACACAAAATTCAGTAATAAAAAATTATACAAAAATAAGGTACGAAATTATTACGATAATTGTGAGGATGGGTCATATTTACCTTTTTGACAAATACACGCGTCGAGCTCCCAGCGCAGTCACCCCTTGACTGATTTCTTTTCGAAAACATTTAGAACACAACGTTGACTCCAGCTACTGAGAAGAATGGCAAAGTGCGCGACTTTGCCATTGCGCACGTAAAAAAATATTAACATTCTTAAGCACACTCGTCAGAATGACCCATTCTGACCCAACCTCAATGACGCCGGGTTAAGTTAACAATTGAATCTGTTAGATGGCGCTACGATCTTTAAGGAAATCTATATTTTTTTTTGTTTTAGATTTGTACAGAACGGCCTTGGATCAGCTAGTATGTTTAAATATAATATACTAGTACCTGCCCGCGTAAAAGGTTACTTTCCTAAAGTTGAACTATTATCGCAATAGAATACATTACCGGTATAAAAGTATCCTATATGTTAATCTAGGCAATGCTTGCAAGGGAAACATAAACCTAAGTATTTTACTGGGATAAGAAAATTGGAAAATATAGAAAACAAAATTTATAGCTAACTTATTTCTATATAATTAAAATATAAGATGAGATATCATAAAAAATATAAGAAAAAGCTGATGAAGGAGACAGCATTTTTGTATTTAACCAATTATGCGTCTGAGCTGCGAGTCATGGCACCTCGCAGAGCTACTGACAGCAGCCGGTCAACGTTATGCCATTTTTATTTAAATCTAATCAAACGTCAAAAAAAAAAGTTTTGTCAATCTAGCTTCTTAAATAACTAATTTCCATATAAACTTTCATCCCCTATTTTTATTTTACCTTTTTAAGGGTATCTATGCGAGAAAAGGAATATTCAAAATAAAACCCTATAACAACACGTCTGACCAGCGCGGTATAGTGGGTTAATTTCTCTCACCGGAGCCCAACAGTGGGACGTTATGAGCTGTGATGACGATGATGAAGATATTATTGTTTTCCCGCTAAACTACCAATGAATTGTAAATTTAATAACTACCTGAACAGTTAAAATTCTCGTATTCATATTGTATTAATTCAACTCCAGTGAAACCCTTTAAGGCTGGTTTTGTTTCTTGGAATACAATTATTTCTATAGCGTTTCATAGCAGAACCCTTTTTGAGCTCAAATATGTATGCCTTTTCCTGCTTAGTGAAATATGACAAATAGTCCAACATCAATACATAATTTCTGAAAAAAAAAGGGTAAATTAAATAATTCTTGTATTGCTGAAGACTGAATAAATATAAAATTATTGAACACAAATTATACTCAGACTAAGAACAACATTTGTATATCTATCGATGGGAGGATGAGTCCGCCTGTGATAAAAGAGGACTTATCTATAGATAACATGAACAACAACAACAAATGAATAACAACAACGTTCAATTCAATGGGAAGTGAAGTGGATCTCTTTAATGATTCACTTGATAAATATAAAAAAAGAGTGTTGTCATCACTGAATTCCATTTAAATATTTCAAATACTTCAATTATATTAACCATTTCAACTTTCTTTTTTTCTGTCTTTTTTTTTCTTTTTTTATAATGAAGAATCAGGATTTATTTTGTTTCATTCTTTTTTTTATAGTTTGTTACCGTAATTTGTTGCCATTTCTGTGCATGCTGTGATATCTTAAGAATTGAGCATTTAGTTTAATTTTATGTTATATTTATATTTTAATATCTACATTGTATAAATTACTAGCTGCCCTAAAATGAATAAGTAAATAAATAAATAAATCTATAAAAGCGGATGTTTGTATATATAATATCACTAAACTCTGAAATTATTTGACCAATCATTATGAAAATTGGTATGTACCTATATGTATTTTTTCACGGAGAAGGTTCATATGCTCGAAGGTTCATATGCGTGAAGGTATATCCTCATTGATGTAAATCGCCATTAAGCTGCGCTGCGATATATCAACTTCTATATCATTCAACCGATTGTCATAAAAATTATGTAATAAAATTTTAATTAAAAAATAATAGAGTTCTTCTATTATCTTTATTTAATTCG
The DNA here is from genome assembly GCA_905163515.2 of Lymantria monacha. Lineage (NCBI taxonomy): Eukaryota > Metazoa > Arthropoda > Insecta > Lepidoptera > Erebidae > Lymantria > Lymantria monacha. The sequence continues at coordinate 1,440,119 of LR991100.1, forward strand.
TTATTTTTGAGTGTTTTTATTTGTGCGCAATTATGAATCAAATACAAACGCGATAGAATTCGTAAAACTATGTAATACTCGCCTAAACATTAGAAACCATTACAATTATAAATGTATGTGATAAAATACAGCGACATATATATAAAAGTAAATTGTACATTATAAGCTGGTATAATTATAGGTATTCAATAAAATCTAATGCGTACCTAGTGTATAATAAATAAACTTTAATTTTTATATGAAGACATGTTTTATGCCTACTACAATATACGTCACAAAAAAAAAATACAAATTTTATAATATACCTACTGGAGATGAACCTGCGAGAATAATTGTAATTAAATGTATCTGATGACTTGCCCAGCCTGTATACAAACTTTGAATATAATATGTCATATAGTTTAGCCACAGCACATTACTTTGTATTATTAATATTTTCCACACTCTGTATTAAAAATTAAAATTATTAGGTTATCACTAAGAGATCAAAGACCTCGCGCGCCGCATTGGTATAAACAAATATGAAGGTAGGTACCTACATATCGTCAGCTTACTACTTCAAGTCTTCGCCAAATGCAATACAGATTAATGCATAGTTTATCCTATTTCTGAGTCATATAAACTGTGTCCTCAGACTTTGATAAGAAAATTAAAAGTACCTAATACATGTGGCGTAATGAAAGGATATACTTGTTCGTATTACAGGTCAGTGAACTAATATTTAGATACGGTGTTTTATTTAGTTTCAATATTTAAGATAAAATAGGTATGAAAGAGAGTATTGGTGTAAAGATGCGAAAGGGAATGCTCCGATGGTTCGGACATGTGGAAAGAATGCCGAACGAACACCTGGTTAAGAAGATATACAATGCGAAAGTGGAAGGATGTAGGTACCGAGGGAGACCGAGACTAACCTACCTAGACCAGATCGGTCATGTACTGAAGGAAGGTGGAGTCAAGAGTCTCCGAAACCGGCGAGCGTGTATGAAGAGAATTATGAATGTTGAGGAAGCGAGTGAAGTATGCAAAGATAGAGTTCTCTGACACTCTGTTCTCTCTGCCTACCCTGCAAGGGATATGGCGTGATGATATGTATGTATGTATGTATTTAAGATAAAAAAAAATTTGGATTTTTTTTTTAAATTTGCATGTGAAGACTTTTTAGATAGTTTCAAAATACTTCTATACACCAGTATTGCCGGTGTTTTCATTTATTGTCGCATTTTCATCGCCATCTTGTATACTATGTAATATATTATATAACTTTTATAATATATTCACAGCAAAAAAAACGTACCAAACAGAAGGAGCAAGAAAAAAAATTGTTCATAAATTTCCCAGCGCATTCTCTTGCTATACAAAAAAAAAACAAACTATTTCATAAAGAGCAACCCGAACACGTCATATTTTCTTCCAAGAGAGCGAGAGGACCAACGGGTAAACAGCCAACGCTTTGTGATGCAAATCTGTCTACCTCGGCTGAACGTTCACGGATCTACTCTAACATTGAAAAAAAGACGATCTCTTTCATAGCATCAAGAATTTTAACTGCTTTTTATTATAAAAGGTTATTATTAAGTTTTTTTTTATATTGTTTTACTAACTGTATCAGCAATTCCGTTGAAATCTAAATTTTTAATCTTATTATTTTGTTTTTTGTGTGATGGCGCAGTAAGATTTCACTACCCCTATCTATGCAAGAGAAGGAAAACTCGTAATAAAATACTATACCAAGCGTTCTGACCAGCGTAATAAGTAAATTTCCCTCCTATTGCGGCAAAGTTTCTAGCCTAGGAGTGGGAAGTATATGAGCTAAGATGATAATAATGATTTTATTTTGTCCAATGGTATTAATGATAATATCGACATTAATAAAATTCATAATATATTAATCAGTACCTACTTTGTTATCACAGCAGTTGTTATGTAATGACGACTGCACAGAACGTTTGTTATAGAATGTTTAATTGTTACCAAATTATGTCCGAATTGCTATCATTACTAACACAGACAGTGCTCCGCTGCTATTTGTGGAAGATTTATATATTACTAGCTTCTGCCCGCGGCTTCGCCCGAATAAAAGGTTACTTTCTTCTTTAAGGGCATATATTCTGTAAAATGTTAATGTTTTTATTTATACACACATACATACAGATCATCACGCCATAGCGCTTGCAGGGTAGGCAGAGAGAACAGAGTGCCAATGAAATCTATCCTTGTATACTTCACTCGCTTCCTCAACATTCATAATTCTCTTCATACACGCTCGCCGGTTTCGGAGACTCTTGACTCCACCTTCCTTCAGTACATGACCGATCCGGTCTAGGTAGGTGAGTCTCGGTCTCCCCCGGTACCTACATCCTTTCACTTTTACATTGTATATGTAGGTGTAGTTCTGCGGAAAATTGCAAGTAGAAGTTCTGGAGGCGGTGCTCATCACAGGAGTAAGATTTCCTTATATCCTATGCCACCTTGATCCCATCCCGTATTCCTTCCTTTTTTGAGGTGTACGGTATATTGATTAACCGTGGAAAAGTGGTGGGTTTTCCTTCCTCTCCTCCATTTTATAATAATAATGGATTTCCGCGTCTCCAAAAGAAAAATTATTACCATTTCATCATCCTTATCGCAGCTCCTATATGTCCCACTATTGGGCTGAAGCCTCCGCCATAATAGGAGGGAAAATCACCTACTATACCATGCTAGTCAAATAAGTTGGTATAGGGTTTTTTTTTCGAGTTATCCTTCTCTTGCAAAGATGTTCTATGCATTTTATATCCCTTAGTAACGACTAAGGGATATAAAATGCATAGAACATCTTTAAGAGAAGTCTCATGGTCACCCACGGGTATAATAGGGGATGGTGATTGGTATTCTTACTCCGTCACCACACAGATTATTCTTATTATTTGATAAAATAAAAAAAAATATGCAGTCAATACGCTTTATCAATAACAGTCTTAGGAACTTAACCACTTAGTTTGCTACTCACTCGGTTACAGTGTAAGTAGCTTTTATATTAAAAAAAAAAGTAATAAACGTCAATTTAGTTGCAAAACCTTTCCTCATTTTAGCTTTAAACTTGATTAAAAAGCGTAAAAGCGCAGTAAGTATTCGAAGCTATATTTGCTTTCTACAACAATGTAAGAATAGAAAGGACTAAATTTTACACGTAGAAGGCATACATATCAACTACTACAGCCTCTTTTGTCAAAACAACAAAAACATTTAGTTCCAGTTTTATCCGTTATGGCGCTGTTCTAAATTTTGAATATCACTGTAGAAATTTAGCTTGTTGTCTTTCAACTTCTTACTGTTTATCAAAGATGGCGCTGATCTAAATTTATAGATCTATTCCTTCATAAGTTTGTTCGTGTTGGAGATAAGCCAAATAACTTAATGATAATGTCACATTTGCAATGATTATTAGATAGTTTGGCAATGGCAGTTGATGTAATGAGTTATCTAGAGTAATACTACTATCTACTTCAGATGGTGCTTTTTACTAGGTTAAGGCAAGATTTTATCGTTCTCTTAGCCTACTAGATGATGAATTGTCATTATCATCGTCATCATCACAGCTCATAATGTCCAACTCTTGGGCTCGGGCCTCCTCCGTAATGGGAGGGTAATTAACCTACTATACTGCGCTGGTCAGACGTGTTATATAGGATTTTGTTTCGAGTTTTCCTTCTCCCACATAGATGTTATATGCGTTTTATATCCCTCGTACGATCACCCACGGGTAAGATATGGGGTGGTGTATTCTTACTCCTTTACCACATGGAAATTATTGTAAGAAGTGCATAGATTTTGGGACATCATGATACTACTTTTATTCCATTTTTTTGGGATGGAATATTTACTGTTCTGCCATCGTACTACTAAAAAAATTATGGTAGGTAATACTTCCACACTATGGTAACAGACAGAGCTAGAAACTATAGTAACAGATGGTACAAGGTACAGTTGGCCTAGATCAATGTTAAGCTCTTACTCGTCTGTTATGACATCCACGAGCAAAGTAAGGGTTTATAGTACTCATAACCGCTACCACACATGCACGACATAAAACGACTTTTTTTTTTGGCAGCGGGCTATGGAGTCAATGGTCGAACCTCGTTAAATCCGTCCGGGGCGACAGAAGAAACGGCGCGTAACCCATAGGCACTTTTTTGTTTGTTTTTTTTTTTGCGGTGGGCTATGGACGTTGCACCCCGCCAAATTGGTCCGGGGCGACAGAAGAAACGGCGCGTAACCCATAGACCCACCCTACATGTACCTCTCTTCGCCGAGCGAGGGAGCCACCGAAACCCGATCTTTGTTTTCGGTGGCTCGCCTGGCTACAGACATAAAACGACTAAGAGATGTTGATATGTATGTAACATCTATGCAAGAGAAGGAAAACTACAAATAGAAGCATATACCGACCTGTCTGTCTAACGTAGTATAGTAGAAGAATTTCCCTCTTATTCTTGAGAAGTCTCGAGTCCAATAGTGGGACATAGGTATATGAGCTGAGATGGTAATGATAAAGTCTTATGAATAGGAATTCATCATCATTCTCCTACCCTTATCCCAATTACTTGTTGATGCAATATATACTCTTCTTTCATAGTACATACTGTGAAAGTTACTGGCAATAGTTTTATGACCGGCCGCCTGCCAGACGTTAACCCTTCTTGGGAATGTAATTGTTGACCAAACGGCATCAGATGGAGTTGGCCCAGGTTATTATAAGGTTCTTAGTCGACTTTTACGATATCCACGATCTAAGTAAGGGTTGGTAGTATTTATCCGGCGGTGGAGGGAGGAATTAGAGTCCCCTGTAGCAGGGCGGGGGACCGTTAAGGCAATTGCGCCCCACTTCCACCGCTGGATGAAAAGAAGGCACGGCAACATGTCCTTCAGGGCGACGCAGGTACTTACAGGACACGGGGTCTTCGGTAAGTACCTGCACAGGATCGGACGGGAAGAGGCCCCTGGATGCCATGAATGTGGCGCGCTAACTGATGATGCGCTTCACACTTTAGAGGTATGTCCCACCTGGGGGCCTCAACGCCACGACCTGTCGGCGGTGATAGGAATAGACCTGTCGTTGTTGACCATCATATCTAAGATGCTTGACAGTGACAGGTGCTGGTCGTCGATGGCCTCCTTCTGTGAGGAGGTCATCTCTTCGAAGGAGGCCGCGGAGCGGATACGCGAGGCATTTACTTCTGCAGACTCACTCTGTAGGCGGCGGCCAGGAAGGGGGAGGCGCCGTTACGCGCATCTCCTACCGCCGCCTTGACTGTCGACTGGACGTGGCCAGATGGCCTAGCGTTGGGGTGTCGGGGATAGAATATCAATAGACGATCTCTCCGGCGTCCCGTAAAAGTGCGGAAGGTACCGCTGTGGTTTTAGTAGGTATTTCAGACGAATCAGCTGACCGGCGAGTCCCACACACCCCCTCGTCTGTCACCGGCGAGGGCTAGTGCGTAAAAGCATTTCCACAGCGTGAACAAAAAAAAAAAGAAAAGGGTTAGCAGTATTCGTAGCCCCTAGTACAAAGCAACTTATGAATAGGAATTGAGTGCGTTATATTGTAGATGTCTGGCATTGTATATCGTTATCTGCTATGCCATTATATGACATTTATCGTACAATTGTTAAAATTTAAAAATTTAAAATAATGAATTTTCAGCATTTCCATTATCAAAATATATTCAGAGCATTATATCAGTGTATGCTTACCTAAGCATCCGAGTTAAATGGATTGAATCTCACAGCATGAAAATTACATTTTTGTTTTATTTTTTTAAATATTTTTGATTTATGTTTTTGTAGTCTCCGATAGCACAAGGATTATTTCTTTAGTGTGTCGTTCTCGTTGTCGTATCTTAGGGTGTTGTCTGAAAAAGATTCCTAGTTTTCTTTTTGTGTGTCTTAGTTGATAGTCTCAGATGGCTATGACAACTTTACCCGGATTGTGGGTGAGCGTTAAGGGCTCTCAACTCGAAGGATTCCTAGTAAAAAGGTAAAAGAATTTATTCTACGTACAATACCAAATTATTCAAATATCATTTCTATTTTATGAAACCAACAAGTAGTAAACAAAATTCTATTTAATATAAAAACTATTGCTCCATATAAAATTTTCCATATACGTAGATATGTGTATAAAATAAAATCCAATTAGTACTGACCCTTTAAGAACTTCACTGTTACCCTCCTATACTTATAGATTTTTAAACGGCAAGGGGGTGCTGTAGTTCATGATATTTTGGCCAGTTAAAATCCTAAGGGAAATATTGTATTCATGTTCTCGCTACATGCCTTGATCTTATAATATTAGTATTCGTAATTTATATTCCTATGTTTGTTTAATAGAAATAGTCAGAACTTGTTTTTCGTAGAAATAAATATACATATATATATATTTATTTCTACGAAAATATATAGTAATATATATATATATATATATATATATATATATATATATATATATATATTTATTGCTTATGGTGGCAAATGAGCAAGCAGCACACCTGATGGTAAGTGTCACTGCTGCCCATGGACCTTTGCTGTACCAAGGATATAGCTACACCGCTGCCTACCATTATAATCTCCATACCCGCCCAGTTGGGCTACCGGCTCTCTCACTCAACGAACGAAGCGCAATAGCACATTGCCATTTAAACAGACGTCGATCTTCGTCGCGAGAGCGTGGTACTACCCCGGACGGACCGGCCCGTGGCTATAGAAAGAGAACTGTCGACAGCGTGGTCCTTCCACTATTCAAAATTATATATAATGGTGGTTTCGAGGATTTTTTGGGTTAGGTGAGTCGTATTCTCTGTTCATCCTTTAATTATTTTTTTAATACTCAAGCAGAAGGAAGGTTTTGGAAAAAATATATTCTTTCTCCGTATATAAGCAAACTAATTCAGTTACACGTTTTATTATATTATTATATTAAATAGGCAGATTCACCAATCCATTCAATGAACTCCACTTTGGTGATAACTGGACAGTTATGACCAAAGTGGAGTTGGAGTTGGGGACCCAAAAAGTGTAGAATATCTTTAAAACTTTTCAAGTTTACACTGTAACGAACTTTGTATGTAAGAACAATTATCACTTAGTAGTAAGAAATACACTATATAATTCACTTTTCAAAATAAAAACTTAGGGGAGTAAATTCATGTAACATGACACTTATTTGTTGATTTTTTTTAACTCATTACTTTTTTTTCATAGTTTTAGTTTTTCACTTCTGTCGGCAATCTTCATATATACTTGTTTTTAGGTAAAGGTAAACGACGAAAGGTTTGCCTTCGAAGTTAAACCATCTTGAGAATGTCTAAAAGGCATTTGGAACATGAACATGTGTCTTTGGTCTCCCTTTCTTTCTTCCTCTATTTTCTTTTGTTATTGCTTATGGTTGCAAACGAAGGGACAGCACACCTGATGGTAAGTATTACTGCCGCCCATGGAGTTTTGCAATACCAAGTATATAGCTAGGCCGTTGCCGATCAATACAAACTCCAAACCCACCCCAGTTGGGTTTCCGGCTCTCTCGCTCACCGAACGAAGCGCAATAAAAAACAGCCATTACTTAGACGTCGATTTTCTGTGAGAGTGTGGTACTACCATGGACGGACCGGCCCGCGGCTATACACAGGCAACTTTCCACAGCGTGGTCCTACCACTATTTTCAAATGACTGATGTTATGTAAGAAAAATATTGTACTCTTTTTTAGAAGTGAATATTGTAGAATTTATTGGCAATAGTTTTATGACCGGCTGCCTGCCAGACGTCAACCCTCCTTGGGAATGTAATTGTTGACCAAACGGCATCAGATGGAGTTGGCTTAGGTCATTATAAGGCTCTTAGTCATCTTTTACAGCACCCACGAGCAAAGCAAGCGTTGGCAGTATTCGAAGCCGCTACCACACACAACACAAAATATTGTATATAGAATGAAATTATATCATATCATGATAATTTTATTTTATATATAAAATAATTATAATCGGTGTATTATAACGATACTACGGTATACACCATGAGAAAAAAATATTAATATCCTCTGTAACCCATGTCCCGACAGGTGTATTAAACGCGGCTAAATTGACTTATATCCGCGTCGAGCCACGCCGAGATTACACATCATGAAGTCATGAAGTATATGATATGGTTATATATTTTATGATATCATGTTGTAGTATTACTGACATTAGTAATACTGCGAGGTGGCTACGAATACTACCAACTCTTAGATTATCCGTGAGTGTCGTTATTTTTTTTTTTTTTATTGATAACGCTGTGGTTCGAAAGGCGTTACGCACCACCCCCTGGAACGGGGAGTGTGGGACTCCTAGCCTCGGGGCTAGGTTACCCACTAAAACGTATCCACTGCGATTGCTGTTAGCCGAGAGGGCTTTGACAGCTTAACCGGACTATGTGAGTGTCGTTAAATACAACTAAGTTATATAAATATGACTTCCTCTTCCTCTCTCTCTCTCTCAGCCCATATATGTTCTACTGTTGGGCTCGGGCCTCCTCCATAACGGGAGGGATATTGGCCTACTATACCACGCTGGTCCGACGTGTTGGTATAGGGTTTTATTTCAAGTTTTCCTTCTCTTGCACAGATACTATATGCATGTTATATCCCTTACCATCCCACGGGCAAAAGCGGGGGTGGTGAATTGTATTCTTACTCCGTCACCACACGGGTGAAATATGACTGCACTGATGGTATAGTGCTAAAGATATCCATCTGTCGTGCTAATACCATGGCTTCGATGTCTACACGGGACAATACTTTTTGCGATCCTCAAAGTGTTGTTCGGAGTCTGGGTGTAATTTGTCTACACAAATTACACCCAGATAACAAACGAACAACACTAACTGAACTATAATACTTCACAAATTGTTACGAAGATTATCGGGGGAGCCGAAGTTGCGATCCGTTCCTTGTGATCTACACGTTAAATTTTTGCTAAACATTTTATCTTGCACTTTGTCGAAATTACAATTTTTGTATATTGATAATTTATATAAAACAATGCCTAATATATTTTGTTGGAAATAAAGAAATTATAAATTAACAGTCACTACGTCTATGGTTAGCATATTTGTCTGTGGTGTAGCGTCATAGCGTTGGTATAATGTCAACAAGTGTCATGGCGGCTATTATTGTTGTGTTTCGATAAATTTCACTATCGGTGTGAGTTCGGACTACTTTACATAGATATTGCGCTTAATTAATCTAAGTGCCCGCTACACCCCTCTTCCTAGCCGAGGCAGCGGGTGACCGTACCGGGGATTAGTCTGGTCGCCCTGGGAGCGAGGCCACCGCGTGAGGACGACGCCCCGACTGTGTAAACTGTCCGGGCGTCGACATCAGGATACCCGTGAGGGTAGACCGCCGGGTGGGCCACTAAAGAAAAAGACCGCGTACCAGTGACCCACCCGCACGGCGTCGAGAGGTATATTGTAGGGCGGGTCTACGGGGTCTTGCTCCGCTTTTCCTATCGCCCCAGACGGAATAGCGGGGTTTGACGTACCGTAGCCCGCCGCCAATAAAAATAAAAACACCCCTCTTCCTACATATTACAAAAGTTATTGGCAATATTTTTATTACCGATCGCCTTCCTAACATCAGCCCTCCATGGGAATATAATTGTTGACGAAACGGCACATCAGATGGTGTAGGCCCAAGTCGATATAAGGCTTCTCAGTAATCTTTTACGACATTCACGAGCAAAGTAAAGGTTGGTAGTATTCGTAGCCGCTACCAAACAGGGCATACCTTTTACTCATATTTCCGATATTCAAGTATAAGATAGATAATGACGTATTCTTAGTTCGTCACTAAACGGAAAAGCTAGTGTCTATAGTTGTTGCAACTAGTATTTACCGCCTCAATATTTTCATTACGCTTGCATCCACCTCCCTGACAACTAGGCGGCGATTACCGCACCGTTTTTGACTCATTCACGCCTCTCTGTATGCAAATTTATATGGTTGCTCGTCGGATTGTGAGAGGGTTAAAAATGGTTGTCATACCCCCTTTGGTAATTAAGTTGAGATTGCGCCTTTATGGCTGACTGTGGTTGTGTTAAATTTTTGTAAGATTGATTGTCTTTGTGTTTAAGAATGTGATTTGTGATATGTTCTACGTAACTTATATAAGCTTTTTAATAGAGCTTTATGTACTTTTTAACAGATTTCAAAAAGGGACAACGTACAACATATTTTGAACAATCTTGTATTTTCTTGTTATGTAGAATTTTTATTGCTTTTTTTATTGTTTATTTACAGAGAAATGGGTTATTGTAACACTATTATTTAATCAAAATAATCACAAATAGTCACTTCTCAATGAAAAATCTTACTTAATTCAAGTCTAGCAAAGAATTTATTGGAATTTGATACCTACGTGTTTATATAAAGTAAATTTAAATCTTTACAGAAATAAATTAATTATTGCTTCACAATTCCCAGTGTGGTGACGAAGTAAGAATACAATTCACCATCCCTTATGCCCATGGCTATCGTAAAAAACTGCTTTTTGCTTGTCATCATCATCATCATTCATCATTTCAGCTCAAACACGTCCCACTGTTTGGCTCAAACCTCCTCCATAATGGTAGGGAAATTGACCCACGTTGGTCAGACGTGTTGGTATAGGTTTTTGTTTCGAGTTGTCCTTCTCTTGAATAGATGTTACATGCGTTTTATATCACTTAGTCGTCTCTTACGATCACCCACGGGTAAGATAGGGGGTGGTTAATTTATTTACTTACTGCGTCACCACACGAATAATTTGCTTATAACATCTATGTAATAGAAGTTAGCTTCGAAATAAAACCTTATACCGTCCAGTCTAAGCAGTATTGTAGGTCAATGTCTCCCCTATTGCGAAAAAGATTCGAGATCAGTTTTGGTATGAATATCAACTGAGATAAAGCTCAGTGATATTTTTTCTTTCTACAAATAAACATATATATTAGACTGTCACCATTACCCCACTCTTATCTCAATAGTGGTAGGACCACGCTGTTGACAGTTCTCTGTCTACAGCCGCGGGCCGAGCCGTCCGGGGTAGTACCACACTCTCGCAGTAGATCGACCTCTGAGTAATTGCAATGTGCTATTGCGTTTCGTTCGGTGAGCGAGAGCGCTGGAAGCCCAACTGGGTGGGTTTGGGGTTTGCATTGGCAGGCAGATATACTTCTGGTATTGCAGAGGTCCATGGGTGGCAGTAACACTTACCATCAGGTATGCTGCTTGCTTGTTTGCTACCAAGAGCAATAAAAAAAAATTACTAGTGGTCGACGTAATATATTGTACATATTGCTAATAGTTATTAGCATTAGTTTAATGACTGCCCGCACCTCTCCTTAGAAATTTGATTGTTGACCAGACGCCATCAAACAAAGTTGTTGCCCAGGTCGATGTAAATGTCTTAGTCGTCTTTTATGATACTAACGAATCATGTAAGGGTTGGTAGTATTCGTAGCTACTACCACACAAGTTTGTATATAAATTATAATAAAACTTCTATTAGATATGAATAAAATTTTGTTTATGATTTATATACAAACTAGAAAAGCAAATAAATAATAATAATTATATTTTCGAGCCGTTTGGGGTCGAAACTCTTGGGCCTTGGGGTCCCAATGCGCGCATTTTATTTAAAGAGATCGCAAAAAAATTAATCGCTGCTTCACGTGATCAGAGGGCTGGCCTATATTTTGCACAAAAGGTTAGCATTGCCATTCAACGTGGCAATGCTGCTAGCCTTCTGGGCACATTACCAGTGGACAGTGATGCGGAGGAATTTTTCGATGCCTGATTGCGCCTTTTGTTTCTTCTTTTATTTATTTATTTTTTATTCCTTATTCTATTTTCTTCTATTTTTCTGTAAATATTTTAATTTAAAACTTAGCTTTAATTTAAGATTAAAATAATGTATAAAACAAAATAAATTTAACAAACCGAATTATCATTTCACTTTAGTAAAGATTTATTTAGTCGTCTGTCCACCTAGTGGGGGGTTGTCCCACGCTGCGTCGTCCGATTCGTGGTCGCCACTCGAGAATCTTTCTTCTCTAACGGTAGTCTGTTCGTCGAGCGATGCGGCTTGCTCATTGGCACTTCAACGTGCTAATTCTTCAGGCTATGTCAGTTACACCTGTTCTTCTACGGAGTTCCGTGTCCCGGATTCATCACGTAGGCATAGCCCTTATAGAAGGCTGAAAATATTGTTCTGCATGGGAATCAAACCCGTAACACTGGTGTGATAAATCAGTATCTTAACTACGGCATCTGTGCAGTTAAATTGTATTTGTAAAATCACAGTACAAGTATTATTGCTTTAATGCACACTTTTTTTTAAATTGGGACATTTTTATAAAATATAAAATTCTAAAAAAAAATATAATTAAAACTATAAAATTCTAAAAAAAATCGAAATCATTAAAAAGAATTATCCAAACCCAATTCAATGTTCATTTAACTGATTTAATTAACAAAAAATCATCATCATCATCTTAACCACGGAGCAAATAATCTTAACTCATATACAACTCACTGCTGGGTCGAATCTTCATCCAAAATAGAACGGAAATTGACCTACTATACTAAGCTCGTTAGACGGGATTTATTCCCAGCTTTTCTTCTCTTCCCAGATGCTTAAATATATATCATATCGCATATTCCTTTTTTTAGAGTTTAGGTGTGGTTACTAAGACCTTTGAGCCAAATCTTTATTTACAAATTAACTTCCTTTAAAGTCATCGTCCATCAGTAAGTCAAATCGTCACCTTCAACAGTGCTATGGCTACACCGTTAAAGGTATATTTTTAGAATTTTGGTGGAAAACGAAAACGTATGTAAGGTACTGTTATATCATATTTACTACACTTCAGTACTTACTGCGCATCATTTTTTTTTTAAACTGAATAGATGGCGTAGTGGTTCATCCATCCGTCCATCAGCCCGTAAACGTCCACTGCTGGACATAGGCCTCCCCACGAGAATGCCATTCAACACGGTCCCGCACCACCTGCATCCAGCGGTTTCCTTCGAACTTGATAATGTCGTCTGGCCACCTAGTGGGGAGTCGTCCTACGCGGCGCCGTCCGATTCGTGGTCTCCACTCGACGACCTTTCTTCCCCAACGGTTGTCAGTTCGTCGAGCGATGTGGCCTGCCCATTGCCACTTCATTTCCACTTCCACTTCACGTAGTGGTTAAGATACCTTAAAATTATAAACTTGACTGCACAGATGGCGTAGTGGTTAAGATATCGACCTTCCTTACCAGTGCCGTGGGTTAGATTCCCACGCAGGACAAGACTTTGTGTGATCCATAAATTATTGTTCTGAGTCTGGGTGTAATTTGTCTGCGTTAATTGCATATTTGTAAAGTCCCCGCAATACAAGGAATATATCCTTAATGCAGGGTGGTGTCTTTAGGCCACCGAAGTTAAAATCGAGTACCGGTGGTCCGCTCGCACGGCGAAGAGAGAAGGTTTTACGGTGGGTCTATGGGGTCACGCGCTGCCTTTTCCGTCACCTCGGACCGATTCGGCGGGGCGAGACGCGCCCATAGCCCACCAATAAAAAAAAAAAAAAGGATGGTGTCTTTAAAAAAAATTAACATACTGCGCATCAAATTACATAAAATAAATAAAATTACATAATATAACACGTTAAAATACTAAGATATTGAATATAATACAAGAGCACCACATGACACTTTTATTTGCCCGCTAAAACTCCTATCGCTTATTCCTTTTTTACAATACCCACAGATAAAATAAGCGATGGTGAATTGTATTCTTATCCAAAAAGATATACAATGCGAAAGTGGCAGGATGTAGATACCGGGGGCGACCGAGACTAACCTACCTAGACCAGATCGGTCATGTACTGAAGGAAAGTGAAGTCAAGAGTCTCCGAAACCGGCGAGCGTGTATAAAGAGAATTATGAATGTTGAGGAAGCGAGTGAAGCATGCAAGGATGAGTTCTTGGCACTCTATTCTCTCTGCCTACCCTGCAAAGGCCATGGCGTGATGGTATGTATGTATGTATCCAAAAAAACTATACTCTATAATATATATAACTTGAGGTAATATTAGTAAATGAGTATTCATTCATTCATATAATCATTCTCATACTATTGTCTGCGCTCAAAGATAACCGATGAAACATTGAAGTAATTCATTCCCATAACTCAACCATAACTGAATGGCCTTAAATCACAGCATACATCACTACGATATATATTGCCACAATATACCCATCCTTAGACTCCAAAATCTGTTGCCATTACTTGGTTACTTTAAGAGATGCTCGCCAACTTTTCCCCTATAATGCACTTAATGTAACCCCATAGATAAAATAACTTGTAACAAGTTGTTGGAGTACATGACGACTGTGTTAGGAACATCTTCGAACACTTTCAACACAATGAACTAAACCGAACGGATATCATATGTCTATGTGACATACTGCTTTTAATATTGTATAACAATTTAAAAGATTTTGTTGTCCAATATGCTTTGTGCACTATATTAGCTGTCCCATATTGATTTGTGCAAATAAAAATAAAAAAAAACGACGTTTAAAATAACCGACATCAAAAACTAAAAAGTATAAAATAACTTAATATATCTACTGATAGGTTTGAAATCGGTGCCCAGCCTTAAACAAAATTATAAACAGCTTACTTACTGTAATGAAATGCCTGCACTAAATTACCGACACCGGTACCGACGAAGGTGTTTTTATTTAGTGCCATTTATTTTTTACTTTTTAGTGCCTGTAATGGGACTTTTCTAGACTAAACTACAGTAGGACTTTTCTAGATTACATCCGGTAATTGTAACCTTTATTTGCTTTTTATTGTCATATATTAAATACTTAGTAATTTTTTAAGTACTATACCCATAGGGTAGGCCTACGAAAGGTATACGCTATTGCAGTAAATTTAATCAATTTAATGAAGGTTACATAAAAAAAAATACATGATATGGTATTATAATTAGTAGCGGGGCGAATCCTACTTATCGCGATATCTTGTTATGTAGTTTTACATAGGCGCTTTCGACTTGATAAATATAAAAAGATTCATAAAATAAAAACTATTGGGCCAAACTATATTAAATTTTAATGGCACCAAATGGCAGCTATTCCACATCAAAATAAAGAAGAATCACGAAAATCGGATTATAAATCTCAGTGTAATCGGTGTACGTACATAAAAAGAAATATACCAATCGAATTGAGAACCTCCTCCTTTTAGAAGTCGGTTAAAAATTAATTGCTTAACTCGAATGTTATGCTAAAATATTCTTGAATACGTGAAGTGATTTTTTTCATTTCATTTATTAATACAATTATTATCTTCTATTTGGCTTTTTTTTTTTTTTTTTGGTGGACTATGGATGCGTCTCGCCCCGCCAAATCGATCCGGGGTGACGGAGAAGGCGGCGCGTGACCCCATAGACCCACCGTAAAAACTCCTCTCTCTTCGCCGTGCGAGCGGGTCACCGGGACCCGATTTTTTTCGCCGTCGGGGCGTCGCCCTCACGCGGTGGCCTCACGTCGGGTGACCGGACAATTCCCCGGTCCGATCACCCGAAGCCTCGGTTAGGGCGGCATCAGGCACAGGTATTCGCGCCTGCGTCGCCCCGGCCGCTGGCGGCGGCCCGGGGCGCGGGAATCCTCCCTTGCCCGTTCCGCCGCTTCCTTCTGCGAGATGACAGCCTCGCAGAAGGCGGCGACCGCGTCCCAGTTCCTGATGCTGTCGACCATCGCCCTCGCGACGGCCGGCAGCGTCAGGTCGGCACCGATGACAGCGACGAGGTCACGGCGCTGCCGCTCCCATCCCGGACACACCTCCAGCGTGTGTTGCACCGGGTCCTTGTCACTCCTGCAGTGGTGGCAGGCCGGAGTCCACTCCCTATACACGACCCTGTGCAGGTACAACCCGAAACACCCGTGCCCCGTCAACACCTGCACCAGCCGAAAGGTGAGGACTCCGTGCCACCACTCCATCCACTCTATCAATACGGGCCGGAGGGCCTCAACGGTCTCCACACCGTGCCTAGGCCTCTCCAGCCGCGTAGCCCAACGGGCGATGACGTCTCGGCGGGCATCCACGCGCCAGGTGGCTATCTCGCTCAACGATGGGGAGCCACCTTCCTCGCGCGCTGTGATAATCCGCCGGTAGAGGTCGGAGAGCATCTCCGCCTCTAGGTCCCACGGGGGTGTCCCGGTCAACAGGCACGCCGCCTCTGTCGACACCGTGCGGTACCCGCGAATGGCTCTGACCGCCATGGCTCTCTGTGGCCTCCACAGAACCGCCCTGAGCTGGGCGTTCAGAGCCCTCGCCCACACGGGTGCGCCGTACATGGCCATCGAGCGGATGACCCCCGCATACAGCCGTCGGCCCTCGAAACTGGGTCCGCCTACGTTCGGCATGAGTCGAGAAAGGACGGACGCCGCGCCGACAAGCCGGGGAGTAATCTGTCGGAGATGCTCCCGGAACCACCATTGCCCGTCGAGCACCAGACCCAAGTACCTCATATAGGCCTGGATGCTGATGTGGATGGAGTTTACCACTATCGAGGCGCCGATGGGTAGCCTCACACGGGGCCCATGGAAAAGTAGGGCCTCGTCTTGTTTAGGGCCACCCTGAGCCCCAGCGCCTCGATCCGCCTGACCATCTTCTCGGTGCCGAGAGCGGCCAGGCTCGCCGCCTCTTCGAGTGTCCTGCCCCGGGCTGTGACGAGCGTGTCGTCAGCGTAGCACACCAAGCTCAGCCCGGGGGGGAGACTCCCTCTCAACGCCCAGTCGTGCCCGATGTCCCACAGAGTCGGCCCCAGAACCGACCCCTGTGGAACGTCGCACGACATGGGAATCTTCTATTTGGCTTGTGGGTGTCGTAAAATAAAGGTACACATAATATCTATGAAGAAAAATTTAAATTAAACATTATGGCAATACGTCTGACCAGGGTGGTATATAGGTCTATTTCTCTTCTATTGTGAAGAAAATTTGAGCCAACTTGAGCAACTTTGGAACAAATATACTCGTATGTTAAGAATATTTACCCTACTGTCGCGAAATCTAATAGAAGTGTATTAAAATATACAACCCTTAGGTCAAATAGATCTTAGGTGAAATAGGTCTTAGATCAAATAAAAAAAAAAAAAAAGGTCAGATACACCTGGCTTTATCTTTCTACATATGTCTTTATTACGTCTACTGACTCGTTAATTCCCAACAGCTCAAAACGAAACGTTATGATTCGTTTTCATGACGCGATTGATTCTTTGTACATAAAATTATAAAATAAAACATATTGACGGAAAGTATAGTCTATAATGCGTGAGCTTTAAATACTTTTTTATATTTCTGACATGAGATTGGAGTATAAAAATAAAGATCTTTAAACATTGAGTGGGAAAATGTACACTATATCGATTCTGCACCATTATAGGTTATTAAAATATTATGAAAATGAAAATCGAATAACTCAAATGTCGATGAGGTTTTTAAATATCACCATGAGAAAATACATGCAGAATATAAAAGAAAAGATTGATGTCGTTTATATTTCCTATTTTCATTCAAATTCTTTTTCTTTATATAAAGTACTTATTTATATGCTCACTTTTTAACATGCTACAACTAGATCCATCCAAAGGATAATAAAGAATAATAAATAATTCATGAAGTTCAGGTAAATTGTTAATTAATTTTCCGTTATCAACTGAATTATCACGAGATCCTTTGAAGTGATTCACCATGAAGTGTTCTTTAGTTTCAAGTTTTCTTACCTAGATTCATGGTAAATATAATTTCAATGGATCTCAATATTTGATTCGCAGCAATAACTAAAAACTCAAGGGTCGGCCATCGGCCACCGATGTCAAAGATCGGGTACCAATAGCCCGCTCGCACGGCGAAGAGAGGTATTTGCAGGGTGGGTCTATGGGGATGTGCGCCGCCTCTTCCGTCGCCCCGGACCGATTTGGCGGGGCGCGACCACGTCCATAGACCACAGCAAAAAAAAACACGGTCGGCCATCGCACCATATGCTAAAATTTTCTCAAAAATAGTCTACTACTCTGTTGTCTCTTAAGCTGGTCTTATGACTCAAATAAAGGGGTATTTAGGAAACTTCCCCATACGGATGATCAGCTTTGTCAAACAATCGATTCAATACTTTTCTCTGTTCTGCATACTACTGTACCGTATGTGTGAGTTACGTTATCGGCAAAGCACCGCTCGAGTGGGCACGAGCGATGACGTCATAATCTCGTACCACGCATACTTCACGCGATGCTTGACGTGACGCGATTTTATTAACGACTGTTCGAGTTATGTCTCCACAAGTTGGGGTAGTCGGACGATTTATCTGTACGTGTGTTTAAAATTGTTATTTAGCTAAGACTTTGTTAGTAATTATAATATAAATATTTGTATAACTTTTTTTGTTAGTAATTATAATATAAATATGTTATTATATATACATGAAGACATGTAAATTACAATTACATTTGTTGCGTGGTAGCGGCTACGAATACTACCAACCCTAACTTTGCTCCTGGATGTCGTAAAAGACGATTAAGAGCCTTATAACAATTTTTTTTTTCGCAAGGTGGGACCATAGATGTGGTCGCGCCCCGGCTATTCGGCCCGGGGCGACGGAAGAGGCGGATCCACCCTGCAAACACCTCTCTTCGCCGTGCGAGCGGGCCACCGGTACTCGATCTTTGTCATCGATGGCCCGCCCGGTAGTTTACCCTTACGGGTTCTTCTCGTGTCGACGCCCCGACGGCGAAAGCTGACGGGGCGTCACCCTCACGCAGTGGCCTCACGTCGGGTGACCGGACAATTTCCCGGTCCGATCACTCGAAGCTTCGGTTAGGGCGGCATCTACTATTCCATGGGCCCCGTGTGAGGCTGCCCATCGGCGCCTCGTTAGTCGTCAACTCCATCCACATCAGTATCCAGGCCCATATGAGGTACTTGGGTCTGGTGCTCGACGGGCGATGGTGGTGCCGGGAGCATTTTCGTCAAATTGCTCCCCGGCTGGTCGGCGCGGCGTCCGCCTTTTCTCGGCTCATGCTGAACGTGGGCGGACCCAGTTTCGAGGGCCGACGGCTGTATGCGGGGGTGATCCGCTCAATGGCTATGTACGGCGGACCCGTGTGGGCGAGGGCTCTGAACGCCCAGCTCAGGGCGGTGCTGTGGAGACCACAGCGAGCCATGGCGGTCAGAGCCATTCGCGGATACCGCACGGTGTCTACCGAGGCGGCATGCCTATTGGCCGGGACACCCCCGTGGGACCTAGAGGCGGAGATGCTCTCCGACCTCTACCGGCGGGTTACCTCAATGCGCGAAGAGGGTGGCTCCCCATCGTTCAACGAGATAGCCACCTGGCGCGAGGACGCCCGCCGAGAAGTCATCGCCCGATGGGCTACGCGGCTGGAGAAGCCTAGACACGGTGTTTTTACCGTTGAGGCCCTCCGGCCCGTACTGATGGAGTGGATGGAGCGGCGGCACGGAGTCCTTTCTTTCCGGTTGGTGCAGGTCTTGTCGGGGCATGGTTGCTTCAGCAAGTACCTGTACACGGTCGTGCGGAGGGAGTGGACTCTGTCCTGCCACCATTGCAGTAGCGACGAGGACACGGCGCAACATACGCTCGAGGTATGTTCGGGCTGGGACGGGCAGCGCCGTGACCTCGTCGCTGTCATCGGTGCCGATCTGACGCTGTTGGCTGTCGCGAAAGCGATGGTCGACAGCGTCATGAACTGGGACGCGATCGCCGCCTTCTGCGAGGCTGTCATCTCGCAGAAGGAGGCGGCGGAACGGGCCCGGGAGGATTCCCGTGACCCGGGCCGCCGCCCGCAGCCGGGCCGGCGCAAGCGCGAGTACCTGCGCCTGATGCCGCCCTAACCGAGGCTTCGGGTGATCGGACCGGGGTATTGTCCGGTCACCCGACGTGAGGCCACGGCGTGAGGACGACGCCTCGACCGCGAAAGCTGTCGGGGCGTCGACAGGAGAGGAGCCCGAGAGGGCATACCGCCGAGCGGGCCACCGAAGACAAAGATCGGGTACCGGTGGCCTGCTCGCACGGCGAAGAAGAGGTGCTTGCAGGGTGGGTCAATGGGGTTGCGCGCCGCCTCTTCCGTCACCCCGGACCGATTTGGCGGGGCGCGACGTCCATAGCAAAAAAAAAAAGGGCGGCATCAGGCGCAGATATTCGCGCCGGCACCGCCACGGCCGCTGACGGCGGCCCGGGTCACGGAAATCCTCCCGAACTCGTTCCGCCGCCTCCTTCCGCGAGATGACAGCCTCGTAGAAGGCAGCGACCGCGTCCCAGTTCATGACGCTGTCGACCATCGCTTTCGCGACAGCCAACAGCGTCAGGTCGGCACCGATAACAGCGACGAGGTCACGGTGCTGCCCGTCTCAGCTCGGACATACCTCGAGCGTATGTTGCGCCGTGTCCTCGTCACTACTGCAATGGTGGCAGGACGGAGTCCACTCCCTATACGCGACCGTGTGCAGGTACAAGCCAAAGCATCCATGCTCCGACATCACCTGCACCAGCCGAAAGGAGAGGACTCCGTACCGCCGCTCCATCCACTCCATCAGTACGGGGCGGAGGGCCTCAACGGTAACAACACCGTGTCTAGGCCTCTCCAGCCGCGTAATCCAACGGGCGATGACGTCTCGGCGGGCGTCCTTGCGCCAGGTGGCTATCTCGCTCAAAGATGGGGAGCCAAGTTCGTCGCGCACTGAGGTAACCCACCGGTAGAGGTCGGAGAACATCTCCGCCTCTAGGTCCCACGGGGGTGTCCCGGCCAGTAGGCATGTCGCCTCGGTCGATACCGTGCGGTACCCGCGATGGTCGAACGCCCCCTTCTAAAACCGAATTGAGCATCCGACAGATCGGGCCCCACCTTGCCCAGATGCGGGCAGCGAGGATGCACTCCAGCAGCTTACCCACATCGTCAAGGAGCACGATGGGCCTGTAGGCTGACGGCGAATCCGGGGGCCATCCCGGCTTTGGCAGGAGAACCAACCTCTCCTCCTTCCAGCACTCAGGGAACCGTCCAGACGCCAAACAGGCGTTGTACAGCTGCCTGAGGCGAGGCTCGAGGTGCTCGAGGAGCGACGTTAGCACCCGGACTGGTATTCCGTCTGGGCCGAGGGCCGTGGTGGCGGAACGAATCCTCGCCACAGCCGCCCCCACTTCCGACTCCGTCACGGTCGGAACACTTTCGTCGGCCTCCCGGTCTTGTTCTGGCGAAGCCATGACCGGGAGCGTGTGTGCCGACTGCCGCGGAAAAAGGTCCTCGACCACCCCACGGAGGAAGTCGGGCTGGAGGGTCTCGGTGAGGGGGGGGGGCCTGCGCGCGAAGCTTGTTCAGCGACGCGCGATACGGGCGACCCCAGGGGTCACGATCGAGACCGTCCAGTATCTCCTGCCAACTCGCATCCTTGGCGGCTCGGATGGTCAGCCGAAAGGCAGTCCGCGCACTGCTGTATGCCTCGTATAGATGGCCCTCCCGCTCAGCGTCGCGGTGACGCCGCCGGCTGCGGGTGTAGTAACTTAGAGCGCTGATACACGCCGCACGAAGGTGCGCCAGTGTTGGGGACCACCAGTAGACCCCTGCCTCGGAGGTAGACGCCGCCGCAACCTGGGCATGGCTGCATCGCCGATCTGCGTTAACGCACCGCGGATGCGGACAGCCTCAGCGTCCACTCCGTCCGCTGGGGATGGTGAGGACAGCCATGTGTGAACGATCGCCGCCTCCGCCAGTAGATCCCTGTCAAGACGTCCCACAGCCCACCGCAGAACACGGGAGCTCCGTCCGCCCCGTGACCCCTACTGGGGTCACGGGGGAGACCTCCATCCGGATGTACCGGTGATCGGAAAGGGTCTCCGCCTCCTCCAGGACACTCCAGTTCCTCACCCGTGGCGCGACAGCGGGGCTAGCAAACGACAAGTCCACTATCGACCCGCCCTGCTGCCGCACAGCCTTATAAGAACCTTTTTTTTTTTTTTTGTTTACGCTGTGGAAATGCTTTTGCGCACATCCCCCACCAGTGACAGACGGGGGGGTGTGTGGGACTAATACCCACTAAAACCTAACAGCGGTCCCTTCCGCGCTTTTACGGGATGCCGGAGAGATCGTCTATTGACATTCTATCCCCGACACCCCTACGCTTAGCCATCTGGCCACGACCAGTCAGCCGTCAAGGCGGTGGGAGGAGGTGCGCGTAGCGGCGCCTCCCTCTCCCTGATCGCCGCCGGCGGAGTGAGTTCGCAGACGCGAGTGCTTCGCGTTCTCGCTCCGCGGCCTCCTTTGCAGAGATGACTTCCTCGCAAAAGGAGGCCATCGACGTCCAGTGCCTGTCGCTGTCAAGCATCTTGTTGATGACGGTTGACAACGACAGGTCCGCTCCAATGACCGCCGACAGGTCGCGGCGCTGAGGCCCCCAGGCGGGACATACCTCCAGGGTGTGACGCGCGTCATCTATTTGCGCGCCACACTCATGGCATCCAGGGGCCTCTTCACGTCCAATTCGGTGCAGGTACTTACCGAAGACCCCGTGTCCAGTAAGTACCTGCGTCACCCTGAAGGACAGGTTGCCGTGCCTTCGTGTCGTCCAGCGGTGAAGGTGGGGCGCTACCGCCTCAACGGTCCCCCGTCCTGCTACGGGGGACTCTAGTTCCTCCCTCCACCGCTGGACTAGTGCCCTTTGAGCCGCTTCTTTCGCCCTGCTCAGTCCCCTCGTGGTGATGCGTTCACCATTTGCCCGCGCCGCAGCGCAGAACTGGTAGGCTTCCGCCTGAGCCCTAGCCTGAAGTGACCAGGGCGGATCGCCCGCCAACAATGTAGCTGCAGTCCAGGACACCGTACGATACCCCCGTATTGTCCTCACCGCCATGGCCCTCTGCGCCTTGCGTAGTAAGGCTTTATTGGAGGCGGTGAGTGACTGCGACCAGATCGGGGCACCATACAGCGCCATAGACCGCAAGATACCGGCATAAAGCCGCCGGCAGGACGATCCAGGACCTCCAGTATTGGGCAGAAGCCTACCCAGCGCCGCGGCCGACTTTGAAAGCCTAGGGACGAGCTGGGCAAAATGCGGCCCAAAATTCCACTTACTGTCTAGGTGCAGACCCAGGTACTTCATCCGGGTCTGCACCGGCACGGCATCCCCAGACACACTGAGTTGTGCCCCTCGGGGAAGACCTTGGCTGGGACCATAAAATAGGAGGGCCTCTGTCTTCTCCAATGAGACCCTCAGGCCCAACTTGCCAATCCGGTCAACAACGAGCGCTACTCCGACTCTTGCCAGTCGGGCGGCGCTGCGGAAGTCAGCCCCCCTCACCGTGATGACGGTGTCATCTGCGTAACAAATAACCCCCATCCCGGGGAGAAGCTGGCCCCGCAACATCCAATCAAATCCGACGTTCCACAAAGTCGGACCAAGGACCGAACCCTGTGGAACGCCGCATTCTACCCTATGACGATGCATGCGCTCGTTGTCCCCCTCCCAGAGCACGTGCCTTCCCTCGAGGTACGCCTCCAACAGCCTCCGGAGATACAGAGGCACCCCATGATATCGAAGCGCCTCCTTTAAAGTCTCGTGTGGGAGACTATTGAAGGCGTTTTTAATATCGAGCGAGACTGCCAGGACCAGCCTTATAAGAACCTGGGCCAACTTCATCTAATGCCGTTTGGTCAACAATTACTTTCCCAAGGAGGATTGACGTCTGGCAGGTGGTTGATCATAAAACTATTGCCAATAACTTTTACAATTTGTACTATGAAAGAACAATACATACTGTATCGACTCCAAGTAATTTGGATAAGTGTAGGAGAATGATGATGTACATGAAGACATGTAAAAAAAAGACGAGTAACAAGATAGTTTAAAAGAATAGTTTTAATCGCTATATTAAATATTTTTTAGGGCGCCATTTTATGAATTTTAACGCCTTTATATTTGATTATTGCTTACCTAACGATTCGAACAATTTTTAACACTTTGATTGGCCACTAAAAACTGAGACGAAGAGTTCGTAAAAATAATTTTATTTCACGTGTAGCACCCGCGTACTACCTGATTGCTGATGTACGTGCTTGCTGCTTGCTTGTGTGATTGCTCGCGCGTATCTGCCACCACACATACTGTGTGATAACGGTTTTAAATGGAATAAATTCTTAGATTGACTTGACTATTAGATGAAGTAGGACCAAGCCAAATATAAAATTCTTGTAAATTACGTATAATAAAAGACGATTAAGAATTTTACATTGATTTCAACCTATTCCATCTGGTGCTGTCTAATCAACAATTACATTCACAAAGATGGTTGATTAAGCGTTCCGTTGAGGGTTTAGGCAAGCGGTCCGTCATGAAACTATACCAAAATACACAATATGTACGATGAAAAGACATGTTGCGTCAATCCCAAATAATTGGAGCAGGATAATGATGACGTAATTATTCGTGTGGTGACGGAGCAAGAAAAAAGTCACCATCTTACCCGTGGGTGATTGTCAGAGAGGGTTAATTAAATCAATTTAATCTAAGGGATATGAAACGCATATAACCTTTATGCAAGAAAAGGAAAACTCGAACAAAACTCTATACCATTACGTCTCACCAGTGTGGTATACTAAGATTTCCTTCCCGTTACGGAGGAGATCTGAGCCCAATAGTGGGTGATGAGATATATGGGCTATAATGATAATGAATGATGATTTTCATGAACATCAGAAAATCCTAACATAAATATCAAATCTGAGATTCGAACTGACATCTAAGGATCAATAATCACACACTTACACCATTAAACCAACAAGGTAATACAGAAAATATCTAAGAATAACCTCCAAATAGGGGCAGACATTTCTCGGTATCACAATAATGAGGACATTTGTACCGATATCAGAAGTCCCATTTCTTTGCGTCTAACTAACAATGATATCTCATTATGGTATTAGGGAGGGTATAGTCGGACTAAGCTTTGTACGCCATGGTTGGTGGAATGGATTTTCGAATCATTAATTTACGGATCATAGGTAAAGAAACAGTTGTATTAAAAAATAATATTAGTTTAAATTACTGTAATTTAGCATTTAATATGGTTGATTATGTATAAAAACTCGATTACGAGCGAAAAATAATTGTCACAAGCCAATCGTACTGCCACCTTGCTGGAACGGATTTCCAATAGGTGTGGGTTTGAAATCCACTTGTGACAATCATTTTTCGCTCGTAATCGGATTTTTAAAAATATTAGTATAGTCTAAAGATATGAAGACGAAGCTAGTGAAACTGGAAATATAACGAGGATTAGTATGACCAGTTTAAATTTAATATTACCCTAGTATGGTCAGAGTTGCTGTTCTGGTGGCCCGCTCGCTCAGCGAAGAGAGGTACATTTAGGGGGGGGTCTACGGAGTCGCGTGGCGCTTCTTCTGTCGTCCCGGACGGATTTAGCGGGGCGTGACCATTCCAAAGTGCGCCGCCAAAAAAAAAAGTATGGTCAGAGTAATGAAAGGGCTGAAGATTTGAAGTGCTATGCATTTTTAAAAGAAAAAGAGCACATGTTTTATGTAGAACAGTCAATTATTTTTCTATTTATGTAATAAAATGTTACCATATCTTGCTGATCCGTGTGGTGACGGAGTAATAATACTATTCACCACCCCATAGTTTACCCGTGGGTGATCGTACGAGACGACTAAGGGATATAAAACATATAACATCTATGCGAGATAAGGAAAACTCGATACAAAACTCTATACCACCACGTCTGACCAGCGCGGTATAGTAGGTTAATTTCCCTCCCATTACGGAGCAGGCCTGAGCCCAACAGTGGGACATTTATGGGCTGTGATGATGATAATGATGATATCTTACTTTTCCAATGGAATCCTGTAAATCCGACGAAATGATCGCCAGGAAAGGGTTTAAGCAGCAAGTTTTTGGTATAATTATAACATGAACTTGAATATGTATTTTTTTTTATTTGCATCGTGGTAGCGGCTACAAATACTACCAAACTTTACTTCGCTCGTAGATGTAAAAGACGGCTAATATATTTATATTGTCCTGGGCACACTTTACCTAATGGTATCTGGTTCACCTCAGCTCATATATGTCCCACTGTTGGGCTCGAGCCTCCTCCATAATGGAAGGGAAATTAACCTACTATCCACGCTGGTTAGACGTATTGGTATAGGGTGCTGTTTCTAGTTTTCCTTCTCTTGCATAGATGTTATATGCTTTTCATATCCTTTAGTCGTCTCTTACTATCACCCACAGATACTATAGGGGGTGCTGAATTGTATTCTTACTCCGTCACCACACGGATAATGGTATCTGGTTAAGAATTTTATTCTCAAAGAAGATTGATTTCTGACAGATGGTCGGTCATAAACCAATTGCCAATAATTTTTACAATATGCATGAGGGAAGAGGACCACATATTGCGTCGACCATAAGAAACTGGCATAAGCGCAGAATAATGATTATGAATTTAAATTATATGAAATTAAATTTTTCTTCTCAGCGTTTCAAAAGTTATGAGAGCACCATTTATTACAATGTTAGTTTGAGAATCAAAAAGTTTGGTCTGTGTTGCTTGACGTGACTGTCCGTGATCTCATCGTTGTTCTATCTGAAAACCAGCGCTACACTGTTTCGGTATAGGCTATGCTGAGATAGGACCTCTTTCGGTTTCTGTTTTGTACTTAAGTGTTATTCTAGTATCTGTTGTAAATTATAGTATCTGTTTTTCTTGTTATATTTACAAATGTATAGTTTAATATGGTTGTAGACCAAATTTATGTAAATTTTGTGTAAGCTTATTACTCTGAGACCGAAATAAATGTATTTTCTTTCTTTCTTTCTTTCATTTACACTAGAACCATCGCGTGACCATGAACGCCGAAAATTATTCGAATTAGTTAAAGTAAAATTAAATACAAACGCGATAAAAATCGTGCTCGTGCTGTACTATATTTTGGTGTAATCCTTGGATTAACATTGGCGATTATGTTAACCAAATGTAATCGCTAAACCACTTGCTTAAGGTGGTACTTATAATATTAACATCTCTCAGAGACCCATGTCTTAAAATGTATGAAGAGTTTATGGATAGATTGGAAATCTTGTTAGCAATACTAAACTATGCTCAGAATTCTTTGATAGTTTTTGAAATGAAAACTATTGTGGTGGATCCATATAGTCGACGACAGTGCAAATGGTCCGGGCGTCGACATGAGAGGACACCCGTGAGGGTAGACCGCCGGGTGGGCCACTTGTTTAATGTACCATATCTCACCGCCAAAAAAAAAAAATTGGGACCATACTGTTGACTGTTTTCTGTCTACAGACACGGGTACATACCGGGTACCGTACGAGGTAGCCTCACTCTCGCAAAAAAATTACGTCTAAAAAGTAGCAATGTGCTTTTACGTTTAGTTCTGTGATCGAGAGAATCGGAAACCCAACTTTCTGGGTGGATTTTGATCGCATCATGTGCAAGTTTATGAGAGAGGCCCACGTTCAATGATGTACTACGATAATCTCAATTATCAATGTTTGAAATATCATCATCTCAGCTCATCTATACATATAATAAAAATGTAACGGATCGCTGTCTGTACATGGAAGATATATCAGAAAAAATATTACTGGGACCTTTATCAACACTAATAGAACTCAAAACAATGATTTTTAAATTTTTTGTCTGTTTGTCTGTTTATCTGTGTGTTTGTGCACGCTAATCTCAGAAACGGCTTATCCGATTTAGACGCGGTTTTCACTAATATATTGTGGTAAGCTTTACTTATCATTTAGGCTTTATTTTATGTCAATTGGTTTATAAATAAAAAAGTTATGTCAATTTAAAAAATGTTCAGAGAAAAAAATCTTTATCGATTCTTTTCAAATTACGTACAAATATTCTCCAGTAAAAATAAATAAACACATATTTCAGCATTTGTTGATTTTCACCCTCTGGGGGTGTAAATTAGGCCTGCAAGAGGGTTGGACGACTCATTAAATCATTAGCGCCAAACCAATATTATTGAAGCTGGCAACTTGAAATGTTGTGTGGTTTCGTTATATGACGTAGAGATTTAGTAAGAAAGGATTTTACGAAATTATACCCCCAAGGGGGTCGAGCAGAGTGGCAAAGTTTGTATGGAGAAAAAATCTTTATTGATTCTCTTCAAATTATGAGTCGAATCAAATATTCTAGGTCTCTTCCATTTGGGGTACTATCCCAGAAACCTCCACGCGGTGTACCCTGGGTGCGGACGGCGGTCCCCAGTTCTTCTGTTGTACTGTCGTCCGTAGCGAATATCTGCGCGATTTCGCTCCTTACTCTACTACAGTCGTAGTAGAGGTTATAGGACGCGAAATATTGGGACGGGCTCAGTCACTCATTCATTTGAGGGCTGGGCAGGCACATGCCACCGCCCACACATCGTAAACCTGATTCTTTGCTTGTCTTAGTTTCAGGAGCGAGGGTCTTGGCTTAACCGCCCGGACCGCGAGAAAGACAACCTCTATAAAGAGTTCGAAGTAACATTCGGACTCGGAAATCACCCAGAATCTTAAGTTCTGGCGTGCGGCGAGAAGATGCATGGCAGATGGGTTGTTCTGTTCTTAGCACGCTCCAGCCAAGGTACCGGCTGCCCCCCTGGTTGGTAAATGTAGGCTTGCCCGGGTAAAGGGATCTCTGCCCGGGTCGACGTAATGTATCTCCCATTCTCGTGGGATTCACAATGGATACGCAAAATTTAAATAACTTAAAAACCGACGGGAATCCAAGTGATTCTCACACCAAGGCCCGGTCATGCCAACGCAAAACTGACCAAGACGACGCCTCGTCCTCAGGACTTGAGGCGTCCGCCGAGGGCCCGGCACAAATCGTGGAGGCCCAGAAGAAGAAGAGGAAGTCGCCCAGAAAGACTCGGGGCAACGGCCTGAGCCACAAGAGGCGGCTGGAGGAGCGGCGAGCGCGCAGGGAGGCTGCCGCCGCTGAAGAGAAGAAGGACGGTAGACTCGCAGCAGAGCCGTCGACGGACGAGGGCGACAGCGATATCGCAGAGCCGTCCGAAGACGAGGGCGGCGGATCTACCGTCAGAATGGACGAGGGCGGTGATATTCCCGCAGGGCCGTCCAAAGAGGACAGCGGGTCGGCTGGTGAAGGCCCCACTAGGTCGTCGGCGCGTCTAGCAGCAAAGACGCCGCCGGCGACCGCGACTAAGAAGGAGGAGGCCCTCCCCTCGCAGGTGCGAAAGCGCCCCCTGAGTAAGGGAGGCAGCTCGAGCGCCAAAACCGAGGGGAGCGTGGCCAACATGCCTCCACCCAAGATCCAGGCCTCCCGAAGAGGGCGAGGGACCTCGGCTGTAGAAAGGGCGGCGGCGGTCGCTGTCCGCGCCGGTGACGCCACGGATCTGCAGGCCGAAAATGTCCGCCTTAGAGGCGAGATGTCAGGCCTGCGGACCCGAAACAGGAACCTGGGCGACATGCTGGCGGAGATGCGTCGGGCAAACCGCCAGTTGCTGATCGACGTGGCCGACCTCAAGGCGCAGGTGGCGCTGTTCGAGTCGCCTGCGCCAGCCGCGCCACCAGCCAAGACCGGCTACTCAGCGGCTGCTGCGGCGCCAAAGCCGCCTCGCGCTGCGGCGCCGACGACGTTGGGTAATGGCGTCACCGTCACACCTGTCCCCGCGGCGAGGAAGACGCCTGCCGCCGCGAAGCGCGCGCCGCCGGCTGACGCTGGCGCAGTCGCCGCGGCGAAACTCCCTGTCCCGGTGGTGAGGTTGACGCCTCTCCCCGCGGACCGCTTGCCGCCGGCTAGCGCCCCTGCGGCGCCAAAGCCGCCAGGCGCCGTAGAACGGGCCCCTGAGGAGG
This sequence comes from Lymantria monacha, assembly GCA_905163515.2. Lineage (NCBI taxonomy): Eukaryota > Metazoa > Arthropoda > Insecta > Lepidoptera > Erebidae > Lymantria > Lymantria monacha. The sequence goes on from LR991100.1 coordinate 1,470,101, forward strand.
CTCAGCCGACCCCGTTTGAGGTGGGAGGCATATCGGACGAGGCCCTCGCCAAAATCATCGACGCAGTGGGCAAGCTCGTCGATGCGCGCTTCGCCGTTCTGGAGGCGAGGTTGCCTCCAGAACCACGTGTCCGACCACGACGAGACCTTCCGCGTCTGGCACGACTGCCGTACCCGAACAGGGTTGGCAGGTGGCCGAGCGCGACAGAAGGAGTCGCGGCCAAAGAAGGAGAGCGGAGGCCAAGCGCGCCGCTGAGGTCCCCGCTCCACAGGCAGGAGCCGGACGGAAGAAAGACCGCGCAAGGGGCTCAAGTCGCCGAAGACGGCCGCAGTGGTGATCACTGTGCTGCCCGAGGCGGCCGAGAAGGGCCTCAGCTACGAGGCCGTCCTGAGGAAGGCCCGGCGGGAGCTAGACGTCTCCGATATTGGAGGCGTCGAAGCCAGGACCCGCAAGGCCCGGACGGGGGCTCGAATTCTCGAGTTCCCAGGGGCCGAGGGCGCCAAGACGGCCGACAGCGTGGCCGAGAAGCTTCGAGGTTTGTTCGCCGAGGAGGGTGGCATCAAGATCGCCAGGCCCGTCAAGTGCGCCGAAATGCGCATTTCGGGTTTGGACGATTCGGTGACGATGGAAGACATCCGGGAGGCTATTGCCTCGAAAACCGGGTGTCCCATAGACACCGTCCGGGTCGGTGCCATTCGTCCCGGTCCGGGTGGCGTAGGTGCTGCCTGGGCGCAGTGCCCGGTGGAGTCGGTCAGGCAACTGGCCGGCTCAGGCAGGCTCCTCGTGGGCTGGAGCTCGGCGCGGGTAACCGTGCTTGAGCACCGGCCCGCGAGGTGCTACAAGTGCATAGCGGTCGGACACACTCGACCGACGTGCACTAATTGCTTCGACTGCGGCGGATTGTGTTTCCGCTGCGGTCAGTCCGGGCACGTGGCGGCATCTAGCGCCGCCTGCTCCCTGTGCTCCGCGTGTGCGGCGGGCAATAAGCCCGCCAAGCACCGCATGGGCTCTGGGGCGTGCAAACCTCCAGCTTCGGCCCCAAAGGCGCGGGGCGGCCCTACGACCACGGCCGCTCCCGCTCCTAGCGCGGTCCGATCGCCCGCTGGCGGGGAGGTCATGGATACAACCCGATAATGGGTACACCAGCCATGCACCTCCTCCTGCAGGCCAACATCAACCACTCCGCCGGAGCGCAGGATCTCCTGCAATCCATGGCGGAGTGGTCGATTGGTGCAGCCGTAGTCGCGGAACTGTACGCCGTGCCTGATCGCCCCAATTGGGTGGTCAGTCGAAACGGTACTGCGGCAATCGTCGTCTCAACGCAGCAGCACTTCCCGTCCTTGTCCCTTTTGGATAAAGGCGAGGAATTTGTCGCGGCGGAGTGGGGAGGGGTCACGCTCTACAGCGTATACCTCTCCCCCACTAGGAGGATGGACGATTTCGGGGCCTCACACACCACCTTGGAGGCCTCGACACGGCGACTGGCACCGGGCCTCGTCCTGGTTCTGGGGGACTTCAACGCCAAATCCACGGCGTGGGGGTCCCCTACGACGGACGACCGCGGGCGGGCGGTCAACGAGTGGGCGGCTTCACTGGGCCTCTGTGTTCTGAACAGAGGCTCGGTGAACACGTGTGTGCGGCGGCAGGGCGGGTCGATAGTGGACTTGTCGTTCGCTAGCCCCGCTGTCGCGCCACGGGTGAGGAACTGGAGTGTCCTGGAGGAGGCGGAGACCCTGTCGGACCACCGGTACATCCGGATGGAGGTCTCCCCCCGGGAACCCGGTAGGGGTCACAGGGCGGACGGAGCTCCCGCGTTTCCGCGGTGGGCTGTGGGTTGTCTTGACAGAGATCTACTGCCGGAGGCGGCCATTGTCAGCACGTGGCTGTCCTCACCACCTCCAGCGGACGGAGTGGACGCTGAGGCTGTCCGCATTCGCAGTGCGTTAACGCAGATCTGCGATGCGGCCATGCCCAGAGTGCGGCGGCGTCCACCTCCGAGGCAGGGGGTCTACTGGTGGTCCCCAAGACTGGCGGACCTTCGTGCGGCGTGTATCAGTGCCCGAAGGTCCTACACCCGCAGCCGGCGGCGTCACCGCGACGTCGAGCGGGAGGGCCAGCTGTACGAGGCGTACCGCAGTGCGCGGACTGCCTTTCGGCTGGCCATCCGAGCCGCCAAGGGCGCGAGTTGCCAGGAGATGCTGGACGGTCTCAACCGTGACCCCTGGGGTCGCCCATATCGCGCGGCGCTGAACAAGCTTCGCGCGCGGTGTCGTTGGACATCGCCAACGCATTCAATAGTCTGCCATTCGGCTGCTTTAGGGAGGCGCTCCGGTTCCATGGAGTGCCCCTGTACCTCAGGCGGCTGGTGGCAGACTATTTGGAGGGGCGCAGTATCCTCTGCGCGGGTCCCGCAGGGGACATTGTGTGGACGCCCATGTCGTGCGGCGTTCCACAGGGGTCGGTTCTGGGGCCGACCCTGTGGGACATCGGGTACGACTGGGCGTTGAGAGGGAATCACCCCTCCGGGCTGAGCTTGGTGTGCTACGCTGACGACACGCTCGTCACAGCCCGGGGCAGGACACTCGAAGAGGCGGCGAGCCTGGCCACTCTCGGCATCGAGGAGATGGTCAGGCGGATCGAGGCGCTGGGGCTCAGGGTGGCCCTAAACAAGACGGAGGCCCTACTTTTCCATGGGCCCCGTGTGAGGCTGCCCATCGGCGCCTCGATAGTGTTAAACTCCATCCACATCAGCATCCAGGCCCATATGAGGTACTTGGGTCTGGTGCTCGACGGGCGATGGTGGTTCCGGGAGCATTGCCGACAGATTGCTCCCCGGCTTGTCGGCGCGGCGTCCGCCCTTTCTCGACTCATGCCGAACGTGGGCGGACCCAGTTTCGAGGGCCGACGGCTGTATGCGGGGGTCATCCGCTCGATGGCCATGTACGGCGCACCCGTGTGGGCGAGGGCTCTGAACGCCCAGCTGAGGGCGGTTCTGTGGAGGCCACAGAGAGCCATGGCGGTCAGAGCCATTCGCGGGTACCGCACGGTGTCGACAGAGGCGGCGTGCCTGTTGGCCGGGACACCCCCGTGGGACCTAGAGGCGGAGATGCTCTCCGACCTCCACCGGCGGGTTATCACAGCGCGCGAGGAAGGTGGCTCCCCATCGTTGAGCGCGATAGCTACCTGGCGCGTGGATGCCCGCCGAGACGTCATCGCCCGTTGGGCTACGCGGCTGGAGAGGCCTAGGCACGGTGTGGAGACCGTTGAGGCCCTCCGGCCCGTATTGATAGAGTGGATGGAGCGGCGGCATGGAGTCCTCACCTTTCGGCTGGTGCAGGTATTGACGGGGCACGGGTGTTTCGGGTGGTACCTGCACAGGGTCGTGTATAGGGAGTGGACTCCGGCCTGCCACCACTGCAGGAGTGACGAGAACACGGCGCAACACACGCTGGAGGTGTGTCCGGGATGGGAGCGGCAGCGCCGTGACCTCGTCGCTGTCATCGGTGCCGACCTGACGCTGCCGGCCGTCGCGAGGGCGATGGTCGACAGCATCAGGAACTGGGGTGCGGTCACCGCCTTCTGCGAGACTGTCATCTCGCAGAAGGAAGCGGCGGAACGGGCAAGGGAGGATTCCCGCGCCCCGGGCCGCCGCCAGCGGCCGGGGCGGCGCAGGCGCGAATACCTGCGCCTGATGCCGCCCTAACCGAGGCTTCGGGTGATCGGACCGGGGAATTGTCCGGTCACCCGACGTGAGGCCACCGCGTGAGGGCGACGCCCCGATGGCGAAATCTGTCGGGGCGTCGACGAGAGGAACCCGCGAGGGTGAACCGTCGGGCGGGCCACCGAAGTTAAAAATCGGGTCCCGGTGACCCGCTCGCACGGCGAGCAGAGAATAAAAAAAGGTCTCTTTCATTTGTCAATTTTCACCCGCTGGTTGTGTAAATTAGGCCTGTGAAACGGGTTGATCGACTCATTACCGCCAAGCGGAAACTATTAAAGCTAGAAACATTAAATTTGAAGCACGTTTTTATTTATGACATAGAGATTCAATATGAGAGGATTTTATTAATTCCGCCCCTAAGGCGGTGTAACAAAGCAGTAAAGTGTGTATGGGGAGAAAATTTCCTTATCGATTCTTTTCAAATTACGTACAAATATTCTTCGGTAAAAATAAATAAACACGTGTTTCCCTCCCCTCTCCATCAACCCCACACCAGTGCCTTTGTGGCGACCAGTGCCGACGTGAGAGCTCACACGATACACATAGTGGGCGGCAATAGGTTCTTGCCTAATGGTTTAAGATACAGGTTAAGTTTAGCTTCAAAAATGTTCACTCTATAACTCAAATAATAAATCATATCTAATGAGGTCGCAACTCTGCTGGTGAAACAAAACAGTCAAATAAATGGTGGCGATAATTATAGTTTATCCCATGGTCATACCGTAAATAGTATATTAATGGCAATATAATTTGTAGAATGAATAGATTTTTGAACCACCTTTTTCCTTAGTGACCGGCTATGGTATATAGACACATGCGCGCCGTACACGTACATCTACGTTGTGCGGGCGGGCCACCGCAACCGGGTATCATCTCGAGTCGAAGCCCTCATGCAGTGAACCTCAACACAGATACTTACGCTTGCGCCGCCCAAAGCACCGACGATAGAGCGTGTCAACCTAGAGTATTTTCTCTCGAATCCACCCTAATTCTATTGCCTAATTCCGTTAGACAACTAACTCGCAGAAGGCGGCGACCGCATCCCAGTTTTTGACGCTGTTGATTATCGTCCTAGCGACAAACCTTCAACACCTTGCATTGCTTTTTCTATTTAACTCTGTCAGAGATGACTTCTGCGTGGATGAAGTCGCGGGCAAAAGCTAGTATTAAATATGTCTCACTGTTGGGCTCGAGCCTCCTCCATAATGGAAGCGAAGTTAACCTACTATCGGTCAGACGTGTGTGTATAGGGTTTTGTTTCGAGTCTTCCTTCTCTTGAATATATGTTATATGTGTTTTATATCTCTTAGTCGTCTCTTACGATCACCCACGGGTAAGAAAGGGGGTTGTGAATTGTAAACTTACTTCGTCACCACACGTATAAATTTTGAAATATGTTTAGTCATATTTTTTTGTATTTTATGACATTTATTTGAAATACTTATAGCGCCAGTGACTATACAGGTGGAGTAGTGGTTAAGATACCGACGTACAAGCCAGTGTCGCGGGTTCGGTTCCTACGTAAGGCAATACTCTGTGCAATCTATAAATTATTGCTCTGGGTGTAATTTGTGTTCGTCAAATTATATCTTCGTAAAGTCTTCCACAATAAAAAGATTATTTCCTTATTACCGGGTGTTGAAAATAAAAACATCTCTTGCGCAAAATCCATTGTTTTAATTTGTAAAAGTTTATAGATTTTCTAATAAGAGTACTACTGGAGATTATTATACATAAAGTACAAGAGTTATCTCTTTGAGTCAGATACTAAAGTCTGTATCCTCCGGGGATGCTGCAAGCTTGTAATAGTTTGCCACTTTTGATAGATTAGATATAAGATAATAGATCGACACCGTGAGACTTTAGTTAATATTATACAACAATGTATTACTTAGTTCTAAGTAAGGTTACATCGTGTCTTGGGAAATAATAATCTGTTTTAAAGCAAAATTTTAGTTATTCGGGATGAATACGAATACTGGGGTACTAACCCAGAAACCTCCACGCGGTGTACCCTGGGTGCGGGCGGCGGTCCCCAGTTTTTCTGTTGTACTGTCGTCCGTAGCGAATATCTGCGCGATTTCGCTCCTTACTCTACTACAGTCGTAGTAGAGGGTATAGGACGCGAAATATTGGGACGGGCTCAGTCACTCATTCATTTGAGGGCTGGGCAGGCACATACCACCGCCCACACATCGTAAACCTGATTCTTTGCTTGTCTTAGTTTCAGGAGCGAGGGTCTTGGCTTAACCGCCCGGACCGCGAGAAAGACAACCTCTATAAAGAGTTCGAAGTAACATTCGGACTCGGAAATCACCCAGAATCTTAAGTTCTGGCGTACGGCGAGAAGATGCATGGCAGATGGGTTGTTCTGTCGTTAGCACGCTCCAGCCAGGGTACCGGCTGACTCCCTGGTTGGTAAATGTAGGCTTGCCCGGGTAAAGGGATCTCTGCCCGGGTCGACGTATTGTATCTCCCATAATCGTGGGATCAATAATGGATGCTGAAAAATTAAATAAAAACAACGACGGGGATTGTAGCGATCCTCACCCCAAGGCCCGGTCAAGCCGATCAAAAACTGACCAAGACGACGCCTCGTCCTCAGGACTTGAGGCGTCCGCCGAGGGCCCGGCACAAACCGTGGAGGCCCAGAAGAAGAAGAGGAGGTCGCCTCGAAAGTCTCGGGGCAACGGCCTGAGCCACAAAAGGCGGCTGGAGGAGCGGCGAGCGCACAGGGAGGCTGCCGCCGCTGAAGAGAAGAAGGAAGGTAGACTCGCAGCAGAGCCGTCGACGGACGAGGGCGACAGCGATGTCGCAGAGCCGTCCGAAAACGAGGGCGGCGGATCTACCGTCAGAATGGACGAGGGCGGTGATATTCCCGCAGGGCCGTCCAAAAAGGACAGCGGGTCGGCTGGTGAAGGCTCCACTAGGTCGTCGGCGCGTCTAGCAGCAAAGACGCCGGCGACCGCGACTAAGAAGGAGGAGGCCCTCCACTCGCAGGTGCGAAAGCGCCCCCTGAGTAAGGGAGGCAGCTCGAGCGCCGAAACCGAGGGGAGCGTGGCCAACATGCCTCCACCCAAGATCCAGGCCTCCCGAAGAGGGCGAGGGACCTCGGTCATAGAAAGGGCGGCGGTGGTCGCTGTCCGCGCCGGCGAGGCCACGGATCTGCAGGCCGAAAATGTCCGCCTTAGAGGCGAGATGTCAGGCCTGCGGACCCGAAATCGGAACCTGGGCGACATGCTGGCGGAAATACGTCGGGCAAACCGCCAGCTGTTGATAGACGTGGCCGACCTCAAGGCGCAGGTGGCGCTGTTCGTGTCACCCGCGCCAGCCGCGCCATCGGCCAGGGCCGGCTACTCGGCGGCCGCTGCGGCGCCAAAGCCGCCTCGTGCTGCGGCACCGACGACGTTGGGTGATGGCGTCTCCGTCACACCCGTCCCCGCGGCGAGGAAGACGCCTGCCGCCGCGAAGCGCGCGTCGCCGGCTGACGCTGGCGCAGTCGCCGCGGCGAAACTCCCTGTCCCGGTGGTGAGGTTGACGCCTCTCCCCGCGGACCGCTTGCCTCCGGCTATCGCCCCTGCGGCGCCAAAGCCGCCAGGCGCCGTAGAACGGGCCCCTGAGGAGGCTCAGCCGACCCCGTTTGAGGTGGGAGGCATATCGGACGAGGCCCTCGCCAAAATCATCGGCACAGTGGGCAAGCTCGTCGATGCGCGCTTCGCCGTTCTGGAGGCGAGGTTGCTTCCAGAACCACGTGTCCGACCACCTCTCGCCGCGGACAAGCGGCCGCATGTGGCATCAGCCCCCGCCTCGCTGCCTTGTCAGGGTGGCCGCGTGGGGAGCTACGCCACGGCCGCGGCCGGGCCTAAGCCCAAAGGCCCCGGCCCAGCTCCGAAGGGACCCGCCCTGAGGAGGAAGACGGCTCCGGCTCCTGCCGGACCGCTAAAGTCGCCCGCAACAACACCGCCGGCGACGACCAGCGAGGCTGCGACGAGGCCTTCCGCGTCTGGCACGACTGCCGTACCCGAACAGGGTTGGCAGGTAGCCGAACGCGACAGAAGGAGTCGCGGCCAAAGGAGGAGAGCGGAGGCCAAGCGTGCCGCTGAGGTCCCCGCTCCACAGGCAGGAGCCGGACAGAAGAAGAGACCGCGCAAGGGGCTCAAGTCGCCGAAGACGGCCGCAGTGGTGATCACTGTGCTGCCCGAGGCGGCCGAGAAGGGCCTCAGCTACGAGGCCGTCTTGAGGAAGGCCCGGCGGGAGCTAGACGTCTCCGATATTGGAGGCTTCGAAGCCAGGACCCGCAAGGCCCGGACGGGGGCTCGAATTCTCGAGTTCCCAGGGGCCGAGGGCGCCAAGACGGCCGACAGCGTGGCCGAGAAGCTGAGAGGTTTGTTCGCCAAGGAGGGTGGCATCAAGATCGCCAGGCCCGTCAAGTGCGCCGAAATGCGCATTTCGGGTTTGGACGATTCAGTGACGGTGGAAGACATCCGGGAGGCTATTGCCTCGAAAACCGGGTGTCCCATAGACACCGTCCGGGTCGGTGCCATTCGTCCCGGTCCGGGTGGCGTAGGTGCTGCCTGGGCGCAGTGCCCGGTGGAGTCGGTCAGGCAACTGGCCGGCTCAGGCAGGCTCCTCGTGGGCTGGAGCTCGGCGCGGGTAACCGTGCTTGAGCACCGGCCTGCGAGGTGCTACAAGTCCATGGTGGTCGGACACACTCGACCGACGTGCACTAATTGCTTCGACTGCGGCGGATTGTGTTTCCGCTGCGGTCAGACCGGGCACGTGGTGGCATCTTGCGCCGCCCCGCCCCGCGTGTGCGGCGGGCAATAAGCCCGCCAAGCACCGCATGGGCTCTGGGGCGTGCAAACCTCCAGCTTCGGCCCCAAAGGCGCGGGGCAGCCCTACGACCACGGCCGCTCCCGCTCCTAGCGCGGTCCGATCGCCCGCTGGCGAGGAGGTCATGGATACAACCCGATAATGGGTACACTATCCATGCACCTCCTCCTACAGGCCAACACCAACCACTCCGCCGGAGCGCAGGATCTCCTCCTGCAATCCATGGCGGAGTGGTCGATTGGTGCAGCCGTAGTCGCGGAACCGTACTTCGTGCCTGATCGCCCTGTGGTGCCTACCTATGCAATTTATCTAGGTCAAATAATTATAATGTAATTGAACATAAAATATAACAGATTAGTCATACATACGCGCTTGCGTCAACTTGTTGTTTTATTTAATATATGACTCATTCCACGTAGCCACATATACACTTACATTGGTGACCCCGACGTGATTTAAAACCCGACGTGATTTAAAAACCCGACGTGATTTAAAAACCGACGTGATTAAAACCGACGTGATTAAAAATCGACGTGATTAAAAACCGACGTGATTTAAAACCGACGTGATCAAAATCGACGTGATATAAAACCATCATCATCATCTTGCTCTTATCCCAATTACTTGGGGTCGACGCAATATGTCATCTTCCTCCATACAGTCCTATCAGACGTCATCTCTGCAGTCACTCCCTGTCTATCCATGTCATACCTCACGCAGTCCATCCATCTTTTCTTTGGTCTTCCTTTACCCCTAAAGCCTTCAACATTCATATTTAAAACTTTCCTCACAACATTTCTTTCATCCCGTCTCATCACATGTCCATACCATGTTAACCTTTCACTCCTTAACTTTTCCGTCACTGGCGCAACTTTCAAACTTCCTCTTATATGCTCATTTCTTATTTTATCTAATCTCGTCACACCACACATCCATCTCAACATTCGCATCTCCGCTACATGCAGTCGTCTCTCATCCGTCGCTTTTATCGCCCAACATGCTGATCCATATAGTACAGCAGGTCTTATTAGGGTTTTATATATTTTACCCTTTAATTTAGGGGGTACTTTGGGGTCGCATGTTGACGCCGTGATATAAAACCGACGTGATTAAAACCGACGTGATAAAAACCGACGTAATTTAAAACAACGTGATTACCCAACGCGATTCCCCGTGTTGTGATAACTGCACTGCACAACCTAGTCAGCCTTCCACAAGCGGATCTCACTGATTTCGGTTTTCAAGAGGCACATAGTTATCACTAATATGAACTCCAACGGAAATTGTGTACCCGGACTACCTGTCTGCGGAGCAGCGAACACCAGCAATACCTACACCGAAATCGCAGCACCACGTGGTCAACCACTACTCATGATGGAAATCTTAAATCAAATGAGTAAGTTAATGATGGAAATAGCCGCTTTAAAATCAAACTCACATCAAAATAATTATGGACACAGTAATTTTAGGCGAAACCGAAGTTTGACACGCTCTAGGTCCCATCCGAGAACTAGAATTACGCCCGACAGTCCCAAATGGCTATGTAAATATCACCTGCGTTACAGACACCGAGCTCGAAATTGTGAAAACCCGTGCAATTGGAAAAAGCCGTCGGAAAACTAAATGCAGCGTTGACAGAGGCGGCCGTCAGCGCTATTACCCCATCAAACCGCCTATGCGTTACCGACCGAAAAAGTGGGTATCGCTTTTTAGTTGATACAGGCGCCAACATCTCTGCAATACCAAAAAGAGGGAATAAATCAATTATAGATAACACATACACAATATACGCCGCAAACGGAACCCTAATAAAAACATATGGTGATAAAACGCTGACGTTAGATTTGAATATGAGACGACCGTACCGTTGGACTTTCATCGTCGCTGACATTACGCAACCAATTCTTGGCGCCGACTTTTTAGAAAAACATAATATTCTGGTGGATATTCGAAACAATCGGTTAATAGATAACACGACTGGACTTCAGAGTAATGCAAAATTTATGAAGTCAAGCACACCTACTCTTCGTACTGTAAACCTGACTGAAAATTACGAAGATATTTTGGCCGATTACCCAAACATTTTGAAACCACTCAACGCATTATTACAACCGAGACACAACGTGGTTCATCAAATCATCACCGACGGACATCCTGTTTACTCCAAATCAAGACCGTTACCAGCTGACAAATATTTAAGGGTGAAAAAAGAGATTGAACAGATGTTAGAAACCGGCATATGCAGACCGTCTAAGAGCCCGTGGGCTAGTCCCTTACACGTCACAACAAAGAAAAACGGTGAGTTACGGCTATGTGGCGACTATAGAAAACTTAATGCAATCACAGTACCGGACAGATATCCCAACTCAAGAGTATTAGATTTTACATACCTATTACCAGGAACCAGTATATACTCTAAAATCGATCTAAAAAGAGCGTACAACCAAATTCCAGTCCAAGATATTGAAAAAACCGCAGTAATCACGCCATTCGGCCTATTTGAATTCCCTAGAATGCCCTTTGGATTACGAAACGCGGGTCAAACGTTCGTCAGATTCTTAAATCAAGTTTTAGCCGGATTGGACTTCGTTTTCCTGTACATAGATGATATTCTTGTGACGTCATCATCAATAACCAGTCACCGACGTCATCTCCGTGAAGTATTCAAACGGTTGGATGAACATGGCATCGCAATAAATCGAGCCAAATGTGTGTTTGGCCAGCCGAAGATAGAGTTCCTTGGCCATTTAATTACTCAAGACGGAATCAAACCGTTACCTGAAAAGGTCGAGGCAATAAACAAATACCCAATTCCAAAGACCGTGCAGGAACTACGTCGATTTTTAGGGATGATTAATTTCTACCGAAACAGCATACCACAGGCAGCTAAACATCAATCTCAATTGAACAAGTATTTGGTTCACTCTAAGAAAAACGACAAGACCGAAATCCAATGGACTCCAGAGGCACTAGAAGCATTCGATCGATGTAAAGCAAGTCTAAGCGACGCCGTTACGTTGACGTCACCAACGACGCACGCACCACTATCGCTCAAGACAGACGCTTCCCAAACGTGCGTTGGCGCTGTACTACAACAGTTTGAAAATGGCATGTGGAAACCACTTTCATTTTTCTCAAAAACATTAAGTGAAGCACAATCGAATTACAGTTCATATGATCGAGAATTACTGGCAATCTACATGGCAGTAACGCATTTTCAACCTCATGTAGAAGGACGAGAGTTAATAATATACACTGATCATAAGCCATTATGTTATGCCTTCACAACTAAACAAAACTCTACAAATAAAAAGGAAACCCCGAGACGATTACGTCACCTAGAGTACATTGCACAATTCACGACAGACATACGACACCTCGCCGGTAACATGAACCCTGTAGCCGACGCTTTATCACGCGTCAACAGAATAGATTGTCCGACACCCATGGATTGGAGTGAGATAGCAGACACTCAATGCGATGACTACGAACTTAAACAGCTGCTAAATAAAAACAATCTGAATTGGAAAAAAATGTATCTATCTGGAAACAAATACATATTTTGCGAAAATTCAAAGAATAATATGCGACCATATGTGCCGAAGTCACTTCGAAAACAAGTATTCGACACTATGCACAACATCACTCATCCCGGCATTCGATTATCAAAGAAAATGATCGCAGAACACTATTTCTGGCCACTAATGAATACCGACATCGGAAATTGGGCGAGAGTATGCGAGTCATGTCAGAAAAGTAAAACATACAGACACAACTCATCGCCAATCGGAACTTTTCCGTCGACAGAGCGTTTAGATCACGTACACATAGACATCGTCGGACCATTGCCGGAATCCAACGGCAACAGATATATTGTTTCCATGATAGACAGAGCAACAAGATGGCCGGAGGCTGTACCTGTAGCGGATATAACGGCAAAGACAGTAGCAGAAGTTTTTGTTAACACCTGGATAGCAAGATTTGGATGCCCAAACACAATTACATCGGATCAAGGACGACAATTCGAATCAGACTTATTTACTGCTTTGACTAAGTCACTTGGCATTAAGAAAACCAGGATTAAGAGCTACCATCCCGCATCAAATGATTTAAATGAACACTGGCAAAGATCAATGAAAACAGCATTAGTTGCACGAGACAATACAACGAATTGGTCAAAGGAATTACCTTTAGTACTTTTAGGGTTACGAGCAGCGTTACGGTTGAAAGAAAATATTAGCCCGGCACAAATGCTATACGGAACCATCATACGCCTGCCTGGAACATTCATGAACCCTAAAACATCGTTTTCATCACCAGAAATATTTACACGATCTCTACAAGAGTCAATGACAAAGATAAGCCCTTACAATGACAACCACCATGCCACCAGCCACAAACCTTTCATCCATCCGGACATGAAAAACTGCGAATATGTTTACATCAGAACGGATGCTGTAAAAAAACCGCTCACCCCAACTTATGAAGGTCCATACAAAGTCATAAATCACGTCGGGGTCACCAATGTAAGTGTATATGTGGCTACGTGGAATGAGTCATATATTAAATAAAACAACCAGTTGACGCAAGCGCGTATGTATGACTAATCTGTTATATTTTATGTCCAATTACATTATAATTATTTGACCTAGATAAATTGCATAGGTAGGCACCACAGCCCCAATTGGGTGGTCAGTCGAAACGGTACTGTGGCAATCGTCGTCTCAACGCAGCGGCACTTCCCGTCCTTGTCCCTTTTGGATAGGGGCGAGGAATTTGTCGCGGCGGAGTGGGGATGGGTCACGCTCTACAGCGTATACCTCTCCCCCACTAGGAGGATGGACGATTTCGGGGCCTCACTCACCACCTTGGAGGCCTCGATACGGCGACTGGCACCGGGCCTCGTCCTGGTTCTGGGGGACTTCAACGCCAAATCCACGGCGTGGGGGTCCCCTACGACGGACAACTGCGGGCGGGCGGTCAACGAGTGGGCGGCTTCACTGGGCCTCTGTGTTCTGAACAGGGGCTCGGTGAACACGTGTGTGCGGCGGCAGGGCGGGTCGATAGTGGACTTGTCGTTCACTAGCCCCGCTGTCGCGCCACGGGTGAGGAACTGGAGTGTCCTGGAGGAGGCGGCGACTTTGTCGGACCACCGGTACATCCGGATGGAGGTCTCCCCCCGGGAACCCGGTAGGGGTCACAGGGCGGACGGAGCTCCCGCGTTTCCGCGGTGGGCTGTGGGTCGTCTTGACAGGGATCTACTGGCGGAGGCGGCCATTGTCAGCACGTGGCTGTCCTCACCACCCCCAGCGGACGGAGTGGACGCTGAGGCTGTCCGCATTCGCGGTGCGTTAACGCAGATCTGCGATGCGGCCATGCCCAGAGTGCGGCGGCGTCCACCTCCGAGGCAGGGGTCTACTGGTGGTCCCCAAGACTGGCGGACCTTCGTGCGGCGTGTATCAGTGCCCGAAGGTCCTACACCCGCAGCCGGCGGCGTCACCGCGACGTCGAGCGGGAGGGCCAGCTGTACGAGGCGTACCGCAGTGCGCGGACTGCCATTCGGCTGGCCATCCGAGCCGCCAAGGGTGCGAGTTGGCAGGAGATGCTGGACAGTCTCGACCGTGACCCCTGGGGTCGCCCGTATCGCGCGGCGCTGAACAAGCTTCGCGCGTGCCCCATCACCGAGACCCTCTAGCCCGACTTCCTTCGTAGGGTGGTCGAGGACCTGTTTACACGCCAGTCGGAACACACGCCCCCGGTCATGGCTCCGCCAGATCAGGACCGGGAGGCCGACGACGACGAGAGTGTTCCGCCCGTGACGGAGTCGGAAGTGGGGGCGGCCGTGGCGATGATTCGTTCCGCCACCACGGCCCCCGGCCCGGGCGGAATTCCAGTCCGGGTGTTGACGTCACTCCTCGAGCACTTCGAGCCTCGCCTCAGGCAGCTGTTCAACGCCTGTCTGACGTCTGGACGGTTCCCTGAGTGCTGGAAGGAAGGGAGATTGGTTCTCCTGCCAAAGCCGGGACGGTCCCCGGATTTGCCGTCGGCCTACAGGCCCATCGTGCTCCTCGACGATGTTGGCAAGCTGCTGGAGCGTGTGCTCGCTGCCCGCATCATCCGACACCTGGAGGTGGGGCCCGATCTGTCGGACGCTCAGTATGGGTTTCGGAGGGGGCGTTCGACCATCGGGGCCCTACTACGCCTGAGGCAGGTGGCCGCGGAGGCCGTCGCCGGGAAGGGAGTGCTGTTGGCGGTGTCGTTGGACATCGCCAACGCATTCAATAGTCTGCCATTCAGCTGCATCAGGGAGGCGCTCCGGTTCCATGGAGTGCCCCTGTACCTCAGGCGGCTGGTGGCAGACTATTTGGAGGGCCGCAGTATCCTCTGCGCGGGTCCCGCAGGAGACATTGTGCGGACGCCCATGTCGTGCGGCGTTCCACAGGGGTCGGTTCTGGGGCCGACTCTGTGGGACATCGGGTACGACTGGGCGTTGAGAGGGAGTCTCCCCTCCCGGGCTGAGCTTGGTGTGCTACGCTGACGACACGCTCGTCACAGCCCGGGGCAGGACACTCGAAGAGGCGGCGAGCCTGGCCACTCTCGGCACCGAGGAGATGGTCAGGCGGATCGAGGCGCTGGGGCTCAGGGTGGCCCTAAACAAGACGGAGGCCCTACTTTTCCATGGGCCCCGTGTGAGGCTACCCATCGGCGCCTCGATAGTGGTAAACTCCATCCACATCAGCATCCAGGCCCATATGAGGTACTTGGGTCTGGTGCTCGACGGGCGATGGTGGTTCCGGGAGCATTTCCGACAGATTGCTCCCCGGCTTATAGGCGCGGCGTCCGCCCTTTCTCGACTCATGCCGAGCGTGGGCGGACCCAGTTTCGAGGGCCGACGGCTGTATGCGGGGGCCATCCGCTCGATGGCCATGTACGGCGCACCCGTGTGGGCGAGGGCTCTGAACGCCCAGCTCAGGGCGGTTCTGTGGAGGCCACAGAGAGCCATGGCAGTCAGAGCCATTCGCGGGTACCGCACGGTGTCGACAGAGGCGGCGTGCCTGTTGGCCGGGACACCCCCGTGGGACCTAGAGGCGGAGATGCTCTCCGACCTCTACCGGCGGGTTATCACAGCGCGCGAGGAAGGTGGCTCCCCATCGTTGAGCGAGATAGCCACCTGGCGCGTGGATGCCCGCCGAGACGTCATTGCCCGTTGGGCTACGCGGCTGGAGAGGCCTAGGCACGGTGTGAAGACCGTTGAGGCCCTCCGGCCCGTATTGATAGAGTGGATGGAGCGGCGGCACGGAGTCCTCAACTTTCGGCTGGTGCAGGTATTGACGGGGCACGGGTGTTTCGGGTTGTACCTGCACAGGGTCGTGTATAGGGAGTGGACTCCGGCCTGCCACCACTGCAGGAGTGGCGAGGACACGGCGCAACACACGCTGGAGGTGTGTCCGGGATGGGAGCGGCAGCGCCGTGACCTCGTCGCTGTCATCGGTGCCGACCTGACGCTGCCGGCCGTCGCGAGGGCGATGGTCGACAGCATCAGGAACTGGGACGCGGTCGCCGCCTTCTGCGAGGCTGTCATCTCGCAGAAGGAAGCGGCGGAACGGGCAAGGGAGGATTCCCGCGCCCCGGACCGCCGCCAGCGGCCGGGGCGGCGCAGGCGCGAATACCTGCGCCTGATGCCGCCCTAACCGAGGCTTCCGGTGATTGGACCGGGGAATTGTCCGGTCACCCGACGTGAGGCCACCGCGTGAGGGCGACGCCCCGACTGCGAAATCTGTCGGGGCGTCGACGAGAGGAACCCGCGAGGGTGAACCGCCGGGCGGGCCACCGAAGTTAAAAATCGGGTCCCGGTGACTTTACGGTGGGTCTATGGGGTCGCGCGCCGCCTTCTCCGTCACCCCGGACCGATTTGGCGGGGCGAGACTAATCCATAGACCACCAAAAAAAAAAAAAAAAAAATTAATACGAATATTACCAACCCTTACTTTCCTCTTGGATGTTGTAAAAGACGACTAAGAGACTTATATCGACTTGGGCCAACAGCACCTGA